>CAMZMU010000112.1:30488319-31088319 GCA_947311845.1 Poa pratensis
TGCGGCCTTGGCGGAATGGCGGCGAGGTGCGCGTGGTGGTGGCACTGGCAACAAGGTGCTCGAGCTCACTGCCGTGGTCGCAGTCGCAGAAACGAGTGCCTCCGTTTCCAGGCGCCAGCGAACAGCGGCCACGCACCCTGGTGCTGAGCCAGTGTCGACGGCAATAGCTAAGAGGCTCCACAGTGTGCGGCCTACAGTGTGCGGAACGGGAGCAAGCTACGGCAATAGTAGCTTTTGATCTGAGGCTATCCTGGTCTGCACTCTGCAGGACCCAACACAAGTATTCATCCTTTCCAATCTGAAAAAGGTGTTGCCGAAAGCTTACACTCTTCAACACGAATGCTACAGCCGCTATCACTTTTGCAGGAGGGGAATTAGACATCTTGTTTGGTAAACGGAATTTTGACCTGCGCACTATTTCTAGTAAGTCCTGTATTCCGAAGATTATATTTTCAGTCTACAATGTCTGCACTGTGTAGCGTGGTTCTCTAGCATTAGTGAGTTAACATACTAGAATGTCACAGAAGTTTATGCTGTTATGGCTGAGCCAGGGGAGGGAAATCTTTCTACTGGTCTCTAGACATCTGCTTCAATCTTGGGCAGATTTTTCGGAATCCGCGGTAACTAAGGCCCATTGCCCTAGATTGTGCAATCTGCCTTCCAAAAGCTTCCACAGGATCCAAACAGCCCAACTCTATTGTACAATCTAGCAATGTGATTCAACCCGGCTTCTTGCACCTTCTGGATGTTAAAAGACAATTTTACCCTTCCCTATTTTTACGACAAGCACGAATCAATCCACCCTAGTCCGTAAATTTTCGTCTCCCTGCTGCACGCTTGACTTCCGTCTCCTGGTCCCCGCATCCACTCCTATCGCAACAACGGGGAAGTTTACATGTTTACCATTACTAGATGACCGGTTGCGCCACTGGCGCAGGTGCCGAAATCAAGACTGTAATGTAGCGTTAAGTTTTATATATTTTACGTATATTGTTATCCGTGTTCTATATTCCTACTTCTATCATGATGGTATTGTCGATCGATAAGATGTTTGTAAAAGTGGATTTAAATTGGTGAATGCACACAAATATAAAACCTAAATTGTTTGTCATGTTTGTACTGTTATTTTGATGAACTCCCTAATTTTGAGTAAACATTATTGATACTTGACATGCCTTCAGATTATCTTTAGAATTGATACTGATTACAAAGTGAATATTTGTAATAGCGTACTCATTCAAAATATTTTGTGCAATATTAAGAAGTAAGACCATATTGTTACCATAGGATTTCTTTGTTTTGCTACCCATCATTTGGTTGGAATTCAGCAGTTTTCGGACAGGTAATTGGTGGTCATTTTCCGTTTGAACGGCACATTGGATCTTAAATATAAATGGCACCACCAAGTTTGTAAGTCGAATACTTCAGTGCGAAGTAACATCTCGATACGTAATATGTGGTATTTGGAATCTATATTCTTCTAAACAGAGGGATATATTTATGAGTCATATGATTTTTCTCTTGGATAGTTTTGATCATATTTTTGCCTATATTTTCGCCTATAGTTTAGAATGACCCGATGTGACAGTCCGACCCTCCTGCCCAGAAAAACTTCGATCGGTCCTCCAATGGCGCCGGCGACGAGGCTTCCTTGGAGCAGAAGATCTACGGGGTACCCCTCCTAGCCCCCCTGGTTGCGCCGCCACTCTCTAGGCCTACCAACCGGCATGCGCCCTCGTGGCGCCACCCCCCGCGCAGTCGCGGCCACGGCGGACGTCCGCGCCGCCAAGCCATCACTATTCGCCTGACTTCGACAACTCGAGGAGGACGGCCGGCGCCGGCGAGAGGACCAGATGTTGGAGATCCGGAAGAGCAACCGCGACGCGAACCTACAAGATAAGCGTCGCGACGGGTTCCCTCCCCTGCCTCCGCCGCGTTCGCCGTCGGTAGGGTAGCGCGACGCAGATTGGCCAGCCCTGAGCACTCCAGCAGAAGGTAACGCTCGTTTCTCTCGATCTGGTCTATGGCTCAGGCGGGGGTCCTCGATCTGATTGTTTTGAATCTGTGCTTGCGTGCAGCTCGAGGGCCTGCCGGCGATGGTGCTCTCGGACGACGGGGCCGTGCAGCTGGAGGCCACCACCCAGTCCCGGAAACTGCTCTCCATCGGTGAGACTTGAATTTACATCACAAGCTGCCGTCTCTGGATAATATTTTCCTTTGTTGAGTATATGGGATGAAATTGAGATGATTCTGAGCTTAATTATGGACTAATAATGTGATAACTTGGTCAGTTCTGGATTTCGTTGGGGCTGCGAGGGGTGCGAGCCCAAGGTCAAGAACACAGTCTCTTCCTTGAAAGGTTCCACGTGTATCTCTAGCTCTCTTATCAGCTTCTTAGTGAATCTTGTTGCAGCAAATTTTGAATATATTCGGTACTCACACTAGGAAAAAGAAGTGTTACGAAAGCATATATGATACGAGTGGGACCTTACTGTCCCACACATTAGTTGCAACCTCACTCGAACCATGAACCAGGACACAATTTCTTATTTTTGTATGAGCACATTTCGACCAAGAACTGATTAAGATTCATATATGTCGTGAACACATCAACTGCACACTTGTGGATTAGCACTTGAACTGATCATGATCTGTCTTTTAAGATCCTTGAAAGGTTCACGGGTGTTTTAGAACATGCATGCAAATGCTTAAAGCTGCATCAGATGGACTCCACTGAGTTTTGCACATCTTTACTTTTATTACAGCATCACTTGAATTAAGACTTCCACTCTTATCAGCGCATCTGAACCGAAAGCCTATAAACCGATGCCATCGACTTTACTTTCAGGGATTTCTTGTGCATGTTCAGCGAGTAGCTTCTGTAGAAATTAGTGAGTAGCTTGGGTAAAAATTCAGTGCAAGATGCTTTTTCTGCAGATTAGGCAAATTTATTGTGCATGTTTAATTTGTTGTGCATAGAGTAGTGCATTCGTTTATTCATATATCTGCTGCTTATTCAGTGTTCTTGTGTAGCAATGCATGGAGTAGTGCGTTTATTCATATATCTGGTGCATTTATTCATATTTCTTGTGTACCAATGTTCAGTGTTCTCTTGTAGAGGAGCAGGGGTCGTGCTGGGAAGGATAGCGCCGGGGAGAAGCCCCTACAGTGATTTCGTGGGTTGCGGTTCGGCCGACGAGCTGGCCAAGCAGAAGGAGGGTTTCGGGGACGCCTTCCGCACCGAAATGGTCAGCATCCTCTTCCCATTCCCTCTCAGGATGTGCTTGCTTAGATGTGTTGTTTACTTACTGCAGTCAGTTTAGTCGATGTGCATAGTTTAGTCATTGTCGTCAGTTTGGTCGGTGATGTTGTCTTCATTTATTTAGTGCAGCCAGTTTTTGTGTATGAACTTCCGGTCTATTTTAGTTTAGTTAGTCTTGAATGTGAGAACTGAAGGGTAGCTTCTCTCTTGTCCAAATTCTGAAGAAGAAATGGAAATAGTTGAGAGCCATTGTATATATAGAGAGACTCATGTGAGATTGCAATTGTACTCATGCAAAATTGTCAGTACTCCTTATTCTTGTGCAATTGTACTCATGCAAAATTGCTATTTTGCAAAAATAAATTTGCAACCTTCCATTCTACTCTTGCTAGTGCAAGTACTCCTTAGTTTTTGCTTGTGCTGTAAAATGATTTTCTGTAAAATGGAGTAACTGAATTGCTAACTGTAAAATGGAGTACTAAATCTGAAAATATATTCTTGCTTAACTTGGGAGTGTAGTACTGAAAGTGAAACTGAATCTGTAATCTTGCTTAACTTGGGAATAATGCTCGTGGAGTAAGGTATCAAATTAATCAAAATAAGTATGCTGGGTTTTCAGTATAAGGAGTAGTTGTAATTCAGTGTGCTTTTCTTCTAAAAAATGTTCATCACGTATCAAATGGTTGAATTTCTCATTTCTTCAGAATATTTTTCTTTCCTTCATGCACGATTTGTTACTTGCTGGAGTATAAATGATAACCAGATTTCAACATCATCCACTTCATGGATAGGTTACATTTGCTCACTGCTTGCTGGAGTAGAGGAGTACTTTATCTGAACTCCTATTTTTCTACATGCATGATTTGTAAACTTGATCAAATTATTGATGCAACAATTTGACAAAGAGGAATGTGCTTGCAACAATACTGCTCCATTAACCTTTTGCGCTGGTTTCAGCTACAACTAGAGTACAACTATAAATTTGATTTTACTCATTATGATTTATGTTTCATCTCAAAAGTATGCTTTTGAACATGGAGTATAACATGAGCTTGTACCGAAGAAGTAAAGAATTTACTCCATGAGTACATGGAGTATTTTGTTCAGTTTGAAACTGGCAGCCAACTTTTGATGTTGAAACCCTTTTTTGTTTTTGAATGGTCATACATGTTTCATTACTCAGTGTGATAATGTTCTAACTGTCTGTCTACTCCTTCAGGGGATGTTTCGTGTTTTGCTACCATACCAACTGATGTGAAAGCCGAAGCCACCTTTATTGCAGGCATAAGCCTAGCTGAGATGATATTTAAATAAGTTGATCCATCATTGAAGGTATTTCTATCGCATAGGTTACCCACCAGTTGCCGTTTTGGCCGTATCTTTTGTTTCCTTTGAAACTAGAGTACTGAATGTATGTTTGCTGTAAGGAACTGCACAATTCGAAAACTAATTGTAGGTACTGAGCATTTTTTATTTGCTTCCTTTGAAACTGGAGTTCATGGCTTTTTAGCTCAGCTGGCCAAGTCTGTGTCTAGCCTATGTGCAAGTTTGTCTTTGGCTTTGAAACTGGAGTATTTACCTGGGCAGTGATGACTAGAACTGCGGAAACTGACTAGGATCATACATTTATGTTCTATCTGCATTTTTATACCCTCCTGGTTGTAAATTGAACAATGTACTTTCTTGGACGATCATGTGGAGGAAAGTACATACATACAGTTTGTGTGATTAATAAAGTTTGACCATGGTATTTGGTTCTTAGTGATCATTCATTAATAAAGTGGTGATTATCTCATATGTTTGTGAAAATTAATATTCGATTTATCTCTTGAAGCTTTGATTCTGCAATTGTCTTTTCTTCTCATAATTCCGCTGATCTTTTGGGTCAACTTTTAGTGGATCTAATAGTTACTTTTTTCAGTAACCCTGTGACGCTTCAAGTTTCATTAATTAGGGAGACATCACATGATTGTTTCGTTGTAAACCATTTGTAAAACATGCAGTAGTAAATCAGTTTCGGTTTGATTCATGCAATTTGTTGGACAAAGTCTGACAACCAGTTGTTCCAATGATTGATTGCTTCTATGTCAAATTTGTGAAGGTTTTACTTGCTGATACGTTCCTCAATGTTTGTAGAGCGGAGCCCTCCAATCAGAAAGTGATCAAAACAGGCTTGGTTTCTCGCTTCACTGTCTTCCTTACACGTCAGGACTATCCCCAACTCCAGTATAAGTGAGTACTTGAGTTAATTTGTCTGTAGTTACATTTAATCACCCACACTGAGAGAAAAATACTTTGTTTTTCTTGTTATAGATTCAGGCTGCATGGACACGGATAAACATTGGGTCATACACATTAGATAACACCAAAGTGGTGGTTGAGGCTGTTGTGCCCATCTTTGTCAAGCTACTCAGCACAGTGAGGATGTCCACGAACAGGTAAACTTCTCATTGTTTATTCAATGTGTTGGTCTTAGTTATATTATCTCCTTGCTCTTTTTAATGTTGCGATTTGGTTTGGTTGGAGATGTTTCTAAGCGTTAGCATAGACAGTAATGTTAGGAGAGACTTATCCTTTATGTTATTATAGAACTTAGAAGTAGCTCGATAAAAATATTTTTGTTGATGGGTTTAGTCAATGTGATGCTTTGCTAGATTGTAGGATGAAGGAAACGAAAGCATTGGATTTGATGAGTAATATATGGTGGGATACAATGTCTTATATAAGGAATAGCAAAGTTTTATGTTCTTGAGCTAAAGTCGATTTAGCCTAGTTAAGGTAAATGTCACGACTTGTTACTTGTTCTTGTTATTATTAGCATGTTGTCTAATACTTCAATGTTGAGTCTCACGATGGAATGCGTTATTGAATATTCTCATGTGATTGGTTGATTTCTGTATTTGATTCAGAAGACAAGGATTTAAATTTGGTCGAGTTCTGGTCAACTTTTTCGTTGGATTCTTAGTTGGTTATTTTTAAATTGGACTTGTTCACCGTTTTCTTATCCTAAGGGTGATTTTTTATTTGCTTATAGAGACTCTCATATCTATTTTCTTTCTCATATCTGATTGTTTTCGAGTGTTGTATTTATTTGATACACCCTTGTTCAGTGCTTATTGGGAATGGAATCATGTTGGCCTCTGGGTGGAAGTTGGTTTTTAGATCTTATTGCAAACCTAACTTGTGATTATTGGCATGTTGTTTTAGATTTGAAAATATTGAATTCATGATGGAACACGTTGCTGAATATTTTCATGTGATTGGCTGAGTTCTATATTTGATTTAAAAGTCAAGGATTTTAATTCGTCCGAGTTGTGGTTAACTTCTTCGTTTGGGTTCTTAGTTGGTTTTAGGGTGATTTTTTATTTGCTTTTAGCGACTTTCTCATATTCCTTTGTTTCTCATATCTGATTGTTTTCGATTGTGTGTTTACTATACTTACGTGCATTTGTACCCTTGTTCAATGGTTATTTGGAATGAATTGGATTTTAGAGTATAATGTGATGATCTAACAGAGTTGATAGTGATCTGATTATGTGATGTTGGGTTTAGAATTATTTGTTTATAAACATTGGTGTCGGTGGTTCTAGTAGGATCATTGCATTTATACATGAACCTGAGTGGGATGATTATAATTGGATTTTAGGGTGTAATATGATGATCCAAGGAAGTTGATACTAATTGGATTATGTGATGTTGGGTTTAGAATTATTTGTTCATAAAGATTGGTTTTGATGGTTCTTGTAGGATCATTGCATTGATACATGAACCTCTATGGGATGATTATAATTGGATTTTTAGGGTATAATGTGATGACCTAAGGGGTTAATAATGATTGGATTATGTGATGTTGGGTTTAGAATGATTTGTTTATAAAGATTGGTTTCAGTGGTTCTAGTAGGATGATTGTATTGATACATGAACCTGAGTGGGATGATTATAATTGGATTTAGGGTATAATGTGATGGTCTAAGGGAGTTGATACTGATTGGATTATGTGATGTTGGGTTTAGAATTATTTGTTTATAAAGATTGGTTTTGATGGTTCTAGTAGGATCATTGCATTGATACATGAACCTCCGTGGGATGATTATAATTGGATTTTTAGGGTATAATGTGATGATCTAAGGGGGTTTATAGATTAGATTATGTGATGTTGGGTTTAGAATTATTTGTTTATAAAGATTGGTTTCGGTGGTTCTAGTAGGATGATTTCATTGATACATGAACCTGAGTGGGATGATTATAATTGGATTTTAGGTATAATGTGATGATCTAATGGAGTTGATAGTGATTGGATTATGTAATGTTGGGTTTAGAATCATTTAAGATTGGTTTCAGTGGTTCTAGTAGGATGATTACATTGATACCTGAAGCTGAGTGGGATGATTATAATTGGATTCTTAGGGAGTTGTACTGATTGGATTATGTGATGTTGGGTTTAGAATTATGTGTTTATGGAGATTAGTTTCGGTGGTTCTAGCAGGATGATTGCATTGATGCATTAACTTGAGTGGGATGATTCTAATTGGATTTTAGGGTATAATATGATGATCTAAGGGAGTTGGTATTGATTGGATTATGTGATGTTGGGTTTAGAATTATTTGCTTATAAAGATTGATATTGGTGGTTCTAGTAGGATCGTTGCATTGATACATGAACATCTATGGGATGATTATTTGCATTTTTGGATATAATGTGATGATCTAAGGGGTTGATTGTGATTGGATTATGTGATGTTGGGTTTAGAATTATTTGTTTATAAAGATTGGTTTCGGTGGTTCTAGTAGGATGATTGCATTGATACATTAACCTGAGTGGGATGATTATTGGATTTTAGGTATAATGTGATGATAATGGAGTTGATAGTGATTGGATTATGTGATGTTGGGTTTAGAATTATTTGTTTATAAAGATTGGTTTCGGTGGTTCTAGTAGGATGATTACATTGATACCTGAACCTGAGTGGGATGATTATAATTGGATTCTTAGGGTATAATAATGTGATGATCTAAGAGAGTTGATACTGATTGGATTATGTGATGTTGGGTTTAGAATTAATTGCTTTTAAAGATTAGTTTCGGTGGTTCTAGTTGGATAATTGCATTGATACATGACCTGAATGGAATGATTATAATTGGATTTTAGGGTTTAATGTGATGATCTAATGGAGTTGATAGTGATTGGATTATGTGATGTTGGGTTTAGAATTATTTGTTTATAAAGATTGGTTTCGGTGGTTCTAGTAGGATATTACATTGATACCAGAACCTGAGTGGGATGATTATAACTGGATTTTTAGGGTATAATAATGTGATGATCTAAGGGACTTGATACTTGTTGGGTTATGTGATGTTGGGTTTAGAATTATTTGTTTATGAATATTAGTTTCGGTGGTTCTAGCAGGATGATTGCATTGATACATGAACCTGAGTGGGATGATTCTAATTGGATTTTAGGGTATAGTATGATGATCTAAGGGAGTTGATAGTGATTGGATTATGTGATGTTGGGTTTAGATTTATTTGTTTATGAAGATGAGTTTCGGTGGTTCTAGTAGGATGATTTTATTGATACATGAACTTAAGTGCGATGATTGTAATTGGATTTTTAGGTATAATGTGATGATCCAATGGAGTTCATAGTGATTGGATTATGTGATGTTGCAAATTTCCTATGGAATTCACATAGACAAGTCTAATATGAATATTGGAGAAGGGTCTACTTTTATGGAAATTAAAGAATGGTTTAGCTACTTATATGTAATGGATGAAATCATAGTGTTGGATTGTGACCATTCATACGATTTTGACGGGTGTTATGAACGACGAGAGAAAAGTTGGATTTTAGTGTGGTAGAGTTGAATCTTTGTATTTGATGTGTTGAGTTCTATATTTGATTTTGAAGATAATGATTTGAAATATTCATTGGAGTTTTTAGTTGATATTATTTGAATTGGATTTGTTCTCCGTTTTCTTATCCTAAGAGTGAGTTCTTATTTGATTCTATAGCCTTCTCATATTTCTTTTCTTTCTGATATCTGATTGTTGTATGATTATCTCACTTGCTCTTATTAATGTTGCATCTCATATTTCTTTTGTTTCTGATATCTGATTGTTGTATGATTATCTCACTTGCTCTTATTAATGTTGTGATTTAGTTTGGTTGGAGATGTTTCTAAGCGGTTAGTGTAGTCAATAATATAAGAAAAGGCTTATCATTTATTTTTTATAGAACTTATATGTCTTTGGATAAAAGTATTTTTGTTGATAGGTTTAGACAGTGTGATGCTTTGTTAAATTGCATGACGAAGGAAAATATGAGAAACATATGGCGAGGTACAATGTTTGATATAAGGAATAGCGATCTTTATGTTCTTGAGCTAAATTTGAGTTAGCTTAGTGAAGATGGAGTAATAGTATATTTGATTTTGTATTCGTAAGCTAAGGTAGGAATGCTAATCTATTTATTTATCCGGGCGACTCTGCTCGCCATGTTGCTGTCAAGGTTTACCGCTTCCTACTGGTGCTTGCCATGTCTCTGGAGCTAATGGCGAAGAGATGCGTCTGGACATCATGATGCGCCGTCAAGCTCGACATGCTCCTCAATCGGTGGCATCTTGAATCGCAGCGGACAGTGGTCTCAACCTCGCTGAACCATCTGCCGATATTCTCAGGTACCGTCGCTTTCTTCGTCTGTTCTTCTAAGCCCGTTTTCAATACTGGCTCCTTCAACGTCCCCTCTTCGATGCCAAGGTGAGGTCATCAAACAACCTTCTAATTAACAAACTTGTATCTACTGCTGCTCCTACTATCTATTTTATACTACAATACTTTTGGTGGATTTTTTATTACCTACAGCTTCTAATGCTTTTAGGTTTAAGTTTTCTCTGTGATTTTCAGTTCTGGGTACAGGCAGTTTCTTGGTGCTACAATTGGAGTAGTCGGCCATGTATGTCTATTCCAATTAACAACGCTCTTAGAAATCATGATACTAAGTGGGACTCTTGGGTCATCCTTTCTTTGTTAATTGATGCGTGCCCGCCGGCTCTTACAGAATGGATACGATGCATACTTAAATGAAAACATATTGTCAAATTATGCGCAGATCCATTTGATGTTGCACTGCAGTAGGACCTTTATTTTTTATTTAAACAATAGTCATATATCTTGTGATATGTTGACACAGTACATGGTGTTAGTATATTGATGGATCCATTTTAAATATTTTAAGTAGCAGATGATGCTAATACTCTGGACAATAAAGGAAACGGAGATAAAAATAACCATTAAGCATTCTATACATGCTACTGTCTATCATATATTTTTGAATCAAAATTTTGCTTGTCATATTTTCTGCTAATATTTCTAACTTTAAAATGACAGGCCTCTTTCCATTTGCTTGCAATTCAGAATGGTGTGATTTGGGCATCCCACAAAGCACATCAAAAGGTTCTGGTATAAAGCATCAGAACCTGAAATAGTTACGCCGGGTAATTTAAATTTGAATTTGTTGTTACCTGGTTATGTTTTTCTCCTTAGAAGGTTTATATAACCGTTATTCCTTTTATAACGTTTATGCACCTGATATTTTGTTATAGGTAAATACACCTTAGTGAACATTATTAACCGTTCAGAATGGTGCGATTTGGAATTATCAATTACCCCCTTACACAGGTATGCTAGAGAAGATACGCACTACCTGTCGTATATATATATATATGACATGATGAGACTTAGACTACAAAGGGAGTCAACATGTGAAAATGATCTTCTAAAGTTGAACTTATGTTCTACTGTTTTGCTTTTGGTTTCGGTCTAATAAGTTGAATTCACACCAATCAGCATTTTTTTGTTGTCTGGTTCTCTAAATCAACATATTTTTATGTTGCGAATGTGCTATCCTTTTCTGTCCACATAAACCCGTGGTCCTGATATTACCGATGATTTCTGAACCAACTTGTTGTCAGTTTTGGCTGACAAGAGCATCCAAACAAGCATTCTGATATGTTGCTTTGGCTATTGCAGGTTTAAAAGCGCATTTATGAAATTGGCTTCCAGTTTTATGAAAAGGAGTTGCTAACAAATAAATCATATCTCTATATAAATGGTTTTGTGTGTTTACTTTCAATCAGTACAGTTTCTTTATCTTTTGGGGATATATTACTTTTACGTTGAAAATATGTGCTTCGCCTTCATAATGCGTGCTTATCCCATTAACTCGAGTGTGTTATCACAGCAACATGAGTTGGATGCAAATCAGCTGGCTGTTTCTTCTGTCAGAAATTACTTTCTTTGTTACATAATATCACTCATGATTATTCTTTCTTGAATAGACCTGGGAAAGCAACACGTATGTGGCACTTTTCCTATAAATGGTTTTATAGCTATCTGGTACCAAATCTTGCTTTGGCAATATGTCATAACCTCCAATGATTTTGAATTCTGAAAAGCAATGTTATATCAGTGGAGTATATAACATGTTTTATTTGTTTTATTGATCCAGAGTTATTCAATTTGGATGTGCATGTAATGGGCATATATTAAAAAAATCATACTCAGGTTATAATCCCAGAGATTATATAGCTCCTCAACATGATGAGAGCACTGGCTATGTATCGCCAAATTGTTAGAGAGCTACTACTGTTTTCCTTGGATTTCTTCAATTGATATGTTGGAGAACTCGATGTGTTGGCTTCGCTGACTCTCCTTTTGGATTCAAAGAAAAGAAGACGCCTACAAGTATTGGATTCAAAATATCCATTTGTTGAGGATAACTTCGACCTAATCGTGAACATTGTATGTAATGCAACTGAAAATTCTAAATCCCCTTGAAGCAACAACTGAGCAATTAAAGAAGACACGGCTTGATCAGGTCAGGTAGGCTGAAATTTGTGCATTTTCTTTTCTCATTTACGTTTTAATACGGATGATGAGTAGTAGCATTGGTGCTTAAGTAATTTCTTTGAAATTATATGCAA
This sequence comes from Poa pratensis, assembly GCA_947311845.1. Taxonomy (NCBI): domain Eukaryota; kingdom Viridiplantae; phylum Streptophyta; class Magnoliopsida; order Poales; family Poaceae; genus Poa; species Poa pratensis. Next base: position 30,500,563 of record CAMZMU010000112.1, read on the forward strand.
TCTTTTGCTGTTAGAACTGAAAAGTAAACTGGACACCACGAATGACTAAAAAAGCCTCATGGCCAATCAATGGAAGCCTGTGAGTTTCCCAAATGAAGGTAGACCATTCTGGATCACCAACAGCACGCGCTTGCAGCTGTGAAGTTATCAAAATGGCTCTATTGGATGCTGATGATGTTAAGTATTGCCCATTCTTTATTTTAGAAAAATATATTCCTGCAGTCATCTTTGACCCATCATTTCTTATATATTCTTCTGTTCAATACTTGTAATAGATTTTGAAGATAGAGTCACAGAGTCACTGGTTAGGTTTTATCTCTGATCTCATTGTGTCGTTTCATTATTATTGGTTGGTTCACATTCTGTTTATTACTAGATTGAGATTAAAACAACACATCCTGACTTTGCTTTCCTATAACAAACCAAACTAGGCATTGTTTTTCTTGCCATGTTGAGTACAACAGGCTTTGATCCAATAACTTTGTATTTTACATGCCCAAAATATGTTAGTACATTTCCTAGCTATTTTAGTTTCTATGAAACGGGGACTGTGAATGTCTAAGGCGAAGCAACTAGGGGCTGAGCAATTTTGTCAAATATTACCGTTTTCTTTCTGTGACAATATTGTTGGACTACTACTATTAAATTTTCAAGTGCAAATGCATTGTATTAGAAAGTTTGATCTTAGTTTTCAGTAGATTGTCAAAATTTGAATTATATTATCATAGTTTTCTGTACAATGCTTTAATAGTAGATCGTGAGCTTACAAATTTGCCAGAAATTATCTGAAGCTACACGATGACATCAAAGGCCACGACATACAATAGTGTGACTGGAATTACACAACTATCTACAGGATGCATCAGATATTATTTACTGATCACTAGGCAATGGAAGTTCATGAAATAGCAAGCGATATCGTGTTAATTGTAGTTTTTTTGTTGCAGCAATAGAGCATTTGTAGGTCTGTTCTTTTACAATTAAGGTTTAATGTGGTTGCTTATGCTGATGGGGATTACCCTGGCCGGTTATTCCACTTTTGCTGATACGAAGTAAGCAGCAATAGATCACTGTAGGTCTGTTCTTATACAAGTTTAATGTGGTTGATTGTGCTGATCGGGATTAGTGTGGTACAATCATTACCACTTTTGTTTACAACAAGCAATAGAAGAGGAAAAAATTGTGACAAAATATTACCACTTTTTTTAGCTACTAGTATTAAGAAGCCCTGTAATAAGAACGACTCTGCTGCATCTTCGTTTTCGGTTTTTGTTTTTTGGTTACTCTTCTTTCGAAATACTCTTGTAATGGTGGGCGGTTTCTTTATATGAAATCGACGGGGGTGCTCGTTTGTTCTAAATTTTTTTTGGATTTAACAATTCTGTTTTCTTGCAGGATTGGAGTCTTCTTTTAAGAAGGGCCCGAAACTCCGTGGGTTAGCCCAGCTCAGTTCGGCTAGGGTTTAATTTTGGCCCACTCTAAGACGCATTCAGTTAAACCCTGTCCGGATTTGATCCACCGCCGTCGGCCTCGGCCAGCGACTCAACCCGTGCCCAACTCTCTGCCGGTACCAGCAGCAAGCAGAGCAGCCACGTGTCGAAGCTGCCGGTAGCATCCTCACAGTGCCGCCTACCTTCTTCGCCTTCCTGAACACTGCCTTCTTGGACGACCGCCTTTCTTATCTCCGCCGGATGCTGTGTCAAGCGATGTGGCCGCCGCCGTCGCTGTGTTTCTTTTATAAAGCAGTGAAACGGGGAATGAGCGAGTTAGTACGTCGGGGTATTAGTTGCTGTCTATTTGGAGTAAGGTATGACCCACGAAAGTTTGTTTCAAAAGGAAAAACATTGTGCCAAGCAGATTTAACGTTTTCGTTTCATGCAGTTTAGCGGCAGCTTCTGTTTAACACACAGAATATGTAGCTGTGCTGGGAGGTTACTAAAGGCTGTACGAAGTGGAGTCCGCCGCAGGAGGGTCTCGTGAAGCTCAATGTGATGCTGCATATTACCCAGGTGATGACCATGCGTCCTGGGGGGTGGCAGTCAGAGATCATCTTGGAGACCTGGTGATACAAGTGCTGGGAAGACGGACGGAATTCAGAATGTCTTCAGTGCAGAGCTGAATGCTTTAGAGCGGGCTGTCAACATTGCTGTGGATATTGGTGCCATACGTGCAGTCTTTGAGACGGACTCGGAACTCCTGGCCTTGGCACTGAACAGGCGCGGCCAAGACTTTTCCCACAGTTATGGTCCGGGTTTTCCTGTAGCGAGGTTGTTGCCTGTAGGCGATCCGCGAATATAGCTGCTCATGAGCTAGCTAGTTTAGGCAGGCAAAAACTGTAATGGCCGAGAGGCCTTAGTCTGGGAAGTTGATGTACCCATATGCTACTGTAGCCGAAGTTGTGTTGGGTGATTTGCCCCCGTTATCATAATATAGCGAGATGTTTTCCCCTAAAAAAAGCCTATTTGTATTGGAAATGACCCATATGTTTTAAAAATTTGTGGAGTGTTTGATCACAAGATTTGTTCTCTGCTTCCTCTGGAAGATACGCTGTGGCAGCAGAATAGCATCCATCTGCAGTCCATTTCCAGCGGACAGTGTCGGGGACACCATCACGGTAAGTGAGCGGTTGGGCTGCCTCCCAAAGCTCGCACATCTCCCTGGTGACCTGTCAGGAACCTGTAACTGAAGCTTTCTGAACTTAGAACCAGTGCCGGATTCAAACTCCACCGTTCATCTCGTGACCTACGTCTCTGGTGCATCCCTACCGCTTCGCGCCTTAGTGATTCAATCAGAGCCGTTGATCGCTTGATAAACGGTGCAGGAGGGCCACACTGTCGCTGTTTGAATCCTGACACTGTGCTTTAGGTTCAGTTAGCTTTAGCCACCTGCTCCCTTCCTTGTCTCGACTCTATTTAGCTCGGATCCGAGCCTGTATCGGGTATCTCTGTATTATTGGGTTAAACCCTAGCCGTCGTTGTTCTGGCTGGCCTAGCCTTCCTTTTCTCTCTCAAACCCTAGACTCAATCCTTCCTCTAAACTAAGCATTCCTCTGAAATTCGGCGGTAATAAAGCGAGAGATGAAGTCTGAATTCGTGTTGATTGTGTTGTTTCCATTCAATTGTTAGTCTAGGCCTTACAAAGTGGTATCAGAGCCACCGAATCCTCGGAGGCGAATTGGATCTAGGAAGGGACGGAAGTTGGGATCTCCTGTGAAATCCTTCCTTTTCTCCCTGGATTCCGGCGACGGTGTTGAGCTCGTTCTTCACGAGCTGTCGGAGGTGGTTTGGCGGCGGCGGCACAGTTCGGGTGCAGTTCAGGAGCGGAGGTGGTTGCCGGAGAACAATCCTCAGGTAATAAAATCCCACCCTTTCCCTCCCTGTTCGGTGTACCTTGGTGGCGCGTGTAGCTGGCGGTGGTAGACTGGCGGCGGTAGAATCATCAGCTTGGAGCTTAAATCCTTGATCTTGGATGTCAAGACCCTGCAACGAGTTCGTGAAGAAGATAAGCTGGAGTTCACGAAGTTCTCGGAAAAGGTAGAGAAAAATTTCGTCAGTATTCAGGAGAATTTTGATAGTATTCAGTCGAGTTTAGAGAAACTGCTAGCAGTTGTTCCTCCTTCTGACCCACCCGCCTCTCCTCCTCCACTGGGCACGGCAGCTGCAGAGTCTTCGGCGCAAGGTAGTGTACTCAACAGGTAGCCAAACCTAATCTGACAGTGGTAAGACCTATTGGCATAGCTACTTTACATGATCTTACAGGTAAGGAGCTGAATTTGGATGGTTCCGAGAAAATTACTTACCGGCACCCCAATTCTGTAGCTCCACAACCACAAATCTTGTCTCAGCGTGGTGAGGGACAAAAGAACTTAACAGTGCAACAGCACCAACAAATCCATGATCACCTAGTTGATGTGGAAAGAAGAGAGCTAGTTCCTAGAAACAGAGCTCTATTTCAGAACAATGATACTGTCAGATATGCACCTGCAGTGAAACCAGCCAAGATGAATATACCTGAATTTGATGGAGTTGATGCTGATTCATGGATACAAACAATTGAACAGTATTTTGAGTCAGCTAGAACACCTCTAGAATAGCGCACTGAGTTAGCAGTTACATACCTGAAGGGTCCTGCAATGCAGTGGTGGCGTGGTACAGGATTTCCACCCAATAACACACCCTGGCATCGTTTCACTCGTTACTTGACTGACAGATTTTCTGAAGCTTCTATCTGTGATAACTTAAAGAGTTTTCATCAGCTCACACAAACTGGAACATTAGCTAAATATGTGTTGGAATTCGAGAAGGCATTGAACCTCATGCGCAGAGATAACCCCAGTATACCTGATGACTATTATGTTAATAGTTTCATTTCTGGGTTAACAGTATACATTCAGAGTCATTTGCAGTGTTTGAAACCAAATACAATGACTGAAGCCATGTGGTTTGCTAGAAGAATTGAACAAGCACAGCCTAGAAGCAGGCCAAGCTATCCCATGAATCAACAGACAGTAAGAAGGACCATCAGCAATGATCAAAACCAAAAAGGGTTAGCTGAGGTGATTGAGCAAGCTAAACAGAATAAGGTGTGTTTCAGATGCAATGAGCCTTGGTTTCCTGGACACAAACAACAATGCAAGATGTATAGTAAAGCAAAGCTTAATGCCTTGCAGCAACAAGAAGAAACACATGCTGAGTTGATCTATATTGACTATGATGATTCTGATGATGACCAACAGTTGCCTGAACCAGATGCTAAATTGCTCATATCTATGCATGCTATCAGTGGTAATAGTGAAGCTCATTATGCTTTTACATTGACTGCTAAATTTGGCAACCATATAGCTACTGTTCTAATTGATTCTGGCAACACTGGTACTTTTATGTCCAATAACTTGGCAAAAAGAATTAAGTGCAACATAGCACCAGCTAAAAGAGTACAGTTATGGTTGCTAATGGCAGTGAACTGGTGTCTGAGTTTAATACTGAGCAGTGTTTCTATGATATACAAGGACATAAGATGAGTTATAAATTCAAACTGTTACCCTTAACTGGTTATGACATCATTTGTGGCACTGATTGGATAAAAGATTTCAGCCCTGTGACTATGGACTTCAAGCAAATGTTCATCTCTCTGAGTGCATCTGATGGCCAGTCTATTAAGTTACTAGATGAGTCCTTGCCTGGCTTATCTGATACTATCATAATAGATGAATTGCTATCCCTGAAGGAAAAACCAATCTGTGGAGCATTTATCTTTTTGCAGCAAGTCATGGAGATGGATAAAGACATCAGCAAATTACCTGCAGTTCCTGCATTTCTGCAACCCTTAATGGATCAGTATGCTGATATTTTTGCTGAGCCTACTTCATTACCTCCTAAAAGAGAGTGTGACCATGCTATTCCATTGGTACCTGATGCCAAAATCATTAATCAAAGATCATATAGGCTGCCACATCACCAGAAGAATGCCATGGAAGAAATTATTCAGAAACTGCTCAAACAAAATGTCATAAGACCAAGCAGTAGTCCTTATTCTTCTCCTGCATTAATGGTGAAAAAGAAAGATACTACTTGGAGAGTAGTGAATGACTTCAGAAAAATGAATGAACAAACAGTGAAGAACAAGTACCCAATTCCTGTTATTGAAGACCTACTGGATGAATTAAATGGTGCTTGTATATTCTCCAAAATTGATCTGCGTAGTGGATATCACCAGATCAGAATGAAAGAAGAGGACATACCAAAGACTGCATTCAACACTCACATGGGCCATTTTGAGTACTTAGTAATGCCCTTTGGTCTGACAAATGCTCCTACATTTCAGTCACTGATGAATACCCTACTGGCTCCATTCTTGAGAAAATTTGCTTTAGTATTCTTTGATGATATCCTCATCTACAACAAAAGTGAAAAAGAACACTATAAGCATTTGGAGGCCGTGTTCAAGGTTTTGCGTGATAACAACTGGCTGCTAAAAGTGAGAAATGCACCTTTGGTCAAACTAAGGTAGAATACCTTGGCCATATCATACAAGGAAATGGTGTAGCAACTGATCCAGTGAAGGTAGAGGTAATAGCCAATTGGCCTGAACCACAAAATATCTCTGAACTGAGAAGAATATTAGGCATGACTGGATACTACAGGAGATTCATTAAAAACTATGGGATAATCTGTCGACCACTGTTTGATTGCTTGAAGAAAAACTCATTTATCTGGTCTGATACTCAAGCAAAAACATTCCACACCTCTCTAAAAATGACACCATTTCAGGCATTATATGGTTTTCCTCCTCCACAAGTGGCAGAAATGTTTTTACCAGATGCTACAACTGAATCTGCTGCAGATATGATGCTACAACTGAATCTGCTGCAGATATGTTACAGAACAAGAAGCAGCTAATGCAATCATCAAGGAAAATTTGCAACAAGCTCAAGACAGAATGGTCCATTTCGCTAACAAAAACAGAAGTGAAAGGCAATTGGAGATTGGGGATATGGTCTACTTGAAAGTGCAGCCTTATAGGCATTCATCACTGCACATCCACAGAAGCATCAAGCTGCACTCGAAATTCTATGGACCTTTCCGTGTGCTATGTAAAGTGGGAAATACAGCATACAAATTGCTGCTCCCTGAGGGATGTACCTTACATCACACATTTCATGTCAGTCAGCTTAAAAAGCACCATGGACCAGTGGCGATCCCTACACCTACATTACCCTTGATTGATGCGCAAGGAAATATTCAAACTGGTCCTGAAAAAGTACTCGACCGCAAGCTGATTCCAAGGAAGCAAGGTGATATTGCAGTGCCAGTGGTTCAATGGCGGGTGAAATGGATCAATCTACCTGAAGATGCAGCTACATGGGAAGACTCAAGCTTCATCCAGAAGATCTTCCCCGACTTTCAGCCTTGAGGACAAGTCTGAGCTCGACGAGGGGGATCTGTCAGGAACCTGAACCTGTAACTGAAGCTTTCTGAACTTAGAACCAGTGCCGGATTCAAACTCCACCGTTCATCTCGTGACCTACGTCTCTGGTGCATCCCTACCGCTTCGCGCCTTAGTGATTCAATCAGAGCCGTTGATCGCTTGATAAACGGTGCAGGAGGGCCACACTGTCGCTGTTTGAATCCTGACACTGTGCTTTAGGTTCAGTTAGCTTTAGCCACCTGCTCCCTTCCTTGTCTCGACTCTATTTAGCTCGGATCCGAGCCTGTATCGGGTATCTCTGTATTATTGGGTTAAACCCTAGCCGCCGTTGTTCCGGCTGGCCTAGCCTTCCTTTTCTCTCTCGAACCCTAGACTCAATCCTTCTCTAAACTAAGCATTCCTCTGAAATTCGGCGGTAATAAAGCGAGATATGAAGTCTGAATTCGTGTTGATTGTGTTGTTTCCATTCAATTGTTAGTCTAGGCCTTACATGACCTCCATTCAGGGGTTAGCTTTTATATGGTGCATCCATCTATTGTTACCCATAGCGTCCCGGAGGCACATGTGCCGCTTGATGCAGTGCCTGGCAAGCGTAGGCCATCGGTCAATTGGCCGCTGTCCGCAAATCTGCCATCCCCGATGATCATTGTTGTTGAAGCACGGAAGAAGCTGTTTGTCTCGTTGTGGGCAGGAAGAGGAAGCCCCTGCCAAGGTCGAAATGGGTCCGTCCAAGTGAGCCACAGCCAGTGCACCGGAAGGGCCCTGTTGTGCTTCTGAAGATCAGTCATGCCCAGACCCCCATTCTCCTTCGGCCGGCAGACCTGCGACCAGTGAACCAAGCATTGTCCGCCCGTTGCTATTTCAGACTTGCCCAAACGAATCCCCGTCAAAGTCTGCGCTTGCACAACCATGCCTGCGGCGGGATGAACATCATTTGGATCGTTGCCATTGCAGATAGACATGATTTGACCAGCTCAACTCCGACCGGCAGGGACAAGAACTTACCTTCCAACCGCAAAGAGGTTTGAGCAATTTGTCAACGATCGGTTGGTAGCTCACCCGACAGAGCCTAGCGTCCGACAGGGGCATGCCCAGATAAGCAATGAGGAAGTTCTTACCAAGGTTACTATTCATGTGTGGTGGTACATTTGTATAGGACAAGTGTAGTATACAGGAAACAACTGATTTTTATGTATAAATGGCTCGAGACGATTAATAGCACGACTTATCAAACCAGCACAAATGGGATCCTGACTTGTATCCTGTGTGGCACTGCAGTTTCTTTACCACTGCATAGAAAACTGATCCGTTGCTTTACAAACATACTCATGATAAGGGCTGGAGAAACAGAACCAGATCACATTTTTCAAGGTTCTAGCATAGCACTACAGTTTCTTTACCACTGCAGAAAATGCTGATCCGTTGTTTTACTACATCACCTCTTCAACCAACAAAGCACCTTAACAGAAGTGACATCACAATCATCTCATCTGTTGTTCAACAGTTGAGCTTGATCATGTCCACCATGAATGGTAATACCTACAAGAAGAATTCTTCAATAAGTGAATCATAATTATGGGCAAACCTATAAGAGATGGTGGCATCTAGATGAAGTGAATGTTATATACCACCCACTGGACAAAATATTTTCGCCATAAGCTTAGAAACAGTTGGGGAATCAAGACATGTACACCACCTACCTGTGAACGAAGGGCAGCATATTCAGTAGTATACTTGCTAGGAACCATTTTTACTTTTAAATATTGTTTTGATGTGATCCCGTTCATTGTTCAAGTCCAGCAAAAGAACAGAGCATACATTTGTATTTGAGTTTTATTGGCACGATACAGCAACAAATACCAGAACAAATGTATTTTTCTTACTGTCCTGAACAAAGAATACCAAACAGAGAAATAAGAAACAAGGATCATACCCTAAATTCCGATAGAACATGAAGCTCAAGCAATTAGACAAGGCACATTGCAAACATTAATCCATTAGCTTAAACTAAAAGAGAAAATGAGTTTTTTTATTGAATCGCTAATTGGGAGGGTGTCATGATATCATGCAACACTGAAAGAAACGAAAGAAAGGCCGACCATACATCACTTTTATTTTCTTAAGTGACTGATTCCCTTATTGTCAGTATGATTATGTTATTCAACACAACATCAAGGCAACAGTAATATCTATATTGATCAATATAAGTTTATGGTAAGAAAAACACATTAAACTATGTCGCACTGACTAAATCTTCAATGGCAATCTCTGGTAACAAACATAATCCACTGTGTCCAGATCTAAGTATGTATGGCCTAACAGACTATCAAGAAAATATTTTCTCCACTGTACAAATTAACTAATTCATTATACTAATCAAATGTAGGAGTTGGGTCTGCGTGAAGAGTAAATATGTGGAACACATGCAAGTAAGATGACAGGACTTCTAACATTTTTTAGTATAAAGGGTTATTTCCAACTCGCGCGGGACTGTGTGAGTTATTTGTTGTCAGTAAATTGGTGTATCACTGGTAAGAAAATGACATGAATGAGTAGCTCTATGACAACCGGTAGCAGCCAGGAGGGTTTGGGAAGCAGTAGTTTGCAGAGAGCAGAGTATGAACTATGGCTCTTAGAATTCAACACACAGACGACAATGTAGCCGCGGTGTGGAAGATTGATTAAAGTGAGCTCTGCAGCATCACAGACAATGGAAGTACCTGGAGAGTAAAAACTCGCGTAATTATATAAGGCAACACTGATGGAATGCAGATCATAGGTCACTTTTGTTTTCTTGATTGACTTATTCCCATGCTTTCAGTGTGATTATGTTATTCAATACCACATCAAGGCGACAGTAACACTTATATTGATCCATATAGTTTGTAGATTGCAGAGTATGAACTGTGGATCTTATAATGCGCAACATACACAACATAGCTGAAGTGTGAAGATTGATTAAAGTACGCTTTGCAACGTCACAAAAAATGGAAGCACCTGGATAGTAGAAACTCGCATAAGGAAAAATGCTGCCGTAGTTGCCTTTCTCTGACACCTCCTCAATCTGCATGGACTTGAGATGGATCATATAGACGCTAGGGTGCACATAAATGAAGATCACGCCAGCATCTTCAGCAAAACCAATTGGCTCCACTCCGACCGTACATGTCGCCAACACTTGGGGCGCGATAAGCTTGTTGAGATTAATGACCCTTTGACGTGTCCATGTTGTTCCCACCCCGTCGATGTTTTTCACCATGGACCATAAATGAAGATTGAAACCTTCGACTCCGGCCAAACCAAGCAGCCCATCCTCCGTCGGCATGATGATAATCTCCCCCCATAGCTAGCTAGCGCGTCGTATGGAATTGTCTCTGTCAGGCCCAGCCTATGATTATCCAAATCAAACTCAAAGATGCTAGAATTATCCAACAGCCAGTAGAGTGTGTTCCCAACAAGCGCAGTCGGCTTGGACTCAACTGCTGAATATGGCATGGCGATCGAGGTGATCTCACTCCAGATGCCGGTCTCGGAGTAGACGCAGGCACAGGCCATGTAATTGCTTGGACTGCACACGTACACCACCAGGAACGGGCACCTCGAATGGCAGTCGCCGTGGCCGGCCGCGCGGAGAACCGCGGCGTTGAACACGCCCCCACAATCCGGGGCAGGGGGCACGGTCACGTAGCACGCGTCGCCTGTCGCGAGGTCCCAGACGAGCAGCTTCGAGGTGTGGCGGTTTTCCAGGAGAGCGAGGCCGTGGCGGCATTCCAGAGCCCACCAGTCGTCGTGGGACATCGTGGCAGCGGCGGAGGCCGCGAAGGAGCCGGCGGTGGGGACGAAGAGGGGAGGGCCCGGCTGGTTGTTGAAAAGCCAAACATGGGAGGCATCCCCCCGTGGAACTCGCGGAAGCGGTGGAGGAAGCCGGCGTCGTCGACGAGGCCGCGCCAGAGCTTGGAGACGAGGGAGGCGCGGCGGAGGTATATTGGATACGGCGGGAGGCGCAGGAGGACCTCCAGGAGGAGTTCGTCCGGGAGAATCGGATGCGGCGGCGGCGGCGAAGCGGCGCTGCGGCTGGCGGCGAGGTCGTCCATTGGGTCTGGGAATTGAGGAAAAAGATGGTGCCAAGGTTTCGTTTGATTTTTTACCCCGCTGGCAAAGTGTCTCAAATAATGTCAAAGAAAGTGTCCTCAAATTGAAATACAAATTAACTATTTAAGACAAAATCTCAAATAAACGGCCGTTCCTTTGTTAGAAAAAAAACGAGTTGCCTTGTCGAAACTTTAAACGTGTCGGTGGTTGTTTTATACCGAAAAAATGTACAATGTTAGGCTGAATGCACATGCGACAATTGGAAAAATGTTCATTCTTTTTTGTTTAATCTTTTGCATGGAATTCATCGATGGATTCCATTTTTTGTAACTTTCTCCATCTAAAGCCACGAATATAGCAAATTCACCTCATAGGGAAAGGGTCATCTAACCAGACAACTTGAGAGTAAGGACGTGAAACTGACTCGACCGAGCGAAATCCTAGACATTGTTTCCTTCCCCTCGTCGCCCACCTCGCCGCCAAAGAAGAAAGTCGATAGGCAAAGTCTATCTCGTGAACAAGGCATGCGTCGTGAAAATATGATGTCGACTGTTTGGTTAGAAAATAACTCGGCCGTGGTTTACACATGGCAGTGCCTGAAAATTTCCGAAAACCACTGTCCATTTTAACTAAACTTTTTCTTTTGATATGAGTATTAGATTAGATTTCTCCCTTGGGCAAAAATAAGCAAACAAACCCGGTGCATCAAAAGACAAAAGTCAGAACTCGATTTCAAGCACCAAAACTTGTGGTTTTACACAGGTCGCAACTCGCAACAACAACAAAAAACATGCAAGTACATATGTGAACTGAACATGTATCTAATGTTTTTCGACAATCGGAAAACAGTTTTTTTTTTTTTTTTGCAGCCGAAGCTCATCTGTGATCAAAACATGCATGGTGTATAGTAATTGGCGAGTAATTAAACCATAGGAGTTCACCCTGCTGATTTAGCAAATGCACCACATGGAAATGTTTTTCTGAAACGAAACTACCAGCCACTGCAAGGTGAGATCCAGCCACTGAACCTAGGTGCACAAGGTCCTGTAAATTCCGGTGCTCAAAGCCAGCTCCGGGTGCAGGATTCTGCTCATGTATCCTGCTGGCACAACGTCAAATGATCCAAACTAACTTCGCTCTCGAGTAATGTGGCAGCTCACACTGAGTTCAATCTACCGTGACAAGTATGTGAGCACTAGTTTTCATTCTATCCACTATCCAGCGTACTATGGCAGCTGAAGGATGACGCACATGAGTTATGTGTATACATTCTTCTGAAGCTACTACAGTGCAGGCACCTCTCTCCAAAAGAGGGGAAAAACTGTCAAGTGATTCACAAGTCTGAACCCTCAAAGATTCTGAAGAATATGCTTTCTGCATTGTATCAGCAAAAGTATCCTCATCTGAAGCTATATTTTTAAGTTTCGTGGAAAGTTTGCATCACCACTTGCCTGGACCCTAAGGTACCTGCATAGCAAGCGATCTCATCAGCAGAGCCGACTTTGACCGCTCATGAGAGGCACAAGTCACAACAAAGAATATATGATAGGAAAACAGTTTTTACGAGAAAACATGCAACAATCAAAAAACAATAGGCTACTAGAGGTGAACATGTACTATCGAGCTTATCAGCCATGTGAGGAAAAACATTTTATTCCTATTTTCTACTTTTGGCTTAGCATGATTACTAGCATGTTACGATTTATCGAAACCATGGCACGGATTTGGAGGATAAAAATCTTCCGGTTACTGTTTCCTCAAATGCAGAACTCAGCTCATAATAAGTGTACCATATAGAAAATGTAACATTCGCTAAGTGATATAAACTAACTGACATGATAAACTGCATCAAGGTAGCACATCAGAACAAATGCACAATGAAGTGTGCAGATTCAGGAGGAAGTGGAGTTCAGCTACAAGAGAAAAAAAACGACTAAACTTTGGAAGTAGAGTCATCTAAGGCTAGAGAAAGAGAACTAAAGACTTCTCTTTCCAACATTGTAGGATTTGGATCTGGATGCAGGGCAAACGTGTGAAACACTTGCAAGTGAGAATCACAAGACTTTCTATACATTTTTTAGTTATGAAGACTAAAAGGGTCATATCAATGAGAAGAATCCGAGAACCGATAGCAGCCAGGGTTATGGGTATCAATATGCAGAGTATTATGAATGGTTCATCATTTAATGAGCAGTTATTTCAAAATATTTTTCATGAAATCTTGTCATATATATACAGGGGACAAAAGCCCATATACATGAAAGCAACCCATCTCCAGGTACCGAAATAATCAGCTCACATGGATCGAACTCATTTAGATCAGTGTAGGAGCAGTAGTGTGCATTCCATCTACTATATAAAATGCCTTGAAGATTAACCCAAACCCTGAATCCAACTGAAACGTATGGTTCTCTCCCTATAAAAAGCCATCAAGTGGCTCACAAGTCTGAACCCTCAAAAATATCTGAAGAATTAACTTTCTGCAATAATATATCAGCCAAAACATCCTCATCTGAACCTAGAATTTTTATTCGCTGGATTGCTTCAGAAACAACATTAACGCATTGAAGAGTTGAACCTAACTGCATTACTTAACTTAGCATAAGAAATATGCACACAAGTCATATCTTGAAACCAAGAACACACAACAGGTACCAAGCTCATAAATCACTTCAGAAAACCTAACAGAGTGATCTAGCACCAATGCACCACACAACATTACTAATGGCACAGATGGACCGGCAAAGGCAAAGCAAATGTCATCTTCGCAGCAATAACTTTCCAAAGCATGGCGTAATTTTTTTCCAACCACCATTGCAGTTGGTTAACGCCTATAGAACTCGCTAACGATGACATCCCATTTGGCAAGTAGTACAAGTTTGTTAACCGCCACATTAAGCATTCAACATTTACGGCATCACCAGGCAAAAGACTGAACCACCTGCATGAGTAAGTTGTTTCTGCAGTCACAGCAACAAAGAACCTAGGTACCTGCATAGCAAGCAATGTCATCAGCAGAGGCGATCTTGGCTACTCACAAGGGGCAGAATTCAGAGCAAAACAACATATGCAAGTTCAGACAGTAATAGGAAAAAAGTTTCTACGAGTTAACACGAAGCAATCAAACAAACAAAAGGCTGCCAGAGGTGAACATGTACTACCAAACAACAGTCATGTGTGCTGGTACTTATATCATATATGAAAGTGGTATATCATGTAAATATCATGACATGGAAAGTAGAAGAAACATTTCATTGCTATTTATACTTTTGGCTTAGCATGCTTACTGGCACATCACGATTTATCCAGACCATAGGGTCACACTCACATTAGGTGGATTGGAAACCTTCCTGTCACTGCTTTCTCAAATGCAGAATTCAGTTCATAATTAATGTACTATATAGCAATCGTATATTCGAGAAATGATATGAAATTAATGAAGTGTAAAGATCCAGGAAGAAGTGGTTCACAGCTCCAAGAGAAAAAACAAATAAAGTCTGGGAGATGGCTAGAGAAAGAGAACTAAAGATTTCACACTAAAACTTTGCAGTTGACAAAGGATAGGAAAAGGGGCAAAATAATCATATTGTTCAAGGGAAAAAGGTTTAGACTGCATTCCGTGATGCACTGGCACTACAACTGCAAAGAGTATTGACATGTTCCTTTACAAATGTATGAACTAAAAATTACAAATCATGTGAGAAAAATAATAGAAATTTATTCGAAGAAAGTGTTACATCACCTCTTCAACCAACAAAATGTGATAGCAGATGTGACAGCACAATCATTAATCATCCCAAGTGCCGTTCAGAAGTTCACCTTGATCATCTTTACCACCAATGGTGATTCCTATGGGAAGAATGACTCAATAAAACCGACAACAATTGGGATTAAGGAATCATATATGCAAACAATTCATCGATACTTGACACCATCTATCTCAGAACAAAGGAATGCGGTATTCAGTAATTTACTTGAGTACTTCACATGAATTTTTTGAGAGTTTTTTCACTGTGAATATTTATTGTTGTAAGTCCAGCAAAAGAAACGAGCATACATATATATTGAAGTTCCGTGTGCACATTACAGCGAAAAATACAAGAAAGTTCACATACGATCTTGGAGTAGGATTTAAGTCTGGATACAGTGTACACATGTGGAAGAATGCCAGGTTAGTTGTGAAAAACAAAAATCGTATGAGTGAGTTGTTTGTAAAATGGTAAGAAACCCCAAACAGGATGTGTTATGTGGTAATCAATAATTTGCATTATGAATAGTTCCTCATTTAATAAGCAGTTCTTTCAAAAGAAGTTTCTTGAAACTTGCTGTCTATGCATATACTTGAAAACATCTATGTAGTAGAATGGTAGTTACAGTTCGGAAGATTTAATGACTTTGCAACATCGAAAGCAATGGAAATACCTGGAGCGTAGAAACTTGTATAAGGAAAAACGAACCAGTATGTCCCTTTCTCTGACACCTCCTCGATGTGCATGGATTTGAGATGGATCATGTAGACACTAGGGTCCACATAAATAAAGATCACACCAGCATCTTCAGCGTATCCAACTGGTTCCACTCGAAACCTACACGCCGCCACTACTTCCGGCGCAAGAAACTTCTCCAGATCAATGACCATGCGGCGTGCCCATGTTACCACGCCGTCAATGTTGGAAACCACTGGCCACAAATGGAGACTGAATACATCAACTTCGGCGAAACCAAGCTGTCCATCTTCTGCTGGCATGATGAGAATCTGCATATCGTAGCTATAAAGAGCGTTGTATGGCACATCCCCGAAGAAATCCAAGCTACGTTTATCCAAATCAAACTCAACGATGCCAGAATCATCCAACAGCCAGTAGAGTGAGTTTCCAACCAGAGCCGTTGGCGCCATTGCAACTGATGAACGTGGCATAGCTACCGAGGTGACCTGACCCCAGACGCCGGTCAGGGACGAGTATACGCAGGCATAGAAATGGTTCTGGCAGTTGAACACGAACGCCACGATGAACGGGCACGAATGGCAGTCGCCGTGGTGGGTGTGGCCGGCTGCGCAGAGAACCGCGCCGTTGTACCCCCAGATCTCCTCCTCCTCCTCATATGCCGCTGGCCGAGGCAGGTATATCTTGTCGCCGGTCATGATGTCCCAGATGAGCAGCTTCGCGAGGCGGTGGCTTTCCAGGAGGGCGCGACCGTGGCGGCAGTCGAGAGACCTCCTGGGGCATCTTGGCAGCGGTGGACGCTGCGAAGGCTCCGGCGGTGGAGACGAGGAGGGGAGGTCCTGACTGGTTGTTGAAGAAGCCAAGCACGGGCGGCTTCCCCCCGTGGAACTCGCGGAAGCGGCGGAGGAAGCCGGCGTCGTGGACGAGGCTGCGCCAGTGCTTGGAGACGAGGGAGGCGCAGTGGAGGTAGATGGGATCCGGCGGGAGGCGCAGGAGAATCTCCAGGAGGAGATCGTCCGGAAGGGGCGGCGGCGGAGAATCGGCGTTACGGCGGCCGCCGGCGAGCTCGTCCATCGGGTTCGGGGATTGGGGACAAAATGGCGTCGAGGGTTTCAGTTTCATTTCTCATCACACGTGACCAGGTGTTCTCAGATGCACGTGACTCTTTCTTAAGAAATGAGCAATTATGGGTTCGGAGTGATTTTTTTTTGTAAAATCTCAGCTCTAAAAAGTGTGCAACTAAAATTTGGATTGTGATTTAGAAACTTAAGCAGCTAAAATTAGCAAATATAAAAGTGTGCATGACACGTTGGACCAATAAGTCGGATATCTCTAAAATTAGCTCTAAAAAGGAGTATTAGAGATGAAGATGTGACCCTCTACAACTATGGTATTTGTTGGCCAGCTGTTAGGATACTTTGGTTTTGAAATCTTCAGTTTATAAAATGGTTAGCTACCAAACATAGCTTAAACTATAAACATAGCCTAAACTATAAGGGCAAGTGCACTGGTTGAGACGCATGGAGTCTGTAAAAGACCTCCACATCAGCTATACACAGCACTACAAAAAATCTGTACAATCGACTGTCTATACACAGCACCAACTGATCGTGAGTTTATTTGTGTAACCGTCCCGTGTAATCAGGTCTGGAAAAGCGTTTCCTTTTTTTTCGAATTAAAGGGCTTCATGCCCCCGATTTCGTTAAAAATGAAACCAAAGTTCGGTAAATTGTTACAGACTCTCAGCATCCACCCAGCACTACCACTACACCAAAGAACACCAAACCTACCAGGAACACTACCACAAACCTCCGCAACTCCAGACTTAACAAACCAGCATCCATCTACGGAAGATAACACAGCAAAACATCTATTACAGACCAAACTTCTTTTTTCATTTAAGTTCCTCCAAGCACTCTTCCTTTTCTTTTTTAACCTTCAGCCAACTCCAATGCGTTTTGTCATCGGCCCCCAGCCAGCTTTCCTGCTGAAGACCTCACTTGCCACCCCTGCCAACCGTCGTGCCGCGCAGCGTAGGCCCTGCCGTGCGTTTGGTTTCTGTAAAAGTGCCCAATAATCAATCCAATTAGCTATACTATACATTATGGCAGTAGGATCACGGGTAAACATGATCAAAGACAGCAGCATTTCTGGCATACATTCAGGATCACTATGTATCAAATCAAATAACAATTTATTCCAGGGAAAAGCGTTTCCCTGGAGGCTGGAGCACGATTTTTATCTTTTGGAGCCACACGTACCGATAGCAACCATACAATAGCAGGGGAGGCGTCGCTATCGAGCAAAGTTTGCGAAATTATACCGTATAGACAATTACCGACGGACTCCCTCTCTCTCCTCCTTCTCTCTCCTCTAACTGACAATAAGTCTTGCGTGCCATTTGTTCTAGACGGCTGATGTGGCCCTAATGCTCATTTTGTTTTAAAATGCAACTGATCGACACATCACAAGAACTACTCAAGTTGGTGGGGTCCCCCTATAACCACTCTCAATCCCAAAAAATGTCAAAATTGCTAAAAGAAAAGGCCAAAACAGTGCACCCCGCCCCGCTCCCATATCGATCCCAATCCTAAAAAATGGGAGCTCCTACCTACCCTACAAATATGGACTTCGGAGTGACTCGCGAAATCTGACCCTAACATATTTTTCAATGTGTGGGAGATGTAACCACCAACTCGGAAACTTCTCATGCCCACCTTGTCGTGGCGACTAACCCCCTCCGCTGCCCTCCCTCGCTCTTCATCGGACCCGAACAAATAGCAGATTACTTGACAAAAGGATTAGCTACTAAGAATGTTCATTGGCATGTAACAAGATGGAATGATAGATACATCACTCATCTTGAAAGGGGCGGACCCAAAGAGGCTGAGTGGGGGCCTATGCCCCCCACTCAAATTTTCAAAATCCTTTCGAATTCTTAAGAAAATATTTGAAATTCTTAATCTTCAAAGGAAGTGCCCCCACTTAAAATGTTTGCCCCCACTCTAATGTTGTTCTGGATCCGCACCTGCATCTTGAGCAGTGGCGGGGCTAGGGGGACCAGCAGGTGCCCTGCCCCCCCCCCCCCCCCCCCCCCCTATGCCAGCGTAGGGCATGAAAGACTATATACTTAGTGCTAATTTAGAGCATAAAGTTTAAGCAAAATTAGCCTCCCCCCCCCCCCCCCCCCACCCACCCCCAATTGAGATTTGCTATGTCCGGCCCCCTTCAACCTTGAATCCTGCCTCCGCCCCTGATCTTGAGGTGGAGTGTTGGAGTATAAGTTAGTGTACTAGTACTACTCTAGTATAGTCTTGAGTATTCTAGGAAAATGTTAGGTCCGTGCTAGTATAGTAGTAGTGTCCTATTATAATCTAGATTGTTCTAATGTATGAGTGAAGATGTAAGACTAAGTTAAGCTATATATAGGAGAGTGGTGGAGGTCCAATCACCTCAGCCTATCCAGAAAATCCCCAAGGAACAACACCACATTTCCCGGAAACAAGAGAAAAACCAAAATGAGTCAAACAAATCAGAGCGGAAATACTGGGAATGAAACCATTGACAAAGACATCGATGACTTATATTCACGAATTCAGGATCTGGTTCTTCCTCCAACCATCAGCAGCATTTAAAGATTAAGGCAACAACTCCAAAAAAAAAACAATAGTACATACTAAGACAGACAAACACACAATCAAGGTCAAAGTCTCCGCGCGTGTTAGCACACTCTGATATAGATCACGACTTGCATCTACTTACTTTATGAAACAAACCAATCAATAATTGATGGATTGGATAAAGTAGCGAAGAATGAAAAAGGAATAATCAAACGAGCAGAGCCGCTCGGAATGTGCTTTCTCGAAAGCAAAAAATAGATTCTTGTTATAAGTCTATAAAGAAGTTCAAAAAAATTGATCGGTAGTAGTCCGGTCGCACCCGAATAATAATATTCCAGAGGAAATGCACCTAAGATCAAATAGAGCCGGCTTCCGTGGAAAATTCAGACTTTCTTTTTTTATGCTGCGATCACATAAAAACATAAACTTGCGCCAAAGTCGTCTTGGGATTCTGTCCCTAATGCATTAGATTCCACAGGTAAACCCGACTCAGGTGATTCCGCTAATAACTTTTCCATTCGAGGGCTATTGGGGAAAATAGCTATATTCAGCAGAGACAAACTTACTCGTATCTATTTAACCTGTTCTAGTGCACTGCTTGCATACATGTAACATGAGTAGTTGGCATCCAACAATGCAAGGACCATCAATAGACCTGCTAGTCTTCGTAGTATGCATCTTCTTTCCAGCAGTGGCAACAGTGGCCGGAGCCTCTTCCGGGCGCTCCATGTCGTTGCCAGGTTGCGCCGACAAGTGCGGCGATGTGCCCATTCCATACCCCTTTGGTATTGGGGAGCACTGCGCCGTAACCAGCCTGAGCAGCTACTTCAACCTCACCTGCAATGGCACGACCGATTCACTACGGCCAATATGTCGGGGATCACAAGGGACATGTTCAGATCGTTGACAATGGTCCAGGGTACTTATGTCAGTGCTCCAAAGGACACGAGGGAAATCCTTATCTTCTGAATGGCTGTCAAGGTTGATTGTTTACTCAATTTTAACTCGTGAAAAATTCTATACGGCTTTGAAAACTGATAGAATTTTAAGCCAGAGCCCAGTGTTTCAACATTGACTTTGGTATCAACACCAATAGAAACTTTAGGAAACCTATTCTTGCACATGTGTGCATATGGCACCGACACTCATATTTGGTTTCCACCACACCTCCACAAGGAACCGAAAAATCTATGGTGTTATTTCTGGTGTGAATTTAGAGGAAGTTAGAAACGGCAAGTATTGCAACATAACACAATGAATTGACTAGTTGGATTATTACTTGTTGAATCTTTCTTTAGCCGACATGTAATTACTGAAAGTAATATAGCGGATTATGTTGGGCTTGAACGTTCTGAGTGGATGTTTCATTACTGTCTACAAGCATAGACGAGTACACACTGCGTAAACAGGACCCCAAGTATGGAGATTTGTATACTAGATTGGCTGGTTTGAACCTACATTACATGGCGAAGCCAATTTGTTCCCTGAGGACAATAGAAAAATAAAATGAGGCGAGAGGTTGAATTCTTCCTCCAGTGGTAAGAAAAAATAGTTCTGTTCAATTAAAAATTAATGAAACAGCGGCAGAAAATAATATAGACTAAGGCTAACACCAAGTCAAGCTCAAAGTCTCTGTGCGCGTCAACTTGCTCGGGTATTGCGGCAGGGCATGTGGTACTTAACTAACACAAGTGGATTATCCCTCCCATATATCTGATCAGTACTGTATCACAACATGCACTTAGTTATTTACAGAGACAGATCTACTTCACATCGATTTAAGCAGGTCCAGCTAATGCGGTGTTTGCCTAACATGAGAAGCTGGCATCCAACCATGTCAGTAGAACCAACAGTCATGCTAATCTCCATAGCCATCATCTTCTTCCTAGTAGTGGCAACACCTGCCGGAGCCTCTTCTGGACGATCCACTTCTTCGCCAGCTTGCCCCGACAAGTGCGGTGACGTACCCATCCCATACCCTTTCGGCATTGGTGCGCACTGCACGGCGACCAGCCTGAACAGCTACTTCAACCTCATCTGTGACGACACGATCGAACCACCACGGCCAAAGGTTGGGGATTCTGAAGTAGTAGTTGAGATCGCCGACATCTCACTGGAGCACGGCGAGATGCGCGTGTACAGCCCCATCAACTACATCTGCTTCAAGTCCAATACCACATTCACCAAGTTCACCGGAGGGTATGAGCTGGCGCTCACGCCCTTCCTACCATCACCGACGCGCAACCGCTTCACAGTCATCGGATGCAACACCCTGGGGCTTATCAGCGGCTACAAAGACACCGCGAACCAGTACGTGGCTGGCTGCTCCTCATACTGTGAGGGCATCAACAATATGAATAAAGGCTGTAGAGATCGGAAAAAAACTAAAATAAGATGTACGATGTGCCGTAAAATCTCTCAATTTCAAACACCATAATATTTTGCAATCATTTTTTTCAGAACCGATAAATACGTTACCTACGAAAGCAAGAAATATCAGTGCAAATTCGCAAAAAAAAAATAGAGTGTGAGTTTTGCAATGTACGTATATACATACATATAAGCACGTGGTCATTGATTTCTTGTGTACAAATATCAGAACTCGAATCATTACATTATTGGATGATTAAGATGTTCCTCGCGCATACTGCTACGGCTAAACAGCAAATGAATACATAGAATAACAGGTCACACACAAAACGAGGATATATGCAAAAATTATTCATGTTCGTTGCTGCTCAGTTGCTTCTGAACATATGGCCGGTTTTTGTGCTGGACTGCTGCCGCTTTCCACTTTTGCATTTTCTTCTCGCTGACATCAGGATGAAGCAGCACCTCATTGAGTTTTTGGAGATGTGTGATACCAGTGATACCGAGACCTTCTTCAGGCTCAGGGCAGAGGAGCTGAAGAGAGATGAGACAAGGCATGGCTCCACCTGCGATTTGCACATTTGGAAGCTTTGGGCCTTGGAAGCATATTTGCTGTAGGCTTTGGAATTTATTGGGTTCCACAAGAAAACTGCCATCATCCCAAGGACCATGACGATCTTCTGTAAGCCTCAGACAGACCAATAATTCTAAGTTCTGCAGGCGTGACAACTCTTTGGAACTCAAGCCAGTCTTGGAAAGGTGCAATTTCCTTAAAGTACTATGTACTAGCATACTCAAGGTAGAGCTAGGCAGACTCTCCATTTCCCCTGATATTTTGACAGAGCTCGGACCGGAGGAAGCCGTGATAACATAATCCAAAAAGTTATTGCAGATACCATTGAAATCAATTGATAGGGAATCAAGTCCGGAATAGCGATCAGCAAGTGATGAGACCAAACTTTCCGATAAGATGGGAACATCCTTTATCTTGAAGCAGCAAGCAAGTTTGCTACTTGGACGGCGAGGGGGAGGAATCTTGCACCATATTTTGACTTTCCTCAGTGGTTTGCAGTGAAGCAGAATCGTTTCAAAACCTCTGTTCTTGACTATTTTAAATCCAGCCAGAGTGTGCAGCTTACTTTCCTTGGAGAAAAAGTTCATGAGCTTCTCTTTTCGTCTGGCATCTCCAAGCTCGGCAGGTAGCTCAAACTCACCAAACAGGTGTACAAGCTGTGGCAGCATCAGGACTTCCATGGGCAGTATTTCGACGTGTGTATCTCGTGCATCCAGCGTCTCCAAACAGTGCAGATCTTCCATTTTCCTAGGGAGCTGACTTACTTGAGTACCCCGGAGGTTCAGATACTTGAGATATAGCAATTTGCTTATGGTGTCAAGATGGGCAGCTTCAAGCCAGGTGCATCCTTCCAGGTCAAGCACTCGAAGCAACATACACTCGTCAAAGTTCATCTCCTTGCTGTCACATATCGTCAGTGACCTGATGCTTGACCTAATGCGAGATAGCTCATCCATTTGTTTGACTGTTCCGCCGATTCCATGGACAGAGAGTCCACGGGTGCACAGATGGTGTCGTTTCGCACGACCCTGTCGTCATGAAGCAGCGTGAGGAAGTTCCACGAGACCGACCGGTGCACGATGAACTCCAGCATTACACCATAGACCTTGTACCGCTTCACCTGGGAATTGTCGCCAAGCAGCACCGGGTCTATGACTCCGAGGTCAACCAACTTGTCAAGGCAGCCCACGGCAACATCGTCCTCGGTCAAATGGATATCTCCCACCAGCAGTCCTTCAGCATTCCACCGCCTGATTAGGCTCTTCCTACTGATCCGATGACCCCTTGGGAACATGCCCACGGAGAGCATGCATGACTTGTGGCCTTGGTCACCGAGGCTGTCGTAGCACCGCCCAAGCGCTGTCTTCATCTCCCGGAACGCAGGGTCACTTGCTATGTGGTTGCCAAGTGCGACGCCAACCTTTTTACATCTTTCTTCTGTTAGGTCTGCGCCATACTGGCTCAAAAACTCAGCTGCCCGAATCAGTGCCTCTGGTAAACCCTCACACTTGTCGAATAAGGTTTTCAATCCGATCTCCAGTACAGGTGAACGATTCTCGCCGCCGAGCTTTCCCCAGAACAGATCCTCGGACTCTCTCCTGTTAAGTGCTTGAAGTTTGTAACGGTAACTGCCAAAGCTGCAGACCGTGGCAACGGATTGAAAACTTGTGCATACAACTACTCTGCTGCTTTCCTCGTTGCTTGGGAAAGCTGCTACGATATTGGACCAATCCTGTGGAAGCTGTACTCCGTCGATGATAACAAGATACCTTTCAAAGAAAATCAATCAATCAAAACAC
Organism: Poa pratensis; assembly: GCA_947311845.1. NCBI lineage: Eukaryota > Viridiplantae > Streptophyta > Magnoliopsida > Poales > Poaceae > Poa > Poa pratensis. The sequence goes on from CAMZMU010000112.1 coordinate 30,524,390, forward strand.
AGTTTTTGCTTGTACAAGGACAACAATGTTAGCTGTCTCATTGACCTCTTACAAATTATACGGGGCGATTGATGATAACCCCCCCCCCCCCAGTTCGCGCGCCTTCTATCATATGCCCCCCCTTGTGTCACTGACGGGAACTGGGGGGGTTATCGTAGATTTTGCCAAATTATACATAGCCAACGGTAAAGAGGTAGTATTCTCGGTTTTCAGGGAAGCTTCCTCGTTGAACTTTTGAAGTAAATTAAGTAATTAACATTGGCGAGGGACACTTCCATAGTTGGCGTTAAAAATGTAGGCAAGTGTCTACTCTTTTTTTGAGTGCCAGGCAAGTGTCTACTTTCTACAGGTGAGATCTGTGTGTGCATTTCTTTAGTTAGCAGGCCGGCCGGCAGACGTCATTCTTCCCTTAATGATGCTACGGTTTGATTTTTTACTGAGTTGGAGTAGAGAGAAAGAAGAAAGAGAAATTTCTTTCTCTTAGCTGGATCTCTTAAAAATTAAGAGAAGACTATTTCTCAATTGTATCATATGCCTTTCCTTATTAACATAATTTTATACTAAAATTTAATTTCTCATGAATTGCTAGAGATGACAGTAAGAGATAACGCATTATTTGGCTGATATTTATTGCCTTCTCTAAATGACGTGGAGGGCTAAGAGAAAACCCACATTCGGTGAAAACGTGCAAACTATCGTTGTAGGCCATCAGATCGACAACATATGGTCCCGATCAAACGTGGGAATCCCACCAGCAACTTAAGTACTTAACCGGAGTTTGCAAATAACCCTCTGTGCACTTACTCCCTCCGTTCCAAATTAGATGTCTTCCATTTATCCACATGCAGATGTATCTAGACTTGTAACATGTCTAGATACATCCGCATGTGGACAAATGGAAGACATCTAATTTAGAACGGAGGGAGTACGTGTGATGGGTACGATTGGGGAAAAAAAATCGGGAGTTATCCCCTTCCTGCTCTCCACCCGCGCGAGGGCAACCTAGACGCCATGGCGATTCGACGGCGGCTGACTGCACCGGTGCTCCCCTAGCAACAAAAACTCGGAGGAAACGGAACGGTGACTCGACGGCCATGGTGATGCTCCCACACGACGGCGACCTCCACGACCCGGCAACGTGGCGCTGCCTCCAGGACATGGCACCTGGCGCTACCCCACGTGAGGAAGACCCAGTGGTGACGCGCGAGAACTCCTGGACGGAGAAGACGGAGGTCGAGGAAGAGAAATCAAGTCTGGGGGTGAGCCGCGCAGCCGCACACGGCGAGCGGCGCTTGACGATGATCCACGGCAGAACATATCGAGGAAGATTCGTTTTCTTTTTCTTTTTCTGAAATCGTTACCAAGCACACGTATGGGCAGGGGGTTATTTGCAAAACTGTGGTTAAGTTGTTGGTGGGATTCCCAGGTTTGATCTATATCATACGCTGTCGATCCGATGGCCTGCGATGATAGTTTGCAGGTTTGCACTGAACGAACGTTTTCACCGGATACGTCACCATTTTACATACCCTTATATTTTCTGAAAATAAAATAAAAGATACAGGTCTTTAAACTAATCAAACATATGCATGAAATTCCATATTTATGTCTACATTTCAGCATGTGAAATTAGATGCGACCTTTATGAAAAATAAGCAAGAAGAGGCCGGCCGTAGAGGACCAATCTGTTTATCAAGCTTTGTGAGTGAAATACATAGAGACCATCCAGTGTACAAACAATCAACCAGCAAAGCGAACACCTTCGTTCTTAAAAGTCAATTGGCATTAGGTACGACTATCTCTATCAACCAGCAAAGCGAATACCTTCGCTCTTAAAAGTCAAATGGCATTAGGTACAACTGCCTCTATCAACCGGCGAAGCGAACACGTCTTTGTTCTTAAATGTCAAATGGCATTGGGTACAACTGGCTCTATCAGCAAGCGAAGCGAACAAGTCTTCGTTTTAAAAGTCAAATGTCATTAATTTCTTCAAAGGCCATAAGCCATATAGTATTAAAACAAGTTAAGCCTTAGAAGAACACCACAATGAATATAAACTTACAAACAAACTCTAGAGAAATTTGTTACCGTCTCCGATGTACACAAGCCGGTGATGCCTTGTGATTCTAACTCAATGCTGCACATGCTCCCAAACGCTGGAGTAATCAGGGAAGTCACCGGGTGTTACCACGTAACACCGAACATCCACAAAAAAGCGCCATTGTGAGATTTTATTGACTAGTGGCACCGCAAAATCTTATTGACGAGAAAAATAGCGCCACCGCGGACCGAGGCCAAAGTGTTGTCCTTGAGACTCTCTCCCCCACCCCGAAGGATCGTATCAGGAAAACTAGCCCTCATGAACCCTGAATGGCGACGAAACCATCCCACCGGGACAAGGATAAGGCATCATGTACTTGCTCCACGACCGCGTCCGCCCGCATGAACGACACGAGGACTACAAAAATCTATACCAAGACTCCTTGCAAGCGCAAATTTGTTGGTCTCTCCCGTCTCCCGATGTCGAAACCAGCTGTGGGAAGAGGCGAGGTGGATAGATGGAATTAGTTGGCGAGCATGGGGCATATGTGGTGGCTAGCTTTTTTTTTCACGTGACCATGGTGGATGGTTTCGCTTATGATGTCATTGTCAAATGGCACTGAGATAATTAAACTAATTTACCATATAGTCATGTGAAGGTATGTACTTTTATAGTTGTATTACACTTCATAAACAAATGAGAGTATATATACCCAAAAGAAAAATATAAGATTAAACGCAAAGCATTCAAGTATATAAATGTACAGATCTTATGCATATTTTTAAAATGTATTGACCAGGCAAAGTATGTAGGGGCGCTAGATCCGGCTGCCTGTCAGGACCAAGCCTTTTCGGCTTTTCCTATATATACTCATTCACTAATCGCTACTCACAGTACTAATGTCATGTTTTTACCCCATGCAACCGAGGAAAGAACCTTATCAATGCACTGCCGTTTTCGATGCGATGATAAGTTTTCTTTTTGGCCGGCAAAAAACAATATGTTAGGAAATATCGAATCTTCTTTTTGCCATCTGGAAATGTCCAATCTAGCTAGTCGCAAAAAAGGAGTGAACTTGTTTGCTACAGTAGAATTTTTCGTGTACGACGAGGAGCCCATGAGATAAAATGCTGTTGTGATCTGACGTTGACCAGAGTATATGCAGCGTAGTCCAAACACAAATTAACCTAGCAACCTTAGACATTACAAGGAAACGTTGAAGAGAGAGAGAGAGAGAGAGAGAGAGAGAGAGAGAGAGAGAGAGAGAGAGAGATATGGGTAAACCTTTTGTCACGCAGGAATTCACGGAGATCTTTTGTCAGCTCGTTGCTGGAGCTGGACGTGGTCTGCGGCGACCATGGGACAGCTCCTCGACGAACTTGTTGGTGAATACTGTGTAGAATTTCAGACGCCTGCTTGAATACGGAGACGTCAACAAATGCTCGGCGAGAGAATCGCTCAACCACAGATCTATCCTCGTGCACTGCCCATGCGAGGGTAGTCTTTCCGGAGCCACTGCACCCCAAGATGGAGATCACCTTGAGCTCCTTCTGTTCGCCATCGTCTCCCAACAGCAGTTCGAGGAGATCCCTTTTGCCGGTGCCCAAATACTTATGCTGGCAAGAACTAAAACTTGCCGACGAAGATCCAGCGGCACCAGAGCCAGCCGAGGGACCGGAAACTGCACGGCTGTATCCGCTTTTACCTCCATCTTCCTGGGTCGACGTCGGTAGCATCGTTGGAGAGCTTTCATGTTCCTTCCAGGCTATTTGTATCTTGTCGATGCGACTCTGGAAGCGCTGTATGAGGGCCATGTGCTCGGGAAGGGGGTCCATTACCATGGCTACATGAAGAAGACGAATGGGCGCAGATGTTTGGGGATCCCTCCCACGACGCTCGATGAAATCGTCAATTTCATAAGCCAACTCTTGAAGTTGTAAGATCCATTGGACCGGCCGCTCAGCTTTCTCCAAACAAATTTCAGTTACCTTAGACGACATCAGTGCCATGTCCCACTTGATATCTTCAAGGGCCATCTGGAGATCAAATCTTGCCTTCTTATCATCCTTGATCATTTTCCTCACATACTCCACCTTCTTTAGGACAGAGTCGACGAGACGGACAACCTCCATCGGTCGTCGCCTCTCGCACTTACGTAGTCTCCTCTCTTCGTCTTGTCGCCCCTCTCTCTCCCTCGGCACTTATACGGGAGTACCACATTTCATTGCGCTTTTGCACGCGTGCTAAATAGGACGATAAACAAAGCAGAATACTCAGTTAATAACTAACGTTTCTGTGACTTTTACTTACATCCTCTTACTCATATACACGTGTACCAGGACTAATTAAGGGATATTATCCATCTCTATATATCTAGGGAGTGAGTGATAAATAGATAATGTCGTTATAACGAAAAATTACATAAATTCGGAAACTCCAAATGGAGCTAGAGCTTCGGAGTGTGTGAATTTTCTAAAATTATACTCCCTCCGTTCTAAATTAATTGACTCAGATTTAGTACAAGTTTGTACTAAATCTGAGTCAATTAATTCGGAACGGAGGGAGTATAAAGAGAATATACAAGTACATGTGAATGCCTAGTATATGTACATATGAGTGTTCATTGAATTGTGTTTTCATCCGTTACCTCAATAAAAACAAAAATGTGAAGACCAAGTCAAATTTTAGTGCGTATATTGTTGTGATTTCTGTGTAGCCTATGTTGGGATTTGCCCACAGGATCGATCACATGAAACTAGACGAACACGCGCACGCGAAAAATTATTGACAAGGGCGCGTGTTGCACCCGTGTTTTTCCTCTTTTTTTCTCAACTTGAACTCACGGTACAACTTGTGTTACATGACCTTTGCGCATATATATGCAGCAGCAACCGACCCAAACCACCTAAACCTAGTAGTATACGAACTAGAACAACTCTAGAACTCACGTAACCTGCCGACCTAACACACGACCAAAACCTACATAAACTTGGAAACTCATCCTCCTGAGTAGACACGCAAGCGACCGTACCAGCGATCGTACCAAGCGCCATCACGACCGTCAGATCAAACCGATCTAAAGTCATCAAAGGGTCTAGAGCTAATTCACGATGAAAGACTCTCGATAACCTAATTCCGTCCGCTGCTATTATTAAAGGAGGGGAAACAACCACTAGAAAGTCACCACATCCATTCCCACAAGTCTCACGAAGTGCTGCTGCCATCACCACTCCACAACCCCCATCTCCATAGTCATAGCCATAGTACTTTGTAATTTTGATCTCATCGCGATTGGCAACATTGTAAGAACTATCGATCTTTCAATACAAGTACAATTTACCACAATATTTTCTATTGTTGATCTGATCGTGATGTGTGAGTAGTCCATGTTGGATGTATGCCCAAAAGGCAATGATTTGTACATCTGATTCATATATTATGTTTCATGTTTCTATGCTAAAACTGATGTGACTTCTGAATATGAGATTCAGAGGAAGACTCATACGCACGTGTCGTAAACATGAACAGTTAACATATATCCTAGTCTTGTACATATACTATTTTGCTGAATTGCGAGATGACCGTGCTTTCTTGATCATGGACATTGTTTATGTCCGCATCAACGAATGGCATATTGTTGGTGGAACAATATGCCTGGGTAGACCCAAGTTGTTGGTATACTAAGAGAATCCATTAAAAGTCTTTTGTCCTTAGTATTATCAGAAATAGTTATTATATAACGTATCCGTAGACCATGAGGTTATTGAGGTAGTTGCTATGGTACTTTCAACCGTCACGGCCTTAATTGGTTGATCATAACGGCAGTCACTGGGTAACACTGTGGGTGTGCATATATCTCAATGTTCCAAGATGAGATATTACTCCTCCGTTAAAAGAGAGATACTTCCTGGGCCCACTCGCTATGCGAAATCCAATATGTTCTACAGACAATGCACGATGAAGTTTCATCGTGCGGGATATCGAAATACGAACAAGAACAATTAAACTTGCCGGTTAACGAGATAGACAAAGATATGGTGAGTTAGACACATGCGAATTATCTAATGGATCTATATCTCAGGCGAAGTTCAAAGTATCGTGAGTAATGGGATTGATATATTATAACAGACAGGTTCAACAAAGATCATTCGTATAACAGTAGTGATCATTCAGGATGTCCTCTGTCTCTGACCCTGATCGGTGATTGGATAAGTTTTTCCAATCAAAGCTACCAGTTATCGGACCTATAGGGTCACACACTTAAATTAGGACTATTTATTTGTGTATTATGGTTGGTCTGGATATTGATAGTGTATCACTGGAATAAGTATTTTCTGCGTGAGAGATATATTGCATATCGGAGAGATTATTATCATTGGCAGACATAGGATGTCTCAGGATAATAGGAAACATTTCTATTATTGTCGGATTTATTCCGAGTGTTTTATAAGTGGAGATATTTATCCGAAGGACTTTGTCGACGAACACTAGGTGTCCCGGACCTATTTATATGATAAGTAATTAATTCCGGGAATATTTTCTGTAAAAAGGAAAATATTATATTAGGAATTAATTAGACAACAATATTAATTCGGAAAAACATTAAATAATAGATGCCCACCGAAAGGGGGCTGCCAAGTGGGCTCATGGGACCCACTAGGCAGCCGCACCCACTAGGGTCGGGTGGGACCAGCGGTGGGACCCACCATGGGGTCTACCAGGGCACGGCACGACGCGGCGCGGGAGGTGGTAGGGGCGGCCCACCAGGCGCGGCGTGGAGGTGGCGGCCCACCAGGGCGAGGCGGTGGCGACGACCGGTCGGGGAGGGACTCCTCCCCTTCATCGATTCGGCCTGCCACATTACGGCGGTGGATTGGCTTGGAAGGAATCCTCCTCCCAATCCGAATTGGACCAAGCAGAGGACTCCTCCTCTTGGTGCGACCGGCCTTGGGGGGGGGGGCAGGGGCGGAGCTAGAGTAGCAGTGACCCTGATGCCCTTCGAAATAGTGAACAAATATAGTGTCCTACTACTGCTTAAATAACCTTGTCTGATGCACAATATGTGGGCTAACCTGATGCAAACAACCTTTCTAGGTGGTAAGCAAGACTAAATTTGTTTTTAGACCCTGATGCATGTGCATCAGGGTCAGCTCATGCAGCTCCGCCCCTGGGGGCTGGGGAGGGGGGGGGGCTTGCCCCCTCCCCAAGCCTCCCTACCCCTTGGCCACCTATATAAACCCCCAACCCCTCCTCTTTTGGAGACACACAAGTTGAGACAAGTTCTCTCAAGTTTAGAGCTTGTCTAATTGGATCAAGGAATCCTCTAATTAGAGGAGCCTCCTCCGATTAGACTAGATCTAATATCTCTCTCTCTCTCTAATCTCATGTGTTGAGAACTCCACCTTCGTATACACGAACAGTTCTTCAACCTTGGACGGTGAAACGTTGCTGAACTAGTTCCGACGGACGTGTGCGAACTCTCAGAGGAGTTATTCGTTGGATCACCAACGATTGATTCTCACTCTGCTGGATCAAGAAGGACAAGGCATAAGGAGGAGAAGGAGGCTACGTTCTCCCAACTAGGCTTAGTTGAGGGAAATCTGCGACAGGCTAAATCGACTACGTCATCAACACTTCTTCCGCTACTACGGTGTTGGTAAAGTACTCCGTCTAGATCTTCAGATCTTTGTATTCACATGAATTTTCATAGTAGATCTTGTTTGTTGCGTAGCTTGGTAGACGGAAATTTTTAATTTACCGTACACGCAACCCAATAGTCCACTCGGGCTGAGGGCTAAGGCCTAGCCTCGCAGCTATGTGCATGATCTAAGCCATGGGATATTAGTTTAATGAGTCCTTTATGTTATATGTGTATGCTTTTGTATCTGTGCCTCTCTCTCAGGACTTGTCAGGTACCCAAGACCCCGAAGAGTGATTAAGGTAACGGTATGATGAGAGATGCGTGGAAGGCTAACAGTGAAACTCGGTGACAGCAGGAGGAGTACACCAGCTGAAAACAAGTCTCTTAGGACTTACAATGATGTCACTATGCTTAATGTTTTTTTCTGTTTATTCTTACATACCAAGGCAACCCCGCGAGACGGAACAGAGCCAGCGGTTGGTTGAACTATTCTATGGTAACCAGTGCATCAGGGCCATAGTGACTTACGGACACATTCCCTACATATGTCATATAGCATAAGAATTAATTATTACTAAGTGTTTACATCTTTATCTTATTTATCCCATGACATTAATGCACTGCTGCAGGTGAAACTTTAAGCCCTCGCCTATTTTAATCCATTGAACACAACCCCTTTTAAGAGAACAAGTTGGTCCGGTAAAACCTTATCAAGCTCATACTTCCCTGTCCGATAAACCCTGGGTCTCATAGGGGAAAAAGCTACGTACTGCAATCCGATAATCCGGATCGAAGGTATCACTCACCATCACCTTCAAAGACCCCGAGGAGGATACGAGGCGGAATCACAAGCTCCTTGGTAAAATTTCCCTCAGTGAAGAACCAAGGTCTATCGAACCAGTAGGAGAGCAAGCTTAGCAAAATTTGAAGTGGACCTACACACAAAACACATAGGTTTGAAGTGGACCTACACACAAAACACAAAGATCTTTATCCGCAATGTTCCAGGAAGGTAGTCAAACTTTCAATCTCGCTAAAATCAAAGGATTAGACGTGTGGTGTGGAAGATAATTGTAAATAACACAAAGTAAAAACGGACCATCGAGCTAATGATGATGAAAAGTATGTAAAAAATATAAAAGGATGGACCAAGGGCCATAGCCTCACTAGTGGTCTCTCTCCTTAAATAGAAAATATTGTTGGGTAAACAAATTACGTACAACTAATGCTAGTAACAGAATTATGATCATGGCATTATGACAGAATGTTCAAGGCAAATATTTATGTAGTCATCATGTTGCACATATTAAGACCGTTACTAAATCGCACCTTTAACTAATTACTCCACTTCGAGAGCGCTTCTAGAAATTAAGTTGTAAACAACAGAGTATTGCATTAAATTAAGGAATTAACATATATTATCAACAAGTAGAAATAAACACTATTGTTTTGCCCTTTGTCATTTCTGTCAACTCGAGCCCAGGGATAAACGAGGCATGGACCCACTATCAAACATACTCCCTCTTTGAGATTTAAAACAACTACTTGGACAAATCAATCATATAAATCAGAGAGCATGTAGGAATGTAAATAAAGCAATATCATCATATAAAACATGAACAATGTTATCATAACATCATAATTTATCATATACTAGCAAACGTAATAATTAGCAATTACATCAAAATAATCTTGATCATCTGTAAGTCAGCTCACGAGACTACTGTATTGAAGTACAAGGAGAACATATCGTTATCTAGCTACTGCTATGGAGACGTAGTCCAATGATGAACTACTCACACATCGTCATGGAAGCAACTGACGAGGGTTAACTCATCAATACCCATGGTTCGATACCTAGGGTTAAGATTAGAGGGGAGAGACGTGGTGGTGCTGGTAGTATCGTCGGCTGACAAGCGAGGTTTACCCAGGTTCAGACCCTCGGAGGGTCACACCCTACTTCCTGCTTGTCTGATTATTGATGTATGAGTGTACAATGGCGTCCCGGCGAGATGATGATCTCGAAGGGGCTATGGTGGTTTGAGTAGTGCGTACCCTAGATTGGCGGCCCTCCCAGCTTTTATATAGGAGGCTGGGTCTCGGGATCGCAACCGACTAGGTTTACAGGTAAGGAAGGTTTCTACCGTGTTAGGGTTTACTAGCTTGGAGCAACGACCTCTGGTTGGGCCGACCTTCGTTGGCTTCTGGTCGAGGAGGCCAGGGGCCTTAGCTCGTGCGTGCGCCAAATTATGAAGACTATCGGCCGCGAAGTGAGCGGCCTGCATTTGATTTCGACTTTCATCAAGCGGGCGTGCAGCCTTTGCGGGTGCGAGTGCACCCGATGTGGATGTTCTAGGGCGCGCACGACCCGACGCGCTTGGCGGGAGAAGAGGGCTTGCCATCAGCAAGGGAAGTAGAGACCAGGGTGCGGGCGATCACCAAACTGACCGCAAAGGACAGCTGCCCTCTCGACTGCCCACGCAACGCGTTCGACAGCGATCATCCACTGCCCGCGGTACGATTTTAATGTAGCATTCATGAGAAATATATGCTTGTTAGCTGATGTGTGTGTTTCTGGTATGTGCAGAATTGGGCGCCTGCCAAGCGCTTCCCTCCACTTCCCGAAGATGGGGAAACTGCGGTGGTGGAGATTTTGTTGGCCGAGAGCGAGGCCGATGATGTGTCTCTCGCCTCTGCACACACCCCTACGGACGAGGTGGAGGAATCCGGACAGGAGGAAGAAGAGGAGCTTCCTCTCAAGCGTCGACGCGTGAGAGAGACGGCGTCGACTGTAGCTAGCAGCCCTCTTCCCGTTGAACACGACGAGGATTCGGGTTCCTCGCCGCCTGATGCTAGAGATGCCAGGGTGGTGACTCCACTGCGCGCGGCGCCTCCTGAAGATGCACCTGGGTTTACCGCGCACCTGGACTACTCGACCATGCTGATTTCTGATGATGAAGATGCAAGGTGAGCCTTTGCTTGCTTTGCTCGAGTTTCATGACTGGTTCTGCTTTTGTCTTCGTGGTCTGACTGATGCTGTGCAGCCCGGCCAAGGACACTATGCCGAAGAAAGATGCGGCGCCCCTTGCTCCCGAGGTTACAACATCATCGGAAGATGCGGTTCGGGTGGAGAGGACCACCCCGGCTAGCATGCCCGCCGGTCCAAAGGGAGACGCGCCATCTTCTTCGGGTGCGACGCAGCCGGAGCGTCGTGATCATGTAAGTTTGGTGTGAGACCTAGTATGTTATCGGGTGCGCGACAGCGCTCCCGATGGGAGTAGGCCCTGAGGCTATGTGCAACTAGGCACAGTTGGGCATAGACTCAGATGCTTATGTCTTGCTTGTGTTACTGCAGCCGTTCTATCGCACAATGCTAGAATCGGGTGAGGCATATCTGCAGTTGGAACAGGAGCGTGACCAGATGCAGACCCAGCTGGAGCAATCGAACAGTGAGGACCTTCTCCCCATACCTGCCGGTTTATGGGTGAAGATTTTGACACAAGTCTCACATCTCAACTTCTGCAGGCGAGCGAGCTGCTGCTCTGACTCGGGTGCAGGAGCTGGAAAAGGAGCTTGCGGCTGAACGTGAAAAGATCAAAGAGGTGTGCGACCGCGAGGCGCTTCAGGCAGAGCGGCTCCGCTCGCTATCTCATGTGATGGGAGGTAAATACCTTGTGCCGTTCGATATGTGACTTGCATATGTTGATCTGGTTCTGAACTTTTGTGCTTTTGATGTGTAACAGAGGCCACTGGGCCGCGCCTGCCATGGACGAAGGGTCCTTCGAGGATGTGGCGGGTGCCTTTGACAAGATATGTGCCCAGGCCAGAGAGGCTCTCAACAAGTCCGCGGGTGCGTTGACAGTTGTTCATCGGCTGGTCTTTCCGAAAGGCACGCCACCCGCGACCGTAGAGGGTCTGGCCGAAGTTTTCGGGCCTGGGACGTCCACATTGGCCAACTACGCCCGCGCCCAAATGGTAGGCGGCTCCGAGACCACCTTCCTTCTGCTGCTTGGCCATGGTATCGCAGGTGACTTCGAGAAAGCAGTAGCTGGCTTTCCGAAGAAACCCGACAGAAAAACTGCCGTGACTAGTGCGATGAAGGAGCAGGCGGGAGCGCTGTCGAGGAAGATGGTGGCGATGATGGAAGAACGTGCCGCCTTCCTTGCTGAGTGTGCCTCCCGCACCGCTAGGTCTAGGTCGGAGTCGATGTCGTAGACGACAGGACTGTCCCCTTTTGTCTCGTGTAATGAATTTGAATGCCGTATGGGGCTTTTGATTAATGTGATCTTCTGACTTGCACACCTTATGCCTGTAGTGTATATGTGGAATCTGGAAAAAGACAGCCCCCGAGCCTGTTGGCCGGGGTTTTTTGTGAGTGATATATGGAGCTTACGTTTGAATTTTGCTTTTATGTAGCCTCAAGCGTGTGGCGCGTCGACTGGTCAAGCTTCGGGGAGTTCTTCCTCCAAGCCAAGCACCCGAAGTGTCAACGACCAAAAGCTTATCGACTACCTTACACAGAAGTTCACCACGATGGAGAGAGAGCTGAAGGAAACGAAGGACGCCCTTGCTGACCTTCAGTCACGACCGTCACCGGCAACCGAGCGAGAGTTGTTTCTGCTGGCGGAGCTGGACAAAGTGAATCTTCAACTCGAATGTAAGTACACTTGAGTCAAAATATTGTCCATGCCAAGATTTTTGACGAAATGTCGCTGTGTTATGCTTGTGCAGGTGCATGCTTTGATAAACTGAAAGAGGAAGCTCGACTGCGCGAACGCTTGGATGATCAGGCCAAGAGACCGGAGTATTCGACCCACCCTTTCTGGTCAGATCGGGCAAGATGTCGAGTGCTTGTCCAGCTTCAGAACCGCGCTTGGCGCGTGGCCATTGTGCTCGAGACCTGCAGGCTGGCTTTGTCTAGAGTGCATCAAGCATTGTTTCCCTTAAACGAACAGCCGAAAGGTCTGTCAGCTTTGCTGGAGAAATTCCGTAAAGGCAAGGCCATCAAGAGATTTGTGCGAGAGCAACTCATCGGTGGAGCAAATGTTGCACTCACATTTGTGCGGACCCATTATCCGAACATTGACTTGAAGAGAATTGCTCAGGGACCCGCACCCGTGCCTGGTGGCGGTCCTGTGCCTATGCAGGAGCACTACAAAGAGACTCGCACGGACACGCTGGTCCTGATTCATCGAGTATTGAAAGAGGAGGAGGAATGGGCCGTACCAAAGGATGAACCTGTAGAATAGGATAGACATGTATTTGGTTAGAAATTTGTATAAAGTTTACCTGAAGAATTTTCGCGATCTGCGTGTATGTAACACATGTATGGGGCTCAGCCCCCGAGTATAAGTTCCGTATAGTTTTCATGTCGCGCAGCCCCCGAGTGTTCGGGTGAGTGCGAGAGATTTTACTTGTCGCGACACAGCCCCCGAGCATTCGAGTGTGGCTGCAGAGCGTTTTGCCTTTTTGCTTGAACTTTGTGCGACGCAGCCCCCGAATCTACGGGTGCGTCGGTGGTTGTGCTTATGTTTGACCCGTTGGCGCAGCCCCCGAGTGTTCGGGTGCGGCCAAGGTTTTGTTTGCGGTTAACCTGTTAAGGCGCAGCCCCCGAGTATTCGGGTGTTGCTTTTTGTTGTTTTTGCATTGTTTGTGCGAAGTGTAAACAGAGAAGAATAGAGGAACATTGATTATATTCCTTTTGAATGTTAAGCTGCAGGCCGCCTCATTAAAAACCTTCCAGTCCCCTTAGGTACACTGGTATGGAAAAGAGCGCGTCTGAAACCTGCAGCTATCCGACATATCGCCTATTACATTTGATGACTGAGCAGTCTAAGCATAGAAACAGCGCAGGTGCGCAACTTTCCAAAGATTGTGTGAAGGTTCGCCTGTCTTCGTGTGCTTCAGTCTGTATGCGCCGCCATCGATGACCTTGGTGACGATGAAGGGTCCCTCCCATGGAGAGGCGAGCTTGTGCACCTTCTTCTTCTTCAGTCGCAACACCAAATCGCCGACCATGAAGGATCTGGTGCGCAGTCGACGGCCATGATAGTTGCGGAGGTTTTGCTGGTAAACAGCTGTACGAGCGAGCGCAATGTCTCGTGCTTCATCCAGCGTGTCGACGCTATCCTCGAGTGCTTCCTCCGCATCTTCTTCTTCGTATGCCGTGACCCTGGGTGCGTCGAACTGCACGTCGAAGGGTAGGACGGCTTCTACAACGTACACCATGAAGAATGGTGTGTACTGTGTTGATCTGTTTGGAGTAGTGCGCAGACTCCAAAGCACGGACGGGAGTTCTTCTACCCAGGCACCCACAGCTCGTTTGAGTGGCACGAATAGCCGCTTCTTGAGCCCACTGCATACAAGTCCATTGGCCTTTTCCACCTGACCGTTCGACTGCGGGTGCGCCACCGAGGCGTAGTTCAGCTTGATCCCCTGGGCTTTGCAGAAGTCGCGGAACTCTTCGGCTGTGAAGTTCGTACCGTTATCGGTTATTATGCTGTTAGGGACCCCAAAGCGGTAGATGATGGACCTGATGAAGTTCACCGCCGTCGTAGCAGTCGAATTTGTGATAGGGACCGCCTCGATCCACTTGGTGAATTTATCGACTGTCACCAAGAGATGTGTATGGCCTCCGCGTGAGGATTTCTTGAGTGGGCCAACCATGTCGAGTCCCCATTGGGCGAAGGGCCATGCCAATGGTATGGTTTTGAGCTCCGATGCAGGCACTAGTGGCCTTTTTGCGAACTTCTGGCAACCGATGCACCTTTGAACTATGTCCTCTGCGTCCCTGAGTGCGGTTGGCCAGTAGAACCCTGCTCGGAAGGCTTTGACTACGAGCACCCGATTGCTCGCGTGGTGTCCACAGGTTCCTGCGTGGATGTCTCGAAGGATGGCCTTGCCGTCCTTGAGTGCGATGCATCTCTGAAAGATCCCTGATATGTTGCACTTGTATAGCTCTCCTTTGATAATCGTGTAGGCCTTGGCTCTTCGAGTGATCCGACGTGACTCAGTTGCGTCATCGGGTAGCTCATCTTGTAGGAGGTATTGCAAGGAAGGGATGTGTCCAAGTCGGTTCAATCAAAAGAACTTCGACTGGCGGATCCGTTGTGCTTGGTGGGATGTCCTTGTCGGCTGCGGCCGGAGTCGAAGGTGCTCCAGGCTTCTTCACCTTGATAGATCTCTGCGCGATACGCTCGAGGAAGACGCCGGGTGGTACTGGTGCTTTGGTGGAGCCAAGGTTGGCTAGCATATCTGCTTCCTCGTTGCTTTCACGCCCGATGTGGCGTAACTCGCAGCCGTCAAAGTTGCCCTCCATGGTGTTGTATAACTCGCGATACGCAATCATATTGTCCGCAATGGCGTCGCAGGCCTTCATCGTTTGCTGCACCACGAGTATGACACCGGCGCCCGCGCCTTCATTTTTGTTCGACCCATTGAAGAACATAGTCCACGAGTTGGACACATCTGGGACTCCCGGTAGCTGAGCTTCGATCCACTCGGTGGTGAAGTCAGGCAAGACTTGAGCTTTGATGGCCTTCGGGTGTTCGTACTTTATATCTCGAGGTCCAAGCTCGATGACCCACTTGGCGACCCTCCCGGTCGCATCAGGGTTGGCGAGGATATCACGTATGCCTGCCGCGCTGACGACAGTGATCAGATGCTCGACGAAGTAGTGCACGACTTTGTGTGACGTCATGAACACGGCGCAAGCTAGCTTCTGATAGTGTGGGTACCGCTGTTTTGATATGGAGAGGACCTCGCTGAGGTAGTACACGGGTCTCTGTATGCTATGATTGTGCCCTTCTTCCATACGCTCGACAACGAGGACAGTACTGACCACCCGATTGGTGGCGGAGACATACAAGAACAGGGCTCACGCTCCCGAGGCGCGACCAAGATTGGATTAGTTGTGAGTGTGCGCTTCAGGTCGACGAAGGCTGCTTGAGCTTCTGGCGTCCACTCGAAGTTGTCTGACTTCTTCATCAGCTGATAGAAAGGGAGCGCTTTTCACCGAGCTTGCTGATGAATCGACTGAGAGCGGCCACTCGACCCGCTAGTCTTTGCACCTCTCGAAGTTTGGTCGGCTGTTCCATAGTCAGTATGGCCTGTATCTTCTCCGGGTCCGCCTCAATGCCTCGAGCTGAGACAAGGTAACCCAAGAGCTGTCCGGCTGGTACGCCGAAAACGCACTTTTGGGGTTGAGCTTGATATTGTATCGGTTGAGATTGGCGAATGTCTCGCGCAGGTCGTCGAGGAGGGTGTCCTCCTGTTTGGTTTTGATGACGATGTCGTCGACATAGACTTGGACGTTGCGCCCAATCTGTTTGCTGAGGCAATTTTGCATCATGCGCTGGTACGTAGCACCTGCGTTCTTGAGCCCGAAGGGCATTGTGGTGTAGCAGTAGACGCCATGTGGCGTTATGAAGGCTGTTTTGTCCTCGTCTTCGGCCTTCATCCTTATCTGGTTATAGCCTGAGTAGGCATCCAGGAAGGATAGGCGTGCGCAGCCCGCAGTCGAATCAACTATCTGGTCGATGCGAGGCAGCGGGAAGTGGTCCTTGGGGCACACTTGTTAAGGGCGGTGAAGTCGACACACATGCGGAGGATCTCTGTATGCTTCTTTGGCACGAGGACTGGGTTGGCGACCCAGTCAGATTTCTTGATCTCGCGGATGAACTTGGCTGCGAGTAGCCTGTCGACTTCTTCACCTATGGCCTTCCGCTTCGGCTCGAGAAGCGGCGCATCGTTTGCTTCACGGTCTCGTATCTGGAAACAATTGAAGAGAGTGCTCGGCAAATTCCCTGGGAATACCTGGCATATCGGCTGGACACCAGGCAAAAATTTCCCAGTTCTCACGGAGGAACTTGACGAGCGCGCCTTCCTATGCGGGAGTTAAGCTTGATGACACGTTGACCGTCTTGGACGGATCCGTCGGGTGCACCTGATGCGATCGTGTGTCGTTTGTTGCGCTGAAGGCGGCATCGGGTGCCGGTTTTTTGGCTTCAGGGAATAATGTGCGGTCATTGGAGATAGAGAGCTCTGCGAGCTGCTCCTGCATGCCGAAGAACTCGGATATTTTGCTGAACTCCCTGTCGCAACTGTCCGAGCGTTGGAAGTTCCCGTTCACCGTGATGACACCGTTTGGTCCTGGCATCTTCAACTTGAGATATGCATAATGCGGGACCGCCATAAACCGAGCAAATGTCGGGCGTCCCAGTATAGCATGGTATTGTGATTTCCAGTCGACGACCTCGAAGTCGATCTTCTCCGTCCTGAAGTTTCCTGGCCCGCCGAAGATGACCGGGAGCTGTACTGTGCCGAGCGGGTAGACCGCTTTGCCTGGGACGATACCGTGGAAGGTGTTGCTTGACTTGGGCAAGTTTTCCGTCGAGTGGTTCATCTTGCGGAGCGTATCTGCAAATAGGATGTTGATTCCACTCCCTCCATCCATGAAGACCTTGGACATGGCGTAGCCACCATTTGAGCGTCGAGTACCAAAGCAGCATGCCCTGGGAGAGCTATAGCAGGTGGATGATCCTCGCGGGAGAATGTATGCTGGTCTCCGACCCCTTCAAGTACTCAGGAACGGCGGGTGGCACCATGACAGCCAGATTGACTTGTCGGGTTATAAGCTTTTGCTCCCTGTTAGAGGGACGTCCTTTTTGTATCATGTTCATCTGCCCGCGTGCCTCGGGTATGGTTCTGCGGCTGCTACTGGAGCTTCTATGAGCCGCTGGTGATGGATAGCGCCTGCCATGTTCGCGGCTGCTGGCGCCGGAAGGCGCGGCGGAGCCGGTAGCGCCGCCGCAGCCGGCCTCGGGTGATAGCGTTTGACGTAGCCGAGCGCTAACCTTGTGAATTTTCTGCAGTCTTTCAGCAGATGTTTCGAGTGAAGCTTACCATCTTCACCTTTGAACATGTGGAATCAGCATTCTTCTTCAATTTCCTCCTCGAGTTCCTGTTCATTTTGCGGGTCTTCTCGGGGTTTTCTCCACTCCCGTTTGCGGTATCCATCATTGCGCGGGGCGTAATCGCGACTGCGATCGTCGTATCGGCCGCCGTCGCGATCGTCCTGTCGGTTTGTGCCTCGGTCGCGCTCATCGCGCGTGTCGACTGCTGCGACAAGGCCAGCGCCTTCCTCATCATCATAATTACGGGATTTGCGCCTCTTTCTACGGTCGTTGCTATGGCCGTCCTTGCGACTCCAGTCTTTGCTGTCGCGGCGTGGTGACCCGCTTTGCTTATCTCGTATCGAGTCTTCGCCGTCCGCCGACTCATTGGCGACCTTCAAGAGAGCGGCAACAGACTTCGGCTTCTCGCATCCGAGTGCCTCCTGGAAGTCGAGCCTGGCGAGGCCTGCCGTGAAAGCATCGATAACCTGTCCTCCGAGACAGTGCCTATGGAGTTGCGTATGGTGGTCCAGCGTCGGATGTATGATCGCAGCGTCTCGTCCGAACGCTGCTTACAGGCTCGCATTTCCTCGAACGTGGCAGGTCGGTCGCATGTCACGTTGAAGTTCTTGACGAAGTCCTCCTCGAAGTCGTCCCATGAATCGTATGCATGACGGGGTAAGTTTCTGAGCCAAGCACGGGTCGCGCCCTCGAGCATCAGCTGTATGTACTGCATGGCAGTTGTGAGAGTGCCGTGTTGGCATGCGACTGCTATCTTGTAGTCGTCTAGCCAAGATGCTGGCTCCTGGCTACCGTTGAATTTGGGTGTTTCGGATGTGAGCTTGAACCCTTTGGGCATCTTGGTCTCGCGAATGCGTCGACTGAAGCACAAGGACCCACATGGCTCGAACTCATCGTCTGAGCGTGACTCGCTGCCCGAGGAGCGAGACCTCCTGGAGCGACTTTTGCTTACTCGATGCTGAGTTACGACTCCGTGTACACCGCTATCCTCCGCGCGGTGTCGAATGCTCCTATCGCTATCGCGGCGTCCACGATATCGGTCCTCACGTATTGTGACGGTGCGGTCACGATTGCTGCGAGTTTGCAGTGCTCTTTGTGGGCTTTCCGCGCGGCGGGTTCTGCTGCCACCATGTGGCGTGCTTCCTTCAACACCGTCGACTACCGGAGCCAATGCCGCATCAGCTAAATTGAGGGATCTGATTTACTGTCGGTGCATTGCCCCGTTTGGATCGTTTACAGGTAGCTGCATTGTTCTGAGATATGCGGATACTGACATCAAGGCTCCCTCGACTGTCTTGGGGACATGGATTCCTTCTTCGTCGACTGTCATGAATGACACATCCAGATTGCGGGTAAGATCCGCTCGGTCCCTCTCGGAGAGGCGTGGCACCCTGGAATGATGCCGTGCGGAAGTTTTGAAAGAGCATAATTTGCTCTTACTCATATTTTGGTGATGTTGACAATAAAACATGTGCTCCTAACTCCTTGTCTAAGTGTGATCAGGTTTTGATGGGGGAATTATAACCCGGTATGCCCATGAAGAGCGAAGCGTAACTCGTCAGGCAGGAGGCCTGGCTAGGTTACCTCACACCCCACATGGGCTGGGTTACACTTGGGCCAACAAGCTCGTTCAGACCCGGCCAGGAGGCAGACCCGGCCAGGAGCCAGACCCGGTTTCAGGAGTCAGACCCGGTTTCAGGACAACCTGGCACCAGGAGGGGTCACGAAAGATGTTATAAAAGGAAGATTCTGGAAGACCCGGAATCCTTGTACAAGTTGGAGATTCAAGACTTGGAGATCACGAAGGACCTAGACTAGGACTCTTATTTCGTGTGTAACCCAGTTTTTACCTTGTACGACTGGGAGACCTGGCCATCTATATAAGCAGGCTCCTAGGTCATAGATAGACAGATCCAAGAGAAAAGAGAGAACCCCGATTAGATAGACAAGATAGAGATAGCTCGAGAGAGAGCTCCCACGCCGGAGTTATCTAAACCCGGCAATCATCGCCATTGGCGCACCATGTAATATGTGATCATATAGTGATTTATAGCAGGACGTAGGGATCCTCCATCGAGGGGACCTGAACCTGGATAAAAAATATCTTCTCCCCCGTAGAGCTAGACCAACTCCTAGACACCAGTTTCGCCTTGCCCTACAACTCAAGCTACTTAAAAGTAGCATCTGCCGTGTTATCTACCCCACGACAGTTGGCGCCCACCGTGGGGCATGCGTCCAAGTGTGTCCTCATCAAGGGAGAAGCGCTGCGAGGGATGGAGAAAATCGCCGTCGGCAAGATCATCAACAACTAGCAAAAAGATCATATCGTCAAGGATTTTTGGCTGAGAGCCATAAGCAGATTCGCTGGAACTGGAAGAACCAGAGGGCCGGATTAAAGGGATCTCGTCTGGAAGAGTCACGTCTACAGTTTGGTTCATAGGATACAAGCCGGCGCAAGAAAACAAGCTGGCATTGGCATATGGCTATGAGGAAATCGAAACCCCAATTAGTGCTACTTGGACATGCACAAGGATCGTTGGAACAAGACCGAAGAAAAAGAATATTTAGAAGCAGCTAGCCTGCTATCCCGTTCCATGAACATCACGTATGTAAGCTGAAGAAAGGAGGAAAAGGCGAGTGTGCAGTTGGTTCAATTCGCCGGATCGGTGCGCGGAGGCTCGACATCGCCAAAACGCCCTCGCGTGCGTGCGTCCTTCGTGTTCGCCAGATCGAGAGGTTCGGATCGAACTCGCCGGGTTCACGCATCGTAGCCCATCCAGATTCAGTCCGTTGAGTTCAACATAGACCCGGACAACAAGTTGTTCCAATCCGGAAGCAATAGAAACGAGTGCGTCAAGCTGGACGTGTTTGAGATCGATTCGATTTGCTTTTGCATGGGAATCTAAGCGGCAAGAAAAAAAAAAGTCAAACAGCGTGCCGGCCGGGTCATGGGCAGATTTGATTAGTCTGAGTCAGAGTCTAGCCCGGCTAGCAAAATTAAACAACAAATGAGATGGAGCAAGTCCCAAGGAGAAAAAAAATAAAATAAAAAGATCCGACGAGTGTCCAGCAAAAGCTAGGCTGGTGCACGTACGAGAAAAGGAAAGAGAGCAAACTGATTGGAACAAGCATTCACGTGATAGATCAATCCTTGTGCAACACAGTTTCCAAGGCGAGGAAAGAAAAAAAAAAGAGGGACTATGTAGTTGGTGTCGCAGCTGCATGGATTAATCAGAATATCGCGATCGACGACGACGACCCGGCCGCCGGCCGGGTTTGCCAAAAATTGACGAGCCGGCCATGGGCTGGCTTCAGACAATCTCGCAAGGAGCAAAGATCGAGGAGACCCGGCCGCGGACCGGCTTCATGTGACGACGACTCAGCCGCAGGCTGGTTTCTACAACAACGCGAGTGGCTCTAATCTTGTCGCGGCCGCCCAGGATGGTCCACGCTCCCCATAGCGTCATCAACGCAGGAAAACTAAACAAGCTAAGTCACATTTATATTTAAATTTCATATTTTATTTATCCAGTCAATTAAATCTAGCTCTTTTGAGTCAATCCCTGGAATTAAATATACTGCTTATAAGGAGATTACAAAGATCATTCAAAAGATTGCAGGCAATTTTTTAAAGTCGGGTTATTTATCACTCGCAATGGATTTCTTAAAAGTCGACCAATTTATCGCTCGCAATGGATTTCTTAAAAGTCGAGATAGTTATCACTCGCAAATGGATTTATCAAAATCGAGTTATCTAATGCTCGCAATGGATTTCATAATAACAAGGTTATCATTAAAGTGCCATCGATGTGCCCCGGCTCAAATCGCCGGCTCATGCCTTATTCATTGTTATCATCCTGGCTCAATTGCCGGTCTATACATCATTCACTGTCATCAATCTAGCTCAATCGCCGGCTCATATTTTATTCATTATCCTCATCCGACTTAATCGCCGGCCTATACATTATTTATTATCATCTTTCCAGATCTATCGCTGTATTCCGGCCTATCCATTATCATTATTCCGGCTCAATCGCCATACTCTGGCTTATACATCATCAACGCTAAGAGCATGTCAAATATTTATCATTCAGAAGGGCGAAATCCTAAAATCTGGGTCTCCCTATTATTCAGTCATCAATTGTTGGGTTGAAGACATGGATCTTACCATGAAACATCTCCCGGCTTCAGTTATCAATTGTTGGGATGAGGACATGGATCCTGCCGGAGGAAAATCCATGAAACATCCCCCGGCTTCAATTATTTGCAAATTGTTAGCGTGCCCAGGAGTGTTTCGCAACTTCGGTTAGCGTGCCCAGGAGTGCTTCGCAACATTGTGCATATTGGGTCTTGGGGGCTGATCGCTCGAATAGCGCAGTTACAAACTCAAGACCCGGCATATAAGCCACTTTGGTCATGGGGGCTGATTACCCTTGAAGGTACAGCTGCAATCTCATGACCCGGCCAATTTTAGAGCCACTATTATTCTTGGTTATCTAAACTTAAGCTCGATGCGAAACGCAATTATATGGCCTGATTGCGTGCCTGTAAATTCAATCAGTCATGAGGCCCACTGGGACTTGACTGACCCTGTCTTTAACAGAGAGGTCGCAACAGTGAAGATCCATGCGAAAGCCGGCTTACAGTTTATAGAAACCAAAAGGGTCATCTAAACCAAAGGATTTGCAGAACGACATATCATGTTCATTAAAAAAGCAAATCCTCAGGGTGCACGTACACCATAAAGATAAAATTTTCATAAGTTACTAATTTGTTGCAAGCCCATCGGGTTAAATGATATTGCTTCGTGTGCAGGGAAAAATATTTGCAGAATCAATCTATAACCCGGCAGCTGAAGCCGGCTTATCAAGCAGGATTATCTGACAGTTCAGTAATTCAAGAAATATATTATAGTGCTACCAGCTAGAAGCTCACGCGGATCAAGGCATCACTTTTGAAAAGGCCAAATTATTTGAGTTTCTAGCTTGTTACAAAAGCTGGATGAGTTTCACGTCAGAAGCTAGCTAAGGAGAACATTCAGCCTAGTCTTTTGCTCGTACGTGCATGTAAGTCAAAGAGAAAGAAACAAGTCCTATGAAGCCAACAGCTGGAGCAAGACCACGTGACCGTGTCTACAGCGAATAAAGTAAAAAGAACTTTTGGCCTTGATGTTAATTTGCAGCAGATCAAGATCGACGAATCCAAGATAAAGTCTAATTGGCAGCCTCAAGTTAGTATGAAGCCGGCTCAAGGTCCAAGAGAAGAAATATTTTTGTTGCCTGGTCATGTGAACATGCACACATCCTGGAAGAAGGGAGCAGCCGGCTGACGGAAGGCTGTGCCTATGAGAGCCCGGCCTTGTTACAACACGGCCGGCTACGTCCAGACTGGCCGGGTCTTAGCGTTCGTGTCCTCGGATGGCTTCACCAATGCCACTATCATCTCCAGCTATGCGAAAGAACTGATACTTGTGGGCTACAGCATTTCAAATTTTACGAGGTGACAAAAGGAAAAAGTGTGAGTCCCAGGTTGCTGCAGGCACACAACCCAGCACTTGGGGGCTACACTAGTCAAAAGTTCATCCAAAGCAAATTATCAAAGTCCCAGGTGGCTGTGGACAGTTAACCCGGCACTTGGGGGCTACACAGTTTGAAGATAAATTTTCCGAAGTAATGAAAAAGTCCCAGGTTGCTGCAGGCACGCAACCCGGCACTTGGGGGCTACAGTATTTGAAGTTCAAAAATTCTCTCAGAAGTACAAGATGCAAAAGTCCCAGGTCGCTGCAAGCATGCAACCCGGCACTTGGGGGCTACACGGTTCGAAGTGTTATATTCATTCATCAAGCACCAAGTTATCGCGAGGTGATAAACTCGGAGCTTGGGGGGCTACAGGTTATATACACGAGAAAAATCGAGGTTAATATTCTTGAGAACCGGTAAAGCTGGAGGTATTCGCGCTGGGTCTTCAAAATCCGGGTCTTGAAAGACAGCCTCCGTATGAGAAAGCTCTATCAAAAAACCGGGTCAAAGGATTCATAAAAGAAAGTGTGGGAATATTCCTGGCAGAATTTGCGGGATGTTCTTGAGATAAAACCTGGAGGCATATGAACCCAGGAGGAAAAAAGTTTGGTTATAAAATGGACCTCCAAAATGAGATGGCCTACCAAGTGTAACCCGGTTATTTTTCCCTTTATTCTATTTATCTTATTTTCAGGAGTTTAACCAGGATGATCGTGTTGGCAGCTACTCAAGGGCATAAAGAACAGTGAAAACAATATCAAAGAGAGCAAGCCAAGCCCATATCCAGATTAAACTTGGGGGCTACTGATGGGGGAATTATAACCCGGTATGCCCATGAAGAGCGAAGCGTAACTCGTCAGGCAGGAGGCCTGGCTAGGTTACCTCACACCCCACATGGGCTGGGTTACACTTGGGCCAACAAGCTCGTTCAGACCCGGCCAGGAGGCAGACCCGGCCAGGAGCCAGACCCGGTTTCAGGAGTCAGACCCGGTTTCAGGACAACCTGGCACCAGGAGGGGTCACGAAAGATGTTATAAAAGGAAGATTCTGGAAGACCCAGAATCCTTGTACAAGTTGGAGATTCAAGACTTCGAGATCACGAAGGACCTAGACTAGGACTCTTATTTCGTGTGTAACCCAGTTTTTACCTTGTACGACTGGGAGACCTGGCCATCTATATAAGCAGGCTCCTAGGTCATAGATAGACAGATCCAAGAGAAAAGAGAGAACCCCGATTAGATAGACAAGATAGAGATAGCTCGAGAGAGAGCTCCCACGCCGGAGTTATCTAAACCTGGCAATCATCGCCATTGGCGCACCATGTAATATGTGATCATATAGTGATTTATAGCAGGACGTAGGGATCCTCCATCGAGGGGACCTGAACCTGGATAAAAAATATCTTCTCCCCCGTAGAGCTAGACCAACTCCTGGACACCAGTTTCGCCTTGCCCTACAACTCAAGCTACTCAAAAGTAGCATCTGCCGTGTTATCTACCCCACGACAGTTGGCGCCCACCGTGGGGCATGCGTCCAAGTGTGTCCTCATCAAGGGAGAAGCGCTGCGAGGGATGGAGAAAATCGCCGTCGGCAAGATCATCAACAACTAGCAAAAAGATCATATCGTCAAGGATTTTTGGCTGAGAGCCATAAGCAGATTCGCTGGAACTGGAAGAACCAGAGGGCCGGATTAAAGGGATCTCGTCTGGAAGAGTCACGTCTACAGTTTGGTTCATAGGATACAAGCCGGCGCAAGAAAACAAGCTGGCATTGGCATATGGCTATGAGGAAATCGAAACCCCAATTAGTGCTACTTGGACATGCACAAGGATCGTTGGAACAAGACCGAAGAAAAAGAATATTTAGAAGCAGCTAGCCTGCTATCCCGTTCCATGAACATCACGTATGTAAGCTGAAGAAAGGAGGAAAAGGCGAGTGTGCAGTTGGTTCAATTCGCCGGATCGGTGCGCGGAGGCTCGACATCGCCAAAACGCCCTCGCGTGCGTGCGTCCTTCGTGTTCGCCAGATCGAGAGGTTCGGATCGAACTCGCCGGGTTCACGCATCGTAGCCCATCCAGATTCAGTCCGTTGAGTTCAACATAGACCCGGACAACAAGTTGTTCCAATCCGGAAGCAATAGAAACGAGTGCGTCAAGCTGGACGTGTTTGAGATCGATTCGATTTGCTTTTGCATGGGAATCTAAGCGGCAAGAAAAAAAAAAGTCAAACAGCGTGCCGGCCGGGTCATGGGCAGATTTGATTAGTCTGAGTCAGAGTCTAGCCCGGCTAGCAAAATTAAACAACAAATGAGATGGAGCAAGTCCCAAGGAGAAAAAAAATAAAATAAAAAGATCCGACGAGTGTCCAGCAAAAGCTAGGCTGGTGCACGTACGAGAAAAGGAAAGAGAGCAAACTGATTGGAACAAGCATTCACGTGATAGATCAATCCTTGTGCAACACAGTTTCCAAGGCGAGGAAAGAAAAAAAAAAGAGGGACTATGTAGTTGGTGTCGCAGCTGCATGGATTAATCAGAATATCGCGATCGACGACGACGACCCGGCCGCCGGCCGGGTTTGCCAAAAATTGACGAGCCGGCCATGGGCTGGCTTCAGACAATCTCGCAAGGAGCAAAGATCGAGGAGACCCGGCCGCGGACCGGCTTCATGTGACGATGACTCAGCCGCAGGCTGGTTTCTACAACAACGCGAGTGGCTCTAATCTTGTCGCGGCCGCCCAGGATGGTCCACGCTCCCCATAGCGTCATCAACGCAGGAAAACTAAACAAGCTAAGTCACATTTATATTTAAATTTCATATTTTATTTATCCAGTCAATTAAATCTTGCTCTTTTGAGTCAATCCCTGGAATTAAATATACTGCTTATAAGGAGATTACAAAGATCATTCAAAAGATTGCAGGCAATTTTTTAAAGTCGGGTTATTTATCACTCGCAATGGATTTCTTAAAAGTCGACCAATTTATCGCTCGCAATGGATTTCTTAAAAGTCGAGATAGTTATCACTCGCAAATGGATTTATCAAAATCGAGTTATCTAATGCTCGCAATGGATTTCATAATAACAAGGTTATCATTAAAGTGCCATCGATGTGCCCCGGCTCAAATCGCCGGCTCATGCCTTATTCATTGTTATCATCCTGGCTCAATTGCCGGTCTATACATCATTCACTGTCATCAATCTAGCACAATCGCCGGCTCATATTTTATTCATTATCCTCATCCGACTTAATCGCCGGCCTATACATTATTTATTATCATCTTTCCAGATCTATCGCTGTATTCCGGCCTATCCATTATCATTATTCCGGCTCAATCGCCATACTCTGGCTTATACATCATCAACGCTAAGAGCATGTCAAATATTTATCATTCAGAAGGGCGAAATCCTAAAATCTGGGTCTCCCTATTATTCAGTCATCAATTGTTGGGTTGAAGACATGGATCTTACCATGAAACATCTCCCGGCTTCAGTTATCAATTGTTGGGATGAGGACATGGATCCTGCCGGAGGAAAATCCATGAAACATCCCCCGGCTTCAATTATTTGCAAATTGTTAGCGTGCCCAGGAGTGTTTCGCAACTTCGGTTAGCGTGCCCAGGAGTGCTTCGCAACATTGTGCATATTGGGTCTTGGGGGCTGATCGCTCGAATAGCGCAGTTACAAACTCAAGACCCGGCATATAAGCCACTTTGGTCATGGGGGCTGATTACCCTTGAAGGTACAGCTGCAATCTCATGACCCGGCCAATTTTAGAGCCACTATTATTCTTGGTTATCTAAACTTAAGCTCGATGCGAAACGCAATTATATGGCCTGATTGCGTGCCTGTAAATTCAATCAGTCATGAGGCCCACTGGGACTTGACTGACCCTGTCTTTAACAGAGAGGTCGCAACAGTGAAGATCCATGCGAAAGCCGGCTTACAGTTTATAGAAACCAAAAGGGTCATCTAAACCAAAGGATTTGCAGAACGACATATCATGTTCATTAAAAAAGCAAATCCTCAGGGTGCACGTACACCATAAAGATAAAATTTTCATAAGTTACTAATTTGTTGCAAGCCCATCGGGTTAAATGATATTGCTTCGTGTGCAGGGAAAAATATTTGCAGAATCAATCTATAACCCGGCAGCTGAAGCCGGCTTATCAAGCAGGATTATCTGACAGTTCAGTAATTCAAGAAATATATTATAGTGCTACCAGCTAGAAGCTCACGCGGATCAAGGCATCACTTTTGAAAAGGCCAAATTATTTGAGTTTCTAGCTTGTTACAAAAGCTGGATGAGTTTCACGTCAGAAGCTAGCTAAGGAGAACATTCAGCCTAGTCTTTTGCTCGTACGTGCATGTAAGTCAAAGAGAAAGAAACAAGTCCTATGAAGCCAACAGCTGGAGCAAGACCACGTGACCGTGTCTACAGCGAATAAAGTAAAAAGAACTTTTGGCCTTGATGTTAATTTGCAGCAGATCAAGATCGACGAATCCAAGATAAAGTCTAATTGGCAGCCTCAAGTTAGTATGAAGCCGGCTCAAGGTCCAAGAGAAGAAATATTTTTGTTGCCTGGTCATGTGAACATGCACACATCCTGGAAGAAGGGAGCAGCCGGCTGACGGAAGGCTGTGCCTATGAGAGCCCGGCCTTGTTACAACACGGCCGGCTACGTCCAGACTGGCCGGGTCTTAGCGTTCGTGTCCTCGGATGGCTTCACCAATGCCACTATCATCTCCAGCTATGCGAAAGAACTGATACTTGTGGGCTACAGCATTTCAAATTTTACGAGGTGACAAAAGGAAAAAGTGTGAGTCCCAGGTTGCTGCAGGCACACAACCCAGCACTTGGGGGCTACACTAGTCAAAAGTTCATCCAAAGCAAATTATCAAAGTCCCAGGTGGCTGTGGACAGTTAACCCGGCACTTGGGGGCTACACAGTTTGAAGATAAATTTTCCGAAGTAATGAAAAAGTCCCAGGTTGCTGCAGGCACGCAACCCGGCACTTGGGGGCTACAGTATTTGAAGTTCAAAATTCTCTCAGAAGTACAAGATGCAAAAGTCCCAGGTCGCTGCAAGCATGCAACCCGGCACTTGGGGGCTACACGGTTCGAAGTGTTATATTCATTCATCAAGCACCAAGTTATCGCGAGGTGATAAACTCGGAGCTTGGGGGGCTACAGGTTATATACACGAGAAAAATCGAGGTTAATATTCTTGAGAACCGGTAAAGCTGGAGGTATTCGCGCTGGGTCTTCAAAATCCGGGTCTTGAAAGACAGCCTCCGTATGAGAAAGCTCTATCAAAAAACCGGGTCAAAGGATTCATAAAAGAAAGTGTGGGAATATTCCTGGCAGAATTTGCGGGATGTTCTTGCGATAAAACCTGGAGGCATATGAACCCAGGAGGAAAAAAGTTTGGTTATAAAATGGACCTCCAAAATGAGATGGCCTACCAAGTGTAACCCGGTTATTTTTCCCTTTATTCTATTTATCTTATTTTCAGGAGTTTAACCAGGATGATCGTGTTGGCAGCTACTCAAGGGCATAAAGAACAGTGAAAACAATATCAAAGAGAGCAAGCCAAGCCCATATCCAGATTAAACTTGGGGCTACTGATGGGGGAATTATAACCCGGTATGCCCATGAAGAGCGAAGCGTAACTCGTCAGGCAGGAGGCCTGGCTAGGTTACCTCACACCCCACATGGGCTGGGTTACACTTGGGCCAACAAGCTCGTTCAGACCCGGCCAGGAGGCAGACCCGGCCAGGAGCCAGACCCGGTTTCAGGAGTCAGACCCGGTTTCAGGACAACCTGGCACCAGGAGGGGTCACGAAAGATGTTATAAAAGGAAGATTCTGGAAGACCCAGAATCCTTGTACAAGTTGGAGATTCAAGACTTCGAGATCACGAAGGACCTAGACTAGGACTCTTATTTCGTGTGTAACCCAGTTTTTACCTTGTACGACTGGGAGACCTGGCCATCTATATAAGCAGGCTCCTAGGTCATAGATAGACAGATCCAAGAGAAAAGAGAGAACCCCGATTAGATAGACAAGATAGAGATAGCTCGAGAGAGAGCTCCCACGCCGGAGTTATCTAAACCCGGCAATCATCGCCATTGGCGCACCATGTAATATGTGATCATATAGTGATTTATAGCAGGACGTAGGGATCCTCCATCGAGGGGACCTGAACCTGGATAAAAAATATCTTCTCCCCCGTAGAGCTAGACCAACTCCTGGACACCAGTTTCGCCTTGCCCTACAACTCAAGCTACTCAAAAGTAGCATCTGCCGTGTTATCTACCCCACGACAGTTGGCGCCCACCGTGGGGCATGCGTCCAAGTGTGTCCTCATCAAGGGAGAAGCGCTGCGAGGGATGGAGAAAATCGCCGTCGGCAAGATCATCAACAACTAGCAAAAAGATCATATCGTCAAGGATTTTTGGCTGAGAGCCATAAGCAGATTCGCTGGAACTGGAAGAACCAGAGGGCCGGATTAAAGGGATCTCGTCTGGAAGAGTCACGTCTACAGTTTGGTTCATAGGATACAAGCCGGCGCAAGAAAACAAGCTGGCATTGGCATATGGCTATGAGGAAATCGAAACCCCAATTAGTGCTACTTGGACATGCACAAGGATCGTTGGAACAAGACCGAAGAAAAAGAATATTTAGAAGCAGCTAGCCTGCTATCCCGTTCCATGAACATCACGTATGTAAGCTGAAGAAAGGAGGAAAAGGCGAGTGTGCAGTTGGTTCAATTCGCCGGATCGGTGCGCGGAGGCTCGACATCGCCAAAACGCCCTCGCGTGCGTGCGTCCTTCGTGTTCGCCAGATCGAGAGGTTCGGATCGAACTCGCCGGGTTCACGCATCGTAGCCCATCCAGATTCAGTCCGTTGAGTTCAACATAGACCCGGACAACAAGTTGTTCCAATCCGGAAGCAATAGAAACGAGTGCGTCAAGCTGGACGTGTTTGAGATCGATTCGATTTGCTTTTGCATGGGAATCTAAGCGGCAAGAAAAAAAAAAGTCAAACAGCGTGCCGGCCGGGTCATGGGCAGATTTGATTAGTCTGAGTCAGAGTCTAGCCCGGCTAGCAAAATTAAACAACAAATGAGATGGAGCAAGTCCCAAGGAGAAAAAAAATAAAATAAAAAGATCCGACGAGTGTCCAGCAAAAGCTAGGCTGGTGCACGTACGAGAAAAGGAAAGAGAGCAAACTGATTGGAACAAGCATTCACGTGATAGATCAATCCTTGTGCAACACAGTTTCCAAGGCGAGGAAAGAAAAAAAAAAGAGGGACTATGTAGTTGGTGTCGCAGCTGCATGGATTAATCAGAATATCGCGATCGACGACGACGACCCGGCCGCCGGCCGGGTTTGCCAAAAATTGACGAGCCGGCCATGGGCTGGCTTCAGACAATCTCGCAAGGAGCAAAGATCGAGGAGACCCGGCCGCGGACCGGCTTCATGTGACGATGACTCAGCCGCAGGCTGGTTTCTACAACAACGCGAGTGGCTCTAATCTTGTCGCGGCCGCCCAGGATGGTCCACGCTCCCCATAGCGTCATCAACGCAGGAAAACTAAACAAGCTAAGTCACATTTATATTTAAATTTCATATTTTATTTATCCAGTCAATTAAATCTTGCTCTTTTGAGTCAATCCCTGGAATTAAATATACTGCTTATAAGGAGATTACAAAGATCATTCAAAAGATTGCAGGCAATTTTTTAAAGTCGGGTTATTTATCACTCGCAATGGATTTCTTAAAAGTCGACCAATTTATCGCTCGCAATGGATTTCTTAAAAGTCGAGATAGTTATCACTCGCAAATGGATTTATCAAAATCGAGTTATCTAATGCTCGCAATGGATTTCATAATAACAAGGTTATCATTAAAGTGCCATCGATGTGCCCCGGCTCAAATCGCCGGCTCATGCCTTATTCATTGTTATCATCCTGGCTCAATTGCCGGTCTATACATCATTCACTGTCATCAATCTAGCTCAATCGCCGGCTCATATTTTATTCATTATCCTCATCCGACTTAATCGCCGGCCTATACATTATTTATTATCATCTTTCCAGATCTATCGCTGTATTCCGGCCTATCCATTATCATTATTCCGGCTCAATCGCCATACTCTGGCTTATACATCATCAACGCTAAGAGCATGTCAAATATTTATCATTCAGAAGGGCGAAATCCTAAAATCTGGGTCTCCCTATTATTCAGTCATCAATTGTTGGGTTGAAGACATGGATCTTACCATGAAACATCTCCCGGCTTCAGTTATCAATTGTTGGGATGAGGACATGGATCCTGCCGGAGGAAAATCCATGAAACATCCCCCGGCTTCAATTATTTGCAAATTGTTAGCGTGCCCAGGAGTGTTTCGCAACTTCGGTTAGCGTGCCCAGGAGTGCTTCGCAACATTGTGCATATTGGGTCTTGGGGGCTGATCGCTCGAATAGCGCAGTTACAAACTCAAGACCCGGCATATAAGCCACTTTGGTCATGGGGGCTGATTACCCTTGAAGGTACAGCTGCAATCTCATGACCCGGCCAATTTTAGAGCCACTATTATTCTTGGTTATCTAAACTTAAGCTCGATGCGAAACGCAATTATATGGCCTGATTGCGTGCCTGTAAATTCAATCAGTCATGAGGCCCACTGGGACTTGACTGACCCTGTCTTTAACAGAGAGGTCGCAACAGTGAAGATCCATGCGAAAGCCGGCTTACAGTTTATAGAAACCAAAAGGGTCATCTAAACCAAAGGATTTGCAGAACGACATATCATGTTCATTAAAAAAGCAAATCCTCAGGGTGCACGTACACCATAAAGATAAAATTTTCATAAGTTACTAATTTGTTGCAAGCCCATCGGGTTAAATGATATTGCTTCGTGTGCAGGGAAAAATATTTGCAGAATCAATCTATAACCCGGCAGCTGAAGCCGGCTTATCAAGCAGGATTATCTGACAGTTCAGTAATTCAAGAAATATATTATAGTGCTACCAGCTAGAAGCTCACGCGGATCAAGGCATCACTTTTGAAAAGGCCAAATTATTTGAGTTTCTAGCTTGTTACAAAAGCTGGATGAGTTTCACGTCAGAAGCTAGCTAAGGAGAACATTCAGCCTAGTCTTTTGCTCGTACGTGCATGTAAGTCAAAGAGAAAGAAACAAGTCCTATGAAGCCAACAGCTGGAGCAAGACCACGTGACCGTGTCTACAGCGAATAAAGTAAAAAGAACTTTGGCCTTGATGTTAATTTGCAGCAGATCAAGATCGACGAATCCAAGATAAAGTCTAATTGGCAGCCTCAAGTTAGTATGAAGCCGGCTCAAGGTCCAAGAGAAGAAATATTTTTGTTGCCTGGTCATGTGAACATGCACACATCCTGGAAGAAGGGAGCAGCCGGCTGACGGAAGGCTGTGCCTATGAGAGCCCGGCCTTGTTACAACACGGCCGGCTACGTCCAGACTGGCCGGGTCTTAGCGTTCGTGTCCTCGGATGGCTTCACCAATGCCACTATCATCTCCAGCTATGCGAAAGAACTGATACTTGTGGGCTACAGCATTTCAAATTTTACGAGGTGACAAAAGGAAAAAGTGTGAGTCCCAGGTTGCTGCAGGCACACAACCCAGCACTTGGGGGCTACACTAGTCAAAAGTTCATCCAAAGCAAATTATCAAAGTCCCAGGTGGCTGTGGACAGTTAACCCGGCACTTGGGGGCTACACAGTTTGAAGATAAATTTTCCGAAGTAATGAAAAAGTCCCAGGTTGCTGCAGGCACGCAACCCGGCACTTGGGGGCTACAGTATTTGAAGTTCAAAAATTCTCTCAGAAGTACAAGATGCAAAAGTCCCAGGTCGCTGCAAGCATGCAACCCGGCACTTGGGGGCTACACGGTTCGAAGTGTTATATTCATTCATCAAGCACCAAGTTATCGCGAGGTGATAAACTCGGAGCTTGGGGGGCTACAGGTTATATACACGAGAAAAATCGAGGTTAATATTCTTGAGAACCGGTAAAGCTGGAGGTATTCGCGCTGGGTCTTCAAAATCCGGGTCTTGAAAGACAGCCTCCGTATGAGAAAGCTCTATCAAAAAACCGGGTCAAAGGATTCATAAAAGAAAGTGTGGGAATATTCCTGGCAGAATTTGCGGGATGTTCTTGAGATAAAACCTGGAGGCATATGAACCCAGGAGGAAAAAAGTTTGGTTATAAAATGGACCTCCAAAATGAGATGGCCTACCAAGTGTAACCCGGTTATTTTTCCCTTTATTCTATTTATCTTATTTTCAGGAGTTTAACCAGGATGATCGTGTTGGCAGCTACTCAAGGGCATAAAGAACAGTGAAAACAATATCAAAGAGAGCAAGCCAAGCCCATATCCAGATTAAACTTGGGGGCTACTGATGGGGGAATTATAACCCGGTATGCCCATGAAGAGCGAAGCGTAACTCGTCAGGCAGGAGGCCTGGCTAGGTTACCTCACACCCCACATGGGCTGGGTTACACTTGGGCCAACAAGCTCGTTCAGACCCGGCCAGGAGGCAGACCCGGCCAGGAGCCAGACCCGGTTTCAGGAGTCAGACCCGGTTTCAGGACAACCTGGCACCAGGAGGGGTCACGAAAGATGTTATAAAAGGAAGATTCTGGAAGACCCAGAATCCTTGTACAAGTTGGAGATTCAAGACTTCGAGATCACGAAGGACCTAGACTAGGACTCTTATTTCGTGTGTAACCCAGTTTTTACCTTGTACGACTGGGAGACCTGGCCATCTATATAAGCAGGCTCCTAGGTCATAGATAGACAGATCCAAGAGAAAAGAGAGAACCCCGATTAGATAGACAAGATAGAGATAGCTCGAGAGAGAGCTCCCACGCCGGAGTTATCTAAACCCGGCAATCATCGCCATTGGCGCACCATGTAATATGTGATCATATAGTGATTTATAGCAGGACGTAGGGATCCTCCATCGAGGGGACCTGAACCTGGATAAAAAATATCTTCTCCCCCGTAGAGCTAGACCAACTCCTGGACACCAGTTTCGCCTTGCCCTACAACTCAAGCTACTCAAAAGTAGCATCTGCCGTGTTATCTACCCCACGACAGTTGGCGCCCACCGTGGGGCATGCGTCCAAGTGTGTCCTCATCAAGGGAGAAGCGCTGCGAGGGATGGAGAAAATCGCCGTCGGCAAGATCATCAACAACTAGCAAAAAGATCATATCGTCAAGGATTTTTGGCTGAGAGCCATAAGCAGATTCGCTGGAACTGGAAGAACCAGAGGGCCGGATTAAAGGGATCTCGTCTGGAAGAGTCACGTCTACAGTTTGGTTCATAGGATACAAGCCGGCGCAAGAAAACAAGCTGGCATTGGCATATGGCTATGAGGAAATCGAAACCCCAATTAGTGCTACTTGGACATGCACAAGGATCGTTGGAACAAGACCGAAGAAAAAGAATATTTAGAAGCAGCTAGCCTGCTATCCCGTTCCATGAACATCACGTATGTAAGCTGAAGAAAGGAGGAAAAGGCGAGTGTGCAGTTGGTTCAATTCGCCGGATCGGTGCGCGGAGGCTCGACATCGCCAAAACGCCCTCGCGTGCGTGCGTCCTTCGTGTTCGCCAGATCGAGAGGTTCGGATCGAACTCGCCGGGTTCACGCATCGTAGCCCATCCAGATTCAGTCCGTTGAGTTCAACATAGACCCGGACAACAAGTTGTTCCAATCCGGAAGCAATAGAAACGAGTGCGTCAAGCTGGACGTGTTTGAGATCGATTCGATTTGCTTTTGCATGGGAATCTAAGCGGCAAGAAAAAAAAAAGTCAAACAGCGTGCCGGCCGGGTCATGGGCAGATTTGATTAGTCTGAGTCAGAGTCTAGCCCGGCTAGCAAAATTAAACAACAAATGAGATGGAGCAAGTCCCAAGGAGAAAAAAAATAAAATAAAAAGATCCGACGAGTGTCCAGCAAAAGCTAGGCTGGTGCACGTACGAGAAAAGGAAAGAGAGCAAACTGATTGGAACAAGCATTCACGTGATAGATCAATCCTTGTGCAACACAGTTTCCAAGGCGAGGAAAGAAAAAAAAAAGAGGGACTATGTAGTTGGTGTCGCAGCTGCATGGATTAATCAGAATATCGCGATCAACGACGACGACCCGGCCGCCGGCCGGGTTTGCCAAAAATTGACGAGCCGGCCATGGGCTGGCTTCAGACAATCTCGCAAGGAGCAAAGATCGAGGAGACCCGGCCGCGGACCGGCTTCATGTGACGATGACTCAGCCGCAGGCTGGTTTCTACAACAACGCGAGTGGCTCTAATCTTGTCGCGGCCGCCCAGGATGGTCCACGCTCCCCATAGCGTCATCAACGCAGGAAAACTAAACAAGCTAAGTCACATTTATATTTAAATTTCATATTTTATTTATCCAGTCAATTAAATCTTGCTCTTTTGAGTCAATCCCTGGAATTAAATATACTGCTTATAAGGAGATTACAAAGATCATTCAAAAGATTGCAGGCAATTTTTTAAAGTCGGGTTATTTATCACTCGCAATGGATTTCTTAAAAGTCGACCAATTTATCGCTCGCAATGGATTTCTTAAAAGTCGAGATAGTTATCACTCGCAAATGGATTTATCAAAATCGAGTTATCTAATGCTCGCAATGGATTTCATAATAACAAGGTTATCATTAAAGTGCCATCGATGTGCCCCGGCTCAAATCGCCGGCTCATGCCTTATTCATTGTTATCATCCTGGCTCAATTGCCGGTCTATACATCATTCACTGTCATCAATCTAGCTCAATCGCCGGCTCATATTTTATTCATTATCCTCATCCGACTTAATCGCCGGCCTATACATTATTTATTATCATCTTTCCAGATCTATCGCTGTATTCCGGCCTATCCATTATCATTATTCCGGCTCAATCGCCATACTCTGGCTTATACATCATCAACGCTAAGAGCATGTCAAATATTTATCATTCAGAAGGGCGAAATCCTAAAATCTGGGTCTCCCTATTATTCAGTCATCAATTGTTGGGTTGAAGACATGGATCTTACCATGAAACATCTCCCGGCTTCAGTTATCAATTGTTGGGATGAGGACATGGATCCTGCCGGAGGAAAATCCATGAAACATCCCCCGGCTTCAATTATTTGCAAATTGTTAGCGTGCCCAGGAGTGTTTCGCAACTTCGGTTAGCGTGCCCAGGAGTGCTTCGCAACATTGTGCATATTGGGTCTTGGGGGCTGATCGCTCGAATAGCGCAGTTACAAACTCAAGACCCGGCATATAAGCCACTTTGGTCATGGGGGCTGATTACCCTTGAAGGTACAGCTGCAATCTCATGACCCGGCCAATTTTAGAGCCACTATTATTCTTGGTTATCTAAACTTAAGCTCGATGCGAAACGCAATTATATGGCCTGATTGCGTGCCTGTAAATTCAATCAGTCATGAGGCCCACTGGGACTTGACTGACCCTGTCTTTAACAGAGAGGTCGCAACAGTGAAGATCCATGCGAAAGCCGGCTTACAGTTTATAGAAACCAAAAGGGTCATCTAAACCAAAGGATTTGCAGAACGACATATCATGTTCATTAAAAAAGCAAATCCTCAGGGTGCACGTACACCATAAAGATAAAATTTTCATAAGTTACTAATTTGTTGCAAGCCCATCGGGTTAAATGATATTGCTTCGTGTGCAGGGAAAAATATTTGCAGAATCAATCTATAACCCGGCAGCTGAAGCCGGCTTATCAAGCAGGATTATCTGACAGTTCAGTAATTCAAGAAATATATTATAGTGCTACCAGCTAGAAGCTCACGCGGATCAAGGCATCACTTTTGAAAAGGCCAAATTATTTGAGTTTCTAGCTTGTTACAAAAGCTGGATGAGTTTCACGTCAGAAGCTAGCTAAGGAGAACATTCAGCCTAGTCTTTTGCTCGTACGTGCATGTAAGTCAAAGAGAAAGAAACAAGTCCTATGAAGCCAACAGCTGGAGCAAGACCACGTGACCGTGTCTACAGCGAATAAAGTAAAAAGAACTTTGGCCTTGATGTTAATTTGCAGCAGATCAAGATCGACGAATCCAAGATAAAGTCTAATTGGCAGCCTCAAGTTAGTATGAAGCCGGCTCAAGGTCCAAGAGAAGAAATATTTTTGTTGCCTGGTCATGTGAACATGCACACATCCTGGAAGAAGGGAGCAGCCGGCTGACGGAAGGCTGTGCCTATGAGAGCCCGGCCTTGTTACAACACGGCCGGCTACGTCCAGACTGGCCGGGTCTTAGCGTTCGTGTCCTCGGATGGCTTCACCAATGCCACTATCATCTCCAGCTATGCGAAAGAACTGATACTTGTGGGCTACAGCATTTCAAATTTTACGAGGTGACAAAAGGAAAAAGTGTGAGTCCCAGGTTGCTGCAGGCACACAACCCAGCACTTGGGGGCTACACTAGTCAAAAGTTCATCCAAAGCAAATTATCAAAGTCCCAGGTGGCTGTGGACAGTTAACCCGGCACTTGGGGGCTACACAGTTTGAAGATAAATTTTCCGAAGTAATGAAAAAGTCCCAGGTTGCTGCAGGCACGCAACCCGGCACTTGGGGGCTACAGTATTTGAAGTTCAAAAATTCTCTCAGAAGTACAAGATGCAAAAGTCCCAGGTCGCTGCAAGCATGCAACCCGGCACTTGGGGGCTACACGGTTCGAAGTGTTATATTCATTCATCAAGCACCAAGTTATCGCGAGGTGATAAACTCGGAGCTTGGGGGGCTACAGGTTATATACACGAGAAAAATCGAGGTTAATATTCTTGAGAACCGGTAAAGCTGGAGGTATTCGCGCTGGGTCTTCAAAATCCGGGTCTTGAAAGACAGCCTCCGTATGAGAAAGCTCTATCAAAAAACCGGGTCAAAGGATTCATAAAAGAAAGTGTGGGAATATTCCTGGCAGAATTTGCGGGATGTTCTTGAGATAAAACCTGGAGGCATATGAACCCAGGAGGAAAAAAGTTTGGTTATAAAATGGACCTCCAAAATGAGATGGCCTACCAAGTGTAACCCGGTTATTTTTCCCTTTATTCTATTTATCTTATTTTCAGGAGTTTAACCAGGATGATCGTGTTGGCAGCTACTCAAGGGCATAAAGAACAGTGAAAACAATATCAAAGAGAGCAAGCCAAGCCCATATCCAGATTAAACTTGGGGCTACTGATGGGGGAATTATAACCCGGTATGCCCATGAAGAGCGAAGCGTAACTCGTCAGGCAGGAGGCCTGGCTAGGTTACCTCACACCCCACATGGGCTGGGTTACACTTGGGCCAACAAGCTCGTTCAGACCCGGCCAGGAGCAGACCCGGCCAGGAGCCAGACCCGGTTTCAGGAGTCAGACCCGGTTTCAGGACAACCTGGCACCAGAGGGGTCACGAAAGATGTTATAAAAGGAAGATTCTGGAAGACCCAGAATCCTTGTACAAGTTGGAGATTCAAGACTTCGAGATCACGAAGGACCTAGACTAGGACTCTTATTTCGTGTGTAACCCAGTTTTTACCTTGTACGACTGGGAGACCTGGCCATCTATATAAGCAGGCTCCTAGGTCATAGATAGACAGATCCAAGAGAAAAGAGAGAACCCCGATTAGATAGACAAGATAGAGATAGCTCGAGAGAGAGCTCCCACGCCGGAGTTATCTAAACCCGGCAATCATCGCCATTGGCGCACCATGTAATATGTGATCATATAGTGATTTATAGCAGGACGTAGGGATCCTCCATCGAGGGGACCTGAACCTGGATAAAAAATATCTTCTCCCCCGTAGAGCTAGACCAACTCCTGGACACCAGTTTCGCCTTGCCCTACAACTCAAGCTACTCAAAAGTAGCATCTGCCGTGTTATCTACCCCACGACAGTTGGCGCCCACCGTGGGGCATGCGTCCAAGTGTGTCCTCATCAAGGGAGAAGCGCTGCGAGGGATGGAGAAAATCGCCGTCGGCAAGATCATCAACAACTAGCAAAAAGATCATATCGTCAAGGATTTTTGGCTGAGAGCCATAAGCAGATTCGCTGGAACTGGAAGAACCAGAGGGCCGGATTAAAGGGATCTCGTCTGGAAGAGTCACGTCTACAGTTTGGTTCATAGGATACAAGCCGGCGCAAGAAAACAAGCTGGCATTGGCATATGGCTATGAGGAAATCGAAACCCCAATTAGTGCTACTTGGACATGCACAAGGATCGTTGGAACAAGACCGAAGAAAAAGAATATTTAGAAGCAGCTAGCCTGCTATCCCGTTCCATGAACATCACGTATGTAAGCTGAAGAAAGGAGGAAAAGGCGAGTGTGCAGTTGGTTCAATTCGCCGGATCGGTGCGCGGAGGCTCGACATCGCCAAAACGCCCTCGCGTGCGTGCGTCCTTCGTGTTCGCCAGATCGAGAGGTTCGGATCGAACTCGCCGGGTTCACGCATCGTAGCCCATCCAGATTCAGTCCGTTGAGTTCAACATAGACCCGGACAACAAGTTGTTCCAATCCGGAAGCAATAGAAACGAGTGCGTCAAGCTGGACGTGTTTGAGATCGATTCGATTTGCTTTTGCATGGGAATCTAAGCGGCAAGAAAAAAAAAAGTCAAACAGCGTGCCGGCCGGGTCATGGGCAGATTTGATTAGTCTGAGTCAGAGTCTAGCCCGGCTAGCAAAATTAAACAACAAATGAGATGGAGCAAGTCCCAAGGAGAAAAAAAATAAAATAAAAAGATCCGACGAGTGTCCAGCAAAAGCTAGGCTGGTGCACGTACGAGAAAAGGAAAGAGAGCAAACTGATTGGAACAAGCATTCACGTGATAGATCAATCCTTGTGCAACACAGTTTCCAAGGCGAGGAAAGAAAAAAAAAGAGGGACTATGTAGTTGGTGTCGCAGCTGCATGGATTAATCAGAATATCGCGATCAACGACGACGACCCGGCCGCCGGCCGGGTTTGCCAAAAATTGACGAGCCGGCCATGGGCTGGCTTCAGACAATCTCGCAAGGAGCAAAGATCGAGGAGACCCGGCCGCGGACCGGCTTCATGTGACGATGACTCAGCCGCAGGCTGGTTTCTACAACAACGCGAGTGGCTCTAATCTTGTCGCGGCCGCCCAGGATGGTCCACGCTCCCCATAGCGTCATCAACGCAGGAAAACTAAACAAGCTAAGTCACATTTATATTTAAATTTCATATTTTATTTATCCAGTCAATTAAATCTTGCTCTTTTGAGTCAATCCCTGGAATTAAATATACTGCTTATAAGGAGATTACAAAGATCATTCAAAAGATTGCAGGCAATTTTTTAAAGTCGGGTTATTTATCACTCGCAATGGATTTCTTAAAAGTCGACCAATTTATCGCTCGCAATGGATTTCTTAAAAGTCGAGATAGTTATCACTCGCAAATGGATTTATCAAAATCAAGTTATCTAATGCTCGCAATGGATTTCATAATAACAAGGTTATCATTAAAGTGCCATCGATGTGCCCCGGCTCAAATCGCCGGCTCATGCCTTATTCATTGTTATCATCCTGGCTCAATTGCCGGTCTAGACATCATTCACTGTCATCAATCTAGCTCAATCGCCGGCTCATATTTTATTCGTTATCCTCATCCGACTTAATCGCCGGCCTATACATTATTTATTATCATCTTTCCAGATCTATCGCTGTATTCCGGCCTATCCATTATCATTATTCCGGCTCAATCGCCATACTCTGGCTTATACATCATCAACGTTAAGGCGTGTCAAATATTTATTATTCAGAAGGGCGAAATCCTAAAATCTGGGTCTCCCTATTATTCAGTCATCAATTGTTGGGTTGAAGACATGGATCTTACCATGAAACATCTCCCGGCTTCAGTTATCAATTGTTGGGATGAGGACATGGATCCTGCCGGAGGAAAATCCATGAAACATCCCCCGGCTTCAATTATTTGCAAATTGTTAGCGTGCCCAGGAGTGTTTCGCAACTTCGGTTAGCGTGCCCAGGAGTGCTTCGCAACATTGTGCATATTGGGTCTTGGGGGCTAATCGCTCGAATAGCGCAGTTACAAACTCAAGACCCGGCATATAAGCCACTTTGGTCATGGGGGCTGATTACCCTTGAAGGTACAGCTGCAATCTCATGACCCGGCCAATTTTAGAGCCACTATTATTCTTGGTTATCTAAACTTAAGCTCGATGCGAAACGCAATTATATGGCCTTATTGCGTGCCTGTAAATTCAATCAGTCATGAGGCCCACTGGGACTTGACTGACCCTGTCTTTAACAGAGAGGTCGCAACAGTGAAGATCCATACGAAAGCCGGCTTACAGTTTATAGAAACCAAAAGGGTCATCTAAACCAAAGGATTTGCAGAACGACATATCATGTTCATTAAAAAAGCAAATCCTCAGGGTGCACGTACACCATAAAGATAAAATTTTCATAAGTTACTAATTTGTTGCAAGCCCATCGGGTTAAATGATATTGCTTCGTGTGCAGGGAAAAATATTTGCAGAATCAATCTATAAACCGGCAGCTGAAGCCGGCTTATCAAGCAGGATTATCTGACAGTTCAGTAATTCAAGAAATATATTATAGTGCTACCAGCTAGAAGCTCACGCGGATCAAGGCATCACTTTTGAAAAGGCCAAATTATTTGAGTTTCTAGCTTGTTACAAAAGCTGGATGAGTTTCACGTCAGAAGCTAGCTAAGGAGAACATTCAGCCTAGTCTTTTGCTCGTACGTGCATGTAAGTCAAAGAGAAAGAAACAAGTCCTATGAAGCCAACAGCTGGAGCAAGACCACGTGACCGTGTCTACAGCGAATAAAGTAAAAAGAACTTCTGGCCTTGATGTTAATTTGCAGCAGATCAAGATCGACGAATCCAAGATAAAGTCTAATTGGCAGCCTCAAGTTAGTATGAAGCCGGCTCAAGGTCCAAGAGAAGAAATATTTTTGTTGCCTGGTCATGTGAACATGCACACATCCTGGAAGAAGGGAGCAGCCGGCTGACGGAAGGCTGTGCCTATGAGAGCCCGGCCTTGTTACAACACGGTCGGCTACGTCCAGACTGGCCGGGTCTTAGCGTTCGTGTCCTCGGATGGCTTCACCAATGCCACTATCATCTCCAGCTATGCGAAAGAACTGATACTTGTGGGCTACAGCATTTCAAATTTACGAGGTGACAAAAGGAAAAAGTGTGAGTCCCAGGTTGCTGCAGGCACACAACCCAGCACTTGGGGGCTACACTAGTCAAAAGTTCATCCAAAGCAAATTATCAAAGTCCCAGGTGGCTGTGGACAGTTAACCCGGCACTTGGGGGCTACACAGTTTGAAGATAAATTTTCCGAAGTAATTAAAAAGTCCCAGGTTGCTGCAGGCACGCAACCCGGCACTTGGGGGTTACAGTATTTGAAGTTCAAAAATTCTCTCAGAAGTACAAGATGCAAAAGTCCCAGGTCGCTGCAAGCATGCAACCCGGCACTTGGGGCTACACGGTTCGAAGTGTTATATTCATTCATCAAGCACCAAGTTATCGCGAGGTGATAAACTCGGAGCTTGGGGGGCTACAGGTTATATACACGAGAAAAATCGAGGTTAATATTCTTGAGAACCGGTAAAGCTGGAGGTATTCGCGCTGGGTCTTCAAAATCTGGGTCTTGAAAGACAGCCTCCGTATGAGAAAGCTCTATCAAAAAACCGGGTCAAAGGATTCATAAAAGAAAGTGTGGGAATATTCCTGGCAGAATTTGCGGGATGTTCTTGAGATAAAACCTGGAGGCATATGAACCCAGGAGGAAAAAAGTTTGGTTATAAAATGGACCTCCAAAATGAGATGGCCTACCAAGTGTAACCCGGTTATTTTTCCCTTTATTCTATTTATCTTATTTTCAGGAGTTTAACCAGGATGATCGTGTTGGCAGCTACTCAAGGGCATAAAGAACAGTGAAAACAATATCAAAGAGAGCAAGCCAAGCCCATATCCAGATTAAACTTGGGGCTGCTGATGGGGGAATTATAACCCGGTATGCCCATGAAGAGCGAAGCGTAACTCGTCAGGCAGGAGGCCTGGCTAGGTTACCTCACACCCCACATGGGCTGGGTTACACTTGGGCCAACAAGCTCGTTCAGACCCGGCCAGGAGGCAGACCCGGCCAGGAGCCAGACCCGGTTTCAGGAGTCAGACCCGGTTTCAGGACAACCTGGCACCAGGAGGGGTCACGAAAGATGTTATAAAAGGAAGATTCTGGAAGACCTAGAATCCTTGTACAAGTTGGAGATTCAAGACTTCGAGATCACGAAGGACCTAGACTAGGACTCTTATTTCGTGTGTAACCCAGTTTTTACCTTGTACGACTGGGAGACCTGGCCATCTATATAAGCAGGCTCCTAGGTCATAGATAGACAGATCCAAGAGAAAAGAGAGAACCCCGATTAGATAGACAAGATAGAGATAGCTCGAGAGAGAGCTCCCACGCCGGAGTTATCTAAACCCGGCAATCATCGCCATTGGCGCACCATGTAATATGTGATCATATAGTGATTTATAGCAGGACGTAGTGATCCTCCATCGAGGGGACCTGAACCTGGGTAAAAAATATCTTCTCCCCCGTAGAGCTAGACCAACTCCTGGACACCAGTTTCGCCTTGCCCTACAACTCAAGCTACTCAAAAGTAGCATCTGCCGTGTTATCTGCCCCACGACAGGTTTTGTAAACATCTCCGTTGTCCTCGCATCGGAAAAAGGAAGAGAAGGAGTGGTTTCTGTATTCGGGCGGTAGTACCGCCCCTTCGGGCGGTAGTACCGCTGGGTACTCTTTGCCAAAAGGCAGGCGGCGGTACCGCGAGCTCGCGGTACCGCTGAAAGGAGGTTCGGAAGGCCATGTGCGGTACTACCGCACTTCGGGCGGTAGTACCGCTCATGAGGATTTGCAGCGCAGTCAGCGCGCGCTGTTTGACCGTGGCGCAGAAGGCGCCAGCGGTAGTACCGCCCGGCGCAGCGGTACTACCGCTGGCTCGGGAAAAAGGTCTCAACGGCCAGATTTTTGTGAGGGCTATTTAATGCCCTCCACCTACCTCCAGCTTAGCTCGCCCAAAAGAAGAACACCATTGTTGCAAGCTCAAGAATCACTAGATCTCCCAATCCCTCCACCCAAACTCGTTGATCTTTGGAGGATTGAAGGAGAAGCCCGGATCTACATCTTCACCAAGCCGTTCTTCATTTCCCCCTCATTTACTTGAGGGCCCTTGGCTAGGATTTCCATTGGAAAACCTAGCTTCTTGTTGTACTCACTTGTTGTCTTTGTGACAGATTTGTAGCTGTTCGGGAGCCCCCAATCCTCTTGTGGGTTGTGCCCCGGATCGTTGTTGTAAGGGCTCCGGATTCCGCCTTGAAGGATTCCGATAGTGGAAGGTGAACCAAACCTTTGTGGTGCGGTTCATCGGAGAAGAAGGTGCGTCCGCCTTTGTGGCGGTTGAGTTTTGACCTTCGTGGTAGCTCACACCTCTCCAACGAGACGTACTCCCCTAAAAAGGAGG
Source organism: Poa pratensis (assembly GCA_947311845.1). Classification (NCBI taxonomy): domain Eukaryota; kingdom Viridiplantae; phylum Streptophyta; class Magnoliopsida; order Poales; family Poaceae; genus Poa; species Poa pratensis. The sequence continues at coordinate 30,569,100 of CAMZMU010000112.1, forward strand.
AACTCGGGATTACATCCGTGTCTCCGCGTGCTTTCACTTCGGTTACTTCTATCCTTGTTTAGTCTTTACTTAGTGTACTTGTTAGTTGCTAGCTTGTCATATAGGTAAATTCACCATAGTTGCATATCTAGAGAATTTACCTTTTGTGTCAAGCCTAATTTAAAAAGTACTAAAATTGAAGTAGCACCTATTCACCCCCCCCCCTCTAGGTGTCATACGATCCTTTCAATTGGTATCAGAGCCTCGGCTCTCTTGTTGGGCTTAACCGCCTAAGAGAAGTATGACACGAAGTGAGGTGATCCCGTGGATGACCAAGCCACTACGGCATCCATGGCCGATCTCAAATTGATGGAGACATCTTTGATATCGTCCATGGATACCAAATTTGCCGAGATGCGTGAGTTGATCACACAACTCGCAAGTGGCAAGGTTCCTAAGGAGACCACCCCACTAGAGACTCCGCTACCTCCCATGACGGTGATACCGAGGAGGAAAGAGAAAAGAAAGGGGTTGAAGATAAAGAAACCGACCCTAAGAAATCTTCCACTCTACCACCACTCCCGAAGTACCATGGGGTTCCCTTTGTGTACTCTCCCGACCCACCTATCCATCATACTCGCATAAACCCTTTGGGTCCACCTCCTAAACTTAATGCATTGGCTTTTGCTACTTGGCAACACTTAATGAAATCTCATATCAACAGTTCCTCTATCGAGCTTTGGAGGATCATTCAAGAGGGATACAAGGCCGTGAATCCTAACAACTTGACAAGAAGAGAGGTGGCCGAGAAACAACTCAATGCTTCCGCTCTCCACATGATTGAACTTGCCGTTGGAGAAAGTGGTCTTCATCACATTCAAAACGTCTCCACCGCCAAAGAAGCTTGGGAGTGCCTTGAGGTGGCATTTCTTGGAAATGAAAGCATGAAGAGGAATAGATTTGATGCTTTGAACAATGAAGTCGAAGGCTTCTACATGCTTGATAGTGAAACTCATGAAGAGATGTATGCAAGACTCAAGATTCTTGCCAAGCCTTTTCAATGTTGGGGCAACCTATGTGGATGATGCTTGGATCAAGAGGAAGTATGTGAATGCACTCATGCCCTTCGAGCCCGTTGACTTGAAGGCCCTTCAAGGAAAATTCAACTACCTTGAGATGACATCCAATGAAGTTATGCAAGAGATGCAAGCCTCCAAGGTTGCCACCAAGAATGCTCTAGACAACCGTGCTAGGGCCATGGGAATGAAGCAAGGTCCCTCTCTTGCTTTGAAGGCCAAGGTTGTGTGCCTTGATGAACATGATGAAGTTGAAGCATGCCCGAACAACCTTCCTCCCGATGATCTTGAACAAGCCCTCCATGGTCACATAGCTCTTGCAACAAGGACTTTTGGCGTGACCCGGCCAAGGCAAAGGCTCAAGTTGATCATGCAAACAATCCAAGGGGAAGAAGGAGTTTGCTAATAGGATAAAGACTTGCTACAATTGTCATAACAAGCATCACTTCATCAAAGATTGTCCATATGAGAATAGAGAGCAAAACGGTGGAAGGCTTGTCCTCAAGGGCAATCAAACATGATACAAAAGAAGCCTTTTGTCAAGAGGAAGCCATTCTTCAAGAAAGCACCAAGAATTGTGTTGATGACTCAAGAAGAGTATCCTTCCGAGGATTCCGAAGAAGAAGAAGAACCCACTCGTGAGGTGGCCGCTTTGGCCATTGTATCAACTCCACCTCCTTCTCTCTTCGAATCCCCCAATGAGAACCTCTCCATCATCAACACCGCTCGTTGCCTCATGGCTCACGTCACCGAGGTATCATCTTCTACTCCCAAGACTATGCATGAAATAGATGATAAAACTAGTCTTGTGATTAAGAAAGAACTTGTTGCTTCCGATACTATTGTGGCTAACTTGCAAGGTGAACTAAGGCATATGTTGAGTCTCTCTTGAGACAACTTGATGCGGCCGAAGAAATCCTTGATGACAAGGGAAAAATTGAGAGAGAGGATTCTCTCACCATAGCATCCTTGAATGCTTCCATAGAATCCTTGAATGCTTCTCTTGAAGAAGAGAGTGAATATAGAACCTCTCTTGAGGAAAGAATTGAGTCTCTTGATGATAAAAATGATGAAATAATTGCTAAAATCATTAAGGATAGAGACCATGTCTTTGCTAAATATAAAGTGATTAAAAAGGAGAAAGCCGAGTTTGTGGTTGCTAATGCTAGACTCCTTGAGGATGTGGAGAAACTTAACAAGGCTCACAAGGCCTTGGAAAGTACCCACTCTCTTCTAGTCAAGTCTCATGAGCAACTTCAAACTCAACTTTCTAAATCTAACTCACCTAGCACCTCTACTCCCTCTTGTGATCATGCAAATGTTATTGAGGAAAATGCTAGGTTGAAGGTTGAGCTTGCCAAGGCCACTAGTGCCAAGACCTCTATTCCTAAAGGTAAAGAAAAGGTTGTTGCTCAAATTTTTGAGCAAAAGCCACACAAAGGGAAGGAGGGTCTTGGTTATGTGGCCAAGGCAAAGAAGAAGAAGAGCAACACCAATGCCAAGCCCGCACAAGCCAAGACTCCATTGCGGTGGTAATGCCACTAGGGGCAAGACCACTCGTAGTGACTTTGCGGGGCATAACCCCAACTACATTCTTTATGTTGATTATTATGGGGATGTTTATGCAAAATATGTTGGTCCTTATGATGGTTACATTGCTTACTCTATTTGGGTTCCTAAGACCCTTGTTGCTAACAAAAGAGGACCCATTGAGAAATGGGTACCTAAAACCAAGCAATGATTTCTTGTAGGACTATGCTTCCGGTGGGTCTAAATGGGTGGTTGATAGTGGATGCACTAGTCATATGACCGGAAGCAAGGAGATCATGACGGAGTTGGGACCAAATATAAATCAAGCATCCGTCTCCTATGGTGATAAATCAAAAGCGGAGGTAACGGGTCTCGGCAAGGTGGTAGTTGCAAAGGATATCACCCTTGTAAATGTCATGCTTGTCGAGTCCCTCGGTTACAATCTTATGTCCGTTCGTGCACTTAATAAGATGAATTTTGATGTCCATTTTACTATTGATATGGTGGTACTCTTGAGGAGCAAGACTCTAAAGGTCATGTTCGTTGGGTATGTTGAAAATGAGTTGTTCGTGGTGGACTTTTCGGGGTCTACCAACACTCAAGCAATATGCCTATTCGGAAAGGCCGACGTGGGATGGTTGTGGCATCGCCGCTTGTCCCATGTCAACATGAGAACTTTGCAAAGTCTTCACAAGGGTGGCCACATTCTTGGACTAAAAGACAATGTTTCTTTTTCTAGAGATCGTCTTTGTAGGGCTTGTGTTGAAGGAAAGATGCATGATTCTCCCCATCCAAGCAAGACCATCATTTCATCAAAGAGGATATTGGAACTTCTTCATGTTGATCTCTTTGGTGCCGTGCCTCAACCTAGTCTTGGTGGGAAGAAATATTGTTTGGTGATTGTTGATGACTATTCAAGATTTACTTGGGTTTATTTCTTCAAGACGAAGGATGAGACCCAACAAGCCGTCATCGACTTTTCCAATGAAGTTCAACGCCAACAAATGTCCCTATATTGGTCATTAGGAGTGATAATGGCTCCGAGTTCAAGAACTACACCTTAAATGAGTTTCTTAGTGAAGAGGGGATTCGTCATCAATATTCCGCTGCATATACCCCTCAACAAAATGGTGTAGCCGAAAGGAAGAACCGGACTCTCATGGATATGGCAAGGTCTATGTTGGCGGAGTTTAAGTCTCCGCTATTCTTATGGGCCGAGGCTATCTCCACGGCGTGTCATTCATCTAACCGGCTATTCTTTCGCGTTGGCAAGAAGTTTACATCTTATGAGATGCTCACCGGCAACAAGCCCAATGTCTCCTACTACCGAGTATTTGGTTGTAAGTGTTTCTATAAGAACAAAAGTGTTCGTTTGTCTAAATTTGAATCTAAAGCTTTAGAGGGTGTTTTTGTTGGGTACGGTGCCGAATCTCACACCTATAGAGTCTATGACAAAACCGTTGGGAAAGTCATAGAATCTTGTGATGTGAGGTTCGATGAGAATGACGGCTCCCAAGTGGCGCAATTTCATGTTTGTGATGTAGATAATGAAGAGCCTCAAGATGCTATAAGAAGAATGGGCATTGGTTTCCATCGTCCCGTTGAGATTCATTACGAGTCTCCTCAAGCAAGTCCAAGCTCCATTCAAGTGGAGGCCTCTTCATCACAAGTTGAAACGGCGCCTATCATGGAAGCAAATGATGCACCACCCCAAGAACAAGTTCAAGACCCTCCTCATGTTGACCAAGTTGCTATGCAAGAACCAAGTTCTCCTATTGTTGATGCTAGCCAAGGTCATGACCAAGATCAACCCTCTCCTTCCATTGTTGAAGATGTGCTTCAAGATGATCAAGGTCAACATTCCGGTCAAGACGGGGACTCAAATGATCAAGATGATCAAGAGATACCTCCAAGATGCAATAGAGATATCGAAGCCCGTCGTAAAGCAAGAGTTGAAAAGACTTTAAAATAAAGAGTCACCGTCTAGAAAACATCCTTGGTGACCACAAGAGAGGTGTTACCACAAGAAGGCAATTGGCAAGCTTTAGTGAACATCAAGCTCATATTTCCATGGTGGAACCAAAGAAAGTGTTTGAAGCTCTTGAAGATCCGGATTGGTTAGAAGCTATGCATGATGAACTCAATAACTTCAAGCGCAACAAAGTGTGGAATCTAGTTGAGAAGCCAAAAGATTGCCGCAATGTTATAGGCACAAGTGGATATTCAAGAACAAGCAAGATGAGTTTGGAATGGTTGTGAGAAACAAGGCAAGATTGGTTGCACAAGGGTACTCTCAAGTTGAAGGCATTGATTTTGGAGAGACTTATGCACCCGTGGCTCGCCTTGAGTCCATCCGTATCCTTCTTGCATATGCATCACATCATAACTTTAAATTGCAACAAATGGATGTGAAAAGTGCCACCAGCGCTGTCACCCCTTCTTAGAATGCCCAGGCTCTACATTTTCTGCGTCACCACCACGCGATTAGCATGGGGACCCAGGCGGCCACCAGCGCTGAGCGGAGTGCTTTGGACCTTTGGAATGCTCTTAACCAATGTTTCGAGAGACTGAAGTACACTGTTCGCCCGCAGGCAGAGGCTGAGTGGATGCGTCTGAGGTTTCAGGAATTCAAGACGGTGGGAGACTATAATTCGGCTTTGCGCCGGATTTGCATCTCTCTTCGGATGTGTGGTGTCACTGTCACCGACACTCAGAAGATTGAGAAGATTGTCTCTACTTTCCACTCTGATGGCGTACAGTCCTCGCGGAATTACCGCCAGGGGGAGTACACGCAATATGCAGAGCTTCTGGACATACTCCAAGTGGAGGAGGCGCAGGATGAGCTCTTGCGAAAGAACTCTCTCGCGTGGCCACTTCGAGCGAGTTCCCGTCAGGAGGCCCATGTGCCTCTCAAGAAGAAGAGAGGCAGGAAGGGCAAGAAGGCGCCTCACCCCCTCGCCAGGCTCAGAAGCATCGGCCAGGCAAGGGGGAGCAGAGGCCCCAGGAATGCTACCGGTGCGGCTCTACAGAACACTTCTCACGCCAGTGCCGTGCACCTATGGACGTTGTGGCAACGTACAAGGCTAGTAAGAAGGTGCATGAATCGCACCTCGCCTCAGTACAGGGGGAGGCACCTCCGGTACCCATGGTGGCGTCTGAGATCCTCCCGTCGCCTCCACCTCTGCCTATGGTTGCACCTGTAGTTGCGCCCACGGAGATAGCCCCTACGGTCTCAACGGACGTCGGCGTCTCTATGGAGGTTGATCACTTGGTGCTCCCTTCTGCACCTCGTGTAGGCACTGATGATGATCCTATACTCAGTGAGGAGCAATTCGCTCAGTTGGACATTGAGTGTGAAGTGAACAGTGCGTTCTCTATGCCTGTCTAAGCTTCCACTGTTTAACTTATCATGATTCCTTAGGCTATATGAGATACATTTGGTTTGTAAGCTCTGTAAGAGCAAGCCATATTCATTATTTCGACGCTTGAATGACATTTGATTATCGTTCATTAATTCCTCTATTTAAATATGATGGCATGTTATGTTCTCAGATATATGCATTTGTTTTGTAATGTCGCTACTTCCTCGCTTCATTATTTTAATTACATGCAAATGTCTTAGAACACGTGTGACACCCCAATGGAGTAAACATGTCTCGTGGAAAACGATACACAAATACCATCTTCAGGGAGATTATGTGCTTTGAGTGTGATAAAATTCTCGAGGTAGTGTTATGAAAATCGCCGGCTGCGATCCTTATATAGTTGGCTCCGGACGAGCCACTATCATGCTACCCATGGAAACAATTTTGATCATTAACGATACATTGTTGTACTCCGAGTCAATCGCACCCCCTTAAGTTTCATTGGTTTTCACGCTAATAGTCTCCAGCTGAGACCGGTGTTATGAACGGTATGGAATGCCTACTAATCACCGGGCGCGATGAAAATGGTAAACATGTTCTTGGAATTTTTTTTCCTCCATTGGACACATGGCTATGCTACACGGTAATTGTAGCACTGCCTGTGTACACTACCTTCCGATGCTCTGAACTATTTTCATATGGCATGATAGATTAGGCCACGCAGTCTAAGTATGATGAGGAATATACAACTCAAACGGTCATAATGTTAAAGTGAAAAACTTCCCAAATCCTGATGATTTTGTGTGCTCCGCATACGCTACAGGGAAGTTAATCATTAGACCCCCCCCCCCCCCCTTAAAGGTGAAGGATAAAGTCCATCATAAGAGTTGTATTTCACCAACCAGATGTTGGGGCAAGCTGTGTTACACGCTGCTAAACTCATTAACTTTAGACCGTTGGCCTACAACATCCATTCTCATGTGCAGCTTGCGCCGGGGTCGGCACCGATAATTTCCCACCATTATAGCTTCGGTTGCCAGGTGTATGTACCGATAGCACCACCCCAGCGATCAGCAAAGGGCCCGCTCCGTAAGTCGGGGATATACGTTGGTTATGCGACTATGTCCATAATCAGGTATTTGGACCCCATGACAAGTGAATGTCATACGGCCCGCTTCGCTGATTGCATTGACGAGGATCTCTTTCCGACTTTAGGGGGAGATAATCAACCCCTTGATGATAAAAGTCGAGAAATCACGTGCCAAGTCACGGAGATCCACGCTCATGACCCACGCACTGCCGAGACAAATAAACAAGTCCAAACGATAATTGATTTGCATGCATTAGCGAATCAACTGCCTGATCACTTTAGTGACTTGTAAACTGTGACAAAGTCGCATATGCCTGCGCGCAATGCACCGGAAAGGGTTGAGATACCGAAGTTAACTATGGTACACCCGCTCCCGTCCAAAGGCCTAAAAGGACGGGAAATCCGGTTTCTCAACTCCTAAGTACTCGGGGACGCCTGAGGAAGAAGGATAAGAGAGATTTATCACAGACAGTCACCAAAGCCCTTAGTAAGAAAAAGGGGAGCCAATTGAGACCTGGCACAAGTACGGAAAGTCCTGTGCACGGGATTCCGGACTTGAACGTTCCTATTGAGGGAACATCCAGCGGAGATGTGAGTACACACATCGGCGCGAAAAAGCTAAAGGACCTCGCTCCTGTAATGGGAAATACGGTGGAGCAAGAGGTAGCGCCAGATGCGCCCCATGACGAAATGGCCATAAATTATATAAATAAGGGAGAGTCAAGGAACCGAGCAATGGCAATTGTCGACATTAACTTTGCTATAGAATTGCCTCAATCATAGATCCTCACCCTAGGCCTAACAATCCCGCTGATTGTAAAATAAGGTCGGATTGGAAAGATTGGCAGGAGGCAGTTACCTCACACATGAGGTGATCGGTACAGAGCAAGGCTCATCGCTCAAGGGTTCACTCAACGACCAGATGTCGATATTGAGGAAACTTACTCCCCAGTCATGGATGGTATAACCTTTAGATACTTGATCTCGATGGCAGTAAATCTGGACTTAACAATGAAATTGTTGGATGTTGTCAACACTTACCTATATGGTAATCTTGATTCGGACATTTACATGAAGGTACCGGAAGGTATCCCCATTCCGAACTAAGAGAGCAAATCGGTGTCTATACAATGTTCTTCTTCGGAAGTCATTGTACGGACTTGAACAGTCTGATAGGATGTGGTACAATCGCCTAAGCGATTTCCTTCATCAGAAGGGCTACACGAGCAACGAAGATTGCCCATGTGTCTTTATACAGCGATCCCAAGATGGATTCTGTATAATCTCGGTGTACATGGACGATTTGAATATAATCGGTACACCTAGAGATATTGAGAAAGCGAGTTCCTACCTGATGTCGGAATTCGAGATGAAGGATTTGGGTAAAACCAAGTTATGTCTGGGTCTGCAACTTGAACATTCCCCTGCTGGGATTCTAGTGCACCAGTCTGCCTACACCCAGAAGGTGTTAGAGAGATTTGATTTCATAAGGTATATCCTTTGAAGACCCCAATGATTGGGAGGTCTTTGCAGCAGGATAAAGACCCGTTCAGGCCTAAGGAAGAGGGGGAGAAAATTCTGGGACCGGAATTCCCCTACTTGAGAGGCGTTGGAGCACTCATGTACCTCGCGAATTGTACACGGCCGGACATTGCGTTCGCTGTAAATTTGCTTGCTAGGTACAGTTCTGAGCCTACCAATAGACATTGGAAAGGCATTAAGGACGTCTTCTGATACCTGCAAGAGACCAAAAATCTTGGGCTGTTTTATAGGAGGAATTAAGGCCTGTCATTGGTAGGTTATGCTGATGCAGGGTGCCTGTCGGACCCGCACACTTCCAAGTCATAAATTGGATATGTTTTCCTTTGTGGTGGAACTGATGTTCCCTGGAAATCGTCTGAGCAAAGTCTTCTATCGACTTCGACGAACCACTCTGAAATCATAGCACTATAAGAAGCATCACAACCATGTGCATGGCTTCGACGGATGATTCACCACATTCAACAGACGTGTGGGCTGAACACCGTACAAACCCCCACCATTATCTATGAAGATAATGCAGTTTGTGTTGCACAAGTGATGTCAGGGTATGTTAAGAGTAATCTCATCAACCCCAAGTTTTCTATGCGCATGAGCTGCAGAAGACGAACAAGGTGAGGATCTTGCATACTAAGTCGTGTGACAATCTTGCTGATATGTTCACTAAATCATTACCTGCATAATCTTTTGAGAGATGTGTTCGTGAATCGGTATGATTAGACTTAGATATATGCCGGACTCTGGGGGAGATTCTTCATACCCCATCTGTAAATCTCGATCCAGATGACCGAGTCCTCAACCTGATGTTGAGTGGATTGTACTCTTTTTCCCTTATGTGAGTTTTCTTAATGTTTCTCACAATGAGGTTTTTGATGAGGCAATTCGTGCAACATGAGGAGACGTATGCTATGTGCTCTTTCTCCATATTTTTTCCACTGGGTTTTTTTCGGAGTTTTTGAGACATAGACAATACGGGATGTCGGACCAAGGGGGAGTGTTGGGAAACCGACGATTGTCCTCAACCCTAGCCCCTCTCCCTCCTATATATACCCATGTATTGTATTGAGAGAGATAGACCATTGATAATAAAGATCAGTCCCGCATATATCTCTGTGTCATTTTACTTTTCGCATCTGTGATTGTGCCGCGTGTACGACTCCTTCGACTACGCTCTCGCTGCACGCCCTTGGACCGGACTCGCCGCAAAGGTTGTGCAACAAATTCAACTATTCCTGAAGTCATACTCTTTTTTTTTTTGAATTTTTCATACTTGTATTCATACTAGAGGATCATTACAAGGCCGGATACAAGCAAAGAAATTACAAGAAGGATACGAAGGACGCCACCGCTGCGCCTCGCCGTCTTCAACCTCGAGCAACTCCAGCACGCGCGACCTCCACCGCCGGAGACGAGGAAGGAAGCAGACGCCCAGAGCTCTCATCCACAGAACGGAGGAGCTTCTTGCCCTAAGGCTTTGATGAACCGCAACAGCCACCAGCTCCGACGAGCTGGATCTGGAGTCGAAGAAGAACCATCGGTCGGGGACGCGCCCCGAGCCACCCCCGTCCCAGACCTGGGGCCAGCGCCACACCACCTCAGCCGAGGTGGCCAGATCTTCCACCAGCACCCCACACACCGTCGCAGCAGCCGCCTCGCACCTCCACCTCCGGCCCCCTGTACACCCGTCACCAGCCTGCCGCCGCCGCCGGAGAGCAGCGACAGAGCGGAGACGCACCTGCGGCCTGGCAGCCCCGTCGAAGACGACGCCGTGGAGGGGAAGCCGCAGAGCTCCAAAAAGACGGCGCCGACCACCCCACCGCAGCCGCGCCGCCCAAAAGCACCCTAACCACACGCCGGAGCGCAGATCTGGGGATCCACCATCCTCCCGCCGCCGGAGCGGCCGGCGGAGGGTGAGGGATCCCGCAGATACGCCGGCGACCGCCGGGAGAAGAGGAGTCGCCTCCGATTCGCCTCTGAGTACTGTAGTTGGGGAGCGGTTTCCAGAAATAGGACGAGTGCGAACTGTTCCTGAAGTCATACTTGACCGCACAAGAACTAAAAGAAATCAAGAAGACCATAGAAGGAGGAATCGCTAGAGGTTTCTACCATCCAGCATTAATGTCAAAGATGGTTGCAATTGAGGCAATGTGGTAGCTGGAACCGGTCAAGTTATGTGCCACATGTATTCCTTAGAACAAGAGTAGTAGTCCAAAATTTCAGCATATTTCATCGAGCATGCTGCAAAAGTTGTATAAGAGCATCTCCAATAGCTGCCCCATTTTGGGGCACCAAAAAGTGCATTTGCGTCACCAGTTTTCTGAGTTTTTCAGGATTTGGGGCACCAACAAAAAAATTGCCATTTCAGCAGCCCTATTTTAGGGCACGGCAAAAACGGCTGTCGTAGCAGCTGCCCTAAAATAGGGCACTAGACAGGTTTAAATCCATACAAACTAGCCATATTTTAAACACATTTAAAAGTACAAACCATACTTTCGTACATAATTCGAACTAAGAACATGGAAATTTAAGCTACAAACATGGAAATTTAACTAGAAGAAGAATGCTTATTAAAACTACCAACATCTACGGACGCTCATTACGCAGGAGCTTCCAATCGACACCGAATTCATCATCTGATGACCAATCGAACGAGGAAGAGTCGGAACCGCGATGTTGATCACCGGAGTCGATGTCGATGGTCCAGCAGAGGGGCCTGCCTCCTCGGTCTTCATCTACTTCGTGCCCCGGCTCGCCCAAAACTCGTACTCCGCCGCAACGAGCTCAGGATTCTACTACCGGTACTTCTCCATCAATGCTTCATCGGTTTGCTCCGCCGTAATCTGACGCAACGCCTTGCGATCTTCATCCTGGACGGCACGGGAGACGACGCGGAAGTCCAGAGATGCGGCGTTTGCGTGCTCGGCATCCTCGACGTCGGGGAAGTTTAGCTCCGACCGTGGGCGGCTGTACCGCCACGCCACGGCGTCGCGGGCGGCATCCTCCCCCGACGGGAAGGTGCCGAGCCACATGCGCATCCCGGCGCACATTATCTCGGCGGTGTAGCAGACGGACGTCCGGAGCCGAACACCGCGGTAGCCCGTGCTGCTCGTCGGCAGCCTCGAGGTACCGGCCCGCGGCTTGGGCTTGGGCCGCCACCACATCGCAGCGACGAGTACGGCGACAGACGGGGACAAGCACGGACGCGGGGGGCGGCGGAGAAGAGCACGGTGTGGGTGGCGCCGGACGGCTGCGGATTCGACGGCGGCGCGTCGCGGTCGGCCGCGCGGGAGGAAGATTGGAAATTTCAAAGGGGCGGTTGGTGTGCGCGCGCGGCCGAAGGATGCGATGTGGCACGGCTGAGGTGATGCAAATTTGCATCAGATGGGCATGAATTTGGGCAGCCCCAATTTTTTTGCATCAGCATATGCGTATAGGGCAGCTGTTGGAGCACCGTTTTTTGCATCACCTCTTGAATTTTGGGGCAGTTGTTGGAGATGCTCTAGGTAGTGACTTCTTTTAGGGAATGGCGATTTGGAGCCCGGGCACACCTACTCCTGGAATCTGGACCGCCCAGAATGCTTCGTGATCCGTGCGTCTGACAGGGTCAGGTGGTGTGCAGCGCATCCGGATAATAGAGAAAATGGCCTGAACAGTTCTGTACGCTGGTCCCCAGCGTAAGCTCTGCGGCACGCCGTCGGCGGGGAAGTCTGTTCTGGTGGAACAGGATTTGCGTAGATATCCTGTAACTGTACCCCGGTCCAAATTGAATTTTCGGAACAAAGTTTCTTTCTTTCACGTAGCTAGCTTGCCATGGAGAAGGCGTCGGAGAACGCTGGTAGCTAGCGCAGCGCCACCGCAGCCGCTCCAGCTGTTCGAGTCGTGGGCGAGCTCGTACACGCACCGGGTGCAGTTGGCGATGCGGCTCAAGGGGCTCGAGTTCCAGTAAGCGGAGGAGAACCTCGGCAACAAGAGCGATGCCCTGCTCGGCTGCTCCGCCACAACCCTGTCTACAAGAAGGTCCAGGTGCTCGTCCTCCCGACGGCTGCTCCCTCGCCAAGTCTGCCATCATCTTCCACTACCTCGACGACGCCTTCCCCGCCACACGCCAACTCCTCCCCGCTGACCCCGTCGACCTTGCCGTCACCCGCTTCTGGTGCCACATCAGCGACGACAAGGTACGTGCACACCCGCTAATTACTCACCGGTGGAAAATGTCTTTCAATTGTTTCTGTGTAATGCAGCTTGGGCCTGCCGTGGGTGCGGTGTTCGCATCTACGGGCGAGGAGCAGGAGGCGGCAGGTGCACGAGAACCCGGCGCTGCTCGAGGAGGAGCTGCAGGAGGGAGCGTTCAAGGGCCGGCGGTTCTTCGGCGGCGACGAGGTCGGCATCCTCGACGTCGTCCTCGGGTGCGGCTCCTACTGGCTGACCGTCTTCGAGGAGGTCACCGGCGTGCAGCTGGTGGACGCCGAGGCGTTCCCGCTCTTCCACGCCTGGCTGCGCGACTTCGAGGCGCAGGACGAGGTCAGGGAGACCATCCCCTCCATCGACCGTCTCCTGGAGTACGCGCGCGGCCTCCGCCAGATGCTCCTCGCCATGGCTGCAGCCGGCGCAGCCTTGGCCGACACGCCCACCGCCGCACTGCCCGTCGCGGCGCCCCCTGCTCTGACCACGGCTGACATCACCGTTAACATATGACCGCCGCTCAGCCTCTACACAGTACACGCCGCAGCGTGGCAGTGTGTCGTACGTCGTCGTAGGAGACTAGCTGTAGTATAGTTTCTCTTGTTGTGCCGTACAGATACCACTCGCCTCCGTCAAGATTATCATGTTCCGCTTGCACTGCGCCGTTCTGACAGCATTAAAAGAGTGGGCCAGACGCTTTGAAATACCAGACAGTTCTATTGCTATACGTCCATAAATACTGCTGACAGCCACGGATCTCAAGACGAGGGAAGGGATAGGATATCAGGAGCACCTGTGCCCGGGCTCCAAAACGAATTTTCGCTTCTTTTACTACTATTAGGTACACGTACTTCAATGATATTATTAGGTATACAAAGCATGGGATGGCATAGTACCTGACTTTGATTACTCGGAGGGGAGGGGTTGACGCGGTAAAAGCTGCTCTGTACCCACCTAACCTCCTGTATTTGTATGTATGTATCTATAGATTTCCGATGATCCAGACTCGATCCAGTTTCATTCCCATAGAGTAGCTAATTAGCACGGCCGGCGCGATGGACAGTTTAATCGTGAGCGCATCCATGGGAGCGATAAATCCAGTCCTCCGCAAGCTCAGCAGGCTAATCAGCGAAGAGCATGCGAAGCTAAAAGACAGGGAGCGGAAGGAGGTGGTCAACCTGAAAGAGGAACTCGGCTGCATGGTGGGTCTATTCCGCGGGTCTGCTATGGTGCAGGACCCGGACGTGCAAGTCAAGGAATGGATGAGGCAGGTCAGGGAGGTGGCCTACGACACGGAGGACTGGCTTGATCTCTTCTTGTATGATCAGCTTCGTCGCGAGCTGAATTTCCTTGATCGGCTAAGCTACAAGGCCCGATCCAGATCCAAGAGATTGGTGGAGCAGATCCGGCAGCTGAATGACCGCGTTGTGAAGGCGAGCGAGCGGCGCAAGAGGTACGACCTCGCCGCTCGCGATGACATGCCTCGTGCTTCAGAAGCTTCCGTCGACGTCTTTGGCGCCAGCAGCGTCGCTATCGACCCTTGGCTGCTCCAGAGGGAGGAAGCTGACCCTGTAGCCATCGAAGCACGCAAAGGGGAGCTCGTCGAACTTCTCGTGGGCGACGAGCAGCATCTGCGGGTAGTATCCATCGTCGGAATGGCCGGAATTGGTAAGTCCACACTTGTTAAACAGGTTTACAGATCGATGATGATGCGGAGAAGATTCCACTATCAAGCTTTTGTCTACGTCGGTCAAAACCCATCCGTGAGGGCTGTTTTGATGGACATACTCCGGCAAGTCATCCCGAAGGCGCAGAACGGAGGAGGCGGCAGCATGTCGGGATCCGGGGAAACCGAAGCCATAGCCCAGCTCAGGGACTTCCTCAAAGACAAAAGGTACTGTATATCTTATCACCTAGGAGTTTCCCTTTTTTTTTGGTTTTGATACAACACAACGGTGCGTGTGCGCGATGATATCAACGGCTTACACGCATAGTTTAAAATAGCCGGCAATTGCATTTAGCCCCGGCGATTTTAGAAACTATGAAATGCTATAGCGCAGCTATGGCCTTATAGCTGTTTTGCTAAATAATGATAAAAATTCAAAATTTGGGCAGTATATATTCGTATAAATATCAATAATTTATTGATACATAACATATACGAATAACCAAGAGTACTGGACGTAGTTATGTCCACATATTACAACATTCAGTATCAGCAATTCAGGACATAGTTCTGACGAAATATCATAACCAGCAAAATCAATTTGCTAATAGTTATGTCCACATATTACATGCCGGCAACAATATAGGGGTTGAGTTTGGCTCCGAAACATGGCTGAGCGTCAAATTTCCAAAAAAATTGGGCCCCGAGCCAGAAGTTTAGCGGCTAAGGGGCTAAATCGGGGCTAAACTGAGGCTAAATCAATTTAGCCGGGCTAATAGCGCCTATTATCACTTTAGCCTATGAATCTCATAGCCATAGTACGAAGCCTCTCTAAAGGTTATAGCTGGGCTATAGCTGGACTATAGCCGGCTATTTAAAACTTTGGTTACACGTCCAACGAACATCATGCCGAGCACACGAGCTATGGCGCAAAACATCGTCATGTTGTGAAGCTGCGCATTGAACTTTCGCGTGGAATACTAACGGTTTTTTTGGCATTTTTTGTACTAAGAATTTTAACTCTTGCTGGTCCCGTTACTCCGAGCAAGAGGCTGGCTGCACCGCTGCAGTATTTTGTCCCGCGCTAGTACATAAGTTGCTGCTGAGCAATAAGAATTCGAGGAAAAGCATTACGATGAGAGCATCTAGAGTCGACGACAGTTTCCAAGATCCAATTCTGGATTCTTATTACTCACTCAGATTCTAATTAATTGTCGCAGATCTAGTACAAGTTAAATTCGGGACAATTAATTTGGATCAGAGAGAATACTAATTTTAATGCCCCACAATGTTTAATTTAGGAAATAGAAATGCAGCGTCCCTGCCTGGGTGTTCTAAGAGAAATATTTAATCTTAGCCGTCTATTCATCAAGCACCTCTCTAGTTTGACCATGCGTGTGAACATTTTAATCATGCCAAGAACTTGTGAAATCCACATGATATGTGTCAATCTATCCGTAAAAATTCCATATAAAAAAGTACTTGCAGAAACGACTTATTTGAAAATGATTTACACATTGAACAGCCTCTTTCAAATACAAGAATCCTCTTGTATACAATATGCATGATCTTTATCTTTCCATACAAGATTCACCCTGCTTAGAATAGTTAAAAGGATTTTTTTTTTGAACGTAACTACGCGGGCCTTGCGGCCAGCCTGAACCATTATATTAATAATCACAAACCCAAAAGGTTCATAGTGGGGAATACATATTTAATTATGAACTACTCCGTTTGGCAGAACGAACTTCTAGTAGAAAAAGGTACATAATCATGTTTTGAAGACAAACATACATTGATGGATTTAATTATATTGATCTGCTTTTATAGATAATGATCTCTTTGCCAACGATAGAAAAGTCGTTGCTGTAGATAAAATCTATACACGTTATATTAGCAATGGAGGGGTTATACAAGGAAATCCCCGGCGGAAAGAGCACACACGAAAAATCGTACTAATTTGAAAAGTCCACATTAACCTACGGAGTCTCTAATTGCCTCTTAGGCTCTCACCTACTTCATCATATTGGCATGATACTCAAGATGTAAGTTGGACCAGAGAGTAGTCGCTCAAGTCCGGAAACCCTCGATGTCGTGGGCGACCAGTCAGGCCACGTGATTCCTCTCCAACAATTGGCATTTTTTATATGTGTTTCATGTTGCCTCACTAGCAAGGTAGCAGCCCACACATGGCTACTGCTTTTGAAATGGCCCGTGATTAGTTTTTTCCTACTCCCTCCTTTCTAATTATTATCGAGTGTAAGGATGTTTTCAACGGGCCGACACAAACGGATATAGATTTGGTCCGCGTTTTGTTTGTTTGGATGGGCACACTGACAAACGTATGGCCCATGTCCGTCCACGCATGCAGTCCGGCCAACAATTTTCCCCAAATATTTCATTAATAATAGGAATTCGAGTATTACATTGGGGAATTTAAAATAAAAACGACCTAATCTAGGAAGAGCCGGCAAGTCCGTGGCCAAACGGCTCGCGGCTAGACGTTCCTCAAGTGTGCAGGATCTCCTTGATCTTCCCCCTTGCCGGTCATGAGCAACCAAACTCCGGTGGTCGGTTATTAATTTGTTTTACGTTTTACTTTTATTATTTTAGTTTAGTTTAGCACTTAATACCTGGTAAAGAGATAGATCACCGGCGTTCACAGCACGCCGACGGTCCGGCTACACCAAAACCGCGTGAGCCGGCTATATATTTGCCTTTCACGGTCCGCTGCTCATCGCACTGATGATGAGCCAAGAAGATGAACCAGTGGTCGTGCATGAGGCACTTGCCGTGCCAGAGGAGGATTTGGCCGTGCCGGAGGAAGCTGCACCGGCGTGCACCCCGTGGGAGCCTTGGTCTCAATGGGAGTCGCGGTTGACTGGTCCAGATCCAAGGTGGTTCGCACCAACGTGGGCTCCGGCTGCAGAGGCAGCTCTGACAGAGGCCGGCAAACGTGTCGGGATCTCCACCGCCCCACCGGTCGTCGATGAGCCGCTACTCCACCGCCACCACCGGAGGAGGACGATGAGGAGGAGCCCTAGATTATTTAGGTGTTTATCTATTTTAAATTTCCAATGTAATCCTCGAATTCCTATTATGAATGAAATATTTGGAAAAACAAAACTTGCCGGACTCGATGCATCGGCCCGTTGGGTGCATTGGCCAGGGAGGGGCGGACATGGGCCGGACGCCTGTCTGTTCGGCGACCCAAATGGAAAAAATCCAGACAAAATAGTTGTTTATGTCGGTCCGTTGGAGTCATCCTGAGTTCATCACCATCGTTTCTTACATGGAGAAGGTATCCGCGAACTCTTAGCTTTTTTGGCCAAAGGATCGCCCTGTTGGATGTTCTTAGGTCGTTGGTTAGAGAGAACCAGCCTCTTGCGTTAAACTTTTTCACATTAATACTAGATTTTGATCTCACACTATGTATTAATTCTCAAAAGATTAAAAAGCTGGTGTAAGATTCGACCGGTGACATCCAGCGAGGATATATTGATGCACAAAAAGAAAAACCTTCGGGGTTGCTCGCTCGATCCCCAATCCTATGAAAAAGTGCAACCTCCTTGCGTCTCCCTAGCTGCCGCCGCTGTCGGTAGTGGCGGCCGCACCCGGCCACAAAAGCGTCGGGTGTGCTGGACACGCGCCGACGAGCTCCCTTTGCGCGGAGGTGGGGCGTCAAGCGGGCAGTGATGGTAGTGGTGGATTCGGCGATGAGCGCGGTTAGGAGGAGCAGAGAAAGAGATGGTGACGCTCGTGGTGGCACAACGGCGGCGTTCGGAACTACCGGCACAGGGGACCTGCAGCGGCGACTCGGGCCTTATCTGGGCCCAATCCTGGCCCAATCTGCGCCGAGCGGGCTGCTAGGGCGATCTCTTCGGTGCATCTGCTTGGATTCGGTCCTGGGCAGCCGGCGTGGTGGGAGCGCCTATATCGCGCGGTATGCGGAGGGAGCGAAGCTCCGCGTACCCACCCGCCTCCTGCTGCTATCGACCTGGGCCGTGGCCCACCACGTTCCCCACTGCCGCTAACCTTCTTCTTGTTCCTCACCTCCGGTCTCTCTTCCCGTCGATCCGCCTGCCGCCGCCAGCCTAACCGCTACCTCCCGGCCCCCGCGCCCCGCCCTGCTCCAGCCGCCACCTCCGCCGGTCCGCCGGTGAGCTCCGCACCCGCACCCCCTGTTAAGTTTCTTCCTCGCCTCCGCCGGCGACGCCGCGGCCAGCCGCGTCGTCCCCGTCTCCGGCGAGGTCCTGGCCTAACCTCCGCTGGCGCACGCTGCGTCGTCTTCTTCCTTTGTCGTCTTCCTCGTGTGTCTTCCTCGTGCTCCTCTCACGCCGCGGCCCGGCCCACTAAGGGGTACGCGGAGGATGGTAACCTCCGTGTTATGCGATGTATAGGTTTTGCCGGCGTGGTGGTGGTTCTGCGGTTTGTTCGTTCTGCGTGGAGGGCTCCGGGCGAGGCCAGTAGGGTTGTGCGGCCATGGTCCTGGCCTTCTCGAACTTGGGACAGGCATGGTCATTGGGCTCTTTTTTTTAGCCCTACTTTCCTCATGCCAGATCGAGTGCGGCTGATAGTTGTGGGCTCTCTCCTCGTCTTGCTTCTCTTCAGCGGTGTGTGGAGATGGAGTGACGGCCCTAAATGGTGGGAGTCCTCTTGGTTGGCGGGCGTGCCAAAGACTCAGGTGATGGCAGGTGACCACAACCATGGGGGTGACATGGTGGTTGGCTAGCGACATGTGGTGACGGTGGCTCGGGTGTCACTTGTCAATTTTCTCTGCCCCGTGTGAGGCAGAGATTTGCCAGAAGGAAACTCGTGTTGGGGCTCTTTTCAAGAAACGGCGGCAACGCTCCATGGACGTCCTCCCCTTCTTGAAGTCTTCATAGCAGCTCCTTTCGGTCCTTCTAAGTTTCGGATGAAAATCCAAAATCCTCGAATCGGGCGGTGGCGGCGCTCTGGCGTTGTGCTCTTCTTGAAGACGCCTTGGAGTTCACGGCGGGTTGCTCTCTGAAGGTGTTGTGGCAACGGATGCGGTACTTGTGCGGTATCTTCTTCGGGCTTTCTCTGGCAAAGTTGGTAGCTTGTTCTGCACCTCGGCGTTTCTCTGTTTGGGGCTTTTCTGTTAAGCCTGTCTACAACCCTCTAAATAGTGGCGATGATGATCCTGGCGGTGCTGCCTTCGATGGTGTAGTTGGTCTCGGCGTTGTGCAGCGTGTGTTGGTGTGCCCGTGCTCTAGTTGAGCTCCGGCCATACACCTTTGGGGGCCATGCTTGTGCTCTCCCTCTTAATCTTTTTTCCCTGTTTGTGTTCGTCTGTAATCTTCTCGGTAGCCATGTATCTTGTGTGTGCAGCACTTTGTTGTTTTGTTCCTCCAATTATCTCTCAAAGTGATTACCACATCATCTCTTTTAGATGGCATCTATGTTACCACCAATATTATTTTCGCTATGGGTAGCCACTTTAGGTGTGTACCTTAAAGTTTGTCAGAAAAATTAACGGATTAATTTATTCGAGTGACTCACGTATGAACCTACATAACTCCCTGCCAGGTACTTAATCGTATTTGATGACGTTTGGAGTATATCAGCATGGAAGGCCATCAATTGCGGCCTGCCAGCGAATGGTATTGGAAGTAGGATCGTTGCAACGACCCGCAACTACGCTGTGGCGAAATCATGCTCCAACTATCCCGATGATGATGTTATCCATGTGATGAACCCTCTTGACGAATCTGACTCCAAGAGACTGTTCCATAGCAGGTTATGTGGTACCGAACAAGAGAAGTGTCCAGAAAAATGCAGCGAGCAAGTTCATATGAGCGTACTGAAAATATGTGGGGTCTGCCTTGGGCCATACTTGTATTAGCCAGCCTTTTAGCGAAGAAATGTGCCGAGCCGGGCGGATGGAAAATGGTCGACTGGTCTAGTACTCTTTCGAAAATGGAGGAAGATCCCCCGTTAAAACGGATGAGGAAGGTATTGCATATGAGCTATGTAGACCTGCCTCTCCCAATGAAATCTTGCCTATTGTACTTCAGTGTTTTCCCAAAGAATTGTACCATCAACAAGGATCGTCTCATTTGGAGATGGGTGGCCGAAGGATTCATCCCCAGCAAAGGAGAAGAGAACACACTGGAAACGGGAAGGAGCTATTTCAATGAGCTGGTCAACAGGAGTTTGATACAGCCCGTGCTTGCGGATGACGGCGACGGTGAACCAACAGGCTGTACGGTGCATGCCGCAGTTCATGACTTCGTTGTATCTTTGTCCAGTGAAGAGAACTTTGTCACGTTGGATGAGTCGATGCAACGCGATGTGATTCGTCGTCTATCCCTCAACTATGCCAAACAAGATGACGGCCCATTGGCATCCGACTTGGGCAATGTCAAGATCAACCTATCACAGGCGAGATCCCTTTCTGTTTTTGGTTCTGCTCAACGCATGCCTCATCTTGCGAATTTCCTGTTGCTGCGGGTGCTAGATCTGGAGGATGCCGAGAAGCTGGAAAGCAAAAACATAGAGGACATAGGGAGGCTGTTTAACCTTAGGTATCTGGGGCTCGGAGGGGAGCAGCTCACAGAGCTCCCAGAATCAATAGGAGAAGTGCAGTTTCTGGAGACCTTAGAGGTAAGGCGGACCAACGTAAGAAGGCTGCCTCCAGCTGCATCCCGGTTACGAAGATTAGCCCGCCTGCTAACCAAACTTCTGGATGATATACCGGACGACATAGAAAAGCTGCAGGACTTGCAGGAATTGTCAATGCTCAACGTCAACAGTCGCCGTATGCTTGATCTTATGGCTGAGCTGGTGAAGCTAAGGCAGCTGAGGGCTCTCGGTCTGAAATGGTGTTTCTGTGATGAGCTGCATGGTGAGATCGAAACCTACAGGAGTGGCTTCGTCTCCTCTCTGAACAAACTTACAAGCTCCAGCCTTGAGTCTTTGTTTCTTTACTCCGGCGATGCTTGTTCCCTGGATTTCTTAGCGGACGCTTGGGTCCCTCCTCGCATGCTCCAGAAAATAGTGGTGAAAAGCTTAAACTACTATTTCCCAGCAACTCCAGTACACCTTGCCTCCTGCACCAACCTCACCTACCTTGAGATCGCCATCAATCTGAGCAGAGAGGAGGATCTCTCGATCATTGCAAACTTGCCTGAGCTAACCACTCTCAAGTTGTTTGCCAAGGGGAAGCCCGTCTTCATCAGACATGGATTCCCGTGTCTCAAGGTGTTCTGGTTCCATTGTCGTGGCTCCGGTCTCCAGTTGGTGTTCAAAGGAGCAGCTATGCCACAGCTCCGAAAGCTTCACGTGTCCTTCAAATTGTTAGCCCAACAGCAGGTGCAGCATGGCTTTCATTTTGGTCTCGAGAACCTCTGCGCTCTCAAGCAAGTCCATGCCAATATCGATGCGACGGTGCAAGCGCTTCGGAGGTGGGCTCGATGGAGTATGCTATCAGGCAAGGTGTATCTATGCACCGGAACAAACCAGCGTTGGAGTTGAGCAAAGATAATTACATCGAAGAAACAGAGACGATATATGAATAGCTGCAGAACACCGTCGAGCAAGTGAGCAACTATAAGAAATGAGGTAACTATTAATTCTCGAGTTAATCTACGGCGCAAAATTTCTTCTATACATGTTTTTTTAACTGCTTTTACACATTGATTGGCACTGTACTTCTTCCTTCGCTTGCTTATACTTCTAAGCACTAGTACTAATTCTAATTATTTTATTCCCTGCAGATCTAGCATGCCAAGACTTATAGCCGACATGCTATACTTTTACGTATTCGGAGAGGGTCAACAAAAGCCTATTTTTATGTCTCTACTTCAACGTTTTATTTCTGAGCCAACTATAATATACTCCCTCCTTTCCAAATTAACTGACTTGGACTTAGTATAAAGTTATACCAAATGTGCGTCAATTAATTTGTAACGGAGGGAGTACAAAATTTTGTATGATATACAAACATTTTTAAGCACATTAAAACATTGTGTGTAAATGATATATTTGTACCTCCCAACCTATTTTGACAATAAATTGTTCCTCCATCATGAAAATATCGTCCACTATGGACTAGAAGGGAGTGAATAGGTGATATGTCCAACATGTTGACAAAGTTTTGGATAATTCCTCTCGATGCAATCGATCGAGGGTCTGTCAATATACTTATACTAGCAGGAATCGGTGCTACAATGTGTCCGTACAGGACGACTTCAATGAGAAGCAGTCACTGTCCTACAGTTTTCCCTTGAAGTTTCACAGGAAGAAGCACCCGACTATGTTGTACCCTGAAATTATAGAAGATGCAGGTATGGGGGTGCTCGAGAACATGGCCGAACTTGCAGTGCACTGCCTTAGACCAAGGGGAGATGACAGGCCAACAATGAAGGAAGTTGCAGAGAGGCTACACATGATGACGAGACTCCAATCTGACCGAACTAGTGTTCATGAGAACAACTGTCCGGGCGAAACCCTTCTTTCTAAAAGTGAAAACAACCGCTATGCAGAAAACAACAGAGGGTCATCTTCAGTTGTTGTCCCTTTCGATGAGATGACACACGGGACCATCGACATGTCCGAACTGGTCGAAGATCTTGCGAGATAATGTTTGTCATTTCGTTTGCATACATAATTATTGTGTTTCCGGTGTGCAATACCAATTCCACCCGGTGTTGTAACAAGTTAATTAAACCGGTTTAGCATACGCCATTCTAGGTATGCAACATGTACCTAACATGTGCATAATCTGATCATGTGTATCCATCTAGCTCTTATTTTGGCTATTTTATTTCTGCCTTCTGGCCATAGAAATGTTCCCATTTGGTTTACGTCGCAATGACACTAACATTCGGCATGGCGTGCTGCCGGAGAAATCGCAGCACACACCATTGTGGGTATGCAACATGTACATGATAAATGTATGATTCGATCATGTGTGTATCCATCTAGCTCTTGTTTTGGGCTTTTTTTTTTTGTGTGTGTTGTGGCCATAGAAATGTTCCCATTCTGAACTCTGAAGGTGAGTTATACCAAAACATACTACAGATTTCACTAGTTCCCCAACTGAATCGAAATTTACCTGTGCTATGTGGGGAATGGAGCGCCGCCACATATCCACTCCGCTCATTCAATCGTGGGCCGGCGGCGAGGAGACTCGCCGGCGTGGCGACGAACTGGCCCAAATTCACCAGCTCCGTCGCCTACCACCCATCGCCGCGCCGCGCCGCACGGACCCGTCCCTTACTTCCGAAACGGCGGGGGGTCGCGCGAGAGAACCAGGCTGCCAGCAGTTCGCGGCGGCGTCCCGGGGGAACCGCGCCGCCCGCGCCGGTCCTGCCGCTTCTGAAGGCGTCCTCCATGGCTACCCAGCTTCGCATTTCCCCTTCCGTCTGTCCGTCCGTCCGTCCGGCCGACACCTCGGCACGGCGGCGGGGTCGGAGGCTGGCCGGAGCGGCGACTTGGGTCTGACAGACGCTCGCTTGAGCAGCGGAGGGAAAGCAGGAAACGCCAGCCGTATCTTGACTTCGAAAGCGTATAAAAGCTTACCGCTTTCGTCCTTGCTTTATTCTAATTCTTTTTTAAAAGTTTTTACTAAATTTTTTTAACAAAATGGATCATCCTTACTGGACTCTTCCAAATAAGTACACAAAGAGCGGCAAAAAGAAAACCTTAGCCATCACATTGAGATCACTAGTTACTCACCATCATCTTCGGTTGTCGCTCCGGCACCATGGGGCAGACCGGCGGAGGGAGGGGATTCTATTCTCTCAGCTGGTGCGAAGTAATATATTGTTGGTTAGCTTGTGGTGTCGTGACCATATCGCTCAAGCGGTTATGTTGATGTTGTCTTGAATAAAAACTCTCTAGCTCTGATCTCATCTCGTTGGAGTTGGATCTGGAGCTGCCGATGAGCTTCACTGCCATTGTCTATGGATGACGGTTGTTTGTTGGCGTGGATCCATGGTCATCATCGATGGAAACATTCTTCTTCAGCATCCCTTTCTTTCTAGCCTTTGCGAGCATGGTTTGGTCTTGCCATATCGGTGTAGCATGTCTACCTGAATAGCGGTGGTGCCCCGTCACTTGGTGCAAGTACCAATGTCCGTTGTATATAAACGGTCCATTACTGTGGCGACACAATCATACAACGAGGTCGTACTTCTCTACTAGTGGTTCTTACATGTACTTCAGTGGCTGACTCTATTCATGTTGAACACAGTAGGCAAGAGCTATGTGGGCGAGACAATGATGAGTTTCGCACGGAATTTCGGTCTAGTCTTGGTCGTAATCTTATCGGCATCAAGGGCGATGCATGTGGCATAGCCATAGCAGCAAGTAAATTTTGAAATATTTAAAACCAATATGTAAAAAAATCATAAAATATATATAGCACATGACGTCCATTGTTTTTTTTTTTTTTTGACAAAAATGAAGTCCATTGTTTGACATAAATAAAAATGTACATGTTCTCTTTTAGTCTCTGGTCCCTCGAGTAAATACCCCTTTTTGTTTCAAGGGAAACGAGAGACATTACTGACGGCCAGCGAGAGAGCGTGAAAGCAAGCCCAGCCCAAGAAGTCGCTACTAGCTAATCTAGTCCCAAGAAATGGCCTCACGGGCTGCGCCTCTCACGCTCGCTAAACAGCCCATCCAACTAATCAAATGCTGACATGCGGCGGAGAAGAAACCCGGTCGGCGACCTGCGCTCGGCAGCACCAATGTACGACTACGCCTCGCCGGCGGCGAAGTTCCGGCTGCCGGTGTGCTTTTCTGGGCCGTTGTGCACGCGCCCAGGTAGGCCACGTTGGCTTACGCGATCGTGCTCCAGGTTATCTGCATTCTTTTTGCACGCGCTCGTGCACGCTCACGCTGCAGCCTGCAGCCTGTACCAGTACAACTGAATGTTATGTACTGTCTGAAGATCTTGAGAGGGCGTTTCTTTGGGCCGGAAAAGACAAGACTACCGGAAGCAAATGCAAAGTTAGTTGGGTAAAGGTTTGCCGTCCTAAAGAATTTGGGGGTCTTGGCGTCCTTGACACCGACAAATTCGCGAGAGCCCTTAGATACGATGGCCTTGGCTTGAGTGGAAAGACAAAGACAAAATTTGGAGGGGCCTTGGCAACTCTTACACCGAATTGGATATGGAGCTCTTCTATTGTGCCACTAAAATCGTTGTGGATGATGGAGAGTTCACACCGTTTTGGGAGGCGCCTTGGCTCAACGGTTTGAAATCAAAGAGCATTGCCCCTCTCATTTTTGCGGCCTCTAGCTCAAAAAAGTGGTGCATCAAGAAAGCCTTGGACAACAACTCTTGGGTTAACAAGATCAAGATGGATGAGAATTTCTCCTTGGGGCATGTCGCCCAATTTGTGGACCTTTGGATGCTCCTTCAATTTTTTCTCTCGTCGAAGATAGGGAGGACGAAATCTCTTGGACTCTCACTTCCAACGGTCAATATTCGGCGGCTTCGGCTTACAAAGCTCAATTCTTTGGCTCCACCTCCACCAACATGATGCGCTAGATTTGGAAGCCTTGGGCACCTCCAAAAATCAAATCCTTTGCTTGGCTTGCCCTCCAAAATAGGCTTTGGACGGCGGACCGATTGGAGAAACGTGGGTGGCCGAACTGTGGGACTTGCCCTCTTTGCAAGAGAACTACGGAGACGGTCAAGCACCTCCTTGTAGATTGCCGCTACACCATGCGCCTTTGGGGCCTTCTCAAGGCTTGGCTCGGTCTTCACTACCTCGACACCCATCATTGGCACTCTCTCACACTCGAGGAGTGGTGGCTTCAAAAGTCGAACAATTCTACCCCCAACCGCAAGGCCATGGCGTCCCTTATTTTGCTCGACTCTTCGGAAATTTGGAATGAGAGAAATGCGCGTGTTTTTCGCAATAAGCATGCGCCTCCAACGGTAGTCTTAGAGAACATTAAGCGGGAGGCCTATCTTTGGGCTACCGCGGGTGCAAAATGTTTGAGATCTTTCTTGCCGCGAGAGTAGTGGCCTTCTGTAAACCATAACTTTTAATTTCCTTGTATGACTCCTTCTTAGTGAATAGAATAGATGGAGCAAAACTTTTGCCCCCCTTTCTATGAAGATCTGCTCCACTGGCCATGTCCCAGCTGCTTTTCCTCTTCACCAACCAGCTAGGCTAGCTGCTCCAGCGAGAGTGCGAGACAGTACGTGCTTGGCATACAGAATCTCATCTCCGGCCGATACAACTACCAACACGTGGAATCCAGCCAGTCAGAACGCACGCTGATGACCTCTTCGTATATATAATCCGTACACGAGGAGCAGGTGACCGTATAATAGTATGTGCTTACAGTACTTGACAACCACACGCACGGCCCATGTATTTTTTTTTCTCTAATACATGAATAAAGTATAAACCGCGAGCCCGCAATCTTGTAAGAAGAGAATGCAGGCTCCCAAATTCTTTCCCAGAAAAATGCAAGCTAGCTCAGCTGGTTGCTAATGAGAAACAAATTAATCACTGGCAAGCCAAGCTAACCATTTAATCATGTTTATTATCAATATATGAATCTGTGCTCCAAGAATTCAAGTGGCCTAGAGGCTACAATCAGTTTGATTTGTTTTCTGGCTGCCGCAGCGGGGAAAGGAGAGTAGGATTATCTTCTACGTATCCGCTGTGTCTTAGCACAAGGGCTAAGTATAGATACATCCACATTTTAACAAATAGAAGTCATCTAATTTTGGAACGGATGGAGTATTTCTGAAACGGATGGATTAACCTTTTGAAAGAATTGAACCGTTCACATGGTTGACGGACACTAATCATGTCCGTTGCTAGGTCTACGATTTTGGATTAAATAAGTGAACTATTAATTCTAGATAGTCGAAAGTAATCGGACGACAATGTGGCACAAATATTCCTCATCAACCACATGCATGTACCGATCTTTAAACGGTTTTTCTAGTTTTACCAAACTTGGATCAATAATGTCGCAGCGGGATCATCAGAACCGGTTTAATTAGGTCACATTATGGATGAAGACTTAATCATTCATTTCCCATGATCTATATATGGTACTCCGTACACTTTTGCACGTTGTGAGCACATGCGCTGATTGTACGGATTTCACTTCATGTTCATTCATCTCGAGATCGATCAACTATCAATTAGTCACTGGCAAGCTAATCAAAACAAAACGAAAAAAAAATGGTACGAGTAGTTGGCCACGTGAAGAAGTAATTAGCTGCCCCAGATTGCACGCGTATGTCACGAACTGAACATAGTGGTTTTTTTTTTTAGGGAGAACATAGTAGTCCTTCCCCAGTAGAAATTAGAAATCCGGTAACAAGTTGCTGCATGCATGCAAGTGTCGGTGTAGGCAGCTAAATAGTTTCATTACGTAAGCGCTCCAATAGGAATGTCGTGTCTGTTTTTTTTTAGTGGCAAATGTCGTGTCTGTTTTTTTTTAGTGGCAAATGTCGTGTCTGTTTTTTTTTTAGTGGCAAATGTCGTGTCTGTTGCGCATGCGTTCGCACTGGACCTGTTCCGGCCCTCGATCCACCAGCAAGCCGGCTCGGCCTGCCAAGGTCAAATTAACCCAACACATCAGAAGTCCTTTAAAAAAAACTGAAGTAGACTTTTTATCGTTTTCAAGTCCTGTAGTATCTTTCCCAAGAAAAAATCCTGTAGAATAAAATTGAACATTATCCACCAGAGAAGAGGTCGACCAAGAAAGCAACACGGGATAAGAACATAAAATTGAAAAAAAAATTTGCTTTTTATATTGATATATAAGAAGCAAACATGATACTAGGACTGAAGTCAAAAGAAAAAGTCAAACAGGTCAGGACCTAGTAAACGAGAGAAAAATATCCCCACGAGGATGCAGATCATAAGACAAGAACATAAAAGATAATTAAGATACGCGATGTGCTTGCTGGATCCATCTCAAGGCCGGCTAGCCAAGCCAATGGATGGACCATGGATAGATCGGTATGGCTTTGATGCCTGCGCTGCACAGCACTTTGCCTCGATCATAAAGAAAGGTCGACGTCGTCTTTTAGACATGCTGCAGCCAGCCTGCTTTTGGATTGTGGCATCCTCCTCACTCGTCAGATCGTCCAAGCCAGGCATAAAGCGGCCTGCAGCTTACTTTGTTGTGCCTGCAAGGCC
Source organism: Poa pratensis (assembly GCA_947311845.1). Taxonomy (NCBI): domain Eukaryota; kingdom Viridiplantae; phylum Streptophyta; class Magnoliopsida; order Poales; family Poaceae; genus Poa; species Poa pratensis. Next base: position 30,597,677 of record CAMZMU010000112.1, read on the forward strand.
GGCGTAAATGCAACATCTTTTTGTTTAAACAAAAAGACAGATCGAGCTCTGACCGGTTATTTGGAGAGAAAAGAAGAATGGACCAGTATTCATACGGGTATCAGGGAGCAGAGTGTGGTATACCCTGTGAAGGGAGTTTGTACCTACGTACAGGGAGAAGAGTAGGGCTACTCCCTCCGCTGAAAATACACCTACTGTCATTCTCTGAAAACTTTATTTACGCACAAACACTCGAGATGTCTCGTTTGTTTCCAACAAATAGTGCGTATATATAATTACCTGTCACATTATACTGTCGGCTAGGTAAGATCGAGAAACCCTGGTGCTCTTTCTTCCTCACGCACGCCTTGGCTAGGTAGGGCCTATATATAGCTAAGCTATCACACGCAACGAGAGGCCAAAATCCGGAGCCCGGTCGAAAGGGCATATCACATGCATGCATCCATGATCCATCCATACACACAGTAGGGTCACGGCATAACGGTACAACTTTTAACCGTTGGTGACATGTTGACACGGACCGATACATGCACTAATTAAGTTCTTGCCGGAAAATGCAGACAGACAGACAAGCAGGCAAGCAAGTGCACTACTAAAAAGAGTGGTTGATCATACTTGATCTTATTTAGGCCTTGTACGCATGCATGTCTAGGTTGAGTTTGTACACCAGACATGTTTGTAAACACAAAACATGCGATTACGAAACACGAAAAAGCTGTAAAAAGCCCTTCAGATGGAATTCAGGTTAAAATATAGGCATGCATGTCCTAAATACATTAATTCAGGTTTAAAATAAGGGTGAGCATATATAGTTCAAATTCTATAAAATTAAAGCATAGTAAACCAGTACACATGAATTCTTTGGCACCATTCTTTTGATCCAAACCATATGCACATGAAAAGGTCCAAAATACCTAAATTTTACAAAAAACAAAAAACCGTGGAAATTCCTACGATCCAAATAGAACATTCTACTCCGTTAATTGTTACCTCATTTTACTTTACTGATGGGCGATGTGTGGCAAAATGTTTGAGGCCCGTGAAAGTCAGCAAAATGTAGAAATTAAGATGAACATATTCCATTGGCGTCAAAGTATAAGCGCTACCATCAGCTAGATGAAACAGGGCAGCAGCCTTGTAGTTGCAGGGACAGCACAGTACTAGCAGTACTACGAACAGAGTACCAGTACATTCATGTAATCAATTTAAGATTATCCGCAGTTATGGATTCTACAACTACCTACTGATATCACCATGATGATTGATGCAGCTAGCTTAGCTAGCACAAAATTGGCATGCCGAATGGACATCCCATGCTGATTAACATACTAGTGCTACATGTGCCTTGTGTGTGGGCAATTAATTGCTAAGCTTGTACTCAATAATTAAGCAACTCACCTGGCCAATCTTCAGTTAAAATTCTCACATTGATTAGTAAGTTGTTGCACGTACATACATCTATTTAAGCATGAACACTGACACACGATGGAACAATTGAATGAATCCGTGGGGATCGTAATCGTGGCCCCAATCGATGAGATTAATCAATTAAGCAGCGATCCGATCACCACCAACACCTACCACCTTTTGGCCAATCCGGTCTCTAACATCACGTTCGAACTCTTAAGTATGCACATGACACTGCCGTTGATTTAATATTCAGCTTCCAAGTAAGGTCGGACCAACTAACATAAAAATGATGTGTCCTCTGCTGGCCCCACATATTTAGATTGGATTGGATTGTGCGTAAAACAATTAAGCAAAGACGTATCAAACCAAGGGTCGGACAATGGATAAAAGATGGTTTCTCAATTACAGGGATGTGTATGTCTAGTGTATCAAGTTAGTTCTTGATGCATGGCATAGTTCAGCAAACTTCCACCCAATCTCGATTAAATTCTCCATGTTAATTGATCAAGTAGTTACAAGTACACAACTTTACGAGCAAGAACATTATTACACAATAATACAACCAAACAAATCGGAGCAACTAGTTAACCAACACAAAACAATCATCATAATCAAGGGCCCCAATGACATTAATTAATTAAGCAGCTATTGATTGATAATTCACAAGAGACGATGTACCACTTGTAAATCATTAGTCATATGTGATGCTTGTCCCCAATTGATGGTAACCATGTACTACATTAGTAATAAAATTAAGCTCTTTCTCCCCTGTAAAAACTAAAAATATATTTTTATAAACGATAGTATCAGTCCATGACTATGGACAAGCAATTGAGCATAAATTAACTTGCAAACAATAAGGAGGCAACCTTCTGCTCAATATCGAAAACCTTGTGTTTATATCACACATACATCTTGATGAATCATGAACATTAAACCACTATGAGAGCAAATTGCATCGCTTGTTAAGCAACATGAAATGAGATGATAATCAAAATCAATGCCCCCGACGTATCAAATAAATCAATTTATCAGTGACCCATCGATTCGAAACCTCGCCATCAAGCTTTTGGAGCCAGACACCAACGATCACCACCTCCACTCATCGTCAATAGTACGTGATGTTTGTCTTATATTATGGACTCCGACATTTTTGTTCGTACTCTACGCATATTATATCTGTGTTTGTTGTTTGATTCCAACGTTTAAGTAAGGTTATACCAAGTGATACAAATAAGTCACCGTCTCTAGAAGGTCTTTGTTTTTCTTCGCAGGCTTATCACCGATAAGATAGTAGGTGGATTTGACGCCTTTGTCGTTAAGGCAAGATCATAGCTCGGAAATTTATACAATTCAGTGTCGTTTTGTTGTATACTACTCCCATCGGTTCATGCATTGGATTAATCCTTTGACTAGGTTTGGTCTCTTGCATATCGATGTTCACCAGGATTTGCCTGCTACGACTTGCATGGGAAGGCTTCACACGCGTTCTTTTTCTTTACCAATCATTTTTGCCTCGGTCTATTATCTTCTGTTGCAAGACTATTTGGGCATTTGGGGCCAAACTTACAGCAACTAAAAGATTTAAAATGTACCCAAATTATGGTTCTAAAAAAAAATGTACCCAAATTATGAGTGAGTAGAAAACTAAACAGTAAATTATCAAGAGTTGTTCAGATCTGAAAAAGAATACGGACAATGTGAGAATATTGTGCTGAACATTGTCTTTGAGCCGATCATACGCCATCCATTGTTCTTACCTTTTTATCTGTTTATTTAATTGTATTACTTTTTACCTTTTAAAATCTTGTACTACGTAGTATCTTAGCACTTCTATTGACGTCTTCAACCTTCGGAATAAGAAGGCCGGCGGTGCACGTAATGCATGGCACACCAAATGCAGCCAAACTGTATCAGCGCTGGACAACATATATACCTTTAATAATTTGCTCGTGACATTTCCAAGGCTAGCTACCTTGCTTTTTAAGGCAATAAAATTGGTTTGCCGCCGTACATCATACATCCTGAGTCTGAGAAGAGGTCGATCGAGCTGCAAAGCACTCTTAACAGAGTGCACCAATGGTGAGAAGGTGTATTTTTTGCCAAATCTGGCCCTTTTGCCGGACTAATAGCGTATCTGGCCGCTCCCGGAAACTAATTGCAAATCTGGCCCATGAGGTCGGCGCCAACGCAAATGGAGCCGAACTTGTGCAGTTCGGCGCCAGCAAAAAATTCGGGAGCGGCCAGATGCGTTATTAGTTCACGAAAACAGCCAGATTTGGCAAAAAATACTGAGAAGGTGGCCGATTGTGCGGCATTGCACAATAAGCAACAAAAAAACCGGGATAAGAATATTATGAGATAAGATGAGACGTGTGGACGCTGGATCCATCTCGAGGCGGCTAGGCAATTGTTTTGATCGATTCCTGCATGCTCTGCGCTGCACTGGACTGCACTTTGAATCGTAGAGAAAAGGGTGATCTCATCATCTCATGCCCAAGCCAGGCATAAAGCGTTCAGCTTGCTTTTTTGTACCTGAAAGGCTGTGGTGGTGCTACCTAGCTTTGTATTACCTGATACTCTATTAATACAGTAACACAAGTGCCAGTATATAACCAGTATTAAGGTAAATGAGGAAGCCAGCATAGAGCGGACAAATAGCTCCGAGCTTTAGGAGCTTTTTTTTTTTTTGAGGAAAAAAAACGAAAATGGCATCTAAATTTTCAAAAAAAAAAAACTGGGGAAAAAATCTTAGATGTAGATAACGTTGAACTCTACTGGTGTGTGATAACTGATAAACCAATCGGAAATTTGTTTTATTTCAGATTGAGCAGAAATGAAAACTATGTGCATCTGTGTGGCGCTAAACAGTATAACGAATTTTGTGCAGTCTAAAATATAACGAATTTTGAATTAAGAAGAAATGAAAAAACGTTTTAAAAACTTGAAAAATTATCATTTTTGTGTAGTTTAGAATATAACAAATTTCCAATTGAGAAATTGCACGCTGGTAGAGTTCAACATTACCTTTTTTTTTTCGAAATGGGAAGAAGCCCCAGCCTCTGCATCGAGCGATGCACGGCTTTTTATTACATAGTTTAGGTATCAAAATAAAAAATGGTCACCATCAGCCTCTAATGGGGAGTTCAACATTGCCTACACCTAGAATTTTTTATTTTAGAACTTCTTAAAACTTACAAACCCGGTTTAAAAAAAAAGGTCACCATGGAGCTTGAACTTTCATTTGTGGTTCCCGGCAGGCAGATTCCCTATCTTGTAAATTAGTGAAACATGAAAAAACTTGGTGTTAATAGACTCATTCAAAGGTGTGCAGTAGCCAAGCCACACACTCGGTGCTCGACCTTTCTTGTGGAATCTTAGGTACAAGTGCACGGCACGACAGCCAGGGACGGAGACAAGGGGACGAGCAGGGGCTACCCCCCCCCCCCCCCCCCCCCCCCCCAATGCTCATGTTTTTCTTTAGAAAATTAGCCATGGCAGTTCCTATTTTGTGGGATTTCAACTAGTTTAGCCTCCCTCATACAAATCACAACACTAATTAGCCTAAGTCTGCCCCCCTTGAGCTCCATTCCTGGCTCCGTCCCTGACGACAGCAAGATATATAGATGCGCCGAAGCAGTGAGTAGGGCGGTGTGGACTTGCGCAAGAAACAGCACGGCATTCATACGGGGATCGATCGAGGAGCAGAGTACGTGTGAACGGAGCTCGATCGGGCAAGCAGAATAACAAGCACACACAACAAAAGGCCAAAATCCCAAAGGTCATAAAGGTCGTCGTCCCATCGACTCACAGCCATATACCGATATACGGCGCCAACTGAACCACTCGATCGATTCCTTAATTTCCATGGTTGAGCTAGCGAGAGAACGGTGTGCCTTGCCTTTGCGGTCATTGCGGATAAGTAATAAAACGACTCATCTAGTGGAAGCAGTTCTCCACGTCAGTTCCTGCAGGCAAGTTGTGGTTGTACTCCTACCAAAAATAGGATCTTGCCGATAACGACGCCGACCGACCGACCGACCGATGCGTAGGGTGCTAGATTCGCTACAACGAACTTCGATCCGCGATCGAGTTAGCGTCTAGGCTATAAAATTATTATTATGTGACGAATTTTTTGCTTGAGCCAATAAAAGCAAGCTTAACATAGAAATGGAAATGATAAATTCAATCGCCAAAGTACCGAGTGGTACTCGACAGAGCTTCAAAACTTTGTGAAGCTAATTAAGTCTCACTCTGATTTTGCCCAGGTGAGTACCATCAGACCAGATTAAGATACAACGGATACGATTGATCCAAATTTTGTACTCAAAATTCAAACTATTCAGATTTTTTAGAAAATACAGTAAGTCATGCATACATGTCCCATTGAATATCCTGGGAAGTTTTTTCATTTGTATAAATGATTTATGATTAAATAGGTTTTATGTTTTAATCTCAAGACACAATTAAATTATGAAACACTCATCGAAATGAAAAGAAACTTTTCCAATATAATCAATCGAACATATATGGTTCCTAGATGTTTTCTTAGTTGTTTCTGGAACAATTTGAATTTTGAGTTCAAAATTTGAATCAACCGAGTTCCCGATGGATCTTAATGTCATGGCACTCACATGGGCACAGTCACTGCGAGACTTTGCTTATCTATCCAGTGGTACTAGCACTATCACATACTCGTAGCTAGGGCAACACGTTGCTAGACTACATTCATCAACGTGCATACTTAAAGCCGATCCGCAGTTGCATAATATACTACTCGTAGTACTACCTGCTCAGCTCCAAGAATTTGGATACCGGTATGAAAAAAATCCTCTAGGGGGCTGGTAACCACGGTTACCGAAAAATTACCGTTCGGATACTTTACGAGATTTTTAGACGAAATTTAAAATCGAACTTAAAACAATAAAAATATTAAAACCGATTTTGGAGGAGGAATATGCTCGGTCTTTTTCGCTCGGTAAACTCATTTAGCGGGGTGTGGGAGGGTGGGGGATACAAAATTCCGGTTACCGGCGGGTAACCGGAATTTTCAACCGGTTCAAATCCCTGCTCAACTCTCACCAACTGCAGTTAGGTGTTGTTTTATGGTTATTTTGTGGGTCTGGAGATGTTAAGTGTTGCACTTAAGTTTGAGCACGTGTCGGCGGCATGAAACTCTTCTGCCTGCACAAACTTGGTATGCAAAATGCATAACCCAGCTGATGAAAACCGCTGCTGGTGCTGCTAGCTGTCCATTGCCTATTCACACGCCTAATTATTGATGAAACTGTACAGATATCCACCGTACATAAGCTCAGTGAAATAGCATAATAATTGTGGATCCATGATACAAGTAAAGTAGTGTTAAGTACATATGCCTTGTGTGTGGACAATTAAATGGTAAGCTTGTACGCAATAATTAAGCAACCTCCTGCCCTGTACGGAGGAGTACCAAATTCTCGCATTCAAATAGGCACCACACCATTGATACACGATGTACAACTGAACAAATCGTTGTAGCTGATATTTCTTTTTGCGTGGGTGAGTAGGTGATTAACCAACATGAAATGCAATGATATACTCCCTCCGTTCCACAATATAAGATGTTCTAGGTAGTTTGTACATACACACTAAAACATGTCCACATACATCTAGATGCATGTGAATGTGGACAAAAGCTAAAACATCTTATATTTAGGAACGGAGGGAGTATCATCGTAATCAAGGTCCCCCGGAGGATGAAATTAATCAATTAAGCAGTGATCGATCACCAACAACTAACACCATTTGTCCTATACTGTCATTAACATTTTGTTCATACTCTTAGTGCATATATACATGTTGGCGTTGTTTGATTCCAAGGTTAAGTAAGGTCCTCGAAACAGAATTTCGTCCCACACACGGATTGGATAGGTTTTTTGTCAAAAAGAATTACTCTATCAGAAAAGTCAGTGAAAAGCTATTAAGCAAAGATGTGGACGTCAATGGATAAAATTAGGCTTCTCAATCGGTTTTTACAAGGACGTGTGAGTCTAGTGGATTGAGGTGGTTCTCAGTGTAAGTAATGGTTGAGCAACCTTCTGCCCAATCTCGACTAAAGTTCTCGAGGAGCCATTGATTACGTTGTTGCAAGTACATACCTTTTTAAACCTGGATATTAATACACGATGGAACACTCGAAAATACTGGTTAACCAACATGAAACTATCATCATAGACAAGGGCCCCAATGAGATTATTCACCTATATAATTGTGGATCAATACCTCATTAGGGATGATGTGTCACTTATAAGTTATTAATTAGTACTCCCTCCATTCCAAAATAGTCTACATTCTGGCTCCCTGTTAAGTTTCAAAATACTCTACATCTCGGCTAGGTCCCACGTAGTACTAATTAAGAAGAGAGAGAAAATTGGGCATTCAAGTACGGAGGGAGTAAGATAATTGGGTAATCAAACCGGCGGGAGTACTACTTGTATGCAAAATTGCATGGCTAACATTAATTAAGGTATTAGTAATTGGTACAAACGCTTTGTTTCATGTGATCAATTAATGCACTGCATGCTTAGTGCGCGGCTAAGTAACACTAATAAATGTTTCGCTAATTTGCCTGAATTTTTCTAGGATGTATACTATTTTGGAATGGAGGGAGTATGTGACATTTGTCTTATCCTGTCTCTTTACATTTTATTCCTTGGCCATCTTGCAAGAAATCAAGAGACTCATGGGATATCGCGATACCTTGCTCAAGAAAATTCCTCCTAACCAAAATAAGATTGATCATACGGTAGCTAATCAACGGGGCGACGCAAACGGACCGCGATCCGTTTTTTGGTCCGTCGCGACGCATTCCTGGCCCAAATTTGGGTCACCGATGCGTCGGGCCCGGACGCGAGCGGACCGTTCCAGCATCCTCCCCGTGTCAGCCCTGGCCCCGCGTGTCATCGACCCCAACGGCCACCTACCCCGTAATAACTGTGGCCCCGCTGTATAAATCGCGCCGGCCGGCCAAACCCTAGCGCACTCCTCCCCAATCGCGCCGGCCGGCCAAACCCTAGCCACGGCGGCCACCAGATCCACGCGCCGGAATGGATCCGCCGCCGCCGCCGCCGCCGCAGCATCTGGTGGACGAGGTCGAGCGAGCGCGTATGAGCGCGCGCGGGCGCTCTCGCGGCAGCTTCTCGCGCCGGATGGCGACCAGCCCGGCATGGGCCGGCATGATTCCCCAGCCGCCGCGTCCGCGCCTGACGGACGCCCAGAGGAGTGCGGTGGAGGCGGCGTTCGCGGACTGCGCCGACAGCGACGAAGAAGAGTACGCCGCCGGTGTCGCGGCGGCTGCTGTCGCGGCGGCCGGTGTCGCGGGGGATGGCGCGCCGCCGGAGCCTCCCATTGGCGTGGGCGGCCCTGCTCACATCACCGAGGAGGAGGCGGTGGATGCAGCCCACATGCAGCTGAACGCGCAGAGGGCGGCCGCGTTCATGTCCGCCGCGCGCGCCTGTGCCGACGCTGCGGTGGAGGAGGAGATGAAGCAGATGCGCCGCGCTGAAGAGTCCAAGAAGCGCGCGGCGAGGCGCAAACCTGATGTCATATCCCCGCCGGCGTGGCCGCCTATGTGCGGCTCATTTTCCACTAATACCGGCGCCCGCTACGTGTTTCGTAGCTACAAAATGATCAAAGAAGATTGAGTCAGCCAGCCCTGGCTGGCCATGGGCGCGATGAAGGAAGAGCCAGCAAGTCCGTTGCAGAACGGGCATGCTGCGTGACGTTCCTCAAGGCCACAGCCCCTCTTTGATCTTCCCCCTTGCCGGCCGGTGGTCGGTTATTAATTTCCTTCAAGTTTAGCTTTAGGTTTTAGGGTTTAATGTTAGGAGGAAGTCCTAAATTTACTATGTAATTTTAGTTTTAAAAATGTAATCCTAGTATTAAAAAAAATGGCAAGCGGACTCAATGCGTCGGCCCCGTTGGGGGCACTGGCCAGAAAGGGGCGGACGCGGACCAAACGCGCGTCCGTTTAGGTCGGCCCGTTGGAGTCATCCTTAGTAGACTCCTTTGAAGGTGGTGAAAGCAGATAACGATCCTAGCTAGCTAGTGGTGTGCAGTAGCCAAGCCACACACCGTGCTCGATCTTTCTCACGGAATCTTGGGTACAAGTGCATGGGACGACAGCGAGATGCGCCGAGGCAGTGAGTAGGCCGGTGTGGACTTGCGCAAGAAACACCACGGCATTCATACATACGGGGATCGGGGGAGCAGATCTAGTACGTGTGACCGGAGCTCGATCGATCGGGCAAAGCAGAATAACAAGCACACACAACAAAAGGCCAAAATCCACAGGTCAAAAAGGTCGTCTTCCCATCGACTCACAGCCATATACCGACATACGGTTAAGCTCATAAAGCAAGACTCATCTAGTGGAAGCAGTTCTCGACGTACGTCAGTTCCTGCAGGCAAGTTGTGGTTGTACCAAAAAGGATCACTACTGCGTGACCGCGGTAGCACAGACCGAGCGACGTCGCGGTCTTGCCGATACCGACCGATGCGTAGGGTTCTAGATTCGCTACAACGAACTTCGATCCGCGATCGTTGGCGTCTGGCTCTAGAATTAGAATTATTATTATGTGACGATTTTTTTGCTTGGAGCCAATAAAAGTATGCTTAACATATATAGAAATGAAAATGATAAATTCAATCGCCGAAGTACCAAGTGGTACTCGACGGAGCTTCAGTAACTTTGTGAAGCTAAGTCTCACTCTGATTTTGCCCAGGTGAGGTGAGTGCCATCAGATTAATTAAGATACAGAAGATACGATTGATCCAGATTTTGTACTCCAAATTCAAACTACTTAGATTATCTTACAAAAACTCCCAGTAAGTCATACATGTTCCACTGAATATTCTGCAAAATTTTTATTTGTATAAATGATTTATCATTAAATAGTTTTTATGTTTTGATCTCAAGACATAATTAAATTATAAACCACTCAACACAATGAAACGAAATTTTTCCAATACAGTCAATGGAAGATATATGGTTCCTCAAATTTTCCGTCTAATACATTACAAATTTTCGACGAAATATGTGTTCAAATGGCTGCAGTGGCATATATAGACGTATACGAGAATTGGAGTGGCATTTTTCAAAAATTGAAAATTGCAGTGGCGTTTCTCAAAATCGCATGAATTGGAATGACATTTATCCAATTAACCTTAAAAAAATACAGTAAGTCATACAGGTTCCATTGAATATTCTGGATTTTTTCCATTTGTATAAATGATTTATGATTAAATAGTTTTTATGTTTTAATCTCAAGACACAATTAAATTATCAACCACTCATCGAAATGAAAGGAAACTTTTCCAATATAATCAATCGAACATATATGGTTCCTATATTTTTTTCAAAATTGGAAACAACTGAGTTCCCGGTGGATCTTAATCTCATGACACTCACATGGGCACAGTCACTGCGAGACTTTGCTTATCTATCCAGTGGTACTACCACTACCACATACTCGTAGCTAGGGCAACACAGTGCTAGACTACATTCATCTACGTACATACTTAAAGCCGATCCGCAATTGCATAATATACTACCCATAGTACTACCTACTCGGCTCCAAGAATTTGGATATCAGTATGAAAAGAATCCTGGAGGGGGCCTGGATTTTCGGTAACTGTGGTTACCGAAAGTTTACAGGCCGGATATTGTACGAGATTTTTTGACGAAATTTAAAAATCAAACTTGAAACGATAAAAAATTAAAAACGATTTAGCGGGGTGTGGGGGGGGATTCCAGTTACAGGCCGGTAGTAGTGTATTTCCACCGGTAACCAAATCCCTGCTCAACTCTCACCATCTACAGTTAGGTGTTGTTTTATGGTTATTTTGTGGTATGGAGATGTTAAGTGTTCGCACTTAGGTTTGAGCATCTTCGGCCGCACGAAACTGTGCTGCCTGCACAAACTTTGTATGCAAAATGCATAACCCAGCTGATGAAAACCGCTGCTGGTGCTGCTAGCTGTCCATTGCCTATTCACACGCCTAATTATTGATGAAACTGCACAGATATCCACCGTACATAAGCTCAGTGAAATAGCATAATAATTAATAATTGTGGATCCATGATACTAGTAGTACATGTGCCTTGTGTGTGGGCAATTAAATGGTAAGCTTGTACGCAATAATTAAGCAACCTCCTGCCCTGTACGGAGGAGAACACCAATAAAATTCTCGCATTCATTAGTTAAGTTGTTGCACGTACATGACTCTTTTCAAATAGGCACCACACACCATTGATACACGATGTACAACTGAACAAATCGTTGTAGCTGATATTTCTTTTTGCGTGGGGGAGTAGGTGATTAACCACCACGAAATGCAATGATCATCGTAATCAAGGTCCCCCGGAGGACGAAATTAATCAATTAAGCATTGATCGATCACCAACAACAGCTAACACCATTTGTCCTATCCTGTCTTTAGCATTTTGTTCATACTCTTAGGTGTATATATACATGTTGGCGTTGTTTGATTCCAAGGTTAAGTAAGGTCCTCCAAGGATTTTTGTCAAAAAAAAATTACTTTATCGGAAAAAACTGTGAAAATGAATTAAGCAAAGATGTGGACGTCAATAGATAAAATTAGGCTTCTCAATCGTTTTTTACAAGGACGTGTGAGTCTAGTCGATTGAGTTAGTTCTCAGTGTAAGCAATGGTTGAGCAACCTTCTGCCCAATCTCGACTAAAGTTCTCAAGCAGTAATTGATTAAGTTGTTGCAAGGACATACCTTTTTAAACATGGATATTAGTACACGATGGAACACTCGAACATACTGAACATACTGGTTAACCAACACGAAACAATCATCATAGTCAAGGGCCCCAGTGAGATTAATCACCTATATCATCATGGATCAATACCTTATTAGGGATGATGTGTCACTATAAGTTGTTAATTAGTATGTGACATTTGTCCTATCCTGTATTATTATTCTGAAGCCATATAATGTAAAGTTTGACCAAAGTTCTAGAAAACTCGAAAACCTTGCGAATTTTACTGATTGAACTTGCACTGAATAAGTAAGAACATTTCTGCCAATCTTTAAACCCTCACGTTTCTTACACACGTACATGTGGATAAATCACGAAAAATAATACGAGATGGAACAAATCACATGACCGATTAATTAGCTGGCACATAACGTAATGATCATCAAAATCATGGACCTAACCAATGAAATTAACCAATAAGCGAGCAGTGGTAGATCAATTCGAGACCTTGCCATCAAGCTTTTGGAACCACATACCAACTACCACCATCACTTATTAACATCAGTGCATGACGTTTTGTTCTATATTATAGTCTCCGACATTTTTGTACATACTCAATGGTGTTGTTTGATTCCAATGTTCAAGCACGGTCATGCCAAGTGATACAAATAGGTCGCCATCTCTAGAAGGTCATTATTGATCTTTGCATGCATTCTTCTCAACAATAGAATACCGAGTGGATTAGCCGCCTTTGCCGATAAGGTAAGGTCCTGATTGTATATATTTCGACAAATTATTATTGTTGTATAGATTGATAGATGTGTTCCATCAGTTCATATGCATTGGAATAATCCTTTGACCAGTTTTGGTCTCATGCAGCGTTAGTCAAGAATACGACTTTCAGGGCAAGGCTCACTTTTTTTAAGATTATATTGTTGCAAGACTAATAAGAAAGCACTTAGAGCATCTCCAGTCGCGGCGCCCAAATGGCCGCCCAAAGGCCGTCCGGACGTGTCATTTGGGCGCCGTCCGGACAAGGTGCGCCATTTGGACGCCCTCGATCCCCACTCGCGGCGCCCAAAGGGGCGTCCCAAAAGGGTTTTTTACACGAATTTCAATATTTTGTGAAAGGAAAAATCAAACATACATAAATATGTAATAGTTCAAATATAATATTTAATAGTTCAAATATATAAAATAAAGTTCAAACGTCTTCCTCTTCCTCCTCTGCCGCTGCCATGCCCCGGCGTGCCCAGAAATGCTCCGCTAGATCAGCTTGGAGTGCATTATGAGTATTTTCATCACGAATTTCCAAATGCATTGAGATATAATCAGCGAAATCTGCCGGCACGTTGTGATCAACCTGTGCATGAGGACCCTCAAAGTCATATGGCATATGATCATGCACTGGATTATAGCGCTCACTCTCGATGATCATGTTGTGTAGGATGACACAACAATTCATCACCTCCCACATTTGCTCATTCGACCATGTTAGAGCAGGATACCGAACGATAGCAAACCTTTGCTGCAGCACTCCAAATGTCCGCTCGACATCCTTCCTGGCGCTCTCTTGTTCAGCGGCAAAATGACAAGCTTTGTTCCCACGAGGGTTGGAGACGCTCTTCACAAATGTTGCCCACTTTGGATAGATGCCATCGGCTAGGTAGTACCCTTTGTTGTACTCGTGGCCATTGACCATATAGTTGATAGGTGGGGCATGGCCTTCAACTAGCTTCGCGAACACAGGAGAGCGCTGCAACACATTGATGTCGTTGTGTGATCCTGCCATGCCGAAGAATGCGTGCCAAATCCATAGTTCATGATCAGCCACAGCTTCAAGAACCACACTGCAATATCCTTTGTGGCCTCCTTTGTACAATCCTTGCCAACCAAATGGACAGTTCTTCCAGCTCCATTGCATGCAGTTTATGCTTCCAAGCATCCCAGGAAATCCTATAGCTGCATTCTGTTCCAGGATCCGAGCTGTTTCTTCTTCATTTGGTTCTCTCAAATAGTTTGGGCCAAACACACCAATCACCGCCCTGCAGAACCTGTACATCGACTTGATGATTGTGGACTCTGACATCCGTAGGTAGTCATCTACAGAATCAGCAGGTGCTCCATATGCAAGCATTCTCATGGCTGCAGTGCACTTCTGGATTGACGAGAAACCAACAGTTCCCACGACGTCCTTCTTCAACTTGAACCATAGATCATACGCCCTCACAGCTTGCACGATCTGGTTGAACAATCCACGGTTCATACGAAAACGTCGACGGAAATCCTTGGCGGTGGCGACAGGAACTTCGGCAAAGTAGTCAGAGACTAACATGCAATGGCCTTCCATTCTCTGCCTCGGCTTGCTCTTCTTCCTTCCGAACGACGAGCCTCCCCGTTTTGGGGCGGCATTGGCTTCCTCGTCGGCTTGAAGTTGGAGAAGACAACTGAGAATTGCTATATTCTCATCTTCCTCCGCGGCGATGGCGTCTTCTTCTTAAAACAGCATCGCGGCCATCATCTCGTCGTCGCTATCCATCTGCAATACAACGCGCCCATTGATCAACGACCGGTCGCCGGCTAGCATCAAAAATTCAGTTAAAAACCAGGCGAACCTTCCGCCGAACACCTTGCAGCAGGGCGGGTCGTGGAGAGACCGCCGGGGACGGCTGTACCAAATACAGCGGCGGAGAGATCGCCGGTGCCCGGAACCGAAGGCCGTCTAGGAGAGGAAGCAAACGGCGGCGGCGCCGGCGTCCAGGCTTGGGTGGAGCCGGCGGGCGGGGGCGGCGGCGTCGAGCAAAGTGGGGTGACTGGGGCGACGATGAAAGACGGGGGGATAAAATCAGGCAAGAAAACGACGAGACATAGTCCGTGTCTCACTGCCAGGCGTGGCCCGCGCATCGGGAGCCGACGTGGCGCCGCGTTTCCTTCCGTCCGGGGCCGCCCCAAGCCTCCCCAAGTTGAGGGCGTGGGCTGGGCGTGCCGGACACAAAACTGGGCCGCGCCGGACCGAATTCGCGTTTGGGCGCCGCGAGTGGGGCGATTTTGTGTCCGGCATGGCCCAAAGACGTTTGGGCGGCCGTTTGGACGCCGCGAGTGGAGATGCTCTTACGTCACATGTACTCCCTCCGTCCAAAAATAAGTGTCTCAAGTTTGCTCAAAAGTGGAGGTATCTAGACATGTTTCATGTATAGATACATCCACCTTTTGCCAAACTTGAGACACTTATTTTTGGACGGAGGGAGTATATAGTCTTATAGATTGGACGGAATATACAGTAAATTGGGAGCACTATGTCTACAATATGGAAAAATACATTGCAAATATGCCGTGAGCACGGAGTGTACAGTGTACTTGAGTTGAGCTGTCCGGAAAAGAATCTGTCATCAGTCTATTTTTTGCCAAAAATGGCCCCTGGGCTAAACTAAGCACATATGTGGCCCTTTTGTGAAACTATTGCCCAAACCTGGCGCCGAACCCAGGGGCCAGATTTGGGCAATAGTTTCACAAAAGGGCCACATATGTGCTTAGTTTAGCCCAGGGGCCATTTTTGGCCGGCGCCGAACCCAGGGGCCAGATTTGGGCAATAGTTTCACAAAAGGGCCACATATGTGCTTAGTTTGCTAAAAGGGCCAGATTGGATGAAAAATACGTCATCAGTGACGTTCCTGCCCAGTACCCAACAGCAGACACCATGTCCATTGATTAGTTAATTAATAAACAGAACCGAACGACTCGGTGAGATACGACCTCTTTCCATCCTTCCATTACTTTGGTCATTAGAGCATCTCCAACAGACGCGCCAAAAACGCCGCGCGCGTGAAATACCGGCCGTTTCCCGCGCGTGGGGCCGGTTCGCGCTCTCCAGCAGACGCGGGAAAGTTCCGCCGCGCGGGAAAACGGTCCAGCGCGCTGGACGAAGCGGCACGCGCGGCGTCATATATAGCGCCGCGCGTCCAGCGCGCTGGACACAAACGCGCCACGCAACCACCTCTCTCTCTCCCGCGCCGCTCCGGATAGTTCCACTCTTTTCCCCACCTCCGCCCGCACCGCGCCGCCGCCACCATGCCGCCGCGCCGCCGAAGCCAATCTGGCTACCGCGGCGTCCGCGCGCGCCCGAGCGGCACCTTCACGTCGGAGATCCGGTCCGGCGAGTCGCGCGTCCAGCTCGGGACGTTCGAGACGGCGATGGAGCCCGCCCGCGCGTACGACGCGGCGGCGTGGGCGCTCGGCCGGTCGCGCCGCCAGATGAACTTCGATGACTGCCGCAACGCCGAGGAAGCGCGCAACATGGCGCCGGAGCCGCGCCTCGTCACCGACGAAGACCGCCGCCTCCACCGCCGCCGAGCGATGCTCAGCCTCGTCGCGGAGCGGGACCAGCGCGCGGTCGCGGACTGGTACCGGAGCCACCCGCGCGAATACCAGCTCGAGGTGGAGCACTGGAACATCACCGCGGCGGAGCAGGCGGAGCGGCAGGCCGAGCGCCGCGAGTATAGGGAGGCGCGGCGCTGGCGAGGGGGGCGGCGGAGGCCGAGCTCGCGGCAGGCCGCGCGACCTGGCCCGCCGGCGACGAGCGGTGGAGCGCGCTGGAGGACGAAATCTCCAGCGACACCGCTTCGGATTCCTCGACTTCGAGTTCTAATAAGTTGTAGTTTGTATTTAGGTAGTTTGTATTAGGTAGTTTGTATTAGGTGAAAAATCGTCAAATCTATCGAATTAAGTTTAAAATCGTTTAAATTTGTGTTGTTTGTATTTATTTTATTGCAAAATTTGGCTCTGGAGCGCGTTTTTTTTTGCGCGTCTGTTGGAGCCCTGCGTTTCGGCGCGCTATAGTATCGCGCGGCTGGAGAAGAAAAACCAGCGCGCCGCGCCCAAAAACTCCTTTTTGGCGCTGGAAACGGAATATGGCGCGCGGCGCCAAAGCACGTCCGTTGGAGATGCTCTTATTCAGAGGGTCTCATCAGATTTTTTTTTTTTGAGACTAGTACGTAATTAAACAGGAATACATAAACAGTTACAGCACACGTACGCACACACTAGAAGCAACCCGAAGGCCACCTGCCCATGACAAAGAGCAAAAAGACCCCTATACAAACAGGAAAGAGCAAAAAGGCACCTAGAGGTCTTCAAGCTCCACCACCGCTCTGCCCGCTGCCGAACTCCAACACCGTCGAGACGCCGCCGGAGAAAAAGCGAGCCATCCGCAGACCGAATAGCAGCTGGGACTCGATAGCAGACATGCTGCGTTGCAGTACCGCAGTAGACATCCGGCGCAGCGCCGGAATCGAAGACAATGACCGAGCATCGGCGGGGAAACCTCCCCGAGCCACCACCGCCACGACGACGCCGCCTCTAGCCAAAGCCAAAGAGAAGAACGAAGCCGCCAACCAACAACCAGCAAACCTTGCCAAAGCAGGCCAGCACCAGACTGCCTCGACAGACCGAGTCGAAGATCACCGGCGGCCAGCATGCCGAATCCCACCTCCCCCTCGCCTCCACGGCCGGCCAGGGATGAGATCTCAGCGTGGACGCCAACGATCCGTCGACAAACGGCTTATTGAAGGAGCTCGAACAAGAAGCCTCTTTGGAGTTCCACCATGGAAATCCAGAGAAGAAGCTCCCCGACGACCCAGCCGCGACGCGCGAAGCCGGCAGCAGGGAAGAACTCCAGGAATCAGCCTTATTAGGGGAGATCTCTAGCCTCAACTCCTCCAGCGTCACGGGCTCCTGCCACCAGAGCACTGGTGGCTCTAGGTTAATAGTGCCAGAAACAATTGCTTGTACGTCACACGTCAGTTGGGAACCCCAAGAGGAAGGTATGATGAGTGCAGCAGTAAGTTTTCCCTCAGTATGAAACCAAGGTTTAATCGACCAGTAGGAAAACGAGGTTTGCTTCGAAGGTGTTGGTGAGGAGTGTAGTGCGGCGCAACACCAGGGATTCCGGTGCCAACGTGGAACCTGCACAACACAATCAAATTACTTTGCCCCAACTTAACAGTGAGGTTGTCAATCTCACCGGCTTGCTGAAAACAAAGGGTTAAACGTATCGAATGGAAATGATGTTTGTTTGCATAAAACAGTAGAGAACAATGATTGCAGTAGATTGTATTTCAGATGTAAAAGAATGGACCGGGGTCCACAGTTCACTAGTGGTGTCTCTCCAATAAGATAACTAACATGCTGGGTAAACAAATTACAGCTGGGCAATTGACAATTGATAAGTGCATATAACATGCATGTGTGAGCTGTGGTGTCTACTATGAGATTCATTTGGGCATTACGACAAAGTACATAGACCGCTATCCAGCATGCATCTATGCCTAAATAGTCCACTTTCCGGTTAACATCCGTACCCCTTCCAGTATTAAGTTGCAAGCAACAGACAATTGCATTAAGTAATGTGCGTAATGTAAACAATACATTCATCCTTGAATAAAGCATTGCTGTTTTACCCCTAGTGGCAACAACACATCTACAACCTTAGAACTTGCTGTCACTATCCCAGGTTAAATAGAGGTTGAACCCAACTATCATGCATAAATACCCCCTCTTGGAGTTACAAGTATTCACGTGGCCAAGGCTTCAACAAGTAACGGAGAGCATGCAAGATCACAAATGACATAGACATGATAATATAATATTCAGCTCCACATAGGTATCAATATAAGTCAGATCCCAGCAAACACAACATGTAGCATTACAATAAGATGATCTTGATCATGATAGGCAGCTCACAAGATCTAAACATGATGGCACAAGTGGAGAAGACAACCATCTAGCTACTGCTATGGACCCATAGTCCAAGGATGAACTACTCACGCATCACTCCGGAGGCGGGCATGGCGATGTAGAGCCCTCCGGTGATGATTCCCCTCTCCGGCAGGGTGCCGGGAAGAGCTTCAGAACCCCCCGAGTTAGGGTTGACGACGGCGGCGGCAGCGAATATGTTCTGGATGAAAGGCTCGGTGTTTTAGGGTTTTCGCGTCTCGGGGAATAAATAGGCGAAGGGGCGATGTCGGCGGACCCCCGAGGGGCCCAAACCACCCAGGCGCGGCTGTGGGCCCAGCCGCGCCTGGTGGTTTGGCCACCTCGTGGCTCTTCGTCTCTCCTTCGGACTCCGTGTACGTGCTGGAAAAATAGGGACTGGCCTTTTGTTTCGTGCAATTCCGAGAATATTTCCAGAAGTAACTTTCTGAAACCAAAAACAGCAGAAAACAGGGAACTGGCACTGTGGCATCTTGTTAATAGGTTAGTCCCAGAAAATGCATAAAAGTGATACGAAGTGTATATAAAACATGTAGCAAATGGTATAATATAAGCATGGAACAGCAGAAATTATGGATACGTTGGAGACGTATCAAGCATCCCCAAGCTTAGTTCTACTCGTCCTCGAGTAGGTAAAACGATAACAACAAATAATTTCTGAGGAGACATGCTTTCACACAATCTTGATCAATATATTGCAAGGCTCATGTCATGAATGAAGTGACTCAAAGCAATGATCTATAGTTTGCTAACAAATAGATAAAGAGTAAACAATGAATCATATAAGCAAAAACTTTTCATGAATAGTACTTTCAAGACAAGCATCAAAAAGTTTTGCATAAGAGGTAACTCATAAAGCAATAGATTCAAAGTAAAAGGCATTGAAGCAACACAAAGGATGATTAAGTTTCAGCATTGCTTTCAACTTGTAACATGTATATCTCATGGATAGTTGTCAACATAAAGCAATATAACAAGTGCAATAAGTAAATATGTAAGAATCAATGCACACAAAGTTGACACAAGTGTTTGCTTCTAAGATAGAAAGGAGTAGGTAAACTGACTCAACATAAAGTAAAAGATAGGCCCTTCGCAGAGGGAAGCAGGGATTAAATCATGTGCTAGAGCTTTTTAAGTTTTCGAAAGCATATAGAGAGCACAAAATAAGTATTTGAGAGGTGTTTGTTGTTGTCAACGAATGGTAGTGGGCACTCTAACCCCCTTGTCAACCAGACTTTCAAAGAGCGGCTCCCATGAAGGACGTTATTCTACCAGCAAGGTAGATCATCCCTCTTCTCTTTTGTTTACACATGTATTTTAGTTTCTTTATAGATGACACTCCTCCCAACCTTTTGCTTACACAAGCCATGGCTAACCGAATCCTCGGGTGCCTTCCAACATTCACATACCATGGAGGAGTGTCTATTGCAAAATTAAGTTGCTTACTGATAAATCAGGGCAAAACATGTGAAGAGAATTATTAATGAAAGTTGTAATTAATTGGGGCTGGGCACCCCGTTGCCAGCTCTTTTTGCAAATTATTGGATAAGCGGATGTATATGCCACTAGTCCAGGTGAAAGTCTGTCAGAAGTAAATGACAAGATTGAAAGATAAAACACCACATACTTCCTCATGAGCTATAAAACATTGACACAAATAAGGAGTAATAAAGTTTTGAATAGTTTAAAGGTAGCACATGAAATATTTACTTGGAATGGCAGGAAATACCACATAGTAGGTAGGTATGGTGGACACAAATGGCATGGGTTTTGGCTCAAGTTTTGGATGCACGAGAAGCATTCCCTCTCAGTACAGAGTTTAGGCTAGCAAGGTTGTTTGAAGCAAACACAAGTATAAACCGGTACAGCAAGAATCACATAAAAACATATTGCAAGTATTATAAGACTCTACACTGTCTTCCTTGTTGCTCAAACATTTTACCAGAAAATATCTAGACCTTAGAGAGAACAAATATGCATCCCAAGTCTCAACAAGCTCTACGGTAGTTCTCCACTACTAGGCTTTAACTACATGATGCAAGAGCTTAAACATGATCTACTTGAGAGCTCAAAACAATTGCAAAGCATCAAATCAAAACAAGACAATGATCTACAAGAATGCATATGTCTTTTCCAATACCAACTACTACATGTAGCATTTTCTTTCTTCCAAACAAACACCAATAATTTATTAAACATAAACTCTCCAAATGATAATATAATGCAGCAAGAGAGTATTTATAAACAAGTGCTAACAGCTCGAAGAGATGCATGAAAAACAGGAGCTAAAAGCACTGCAGTAGCTAGTTAAGAATACTCAACAAATATAAGTGAAGAACATGAGTATTCACATGAAAAAGCGGAGCGTGTCTCTCTCCCACACAAGGATTGCTAGGATCCGAATTTATTCAAACAAAAACAAAAATAAAAACACACAGACGCTCCAAGTAAAGCGCATAAGATGTGAAAGAATTAAAATATAGTTTCACTAGAGATGACCTGATAAGTTTGTTGATGAAGAAGGGGATGCCTTGGGCATCCCCAAGCTTAGACGCTTGAGTCTCTCTGAATATGGTTGGGATGAACCACGGGGGCATCCCCAAGCTTAGGCTTTTCACTCTTCTTGATCACATAATATCACCCTTCTCGCTTGATCCTTGAAAACTTCCTTCACACCAAACTCAAGACAGTTCTCATTAGAGGGTTAGTGCATAATCAAAAATTCTCATATTCTGTAATGATACAATCAATCCCAAAGCTTCTGGACATTAGCTACAGCCACCAATGCTTTGTGGAGCAAAGAAATCCACACAAACACAGTAAAAGAGCGAATGCAAAACAAAAGGCAGAATCTGTCAAAAACAGAACAGTCTGGAATGACGAATTTTTTCGAGGCACTTAAGTTGCTCAGATGGATCTGGCCTAAAATAATGAAAGTTGCGTACATATCTCAGGAATATGCGTGATTTTTCTCAGAATTTTTTGAATTTTCTACAGGGAGATAAGCTCAAATCCGTGACAGCTAAAAATCTGTCACTGCGCAGAAATCCAAATCTTGCATCAACTTTCAATATAGAACTTTACTTGGCACAACATTGCGATAAAATAAAGATACAAAGGAGTTGCTACAGAAGTAACAAAACTCCTTGACTCAAAGAAAACAAAAATAACAGCAAATAAAAACGATGGGTTGTCTCCCATAAGCGCTTTTCTTTAACGCCTTTCAGCTAGGCGCAGAAAGTGAAAATCAAGTGTTGTCAAGAGAAGAAGCATCAACATCATAACTTGCTCTAACAATAGAGTCAAAAGGTAACTTCATTCTCTTCCTAGGGAAGTGTTCCATACCTTTCTTGAGAGGAAATTGGTACCTTATATTACCTTCTTTCATATCAATGATGGCACCAACAGTTCGAAGAAAAGGTCTTCCCAAAACAATAGGACAAGATGCATTGCATTCAATATCCATAACAATAAAATCAACGGGGACAAGGTTATTTTTACGTAATAAAAACATCATTAACTCGCCCCAAAGGTTTCTTCATAGCATTATCAGCGAGAAAAACATCCAAATAACAATGTTCCAAAGGTGGCAAATCAAGAATATCATAAAGCTTCTTGGGCAAAACTGAAACACTTGCACCAAGATCACACAAGGCATTGCAATAAAAATCATTCACCTTTACCTTAATGATGGGTTCCCAACCATCTTCTAATTTCCTAGGAATAGAAGCTTTAAGTTTCAACTTCTCCTCCCTAGCTTGCAAAAGAGCATTTGTAATATGCTTTGTAAAAGCCAAATTAATAGTGCTAGCATTGGGACTTCTAGCTAATTTTTGCAAGAACATAATAACTTCAGAGATGTTACAATCATCAAAATCAAAATCATTATTGTCAATGGTGGTGGAACCATTGTCTCCAATAGTTTGAAAAATTTCAGCACTTTTATCAGAAAAAGTTTCAGCAGTTTTAGGCAATTTCAAACGCTTAGCAGAAGTAGTAGAGACATTATCAACACCAATAACATTACCATCAATAGTAGGAGGTTTACTAGCATGTGAAACATTAGCATTACTAGTGGTGGTGATAGTACAAACTCTAACTATACTATTCTCTTTTTCAAGTTCTTCCTCTTTTTCCCACCTAGCATGCAATTCAGCCAACATCCTAATATTATTATCAATTCGAACTTGGATGGCATTTGCTGTAGCAAATGACTTAATATCTTTAACTTCATTAGGCATAACTTTCAGTTTTAGAATTTCAACATCATGAGCAAGACTATCAACTTTAGAGACAAGATCATCAATTTTTTCAAACTTTTCCTCAACAGTTTTATTGAAAGCTTTTTGTGTGCTAATAAATTCTTTAAGCATAGCTTCAAGATCAGAGGACACACTTCTATTGTTGCTGTAGGAATTACCATAAGAATTGCCATAACCATTTGAAGGATAAGGCTTATAATTGTTGCTACCAAAATTATTCCTATAAGCATTGTTGTTGAAGTTGTTGTTTTTAATGAAGTTTACATCAACATGCTCTTCTTGAGCAACCAATGAAGCTAAAGGAACATTATTAGGATCAACATGAGATCTACCATTCACAAGCATAGACATAATAGCATCAATCTTATCACTCAAAGAGGAGGTTTCTTCAACAGAATTTACCTTCTTACCTTGAGGAGCTCTTTCGGTGTGCCATTCGGAATAGTTGATCATCATATCATCAAGTAGCTTTGTTGCTGCACCTAAAGTGATGGACATAAAGGTTCCTCCAGAGGCTGAATCCAATAAGTTCCTTGAGGAAAAATTTAATCCTGCATAAAAGGTTTGGATGATCATCCAAGTAGTCAGTCCATGAGTGGGACAATTCTTCACCAAAGATTTCATTCTTTCCCAAGCTTGAGCAACATGTTCATTATCAAGTTGTTTAAAATTCATAATGCTACTTCTCAAGGATATAATCTTAGCAGGAGGATAATATTTCCCTATGAAAGCATCTTTGCATTTTGTCCAAGAATTAATACTATTTCTAGGCAAAGAAAGCAACCATTCTTTAGCTCTTCCTCTCAAGGAGAAAGGAAAAAGTTTCAGTTTTATAATATCCCCATCCATATCCTTATACTTTTGCATTTCACAAAGTTCAACAAAGTTATTAAGATGGGCAGCAGCATCATCAGTACTAACACCAGAAAATTGCTCTTTCATAACAAGATTTAATAGAGCAGGTTTAATTTCATAAAATTCTGCTGTAGAAGCAGGTGGAGCAATAGGAGTGCATATGAAATCATTGTTGTTTGTGCTAGTGAAGTCACACAACTTAGTGTTCTCAGGAGTACTCATTTTGAAAAACAAAATCAAACTGAATTAAACAAGTAACTAATTTTTTTGTGTTTTTGATAAGAGAGCAAACAAACTAAATAAAAATAAACTAAGCAAGACAAATAACAAAGTAAAGAGATTGGGTGTGAGAGACTCCCCTTGCAGAAGCAATTCTGTTTTCCCCGGCAACGGCGCCAGAAAACGTGTTGGTGGCTCTAGGTTAATAGTGCCAGAAACAATGCTTGTACGTCACACGTCAGTTGGGAACCCCAAGAGGAAGGTATGATGAGTGCAGCAGTAAGTTTTCCCTCAGTATGAAACCAAGGTTTAATCGACCAGTAGGAAAACGAGGTTTGCTTCGAAGGTGTTGGTGAGGAGTGTAGTGCGGCGCAACACCAGGGATTCCGGTGCCAACGTGGAACCTGCACAACACAATCAAATTACTTTGCCCCAACTTAACAGTGAGGTTGTCAATCTCACCGGCTTGCTGAAAACAAAGGGTTAAACGTATCGAATGGAAATGATGTTTGTTTGCATAAAACAGTAGAGAACAATGATTGCAGTAGATTGTATTTCAGATGTAAAAGAATGGACCGGGGTCCACAGTTCACTAGTGGTGTCTCTCCAATAAGATAACTAACATGCTGGGTAAACAAATTACAGCTGGGCAATTGACAATTGATAAGTGCATATAACATGCATGTGTGAGCTGTGGTGTCTACTATGAGATTCATTTGGGCATTACGACAAAGTACATAGACCGCTATCCAGCATGCATCTATGCCTAAATAGTCCACTTTCCGGTTAACATCCGTACCCCTTCCAGTATTAAGTTGCAAGCAACAGACAATTGCATTAAGTAATGTGCGTAATGTAAACAATACATTCATCCTTGAATAAAGCATTGCTGTTTTACCCCTAGTGGCAACAACACATCTACAACCTTAGAACTTGCTGTCACTATCCCAGGTTAAATAGAGGTTGAACCCAACTATCATGCATAAATACCCCCTCTTGGAGTTACAAGTATTCACGTGGCCAAGGCTTCAACAAGTAACGGAGAGCATGCAAGATCACAAATGACATAGACATGATAATATAATATTCAGCTCCACATAGGTATCAATATAAGTCAGATCCCAGCAAACACAACATGTAGCATTACAATAAGATGATCTTGATCATGATAGGCAGCTCACAAGATCTAAACATGATGGCACAAGTGGAGAAGACAACCATCTAGCTACTGCTATGGACCCATAGTCCAAGGATGAACTACTCACGCATCACTCCGGAGGCGGGCATGGCGATGTAGAGCCCTCCGGTGATGATTCCCCTCTCCGGCAGGGTGCCGGGAAGAGCTTCAGAACCCCCCGAGTTAGGGTTGACGACGGCGGCGGCAGCGAATATGTTCTGGATGAAAGGCTCGGTGTTTTAGGGTTTTCGCGTCTCGGGGAATAAATAGGCGAAGGGGCGATGTCGGCGGACCCCCGAGGGGCCCAAACCACACCAGGCGCGGCTGTGGGCCCAGCCGCGCCTACAGGTGGTTTGGCCACCTCGTGGCTCTTCGTCTCTCTTCGGACTCCGTGTACGTGCTGGAAAAATAGGGACTGGCCTTTTGTTTCGTGCAATTCCGAGAATATTTCCAGAAGTAACTTTCTGAAACCAAAAACAGCAGAAAACAGGGAACTGGCACTGTGGCATCTTGTTAATAGGTTAGTCCCAGAAAATGCATAAAAGTGATACGAAGTGTATATAAAACATGTAGCAAATGGTATAATATAAGCATGGAACAGCAGAAATTATGGATACGTTGGAGACGTATCAAGCACCACCACCAGGGAAGCCAAGATCAGAACGTGCCGGAGCCGGCCGAAGAACTCCGACGACCTACTCCCAGTCGCCACCTGGGCAAACACGGGACCAAGCCCAAACCTCCATCTAATCCTACTACTACTGCTGTACAAGCAATTCCGGCATCCTAATCCATCTCTACATCCTCCAGCGCAAACGCCGGCGGCGAGAGGGATTGGATCCGGTCGCACAGAGGCGACTCTCAAGAGGAGCTGTGGAGAGGTTTCGGGAGAGGGAGAGAAGAGAGGAGCTGTTGGGGTTTGGGAGGAGTGCGGGTCTCATCAGATTTGACCTAAAGCCTAGCATTTTTTTTCCTCTAGAGAAGCTAGCAGTACATGCGACCAAAACTTGGGGAGTAATGGCGAACTGGCAGATAAGTTTGGTGCTCCCTAGCAGTTTGGTACTCCTAGAGTTATTGATGGCTGCCAAAGCAAGCGGTGCATAGACGAACAACTTGTTCCATTAATCTTCTACCAAAAATAAATACGTACAGAAATTATGACAAAGGAAAATGAGAAGAAAAAATGGCAATATTGGTGGGCCAAACCAAGGAGTGCAAATGTGCAATGCGGTGTAGCTTGATCCATGAATATTTCTCTCAAAAAACATTTAACCGATACCACCACTTGCATTGTTTGTTTATCCATCAACAACAGCAAAACTGAGAAGAAAATCAGTACTCCTGCTCCTACTTGCATTGTTTATCCACAAGGCAGTGAACCAAGGTTTTACTCTACTGATCTTTTGGAACAATACTCTGATTAGTGCATGAGGTGGCTTCATCATATATAGAGGGCAAGTGAGAAAGTGAGAGGCGGTAATAATTAAGCTTCCAACAGAGTCACGTACGACTAAATCAAAAGCACGAGCCTTTTTCCTAATCCATGAGAGAGAGGACGCCTTTTTCGCCACGTGCATTTGGCAGCGACGCATTCCGCTACGGCGCAGTTTTACTGCACAAGCGGCAGCCTACAATACACACCATGTGATAAAGTTGTACGCTAAAAAGTTATTCCGGTAATACTTTTGTTCGCTATATTGTGGGCACACATTGTCACCACGGAGCTCTTATCCGACTCTAGTCACTCGACTACCAGTACCATCTATGTAGGGATATCGACATCACTCGAGAACGTATCCTGTGAAACCGAGAAATTGGTGCACACAGATCACTAGATTTTGTTTGACCAACCAAAATGTTTTTAAAATTCTGGAAAAAAAAAAGAATGAACATTGCTAATACTCATATCTAACATGTCATAAAGTTTCAAGCAGAAATTCATAACACACATGAAGAAACAAAATGGATAAATCCAACAATGAATAGTTCCAAAATGCAAGTTGGGCTTTGAATTTGGCTCATTGACACTATTGATAATTTTATTTGTCATTTTCACTGTTTATGTTGTGTTTCAAATTTAGACTTGGAGTTTTGCGACGATACATATTTATGTTATGTAAATGAAAAAAAACATTTTCATAAAAACCTTTTAGGTGATAAACAGGAGACGGGTGCACTAATGGGCACGTTTCACATATACTTCCTTGACATCTCTCAGACCTTTCATTGTTGCCACACAAGCAAACCGGTGCAGAGACCACCGGAGCACACACCGTTGGTCCAGTCGTCCAGTTTCCTTCTCCAAGACCGGTGCACCTAGGAGGGGGACATGATGCGAGGCACTATGTTATCATTCGTTTAGAGAAAGCACGGGTCAAAGATTTCACTGCTTCTCCATTCAGCGAAATCGATACAATGTGAAAATATACTCCACGATGGATCGAATAATGTATTAGAATGTGGTATTTTTTCTTACGAATATAGTATTAGGAATGTTGGTGCTTTTTTGACATGAACATAAAACTCGCGGTAGTTATACACCGTACTACATACATTAACTGGCCGAGTAATTGATAATGATTAAGTTCGACTGATTGAGTGTGGGCAAACAATTAAGCAACTGAAGGTCATTAAGCTTGCACGCAACAATCAAGCAAGCAATTGATGGTCACTACGAACGCAGTACAAGTTCGTACTGAAGCATGCACATTCTGATCACGATGGAACTAACCAGATGGCTGGTTAAACCGTACCAGGCACGAAACAGAATGTTCATCGTAGTATATCAAGGACCCTGACCAAAATAATCAATACTAATCTAGCATCAGCGATCGATCGATTCGAGAACTGACCATCAAGTTTTTGGACCAACGATTAGCATCACCGCCACTCATTGTCAGTAGTGCGTGTCGACGTTTGTCCTATATCATGTATGGTCTCCGACATTTTGTTTGTACTCTACGTATACTATACCCTGCGTTGCTGTTTGATTCCAACGTTTAAGCTGTAATAAGGTCATACCAAGACACTACAAAATAGGTCTCCGTCTCTAGAAGGTCTTTGTTTTTCTTTGCATGCATGCTTGTCAACAATAAGATACGAGAAGAATTTGCCGCCTTTGCCGTTAAGGCAAGGTTGTATGTGTATATATAATTCGATATATATAATACTAGCATTCGTGGATAGATAAGTACTGCCATCGGTTCATGAATCGCAAGAAAAATCCCTTTGACTACTTTTGGTCCCTTGTAGCCTTGGTCAATTGATACGAGTTGCAAGGCAAGGTTTCACACACATTATTTTTCTTTGCCAATTATTTCTGTCCCAGAATAATTACAGCTTCTGTCACAAGAGAAAATTGAGAACAATATGATTTTTTCTCGATCCGAAAAAATATCGGGAAATACTAGCATGTGACGTGAGCACGCAGCAGTGTACTACAGTGCACGTGCGCCGTGCTGGCCGGGAAGGAATCGGTGACCTTGCTGCCCAGTTCCCAGAAGTACAGACACCACCCACCAATTGATTTGTTAATTACTGTAGTAAACACGGCCTAACGACTCTGCGAAGACCGGCTACGACCTCTTCCTTTGATTAGTTAATTACCCACGCTCTCTCCATTCCTTCCATTACTTTGCGACATTATTCAGAGGCTCTCGCCAGATCTGACCTAAACTATTTATTTCTTTAGAAAAATATTCGATCGAAGAGTACATCTGACCTAAACACTAGTAGGAGTAATGGCAACTGGCAGATATACTATAAGTTTTGGTACTGGAGTTGTTGAAGCTGGCCAGATCAAGCAGTGCATCATGGAGTAGACCTTGTATATATAAATACACAAATGACATGGGCAAGGAAGAAAATTGGTCCTCCTACATCTCGCATTGTTTATACCAAGATGTATCTAGACATATTCTAGTGTGTATGGTCACTCAGTTTAGTCCGCATCTAGTCAAAATGTGAAACATATAAAATATCTTATATTTAGGAACGGATAGAGTATACAACATATCCACACAAGACCATGACCAATGGGTTTCAAATAATAATTAGGGCTCTTTTGATTCATAGGGTAGGAAAAGTGTAGGAATAGAAATAGGATTGAGATGACATGTCTAACGGAATCCTATAGGAAGAGCAAGTTTGTTTCATTGAGGCGAAGGAATTTTTTTCCATGAGGTTGGATGTTATTTTTCTTTGGGATTTGCACTACAGGATTTTTATAGGAATGATTCATATGGGATCAAACACCTTCGATAAAAAAAATTATTCCAATCCTACAAGAATCATTCTATCATATTCATTTGAATCAAAGGATCCTTAATGTTTGGTGTTTCCTAACAATTCGGTACTACTATGTGTTATTGATCTGGTGTTGCCTAACAATTTGGTACCACCCGTCTTATTGATTTAGTGTTTCCTAACAATTTGGTATAGCACTAGATTTGATGGTGCTGCTAAATCAAAGAGTGCACCATGGAGAGGTTGTTCCATATATCTTTGTACCCAAAATCAAAAATAAAGTGCAGAAATGTTTTCAACAGCGAAAAAAATGTGATATCTGAGAAAACAAAAGAAGAAAATTAACGTGTGTTAGTAGTAGCAGCCTAATAAATGAACTGAGTAATCATTCTAGTCTATGAGGTGGCTTGATGAAAGGGGAAAAGGGTGAAAGTGATTTGGGCGGTAATAATAGAGGTCACAACGCAGTCACAGATGACTGAATCAAAAGCACGAGCTTTTCCCTCCTAATCTATGACAGAGAGGAAGCAAACTTTTTTTTTTGTGCAGCACGTGCATTTGCCGCTGCCAGCGACACATACCGCTACGGCCCAGTTCTACTCCCCAAGTGGCGGTCTATAATACACACAAAAATAAAGTTGTTGATAGCAAAAAAAGCTATATTCGGCTCGGCTCACCCTAGAAAAAGCTATATTCTGATATCTTTTTAACTGTACTTTACCGGTAGATAAAAACTAGTAGCAGTAAATTAAATACTCTCTAGAAAATGGGGGAAATAAATATAAATATAAATATAGTAAGAAACGGGGACGGGCGAGGGAAAGGCTCAACAGTGGCAGTTGCCAGACAGCCGCCTATATTGGACTAATCTACTCTACCCACGCGAGAAGACAATTCCTCTTCTCCAGGGAGAGAGAGGAGAGAGAGAGCACGACCCCCCAAGAGACGCACGGCAAGCGAGGAGGAGAGGGCCGGAGGAGGCGACGGTTGCCGAGGAGGAACCAGCCAACGGCACACTGCCGCCCCGCACGGCGCCCGAGGCGGCGGCAGCAAGAGGACTACGCGACGGCGCGGGCACCCATGCTGGCGGCTGACAGGCTGTGCTAGGCTGCGCTGGAGATGAAGGTGTCGAAGGAGCAGCAGCGGCAGATGGAGGAGCGGCAAGGGGCGGAGGGGGGAAAGCGGAGGAGGAGGAGGAGAACATGGACGGCGCCGCGGACGCCGGCGGAGCGGGGCAGGGAGAAGGGGAGGAGGGGGCTCCCGTCGGGGGCACGGTGGTGGTGGGCGTGCGGGCGGACGCGGAGAGCCGGCGCTGCTCACCTGGGCCTTCGTCAATGCCGTCGCCCCGGGGACCGCGTCGTCGCCGTCCACGTCGTCCTCGCCTCCGCCGCCGAGGCCGCCGCAGCGGTCGACTTCGACGGCATGCTCGCCGTCTACGAGGGCTTCTGCAACCTCAAGCAGGTCAGTCAAGTCAGGCCGCCGCCCCCTCTCTAGGCTATTATCCTCTCTGCCTGCGTGCTTGGTCCGCGGTTGCTGCGCTGTGGATTGGAAGTTGGTCGCCATTGGCCGGCAACTCCAGCCGGCCAGCATGTGAAACCCTTTTCCCCTTTATTGTTCGGCATAATTGCCCCAGTTCTCGTCTAATCTCGAGCCCAATTTCGTTTCTGCTGGGCTGGCAAGATTGGATTTGAACAACCGATTTCTGCGCGATTCTTCAGGCTTGTGTTGCGCAAACTGCAAATTTGGGCTTCACCAACGGATTTTCCATGCTTGCCTCTTATGCCAAGCTAGAATTTTCCGGGTTGGGGCTGTTCTGGTAACAGTGTTCTTCTATCTGTTCATTTTTGGATCTATTGTCAACTCTCCAAGTGTACTGAAATCAGATCGTTTGGCCTATGCTACAAAGATTCTTTTTTTACTCTTCATTCTCATAGATTTTCTTCCGTGATCTTTGCTTACATGTTCTGTACCGAATTCCGGCAGTATTTTGCCCCATTCCGATGCGGTTAACACGGTGACAAATTCGCCATCTACTAGCAATTGCTCAACTTTGCTAACTTTCGATTGTGTGATGAGCAGATCAATCTCAAGGTGAAGATTTGCAAGGGCTCGTCGGTGCGCAAGGCGCTGGTTCGTGAGGCCAGCTTGTTTGGGGCCTCCAAAGTTGTCCTGGGCATCACCAAGAAGAAGCGCTCAATTGGGTAAGTTGGATCCTCAATGCTTCCGCTACCAAGTTTCCCAACCTTTTTACACCCAATGATTGCCACCCACTATTGTTGTGTGAACGGTTGCTTCGGATTCGCCAGGTCCTTGCATTCCGTCGCCAAGTACTGCTCGAAGAAGCTGCCTGCCAAGTGTGCGGTCCTCGCCGTCAACGGTGGCAAGATTGTCTACCGGAGAGAGGCGAATGCCCACTCGACAAGGTGTCGGCGGAGCGTCCTGGCTGCGGCGAGGATGAGATGTACTGCGTGTTGCCGTTTGCACGTCAAGGTAAAGAGAGCGCGTTGCCTTGTGATGAACCAAAAGAAGGCAGTGGGTGTGATGACAAACAACCTGAAGAGAGCGTATTGCCTTGTGATGAACCCAAAGAAGGCTGTGGGGGCAAAGAAAAACTACATGATGTTGGAGCAAAGGGCAGTCAGCCAGAGGATGTCGTCGCCGAAGAACAGCAGCCCTTGAGTGTGGAACCTCCCGAGTTGTCGACGGATCAGGTTCAGGACGATGCAGATGCTACTGACAAGGCCCAAGAGTCGACAATGGACCGGATAGATGACATTTCTGATCTTCCAGGTGATGGTGCCAGTGTGCTGTACTGCGTGCTGCCTGCGGGGAATGACCATTCAGTTGGAATTACTTCAAGTCGGCAAGACGGTGATTCGGTCGAGCCACTACCTGAAGGGGATGGGGAGCTTTACTGCGTGCTGCCCCCAAGAAATGGTCATTCAGGCAGGAGCAGCAATGATTCTAAGCGTTCAACTTCGAGTGGGAGTTCTGGAGGCTCCAAGCGTTCTGTTGGTGTAAGAGGTGTGATTAGGGCCATTAGGCGTAGCAGTAGTTTCTCCAGTGATATACAATTTAACTTGGAAACATCGGCTGACAAGAGGGATGGCTCGGTTAGCACGAGTGCCACCGAACGTACTCCTTCCACCGCGTCTACAGAACCTGAGGATTTGCGAAAGGAATCTTCACGTAATGTGGACATGTTCTCTAATTCTCCTATGTCGCTTAGAAGGATGATAGAAGGAAGGACTGACCGCTGTCGCCTGCGAAGGAGAATCTTCAGCCACCATCAAAGAAGCTCCTCTTTTGAGGTGGCCAAAGCGGCTATGGTTCAATGGGCAATGAGGCTTCCCAGCCGTTACAGTTCTGTCCACCCGGATAGCAAATCCTTGAAATCTGATGCAAGTCCAAGGTTTAACGGTGATTCAGAATCTGGATCTACTTCCCCTGTTGAGCCAGAATCTATCTTTTCTTTCTCTTTGTATGATGTGGCGTGGCCTCCCCGTGAATTGGAACCTCTTCAAGAGAAGTATTCCTCAGTTTGTAGGCTGTTCAGCTACGAGGAACTCAAACTTGCTACATCAAACTTCTCACCAGGTAATTGCCTTTGTCATCTGGATTATTTTGTTACACATGTTTCTTTCAGCAAAAGTAAATCTAATTTTCTTTCGTTAATGCAGATATGTTAATTGGGAAGGGAGGAACTAGCCACGTTTACAAGGCACAGTTAAATGACGGCACAATATGCTGCAAAGATTCTGAAACCTTCAGTTGACGCACTGCAGGAGTTTATTACTGAGGTTGAGACTGTAACTAGCTTGCAACATGAGAATATTGTCTCGTTGAGGGGATTCAGCTTTGATAACTACAGTCTCGTGTTGGTGTACGATTACATGTACCAGGGAAGCTTAGACAAAGCGCTTCACGGTAAGCGTCAAGATGGAAACTCACCGCCTATTCTATCCCTAACCTCTTGACAAGTGGCCTAATATTTCGTAACTCTTTCTTCAGGCAAATGTGAGAATAGTCTTAGCTGGGAGAAGAGAATTAAGATAGCGATTCACATTGCAAAGGCACTTGAATTTCTGCATCATGGCGGTGTCACCCAATCTGTGATTCATGGAGATGTTAAATCTGCAAACATCCTCCTGTCAGAGGATTTTCAGGCCCAGGTATAGATATTCAGATCTGCTTGTCATTTTCCACTCTAGCTTTCTGCAGTAACTACTTCAAAAACAAATAACAACTTTAGTTGCAAGTGGCTTAATGCGTAAGCAGTGTGATGAATTGTGGTTAGCCTGTAACTTGTCAGTTTTTGTTCCACTTGCGACATCATCTCATCTTCTCTTTAAAAATTTCAGCTGTGTGATTTTGGGCTTGCAAAGAAAGTGTCAGCTTCAACCTCCCACCTAACGTGCACTGACATCACAGGAACTTTTGGGTTAGTATCATCTCCGGACTATGGTTACCTGTTGTTAGTTTTAAATCAAATGTAAAGCTTATAGTCAAACCACTATTGTGACAGGTACTTGGCTCCAGAGTATTTTTCACACGGGAAAGTCAATGAGAAAATCGATGTGTAGCATTCGGGGTTGTGCTGCTGGAGATTATTTCAGGAAGGAACCAATTATAACAGGGTGTGCAAGGGACAGGAAAGCCTGGTTGGATGGGTGAGTGCTCTCCCTAACTCCATTTTATACGCGTAGCTCGTCGTCTGAGCAGTAACAGTCCTGAGCAAAAAACAGTAGCTGATGATATTAACATGGGCAGACCATTGCTGCATTTGCTATATTGGCTTCATACTCGTTCTTCCAGAAGCAAGCCACGCTTCCTCTTTTTTCTAATTCGTTGCTCACGCTTTCAGGCAAGGCCACTGCTATCAAGCGGGGAGATCAAACAGGTGGTCGATTCTGTTCTGGGAAACGACTACGACTGCGACGAAATGGAGAGGATGACACTCGCGGCTTCCCTGTGCACGAGGACGTCCTCTCATTCCCGACCCGAGACGCTGCTGGTAAGAAAGAACGGATGAAATCACCACCAAAATCCCATGTAAACACCATTTACCGATGATTCAGGTATCTGACACCCCCCTCCTTTTTGTACAAACGGCAGGTGCTGAAGCTGCTGGAAGGGGATGACGAGGCGATCCACTGGGCGAGGTCGCTGGCCTGCGCGGGCTCTTCGGACGGGTCGGACGAGGAGGCGGTGACCCCGGGGTTGAACAACATGCAGTCCCACCTGAACCTGGCTCTGCTGGGCGTGGAGGAGGACTACGACGACGCGCTGTCGCAGTGCAGCACGGAGCAGACCGCCGACGGCGAGTACTGGAGCCGGTCCTCGAGCTTCGACTAGGGCATGGATCCAGTAGATGTTTTACGTTGTGTATAGATCCTGATGATTGATTATTGTTGATTGGTTGGAATGGTGCTGGAGGCTTGGTTGCTTATGTAGAGATGTTTGTCTGATGTAGCCTGATTTAGGAGTTGGTTTTTGCAGTAACAGTAGTTGTAGATCTAACCTTTGCTGGCCTTGGGGCCCTTACAAAACAATTACTGATTATGAAATATTGAAATTATGAATGAATGGCTTTTTATGATGCATCAAAGATGGGAATCGATTCCTCCAACCTTTTGCTTTTGTCCTTGGAGCATGTCTTTTTTTCGATGAACACAATACATTGTGCAGGAGCTAATGAAGCACCTCTCTCTCACTACAAATCTGGGAATGATCTATTCAGGTCCTCAAAGAACAGTTCATTGCAAAGCTTTTTTTTTTTTTGCCTCGTACGTAGTAAAACATAACTGAGTTGGACGGGATGCAGACTGCAGAAGTGGATCGAGCAGTACTTCCAGGTGTGAGGTGTTGTTGGGCGGTGAGCAATGGGGGA
Organism: Poa pratensis; assembly: GCA_947311845.1. Lineage (NCBI taxonomy): Eukaryota > Viridiplantae > Streptophyta > Magnoliopsida > Poales > Poaceae > Poa > Poa pratensis. The sequence continues at coordinate 30,633,272 of CAMZMU010000112.1, forward strand.
CACCAGACCAGATCTGGTTTAACTCAAGGCAGCGACGACGCTACAGTCACCGGATCACACGAAGAGGCCACAGCCAAGCCAGTAGCCGCTGACGCCGTCGCCATTGGTGCTGGTCCATACTGAGACATAGCTCACCTGTTGCTATCTGGTCCCTGCAGACACAAGCAGATGGTGCTGCTACACGAAATATGCCCTACCCAGTGGTTAAAACATGGTGTGATCTATTTTCTCTGCAAAGGTTGTGAGTTCAAGTCCACGTATTTCCCAAAAAAATAAAGCAGATGGTGCTGCTGTTGCTCGTGTGGCGTTTGGATTATCATGGCATTCGCCAAAAGAGAACAGGTGACCGGCAAAAATGAAGGCAGCGTTTCCGTTTCTATCTGAAGTTTTCTATTGTTGTACCTAACTTTAAACATCAACTTTTCCTTATTTAGATGTCACACTTGATCTTTTTTTAATCGTAGAATATCAAGTTTATTCTAGGGAAAGTGAACAACGGGAAGTCATTTTGACTGCCGATTTTCAATGATCCCACTATTTTAAAAAAACAAAATATATTTATGAACAAATCTGAAAAACAATCATGAACATTCTCAATGATATATCCTACAAACGAGTAAAATCTCAATGTAAAAATTTCTGTATTATGGACTACACAAAAATTGAAAAAGTTAGAAATTTGAAACTATACATTGTTCACTATACTCAGATCTGTACATTTGTCTTTTTTTTGTGTAGCTTAAAATATAAAGTATTTTGCATTGAGATTTTGCACGTTGATAGAATATACCATTGAAAACATGCATGATTTATTTTAGATATTATTAAAACTTTTATTATTTTTTAATTTTTAGAAACAATGAGATCACCAGAGCCCGGGGCACCAAATCTCCACCCAAGAGAACAAGTGCATTATTATTTGTGTCAATGACCCCATGTGCTACATTCTCATGTTTTCTATACATTTAGTCGAAAACTACGTGAGAGGATTCGGTGCACCTGGGCACCAGTGATCTCAATTTAGTATTTTTGCAAAAATGGTATTTTTGAGTTACAAAAGATTCCAATTTTTTGAATATGAATACGTATATATATTTGTGCAAAGTTTTGGTTGAAAAGACGTTTTATTTCACGCCATAGAAAAATAACAAATTTGTGACTGTATAAAGTAGTAAAAAATCCCGCTATTTTGCCTCGATTTTTTCCTTTTTATGTAGCCTAAAATACAATGTATTCTAAACAATAATTTCTGCGTACTTAGATAATATGTATATGTACCCGTATATTTTTTGGAGAATTTTTTAAACACAAGAAAAATGTGATTTTTGATTCTTTTGGAAAACGACATCACTCATGCTCAGCAGACAAAACAACTTTTCGGGAGAACTATCCACTTGTTAGGCTATGTAAAATGTACACTTCTTTTTTAAATAAAGTCAGGACGAAAGCCGCGAGAGAAACCTAGCCGCTGCCTCCACTTCCTCCTCCTCCATAGGTCGATTTCCCCTCCTCTAGCCATCCTTGTCGGCATTGGGAGGAGTGGGGAACCCGATTTACGAGTGAAGTTTCAGTAAAAATAGGGTTTTCAATAGTAAAAGTAGGGTTTTGGTAGCCGTCTTCTTCGTCAATGGAGATGGCATCAATTACAATAAGTGATCTTCGGCCCATTGTTTGACGACGACGAGATCTCCTTTCGGACATCAATTGTGGTGTTGGTAGATTGAATTTGTCTAGTTATGGTCCTTAGTATTTTGTTTTGCCGGATCGACTTTGAATATTTTATCATGGTTGCCACGAGGAGGATTATGCTCGCAATATTTGTCCCGGATGTACATTCTTGACAATCGTGATTCATACTTTCGGCTCTCAGCGAAATGGATCAATCTGTTTGGTTGCTTTTCCCTAAAATGCTGGTGTTGTTAGTCTTGTCGATGCCGATTGATTATTTTAATGGATGCACACGCACGTAGCCTTGCACTCGGCTTAATGTTAAAATCATGGGGAAAATCTCGTATTTACAGGTCTGTGGTTTAATATCTATGTCATTTTTCTACGGATGCCTTCAGAAAAGTATAAGATTGTGTAATGGAAGAAAAATAATTTGAATATCTCGAAGATTTATTTGTTTCTTTTATATTTTATTTTGTAATCGTTGTAGTCAGCTCATGTATCTCTACCATGTATTTTTTTCCTACTATAAATATGTCATGCTATTGACAGTCAAAAAAGAAGCAAGGAGGAAAGCGGCAAAGTTGAATACGTTTTCGAAGTCAAGATACGGATGCAGTTTCCTGCGCTCCCTCCGCTGCTCCAGGGCCCCAGGGGGATAATGGAGCGTCTCTCGCTCCAAGTCGCCGCTCCGGCCAACCTCCGACCCAGCGGGCAGCGGCGGTGCCGAGGTGTCGACCGGACGGACGGAAGGGGAAGTGCGAAGCTGGTCAGCCATGGCGCTTCAGCACCCACGGGACGCCGCCGCGGCGGGCTGCCGGCGCTCTGGCACCGTTGCGCGAACCCCGGGGCGTATCGGAAGGGAGAGGTCCGTGTGGCGCGGCGCGGCGATGGGTGGTAGGCGACCGAGCTGGCGAATTTGGACCAGTTCGTCGCGACGCCGGCTAGTCTGCTCGCCGCCGGCCCACGATTGGATCGGCGGAGCGGATACGTGGCAGCGCTCCATTCCCACGTAGCACAGGTAAAGTTCGATTCAGTTGTGGAACTAATCAAAATCTGTAGTGTGTTTCGCCGTAACTGTATCTTCAGAATTCATAATGGGAACATTTCAATGGCCACAACAAAAAAAATTGAAATACCCAAGAGCTAGATGGATACCCATGATCAAATTCTACACTTATTATGTACATGTTGCATTCCCACAATGGTGTTTTCTCCGGCAGCATGGCAAATCGAATGTTGGGTTCATTGCGCCGTAAACCGAATGTGAACATTTTTAGTGGCCAGAATAAATCTATACTACTATTAAAAGAGCAAACTTGTGTTGATACGTTGAATCTGATCTCTTCAATATTTGGCCAACGGTCCAGATCGCTCCAATGTTTGACAACTCAACACAAATCCACTTTTGCCCGTTTTACCCTCCCACCAAATCACATAATACTGCTAATGCCATCGTACCGGTTCGTTTTATTTCAACAGACCTTTCTATTTCGGCGAGACACGAGGCCCGCTCGCCTCCCTGACGAGAGCTCCCTCGCCATGCCGCGCGGGCAGCCGCGTCGTTGACCTCGCGCGCAGCGATGTGAACAGCACGCTCCGCCCCTAGCCAAATCTGGCGAATACCGCGCCGCCGCTCGCCGGTACAGGGTACGGCTACCCCAGTCCCCCTCGGCCATCCACTACCAATTCCCAATGTCGCCGGTCATCCCCGCCGCCCCAGCGAGCTCCTCCGCGGCCGGCCAGTGGCGAATCAGGCTTTCTCCACCGGCATCTGCTCCCCGACGAGCTCCTCCGCTTGGAGCACACGCACGCCGGCCTCCCCATTCGCCCAGCAACCCGCGTACGCCGGGCACCTGCATCACGCGGCCGCGGCCGAACGCCGGGACGCTTCCGCCGGCGCTGAAGAGCGCCATGTCGATCCCATCGAAGGCCCCGAGCGCCGCCATGTCCTGGACGGTGTAATCGCGGTCCTTGATGGCCGCGGGCGTCGCTGCATCCAAGCCGACACCGCCCTCCCGTGCCTTACATCTCGTGCAGCGACGCTGCTTTCCGTGGTACTAGCTGGCCTAGGATAAGAGCGACATGATCGTGCATTCGTGCTATCAGGCAGCCACGCGCTGAGATGAGCACATTGTATGCCTATTACTGATTGCTTAGATTACAATTGCTTTGAATTACTTTCCTAGATATATCGTATGCCTACTGCCAAGTCTGCTTTCATAAATAATTGAGATGATTCAAGAACAAACTTATTTGGACAGTAGTTGGTGTGCCTACTACCAAGTCTGGTCTGAACATTACTGTGTGTAGCCTAGACTGGAGAACTTAGTATTTGGTTTTAGATGACATCCAATCCAAAGTTTTTTTTGCCAGTATTTATTGTTTTATACACTCAAAGTATGTATGGTTATTTTATTAAACAAGAAAAGAAATTTATTTTGCATTTTGGAAATTTTCACAATTAAATTATTACACTACTAAAACGCATAACTAATGGTATGCATGATCGTCCAATAACCTTGTTTATGCGAATTCTGTGCACTTGTGATGATCGCATGATAGATATTTTGGTTCCATCTCCATATTTCAATGTCAGATTTCTAAAATGATGCTATTATCAAGATTTTCAATCAGAATTAGAGTTAAGAGTTTATATACATCTATTATCAGGATGGCATGTTAGTACATGTATTTTCATATTCTTCATTTCTTTAGCTCGCTCACTACAGGAAAGATAGATGTCTCATCGTATTTGTTTGTTTATGGAGTTGAGAAATAATCATACAAATGAGTTGTCATGTATTTTTTGTATGTATTGGTCGACGCACGTATTGAACGTGCAATACTTCCTACTTGTAAATTACCCCATTTAAATGTGAAAACGTGTTCAATACGTGCGTTGCACGTACATGCCAACTAGTGAATAAAATAGCCAAAACATGAGCTACATGGATACACATGATCAAATTATGCACACATTATGTACATGTTGCATACCTATAATGGCGTATGCTAAACCGGTTTAACTTATTCCACCCCCGGGTGGGATTGGTATTGCACACCACAAGCAAAATAGTTACATGTGCAAACGAAATGGAAAACATTATCTCGCAAGATCTTCGACCAGTTCGGACATATCGATGGTAGGGACAACAACCAAAGATGATACTCCGTAATTTTCTGCATAGCGGTTGTTTTGACCTTTAGAAACAAGGGTTTCGCCCAGACGGTTCTCATGAGCACTAGTTCCGCCAGGAGTGAGTCTCGTCATCATATGTAGCCTCCCCGCAAATTCCTTCAACGTTGGCATGTCATCTCCCCTTGGGCTAAGGCAGTGCACTGCGAGTACGGCTATGTTCTCGGGCACCCCATACCTACATCTTCTATAATTTCAGGGCCCAGTTAAATCAGTATGTGGTAGTTTATCTTTTCAAAATAAAATAAAATGCAAGTCGCTATAGAATACTGATTGTATATAGTTACTCATTGGAGAGATTTCCAAGAGTATCAGTTAATTACTACTCCTACAAGAGTCTGCTCGCAGCTGGCCCATAATTGGATTGGCAGAGCGGATACATGGCAGCACTCCATTCCCACATAGCACAGGTAAATTTCGATTCAGTTGTGGAACTAACAAAAATCTGTAGTGTGTTTTGCCGTAACTGTATCTTCAGAATTCATAATGAGAACATTTCTATGGCCATAACAAAAAAATTGAATGCCCAAAATAAGAACTAGATGGATACACATGATCCAGTTATACACTTATTATGTACATGTTGCATTCCCACAATGGCGATTTCTCGATTCAGTTGTAAACCAAATGTGAACATTTTTAGTGGCCAGAACAAACAAACAAAATAGCCAAAACATGAGCTAGATGGATGCACTTGATCAAATTATGCACACATTGTGTACATGTTGCATACCTGTAATGGCGTATGCTAAACCGGTATAATTTATTATACAATACAGGGTGGGATTGGTATTGCACACCACAAACGAAATAATTACATGAGCAAAGGAAATGAGAAACATTATCTTGCAAGATCTTCGACCAGTTCGGCCATATCGATGGTCCCATGTGTAACCTCGTCGAAAGGGACAACAACCAAAGATGATACTCCATAGTTTTCTGCATATCGGTTGTTTTGACCTTTAGAAACAAGGGTTTTGACCTTTTGAAAAAGTGAACTTATTACAATAGTGGGTGGGATTGATTATCCCTCCATCCCAAAATGCAAGACAAACTTTATTTTGCATGGTCTTGAATGCACGATTTCGATCATTAATATACACCAAATTTTATGGATTGGGAATGTATAAATTATATCATTGCATTTGTCTTGCAAAAAAATCATTTCATATATCTTTATACTAATTTTGTTGACATATTATAAGTACAAATCATAGTCAAAACTGTAAGTTGTTGACCAATGAAAATCAAGGGTGCCTTACATTTGAGAGGGAGAGAGTATCATATACCCTATTAACTTTAGATACAAACATCATCTTGCAAGATCTTCAACCAGTTCGGACATATCGATGGTCCCTCCTGTTGTCTTGTCAAATGTGATATCGACTGAAGATGATCCTCCATACTTACGTGCACGGCTGTTGTTTTCTTGAGCATTGGTTGTTTGCAACTGGAGCTTCCTTATCATCTCTAGGCTCTCTGCAACTTCCTTCATCGTTGGTCTGTCTTCTCCTCTTGGGCTTAGGCAGTGCACTGCAAGTTCGGCCATGTTCTCGAGCACCCTCATACCTGCTTCATCTATTATTTCAAAATCCAGAATAGCATGGTGGGTATTTTGGTGAAACATCAAGGGAAAACTATAGGACAATGACTCCATTTCGTTGATGTCGTCGATATATATTGCCCTCTTTCGTGTCATCAGCTCGAGAAGAACCACCCCAAAACTGTACACATCACTTTTGTCCGTAAGACGATGGCTGATGAAGCTCTCTGGGTCAAGGTAACCAAGTGTTCCATGGACAAACCTGATGAACTCACTTTCATCCATGGACTTCAGTGTTGATGCTCCGAAATCGGCAACCTTTGTGTTCAATTGATCATCCAAGAGAATGTTGCCAGACTTGACATCCCCATGTAGAATTGTGCGAGATGTTGATGAGTGTAAGTAAGCCAGAGCCTCTCCTAACTGTGTGGCTATCGTCAGGCGAAGATCCAAGGGATTGATGATCTATGACCAGCACTGTGAAGGAGCTCGGATAAAGTACCACCGGAGACAAACTCGTAGACCAACATCGGGACATCTACATCCAGACAACAGCCTATTAACCTTACAATGTTCCGGTGGTTGATTTGTGACAAGATTATTATCTCATTAACAAATTCTTCCCTGCAATCATCGTTGATTACCTTGGACTTCTTTATGGCTACCTCTTTTTTATCATCTAAAGTTCATCTGTAGACCATCCCATGGCCACCATGTCCAATAACTCGATCTTCACTGTAGTTATCAGTGGCCCTCTTTATCTCTTTCTCTGTAAGTATACGAATTGTGTCGACCTGCCTTGACCTCATCTCTTCATATAACTTGAGACCTCCATTTTGTTTGAAATACTCATCTTTGTCCTTCTTGTACTTTCTCCGTTGTAATTGCATGAGCAACAAGCATGCTAAACCCATCACCACTTTTTGTTTGATTTGAATTTGTAAGTAGTTTTCAGAGATTTGTTTTTACTTTTGCACGAGTATTCATTTCATCTTAATGTAGATGGAAAGTATGAATTAGAGGTCAGCTGATCTTTAAGTAAATGATGCGTACCAATGACCATTTTGTCAGCTGAAGAATACTTAGACCGGCATCCAGAGTTTGTACCATCAGATCTGGTTCCTCTTTTGCATTTGCATAAGTAGCTTCCCAGTGTGTTGTGACAGACCCCTTTTCTGCACGGATACAAATCTCCATATTTGGCATCCTGCTTACGTAGGGTGCACTCGTCTATGTCTGAAGACAGTAATGGAAACATCCAATCAGAATGCTCAAGCCAAACATAATTCGCTATATTGCTTTCATTCGGCTAAAGAAAGATTCAACAAGTAATAATCCAACTAGTCAATTCATTATGTAATGTTACAACCCTTGCTGTTTATAACTTCCTCTACATTCGTACCAGAAAGAACACCTTGAATTTTTCAGTTCCTTGTGGAGGTGTGGTGGACACCAAATTTGAGTGTCCTAAGGTTTCTATTGCTGTTGATACCAAAGTCAATGTTAAAAACCATCTATTGGCGAGTCTTCATTTGAATTATTTCTGAAAGTGTATGTAGTTGAACTAACACTGAGATATGGCTTAAAATTATATCAGTTTTCAAAGCATTATGTGTGGAATTTTGCACAAGTTAAATTGAGTAAATAATCAACCTTGACAGCCATTCAGAAGATATGGATTGCCCTCGTATCCTTTGGAGCACTGGCATAAGTACCCTGGACCATTTTCCGCGGACATGCAATAGCTGTTTGTACTGATGCAAGCATAGTCCTTAGCTATGTTCTTCCCTGTCGGTGGGCATGAGCCATTCCTAATGGCCCAATCAGCAACGACAGGGGCACCTCTCTTGGCTCGATCATCAATAAACCCAAGTGTACCAACGAGGTCCTGCTGCTTGAAATTGTACCACCCAACCTCGGCCACCATGGCGTAGAAGCACGGGTTGAAGCCCCATACCTTGCTCTGGTTCATCAAAAAATAAACCCCGAAGGAGGTGAGGTTTGCAGGGATGGCAGCTTCACAGCAGCCCAACCCAGCACATGGCACGCCGTCAGACGTGTTGTTGACGCCCTCGCAGTAGGAGTAGCATCCAGCCACATATTGGCTTGCGGCGCCCTTGTACCCACTGATGAGCCCTAGAGTGTTGCAGCCGATGACTGTGAAGCGGTTGCGCGAGGGGGATGGGAGGAAGGGCGTGAGCTGCAGCTCATACCCTCCGAAGAACTTGGTGAATGTTGTGTTTTCCGTGAAGCAAATGTGGTTGACAGGGCTGAGCACGCGCATCTCACCGTGCTCCAGTGAGATGTCGGCGACCTCAACAGTAACCTCAGGATCCCAGACCATTGGCCGCGGTGGATCTGTCGTGCTGTTGCAGGTGAGGTTGAAGTAGCCGTTCAGGTTGGTCGCGGCGCAGTGCGCCCCAATACCGAAGGGGTATGGGATGGGCACATCACCGCACTTGTCGGGGCAGCCTGGCAACGACATGGAGTATCGGGAAGAGGCTCCGGCCGCTGTTTCCACTGCTGGAAAGAAGATGCATACTATGAAGACTAGTAGGGCTGTTGATGTTCCTGGCATTTTTGGATGCTAACTAATGTTACATGTATGCAAACAGCACACTAGACCGGGTTAAATCGATACGAAGTAGGTTGTCTCCGCAAGTACAGTACTGATTGTATATGTTTATTCATGGAGAGATTTGAATGGTGTCAGTTAAGTACTGGAAGTAATATTACTATATCAGAGTGCGCTAACACGCACAGACTTTGACCTTGATTGTGTGTTTGTGCTTGTCTTAGTCTTAACTATTGTTTTTTTGGAGTAGTTGCCTTAATCTTTAATTGCTGCTTACGGTTGGAGGAAGAACAGTACCATGAATTCCTGAATATAGCAAGTCATCCATGGATGGTCAATGGTTTCATTCCCAGCATTTCCCCTAAACTTCCTCTGTTTGACTCATTTTATTTTGTCTTGTTTCTCAGGAAACGAAGTGATCTGGTGGTGAGAAGATACAGGAGAAGGAACCATTGCAGATTGGCTGGTCAGAGCCTACACTTCATTTAAAATCAACAAGGTGAGAACGCGCGTGGCCCCTGGCCCAACTGCTCATTAGAAAAGAGAAATTTAGAGCCTAAACATGCACTCTGTTTCAAGGGGAGCTTGGATTTATTATTTGGTCAGCTGGAGTATATCTAAAATAATATACATTCATGAGCATGAAGAGAGGAGAGCGTATGATGAGCTTCTAGCTGTATGGGCCTGGAGATCAGTTGGGCGTATTTACCACAAAATGCACATGTTCCGGTCCGGCCCAACTTATGCAAATTGGCCATGGCATTCCTCTTTGGCGTTTAGCCAAACAGTCATTACCAACGCCAGATCTCCTGAATCATAAAAACATGGCAACGACGTGCACGTGCACACTCTGTGGTGCTTCTGACTCCTGGCGCCATTCACTTTTGGAGTGTGCTATGGCCAGGTCGGTTTGGGCATTGGTCGATGAGCATATAGTTGAACATCTGAGTGCAACTGCCGAGCCAAATGCTAAGTGCTGGATTTTTTTTTCTGCTGGAAACCTTACCACATGATGAATTTGTAAAGGTACTAGTAACTCTATGGGCGATATGGAAGGGGCTAGGAGAAAAGCTATTCATGAGGGAGAATTCATAGTCCTCTGTCTACTATTTTATTCATCCAAAGTTACCTAGCTGATCTGAACTTGTTAAGCAAAAAACATGTATCCTTGGCGCCAAGACCAGTTCATCAGAATAGTAACCCGAAGTGGATTCCTCCACCACCTGATTGTTATTAAAGTGAATGTTGATGGAGCAGTGTTGTAACAACATGATTGGTTCAGTAGCAGTTGTGGCTAGAAATAGCGAAGGCAGTACGTGGGGTCATCGGCTGTTGTGTTCCCGTCGCTCGATGATCCACCGGCACTTGAATCTCTCGCTTGCCGAGAAGCTCTTGCCCTGGCTAAGGATCTGGATTTGCATCGTCTGCTTGTCTCGTCAGATTGCAAACAGGTTGTTATTGATCTTGCTGATGGTACTGGTGGATCGTATGCTAACATCATCAAGGAGATCAGGCTGATGTCAACAGATTTTATAAAGCTTAGTTTTATCCATGAAGGTAGAGTGAAGAATACTGAAGCTCATAATCTTGCTCGCTTTAGAACTGAAGCTCATTATTCACTCTAGCATATCTACATGCCAAACTTTTTTAAAAAATCTTAGGTTTAATTTTTTGGGGGAAAAAAAGAACATGGGAGGTTGGGTGCTGAAAATCCTTATTGTTGTGGAAACAGTTGGCGAGCTAAGAAATTTTGTATTTTTCTGCGGAATAAAATGTATAGAAGTCCTGCCGGCCATTGCAGTTAAGTTAGTTGAGTGATCAGGAAGACGACACTTGGAGCAAAACAACATCAGTCAGTGTTTGCTTAATTGGGCCGTACACATCAAGCACAGCTCGTTCCTAGCTGGATGACTAAATGCTAAATAATCAATACAGTTTTGGATTGGTCTCCTGCTTAATCAGCATCGTATTTGCACTTCAGTACTGACGTTCTTCTTCATTTCGTTGCAGGCTCCTTCAAGCCGATGCATCATTTGGCTATCATTTGGTCAATCTTGGTCTGCACAACTGCTTCAGCATGTTGGCGTTGCCGCTTAAATCTGACATCGACAACGGTGTCCAAATCGACAGCTTTCACGACACGAATGTCGACTGGCTGCGTCGGCACCAATTTTGGCACAAGTAAGATGGCATGCCCTCAGTTACTAGTTTCCTTTCATCTGTAAACATAAATGGATTACGTGCTTTAAATCCTGATTAGTTATCGCTGTCAGTCGACAGTGCTGAATGTCTGATTCTTTTTTCATGTCACTTGCAGCTCGCCGGTGCGTGTTGGCTCTATTTGTAGCATTAATCAAAAAGGCCAAGGTGCAACTGCAAAAGGGTTCTTCTCCGACAATATAAAAGCTCCTTGCCGTGGCAGTCTGTGTATTATTGTGCTTCCATCACACTTCACCATTTGTTAGTGGTAATGGCATCGACGGAGTTGTTGTCGTCGTTCAGGACACCAGGGTCAGTTCCCTTCAAGTGGGAGCTCCGGCCAGGCATCCCAAAGCAACCTGCAGGCAACGGCGACAACCTGCCGGCGTCGTCGCTGCAGCTCCCTCCAAGGCTCGCCGTGCCTCCTGCTGCCGCCACCGCTGCGCCATCGCTGCAACTCCCTCCAAGGCTCGCCATGCCTCCCGCTGCTGCCACTGCGGCGCCGTCGCTGCAGCTCCCTCCAAGGCTTGCACTGCCTCCTGGCGGCACTGCTTGTTCTTCCCGCGTGTCCAGTGCCAGCGGGCGCGCTCTCGCCTCGGCGTCGTCAGTGCGACGGAGCTGCACGGCGCCGTCAAAGGCGACGACGACACCACGGCACCGGCGGTCCATGTCCGCGCGGTTCGCGACGTCGCTGGCGCTTCCATTCACGGGGCCGCGGTGGTGGGGCCGGTCCAAGGACGAGGACGACGTCGCCTTCGCGGCCCTCTACGGCGACAAGATCGTGTCGTAGATGACCTACGTGTGTATCGTCAGATTGTGATTATTAGTATGCCTTGCTTCAGTTAGGAATCGATGATTGGATACTCAGTTTGTGTAGATCGTTTTCTAATTACCTGCTGCCAATCAGCATACACTGTGTGTGCGGCGATCACAGATTAGCTGTACGTATACCTACAAAAGAAAAGAAAAATCTGCCCTCCAAACGCAAAAAACATAGGGTGAAGAATCATGTGTGAAAATGGTAGTGACTTATGTGCTTGCAATTTTTTCATGAAAAGTGTGCTCTGGAGCACATGCTCCGGTTTCAAAAAATAATTTTGCATTCATCTAGAAATTCCAAAAGAATTTTCGTACGCAAATTTCCAGATTTCAAGTTTAGTGAAAATCGCAATTCATTTGTGAGACATCTATAAATAACAATCTCGTTTTTTTAGCTCCTTAAGTTTTATAAAATCACAATCTCTTTTTTAACAACAAACTACTTCCTCCGTTCATAAAAGGACGTCTCAACCTAGTTCAAATTTACATGTATGTAGACATGATTTAGTTTGTTGAGCTAGGTTGAGACATCTTTTTATGAACGGAGTGAGTATATTACAGCTGAGGTTTTACAAAATATTCACGATGAACACATAGTTGCTCACATTTTTTTTTAAGTCACGTGCATGCCAGGACACCTGGTCACATGCGATGTGGATGAAACCGAAACCCTCGACAGTCGACACCGTTTTGCCCCCAATCCCTAAACCCAATGGACGAGCTCGCCGCTGTCAGGAGCTCTACCAGACGTCCATCTCCAATTCAACAGCTAAGATGAGCTATCTCAGTTAATCTTCTTAATACAGCTGGCAATGTAATAATTAGAATTAAGAACCCAATTATGTACTATGTCAGTTGTTAATTATCTGGACACGTGGCTCTTCGGGGTACTCGATATAACCCGAGAGAGAGGGAGGCTGGGTGGCACGTGATCCCTAAACCAAATTTCCTGTCTTTCGTTTCCTTGTTCTTCCTTTCCAAACAAAGTAGTTTCTTTTTAGTTCTTCTTTTCCTGTCCAATTTACCTCGATTACCTACTGTTCTTGTTTCTTTATCTGCTACTCTCTGATCGTTGCTAGCAGAACACCATCGGGACCCTGACAATTGGTATCAGTCGCCTCCTCCCCACGCGTGAGATTCCTTCCCTCCCACCCAATTCTCCGGCGCCGCCGTCTGTGATTCACGCGAGGTTGCCCGATCTCATCGATCCGGTTGTAAAATCCCTCGATCTCGGAGAATTCACCCGATCTCTCGCCTCGCGGAGCGCAGATCCTTCGTCACCTCGCCAACATGACACACCGTTGAACCCGCTCGCAAGAACGGCTGGCCAACGCCGCGGAGGATGCGGAACTCCTCGCCGCCGCGCAGAAACAATCGGAGGAAGAGGAGGCCATCAGCAGTCGCCTTCCTCGTGAAGTCCTCAACCTGCATCGCCAGCTCGAGCGGCAACAGATCTCCGTCGACTCCCTGCAAGGTGATATCTCCAAGCTCACATCCATGGTGGCTCAAATTGGGCAATCTATGTTGAAACCAGCGGCAGATCCGCCACCAAACTCCTTAGTGACTGATCCGAGTTCGTCTCGATTCCATACACCGCCGCCTCCACCACCAAATCTCAGCCCGATCCCTGAGACACCTTCCCCAAACATGTCCCAAACTCCACAAAGCAGACCCCCAAATCCCCAACAACCTGTCCACTTCGGGCGCCTTACACCTGACCAGCTTCCCCACCCACAATTTCCCCCAAGCTCGCAAACACACAACTTTCCTATGCCCACCATGGCAACCACGCAAACAACCGCCACAATTCCCACAACCTCCATCAACCAGTCATACCAATACTCAAATCCCACCACCAACCCAAACATGTATACCATGCCACCACCAACATCCCAACAATACCAACTTTCGAACACAATTCCCCCACAATACCCACAACATTCATACCAGACCAACTACACTCAACCAACCAGCTTTCCGCAGCATACACAACCACCTATGCCACCCAACACTCACCAGTACCATTACCCACCACCAAAAAACCAATATACCTATTACCCTCAGTATAATGGGTATTATCACTATCCGCCACCCTCACCACAATACCAACCTCAGTATACATACACTACACCACAACCCACAATTCTACCACCACAAACATCTCTGCATCAAACACCAATCTTCCCACCACCAAGCTTGGAGAAAGCAAACGATAACCAGTCCCACAACCAGGACCCATATATTCGCACACCTAACATGGAGAGTTACCAGTATTCTATGGGGAGAATGCTCTAGCTTGGATTGAGGAATGTGAAAGTATATTTTACCTGACTGGTATTCAGAATGAAGCAAAGGTTAAATGGGCACACACACATATCAGAGGCAAAGCAAAGACATGGCTATCTAGCAGTGGACTGAACATTTATCTTCTAAACTGGACACAGCTCTGTGAACTGTTGTGCGACAGATTTCCAGCTCCAGGGGAGCATGAATCAATGGAACAATTTCAACACGTCAAGCAAACCCATTCGGTTAATCAATATATTGATGTCTTTGAAGAATTCATGTTCCAAATGAAGAAAGATCACCCCTATTTGACTAACAACTTCTTCCTCTTGAGATTCTTGTCCGGTTTGAAGGATACTGTCAAACATGCTACCAGAAGTCACAACCCTTCAACCTTGCGCTCAGCTTACTTCCATGCCAGACAACAAGAGCAAGCCTTCATGTCTGCCTCCAAAAGAATTGTTCCTCCAGTCCCTGCTCAGCGAACTAACAATGCAGTACCTCAACGCATTCAGAACCTCAACAGGGACAACAAACCTAGAGGACAACTTGACAAGCCAAGAGAACGCAAATGCTGGTATTGTCCTGAAACATGGGTTTTGGCCACAAATGTGCAAACCTGAAGACCATGATCAACATGCTAGAAATGCAGTACCACAGTGAAGATGAGGAGCTATCCGATGGGACTGACAACTACCATGATGCTCAAGTTCAATTGAACACAGAAGAAAACTGCCCAGAACAACCAAAAGATAATGCTCAAGGCCCAGTACCGCAGAGAAAACCTGATATCTCCATGCTTATATCTGCCGAAGCATTACATGGCATGCCAGGAGAAGCCACTCTATCAGTTAATGTTCAAATAGGAGGTCACCAAGCTGTTGCACTTATTGATAGTGGCAGTACCACTACCTTTCTCGAAAGTGACTTTGTCAAAAAGGCAAATCTACATATCCAAGAAACAGTTGCACATCCTGTTCTGGTAGCAGGTGGAGGGGAGCTGCAGTCATCCGGGTACATCCCAAACTGCCAATTTACCATCCAAAACAACAGGTTTCAATACGACTACAAAGTCTTGCAACTCAATGGATATGATATGGTCCTTGGGGCTAATTGGCTAAAGCATCACGGGCAAAACTTCACTGATTGGGAAAAGAGAAGTATAACTATTAAGTTGAATGGTGAATGGGTCACAATCAAGGACAGAGCATCTCCTTCAGCAGTTATCTCGGCCAAGGCTTGCAGCAAGATATTACGATCTGGTGCAGAAGCATTCCTTATCAGATTCACTACAGAGAAACAAGAGGATGAACTAATGACTACAGAAGATGTTGCACTTCCAGATGGTCCCGTTACTGCTATTCTCAAGGAATTCTCTAATATTTTTCAAGAACCCACAGGACTACCTCCTCCTAGACAGGGTGACCACAAGATCCCACTCTCCACAGAAGCAAATCCTCCTAATATCAGGCCATATCGCATTCCACACAAGCAAAAGAACATTGTGGAAGAATTGGTGCAGAAGACGGAAATTCGCATTGGCACCCGGGTGTAGATGCTCCCGATATTTCAAAAAAAATTCAAAATTTGAAAACTCATCAAAACAATCTGAAAAAAATCATGCACGTACATGACCATGGTACGCACCACCGTATTTTTTTTCGCGACGAAATACCATCGTATGTGGCCTGTACAAAAATGACAAATTTCCTGTCAGATTTTCAAATTTTGAACTGTACTTGTCTGACAGGAAATTTGTCATTTTTGTACAGGGCGCGTACGATGGTATTTCGTCGCGAAAAAAAATACGGTGGTGCGTACCGGGGTCATGTACGTGCATGATTTTTTTCAGATTTGTTTGATGAGTTTTCAAATTTTGAATTTTTTTTGAAATCTACCGGGTGCATCTACACCCGGGAGCCAAAACGCCTCTCCCTGCAGAAGATGCTTAAGAACAATGAAATACGACTCAGTTCCAGTCCATATTCTTCCCCAGCCATTCTGGTAAGAAAAAGGGACAAAAGCTGGCGCTTATGTGTCGATTACAGGCAGCTCAACAACCTTACCATCAAGAATAAATACCCTATTCGAGTTATAGAGGATCTACTGGACGAGCTGCAGGGTTCTACAATTTTCTCCAAGATAGACCTACGGTATGGGTACCATCAAATAAGGATGCACACACCGGATATTCCCAAGACTGTTTTCAGTACGCATCTCGGGCACTATGAGTACCTGGTAATGCCGTTTGGGCTCACTAACGCCCCGGCTACTTTCCAACAGCTAATGAATAGCATCTTTGCACCTCACTTAAGGAAGTTCGTTCTCGTCTTCTTTGACGACATTCTGATATACAGCCCCAACCTTAGCAAGCACAAAGAGCATCTTACCTTGGTCCTTCAACTGCTTCGAGCACATCATCTGAAAGCTAAACTGAACAAATGCTCGGTTGCTGTTCCCTCTGTCAGTTATCTGGGACATGTACTCTCTGGAGAAGGGGTAGCTACAGACCCTGAAAAAATTCAAGAAGTTGTTAACTGGCCAATGCCAAAGACAGCCAAACAATTGAGACGCATCTTAGGGATGTCGGGCTACTACCGCCGTTTCATCAAGGGATATGCAGCAATATGCAGACCACTGCATGACGTCCTCAAGGAGAATGCATTTTTCTGGACAGAAAACCAACAATCTGCCTTCGAAGCATTGAAGCAAGCTATGACAACACCACCAGTCCTGATCCTTCCAAAATTTTCTCTGCCATTCTATCTCGAGACTGATGCTTCTGGTTATGGATTAGGTGCAGTTCTCATGCAACAAGGCAGACCGATAGCTTTCTACAGCAAGGCTCTTGGACCAAAGGCAATGGCACAGTCAATTTATGAAAAAGAGGCTATGGCCATACTAGAAGCTGTGAGAAAATGGAGACATTATCTCCTTGGGAACCAGTTGGTGATCAAAACAGATCAAAGGAGTTTGAAATATCTCACTAGCCAGCGGCTCCTGGAGGGTATTCAGCACAAGCTGATGTTCAAACTTCTAGAATTCGATTTCAAGATCGAATATAAACAAGGCAAAGAAAATACTGTGGCTGATGCGTTAAGCAGGAAGTTTGACAACAAAGAAGAATGCCTTGCACTCTCTGCAGCAGTTCCAGTTTGGATGTCTGAAATTGCTGCCACATACGCCAACGATGACAAATGCACACAACTTCTCCAAGAGCTATCCATCACCAACACCAGCACCAACAGCTATACCCTGCAATCTAGCATTTTACGATACAAGAACAGAATTGTTATTGGCTCCTCAACAGATTTAAAGGAAAGAATTTTTAATTCTTTTCATTCATCTCTTTTCGGTGGACACTCAGGCGGGAGAGTCACCTTACATAGGCTGAAACACTTGTTCTACTGGCCTAACATGAAACAGTATGTGACAGAAAAGGTTTCCATCTGCCCAGTTTGCCAAATTTCGAAGACTGAAAGGGTGCACTACCCAGGTCTCTTGGATCCCTTGCATATCCCTCACACCAAGTGGACTGAATTGAGCATGGACTTCGTCGAAGGTCTCCCTAAGTCTAAGGGCAAGGACGTAATCTTGGTCGTAGTCGATCGACTAACCAAGTATGCACACTTCATCGCCCTCTCCCACCCTTTTACTGCTCCTCAAGTGGCACAAGTTTTTGTTGAGAACATCTTCAAACTACATCGTCCACATCCAAATTCTGGCAAGAATTCTTCTCTACTCTACAAGTGCAACTACACTTCAGCTCTGCATACCATCCGGAGTCTGACGGACAAACTGAAAGGATCAACCAGTGCCTCGAGCAGTACTTGCGCAGCATGGTGTTCAAAGAACCAAAAAAGTGGGCGCAATGGCTTCCAGCTGCGGAATGGTGGTACAACTCCTCGTACCACACATCTCTGAAGTGCTCTCCATTCGAGGCTCTGTATGGATACAAACCTCCTCAGATACATGATGTTGCTCTACCTTGTGATGTTTCACCTGAAGTGGCTGTCACAATCTCTGAACAAGAAAACATGCTAAAATCGTTGAAAGCAAATCTTCAGCAAGCCCAGAACCGCATGAAGAAATTTGCGGATATGAAACGAACTGAAAGGCAGTTCAATGTTGGCGACATGGTGTATCTGAAGATGCAGCCATACCGAGAGACGGCGCTGGGACTACGCAATGCACTAAAGCTGTCCTCCAAGTACTACGGGCCTTTCCGCGTTATTGAACGTGTTGGTCTTGTGTCTTACAAGCTACAGCTGCCTGCAGGAACTCTTCTTCATGACATCTTCCATGTCAATCAGCTTAAGAAGCATCTCGGACTAAATGCAGTACCTAATCCAGTACTACCTCTGCTAACTGAAGATGGCAAGGTCAAGACTGTACCACTGGCAATGCTGGAGTACCGTCAAGTTCCAAGAAGTGCTGGTGCATACGCTGTTCCTGTTCCTCAGTGGCTGATTCACTGGGAAAATTTGAGCAAGGAAGAAGCTACATAGGAGGATGCGAGTTTCATCCAGAAGACATTCCCAGGTTTCCATCCTTGAAGTATGGTTTCGAGCGGCGAGCATTGTCAGGAGCTCTACCAGACATCCATCTCCAATTCAACAGCTAAGATGAGCTATCTCAGTTAATCTTCTTAATATAGCTGGCAATGTAATAATTAGAATTAAGAACCCAATTATGTACTATGTCAGTTGTTAATTATCTGGACACGTGGCTCTTCGGGGTACTCGATATAACCCGATATAACCCGAGAGAGAGGGAGGCTGGGTGGCACGTGATCCCTAAACCAAATTTCATGTCTTTCGTTTCCTTGTTCTTCCTTTCCAAGCAAAGTAGTTTCTTTTTAGTTCTTCTTTTCCTGTCCAATTTACCTCGATTACCTACTGTTCTTGTTTCTTTATCTGCTACTCTCTGATCGTTGCTAGCAGAACACCATCGGGACCCTGACAGCCGCCGACAGCAGCAGCGCCGATTCACCGCCGCCGCCCTGCTGGCTGCCGGACGACGTTCTCCTGGAGATCCTCCTGCGCCTCCCGCCAGAGCCCATCTACCTCTTCAGCGCCTCATTCGTATCCACGCACTGGCGCGGCCTCGTCCATGACGCCCGCTTCCTCCGCCGCTTCCGCGAGTTCCACGGGGGAGCGCCTCCTGTGCTCGGCTTCTTCAACCCGCTAGGTCCTCCGCTCTTTGTCCCCAGCTCCGCCGGCTTCACGCCCTTCACCCCCACGACGACCTGCGAGGTCTGGTGGCTCTACGACTGCCGCCATGGCCGCGTCCTCCTGGACACCTTCCGCGCCGAGCCGCTCCTCGTCTGGGACGTCATGACCGGCGACGAGCGCTCCCTTCCCTTCCCCACGGAGGCCCATCGGGGGCGCTCTGTGCACAATTGCGCGGTTCTCTGCGCGGCTGGCCACGCCGCGCGGCGTCTGCCATTCGTGCCCGTTCCTCGTGGCGTTCGTGTTCAGTAGCCATATTGATTTCACCACGCACGCCTGTGTCTACTCGTCCGAGACCGGCGTCTGGGGTGAGATCACTTCGATTCAAAAGCTCAGGCAGTCCCGAAGGTTCTGGTCGGAAACACGCTCTACTGGCTGTTGAGTGACTATAGCATCATGGGGTTTGATTTGGATAAGCATAGCTTGGATTTAATAGGGAATGTACCGTTGGACGCGCTCGATATATATCATTGGCAGACTATTATCATGAAGGCAGAGGATGGAGGTCTTGGTTTTGCCAATGTTGATGGATTCAGCCTTCATTTGTGGTCAATGGTACTAGCAATGATGGGTGGGATCATGGACACATTGCAGGGTCATTGATCTAGAGAAGCTTCTTGCGCCAGAAATAGTGGCGGACTATATGGTTGAAGTGGCGCCAGTTGGCTACGCTCAAGATGCTGATGTGATCTTCATTGATGTGGGTCCTAGCGTTTACATGATCTATCTCAAGTCCATGAGGATTGAGAAGGTGCCAGAGAAAGGGACCCGTGGATACCTATTTCCTTACACAAGTTTCTACGCTCCAGGTACTGTCATTATGTCCGATGTCGCACAGTACACTTCAATTTTCAAACCATATCATACTAGATAATTAAATAGTTTATTTGTACATGAGTGAATCAATTTCTCGATGTTCAATTGGGCTATACATTTAGGTCTAAATATTTAGATTATGTTTATTGCTAGACTTTTTGCTTGTAGTGTAGTCAACACAGCACTGTTAATAGGGTTTTTTCTTACCAGTAAACATACACTTGAGGAACAATATATCTATAACTGACACTGGTTTATAATTGCTCTGCCCCTGTTGCCTTTCTGTGGTGTTGGATAATACTAGTATAATTTAACTGACAAGGAACCAAAGTGACTAGGAGTCTATCTTTCATTTCTGGCACATAATGCAATCGAGTTAAGCTACTGTCAATGCTGAACTCTTTTCTCTTTCAGTTTAAGCTACTGGATTCTAATGTCTGTACTCTGGACGTTGCCTTGTCAATTGCTTGAGCTTCGTGTTATGCTGGGATTTGGCGTGGTAACTTTGTTTCTTAATTCTCTGGTCTGCATTCCTTACCCCGAAGAATAGGAAAAAAACATTATTATGGTGACTTCGCTCTCACCTGCATGCAAAACTGAAATATAAATGAATTGCTGGACTTACAACAATTAACAGATTAATATAAAAACAATTCTAATGTTTCCTGCTAAAGTAAATGACCGAATGTCATATCCTTCGTTTGGAGGTATACAGTGTCTTGATGAATCATTTTAATCTTGTATCACATCCTGTAGAAAAAGCTACTCGTCTGATCCGGAATAAGTGTCGGGCGTATGTACTAGCCTAGGCTTTTCTCAGCGACACTTAATGCGGACCGGAGGTAGTAGTAATTTGTACAATGTGAGATGTACAGTATAACAGTCACTTCAATTAAGTGCGGCCATCTCTTAGCAGTTTTTTCTTGCCCTCGATTATCATTGGTTTATTGTCTCGTTATTTTCACAAGGAATCACCATTGGTGGTGGGGATGATCAAGATGAACTGTTAAACGGCAATTGAGATAATTGTGCTATCATATCTGCTATCAATGCTTTGTTGTTTGAAGAGGTGATGTAGCATTATCTTTTACTATATGCTTATTGTTTTCTTTGTGCGACTTGATAATTTGTGGTGCATATGTGTCTAAAGGAACGGATCAATTTCTTTGCATTGATAAACAAGCTGCATTGTTACACAGGATGTGATTTAAACTTCAAGCAACATGTTTGTTTTGCCCCTTTCCTATTCTTTCTCAATTACAATGTTTTGAGAGAGAAGTCTTTAGTACTCAGTTTATCTAGCCTTAGATGACTATCTCCCAAGCCCCACTTGTTTTTTTCTCTTAGAATTTTTGAACTTTGAACCATTTCCGCATGGATCTGCACACTTTGTTGTGCTGATGGGAAACCTACTAGCGATGTAATTTGTCACGACATTTAGTCATATCGTTTCTCCAATATACTGTATCTAAGTACATCAATGAGCCAACATCTGCATCTGAGAAGACAAAGTTACTGGAATGTTTACACTTCCAGTCCTATATACGTGATGTCAGGCTCCCATTGTGTGGGTTAGTTAAATCCTAAATTGCTAATAATCATCTTGATCCAAATGTATTACAATGATTGAGTAATATATGCATCCTTCATGTACTTTGATTGAGTAATATATAAAGTATGTGAGTTGCAAAAAAAAGTATTACTATAAACCAAATGTTTCTTCTACTTGTCGTGGTCGTATTATTTATGTGAAATACCCTGTCGTACACAAATATACCACTACACATGACTGGTATTTGGTAGTACTGAGTTCACATTTGGCAGCTTATTGCTCCTTTGATTGCTACATGTATTCTTGCTACTGAGATTTGGCAAAAATAGAGACAGGAGAAACTGTTCTTTTATTTCTTTTGAACTTGCAGATGTTGTTTGCAATGTCTTCTGCCCTTCACGGGCAGCCAAAATTGGCCCAGCTTATGAAGATTAATTGCTTGCTGTGCAGGTACCTAGGTTCTTTGTCTGTGCCATGATGAAGAAGCAACTTACTCCTGCAGATCGAATCCTTTGTCTGGCCTCAACTACCCACCGAATGGACGTCAACTTGCGAAACTAGCTGAAAGGATCATTGGATGTTATCTTGATTTCTATAGATGTGAACGAATTGCAACATGCTTGCTCTTACGTCATCCGAAGTGTTTGCTGTTTTTGGGAAGATTCCGTTCAAGTCCCATGGGCCATTAAAGATGCGTATGTGCCTTTAATAATGCCGCATAGCTCATTTGTGCTGAGTTCACCAGGTTCTATACGAGGGAAGTATTGATGCAAAAAAAATCAGCAAGTTAAAATTCTACCTTCAGATGAGGATGCCTTCACCGATGGGATGAATATACCAAATTCTTCAGTGTTCAGACCTGTGAACCACGTGGATTTTCTTTGTTATTGAGAGAAAACCATTCCTAAGAAACAACTTACTTGTGCATGTGCTTCAGTCTTGCCTGGCGATGCCATAATTGCCAAACGCTCAAAATGGAGGTAAACAAGCTTGTACTATTCGCCAAATGTGATATTAACTTCAAAACATACTGAATTAAGCACAGGATGTCACAACATGATATTTTCACCGATACGGTGCAGAAACCAAATTCCTCAAATAATCCCGAGGGTTCAGACCTGTGAACGACATGATATTTTCTTTGTTTTGGAGAGAGAACCATGCTTCCACTGTATTCATCTTGAGCCACTAATCTTCAGCTTTTTTTTATTAAACTTAATCCTCCATCTAGGTTTAGTGCTTGTTTGTTTGGACTGCAGCTGAACGCCATAGATGCATACTTTCTGGCTTCCACTGCAAATTTCGGACCATGAGTCACACTGTTATCTTGGGAAGTTTGAAGTTGCTTTATGGAGACTCCCCCACATGCCATTGATCTGTGGTTTTTTTTGAGAAGCCAATGGAATACCGTAAAATTTGGTTTGAGAACCTAACAATTTAATGCTATGAAATTGCTAGCGAATTCAGGTTGACCAGGTTCAGTTAGCTACATGCTGCTGCAGCAACTAGTATTCAGCCAGTCCAGCTTCCGAACTCTAATCATTTACCTGGGTTATTATGAAAATGATATTTTTCATCTTAGAACTTGAAGTCGATTGTAGGCCAAATATGCAACAAAGGTTGAAAGTTTTGTGGACCTGCTGAAGCAATAAAAACCTGTATCAGATCTTCAAGCAGCCATGCAGCCCCACACCCTGTAGTTCCCGACATACTCTCATCATCTGCTCAACAGTGGTACATCCTTTGAGATGGATTTAAAGAATTCATAAGAGCTGGGAGAGCAAACTCTAGATTTTTTAAATGGCAAGACTAAGGTCCTGCCTATAGAAACAACAGAGCACATATCTGATGCTGCAAGAAATTAGAGGTTCATTACAAGATAACCAATTCACCCGCTAACGAGTGCCAACAACACGGGAAATTATCAAGCTTAGTGGCAAAAGCCTGCAAAAATACGAGAAAACAAGCACCACTGCATCAAAACAGCTACTGAATAGTGATATGATTCATCAAAAGATCCTTGTCGCCTCCAAGTTGGTCATCTTTCTTGTTGATGAGTGGCATCCTACACTAAGCATACTCAGCCATACATTGTCACTGCATCGCATCACAGGTCTCACTCTTTCTGCAAGAGTAAATTACTGAGTGTGATTCCAAAAAAGAGATGAAATGATACTATACAAATTGCCAATTAGTAAGAATAACAAAATGTAATTATATAGCACTCAAGTTTGCTCGGGCACAATAAAAATCTATCAATCCGATTAGCACTCAAGTTTGTCAAGCACTAACTTATATGGAGTATTACTTAAGAGTTGTTCCCCAATTACAAAACAGAGGATACATAGATACAAAATATACCTTGTGGATTGTAGAAACTCATGTATGGAATCAAACGACGAAGGTTTTCTCTCTTCTGTAGCTTCTTCCACCATAGTGTCTTGAGATTAATCTCGTAGATGTCAAGGCCATGGTCACGAAAATGATATCACTGCCCTCCACATATCCAATCACTCTAAGTCTTCTATTGGGATTTTGAATGGGGAGAAGGTTATTTAGATCGATGACTGTACACTGAGTCCATGACGCAACTCCGTCGGAACCCTTCTGTCTTGACCACAGGTGGAGGGTTAACTTGTCCACATGTGCAAACCCCAAACCGCCATCCTTCATCGTGAGGATAGCGGTATCGGTGATCACAGATCCACAAGCGGCGCATCAATCAACGATAAGCAATGAGAGCTCAATCATACTTGAGAATTCCTACACGATGATCATCATCATCATGCGCAAGCATAAAGTAAAGTGCTTCTTCGACAGAACAGGGGCTTATCAGCAATGAATGCATCTAACTCAAGATGAAGACCACAGCACGGCTCGCTCCATTATCAAAATGAGAATCGGAGCACGGCTTGCTCCAATCAGCCGTCACCGGCAAGGACACGCACGCCTGTGCTACACACTCATCATCAGTCTGGTCCAGGGCGAGAAGACCACCTGGAAGGGGCCTGCGTGGCACGCACGGTGGTCACAGCCGCTCACGGCGCAGAGCACCGCTGCCCCAGAGCTGATGTCCGCCAGGTCGGGCGAGTACATCTCCCTCCGGCAGCCCGTCATGGGGTCCCAAACGACGAGCGGCATGGGTTGGTAATCCGCATCGCCGAGGAGAACGCGGCCATGGCGGCAGTCCCACGCAGCGTAGCCCCAGTTCCCCCAGTCGTCGTCGGGAATGCGCGCACGGAATTTCGTGGTGGGGAAGAAGCGTGGGACGTTATCTTCCACCTCCTGGCCGGAGTTCCAGCGCCAGGAACAAAGGAGGCCGAGCATGGGGGGAGCTCCATGGAAGTCGATGTAGCGGCCGCGGAAGCGAGCGCCGGAGAGGAGGCCGAGCCAGCTTGCTGGCGAGGGAGGCGCGCACAGGTGCTCGGGCTCGTCCCGCGGGAGGCGGAGGAAGACCTCCTCGAGGATCTCCTCCGGCAGCGCCGGTGCCGGACTCGTCGGCGGCGGCATGGTGGGCGGAGGCGGCGAGGGTTTCTGGTGGGGAAATTTTCGAGCTTGTCCAGCGGGACTGGAGGAGTGGCCAGCCAGCCGACATGTGGGGCCGCAGTGAGAGTGTACTTTGGGCCTTCAGGGAACGTCGTGCTAGTCTGGTACTGGTAGCAGATTCAAAAATCTAAATTTTGCCCCATTTGTCTTTTTTGTGTAGCCCAAACTATGGCGAATTTTGAGTTGAAATTTTGCACACTTGTAGATCTCAAATTTATAAACATCTGAGATTTTCCTCTTGATTTTTGAAAACTCTTAAGTACACTTGCAGACAAACTCTTAAGTATCGGTTTTGAATTTTTTTTAAACCCGAGCTACATGTAGCTCGGTCTCCATTTGAACTTTTCGCTTTGCGTGGCCGTACGTTGTGAAGAAGTCATCGAGAGCAAAACAATATGTTTAGGTTTCCTAAGAAATGTTCACGTGTTCTGCCAAAAATTCGATGCGTATCTCAGAAAAGATATTTCACGTATTCACAAGAAAAACAGGAATAAGAAAAGGGCATGGAAACGAGCTTTGAAAATTAGTGGCCGAAAGTCGAAACCACACACGCATATAAGTACATCCGATCGATCGATGAGTACGGTGGTTGGCCCCGGGAAGATAGTGTAACCTAATGCCTAGCTATATAACCTAACTGCACCAGGCCGATCGATCGGATCGGATCGGAGCGTGAGTTTTGATCCAGTCTCCATGGAGACGGTGCCCGCCGCCTCCCGTGACCGGCTGAGCGATCTCCCGGACTGCCTGCTGCACACCGTGCTGTCGTCCCTCCGATCCCGGCAGGCGGTTCAGACGTGCCTGCTGTCGCGGCGGTGGCGGCACTGTGGCGCTCCGTGCCGTGCCTCGACGTCGACCAGCGGGACTTCCTCCTCCTGGACGACGACGACGAACCGGAGCCGCCGGCTTCCGATGCGGCTCGAAGGAGAGGCTCGTCAGGGAGGTCAAGGGGCAGAGAAGCTTCGAAGACTTCGCCGACGCCCTGCTGATCCTCCATACGTGTGGCCCATCGACGTGTGTAGGCTGCGTATCGCCGACCGTGATCTCCGCAGGGACTTGAACCGGTGGATACGCCGCGGGGTGGCGCGCCATCCCGTGGAGCTCCGCGTCGCCTGCGACGGTGGACCTCGCCACTACGACGACCCTCCGTTTTGCTTCTACTATGCCTCCGGCGCCGTCGGCGCCCTGTCGGTCACGAGCCGTCTAAGGAGGCTCCACCTTTCCGGGTTGACCCTAACGGAGGAGTTCGCGGAGGAACTCGAATCCGAGTGCCCGGTCCTCGAAGACTTGAGCCTCGTCGGCTGCCAGTGCAACCACAAGTTCCGAGGCAACATCGCCTCCAGCTCCCTCAAGAGGTTGCACGTCCAGGGGCGCCACGGCGACTACCACAGCTTGAGGTTACTACGCACTCTCGCCGTTCCTGCCCTTGTTTCCTTGGACCTAGACAACGTCTTCCTGCCGGACGTTGAAGAAGAGTTGCAGTCCCTTGCTGTGGCATCCGTCACAGATCCAAATGAGCCTGGCTGCGAATACCATGGTCTCTTGAAATTCATGCGCAACGCCAAGGTCTTGGAACTCCGGAGTTTTACCACGACGGTACGTTGCAATCAAGTCATCATTGGCTTCCTTTCATCGTAATCCCAGCTTAATTTGTAGATCACTCTCTCTCCAGGAGTTCCATAACCTCAGGATGTTAACTTTCATAGAATGTGAAATTGGAGATAGATGCCAGGTGTTGAGGTACATTTTAGAGAACGTCTCAAGTCTAGAGACACTTGTGCTGCAAGATTGCAAGGTGATGTATTTATCGTTTGTGATAAAAAACTCGTTGCTCAGAGGCTCCCGCGACCATGGCCGCGCCCAGGGACGGCGCCGCGCCGCCTAGCTGATCTCCCAGCTCTGGCCTCCTCTGCGTCTGCTCTGGCAAGATCCGGAGTCCTCTCGGCGCCCTCTTCCCGCCCAGCTCGGAGTCCGGGGCCACCGTCGCCGGGGTCGTCGCTGAGCCCGACATGTGAGGTGCTCGGTTTCCACCGTGTCCGTGGGCTCCGTGCGCGGTCCCTGCCGTCGGGCCGCCTGCTCCTTCGTCCTCGTCATCGCCGCCCCGGCCGGCCGGCATGCTGCCGCCGCCTCCGGCAGCCCCTCTCGCCGGGTTGCCGCGGGTGGAGCTCTCGAGGCCGCGGCCACGTCCTCTCCGCCTCGGATGCCCGCCGTCGAGCCTGCTGCGGCCGCCCTCGCTCGTCGCAGGTCGGGGCCTGCCGTCATCGTCCCCGAGCGCTCTGGCAACCTGATGGTGTGCCCGCCGCTGCCGCCTAGCTCTGGACCCCCACCCCACCACCGGCCCTCCCGTTGCCCGCCGCCCCGACGCCCTCGGCCGCAATTTCTTTGCGCCCTCACCAGATCCCGCCGCCGCCTGCCGTCGTCCCGGCCGGCTTCTCTCCCCGCGTGGTGCTGCTCACCCCAGAACCACCGCGCTCCAAGCTTCGTTCCGTGGTCGTCGGTGACCTCGGCTCTATGGCCGTCGGGCTTGTGGTGTCGGAGGCGCAGCTGGAGGGGACGCGCAGCTGGAGGGGACGACCGGGATGGCCTCCAGCGTGGATGAGGAGCCGAAGCTTGCTGGTTGCGCCATCAGTGTTGCGCCCGCTGCCTCCGTTTGCGTTCCTGCGACCCCGGCATCCACGCAGAGCGACGCTATTGGCCTTGAGGTTGGTGGGCGGCCTTGGCAGGTGGTTCAGCATCGACAACCCCGGGTCCCCGCGCCTTCTTCTCGCCCACGTGCCGACCGGCCGCGCCGTCAAATTCCTCGGCACCTTCGTGGACTCTGCTTCAAGTGCTTGCAGAAGGGGCACTTCATCGCCGAGTGCACGAACCAGATTTGCTGCCGCCGTTGCTCTCGCTCGGGTCACAAGGAGAAGGAGTGCCACCGCGAGCGGGACTCTGGGCAGCTCCAGCAGGTCGGCCAGTCTCCCCCTGCTCCGCGTCGCCTGCAGCTCAACCGCGCCGCCCTCTGGACCGCTCCTGGGCTTCTGTGGCTGCGCCTCCCACTGCGCCTGCTAGTCCGGCAGCTCCGCAGGCCGGGATGCTGAAATCTTCCTTCGATGAGCAGGCGATGCTGCTGCGGGCGGAGCTGCGTGGCATGGCCACGTCGCAGCTTGAGGAGGTGGCCGCTTTGGAGCTCAAGAGGACGGAGGCTGTGCAGGGCTTGTTGGCGAGATTTGGGAGTTTGTTGGAGCGGGCTGAGATTGCTCTAGAGAGGCTCTTCACGGCACCGGGTGTTATGCAGACGTTTTCTACACCGCCTCCGCTTGCTGGGATCGGGGTTGGCTGTGCGGACGGTGGTTCTGAGCCCTTTGGTTGCTACTCCCTAGGAAGGGGACCAGTCCGGTGGAAGGGCTCTTCCATGAGATTGCTGGCATGATGTCGGGATCATCCAGCGACAACCGACGCGGCTGCCGCTTGGGCCGAGAAGAGATTATGCAGGAAATACATGTGGAGCTTCCACAGACAGTGACAGGGGAGGTGATCTCTCGACAGGAGATGCTCGACGGTGCGTCCTGTGAGGGGGGCACGTCGACATGGGGGAAGAGGCTGACAGGGATGATGGGGAGATGCAACAGATGAGGTCTGGCCTGGCAGACCTGCGAGAGCAGGTGGTGGTGCTGAACGACGAGGAGGTGAGCATCGACGACCCGGGGTGGGTGCCGTATCGCTCACCGATCAGGGTGTGGCCGGGCAGCAGCTCGACAAGGACGTCCTCATGCCGGCGCAAGCTGGCTTTGGTGAGCAGGACCTGGAGATGGATGCACCTCTGTGCCCCTTGTCGGGCTTCCTTGCCCGGGTCGTGGCGCCGATCGAGGTCTCCGTTTTGGGCACGCCGGCCACGGCGCTGGTCCATGAGAAGCTGGTGGCGGCGGCGTCTGTGCGGAGGAGCGACAGGTTCGTCAAGCTTCACCCAGAAGGCGCCAACATGGAGCAGCTGGCCATGGAGGCCGTGGCGCGACGTCTCGGCTCCCGGCCTGAGGAGGACAACACCTCTGAGCGCGTGCGGCAGGATTACTTGGCTCTGTGGGGTGACAAACCCTCACGACCAGGCGGTGGCGGCCATCGATGACCTTGTCCTCTACGTGAAGAATCCCAAGAAGAAGATGGTGTTTGGGACCGGGGCAGCGCGGCAGAGGCCGCCGGAGATTGCCTAGATGACAGCGGCTAGTGGAGCCATCATCCTCTCGATGTGGGGGATATGGAAGGAGAGGAACCAGAGGTGTTTCTGCAGCGCGGAGATCCTTCAACGGAGGTGGCAGATTTGGTGCGGGGAGTGATGGCGTTGCGGGCTTTCGCCCACACGCAGGATCCGCGGGACTTTATTTTCTGTTTTTGCATGTAGAGGGAGTTTTCTCTAACCCAAAATGCTGTACATAACCATCTATTCTATCTAATCGAACGGCGGATCCGACCGCCTTAAGCCTCAAAAAAAAATGTATTTATCGTTTGCGAATGATTTGTTTTTGTTCATTTGAAATGAAATGTAAGCAATGTGCCATGCATCGATCATCTCATACATGTTTATGGTGCTTGCAAACAGACCTCTGGGATTTGTGGGGATGGATCAACTTCCAGTTGGTGTACCGATACAGCATTCCACAGGTGTAAGAACCTCGAATCTATACAAGTCAATTATCATGATCAGGATGTCCCTCATGTGCTTGTTGCTGCACTGACGCAAATCGCAAGGATGTAGTCAAGCCACACCGCGGCGAACAAAACTATGTTGTGTGGCTGGACTGGATGCGTCGCGTCGTTGGGTGGAAAAAGAAATTTCTCACAAAGGTTTGGTCGATCTTGGCTCCTTGATTGAATTACATGTAGTTCCAACCTAACTTGGAAGCACCGCGCTGTTCTTTTGGCCTTGTAGCGATATGCTTGTGCTGTTGCCGAGTCGGACGACTCTCTGTCTGACGAGGAGCACGAGTCCCGTGTGTGGAAGCACCGTACGAGAAAGAAACATGGAAGGGACTGCACTGTCAGGGCACGTCGTAGGGCGGCTCACCTAGCCCAACGCTGAAGCGTTCTTCTACCCCCCCCCCCCCGGGGTATGGACCCAAATAAAGAGTGGCATTCCGGAGCGATGTTGGAATTTTTCTTTCAGTGGCAGCAGGTCCTGTTTTAGTTTATACAAGCAATAACATCAAGTTTTCTATGTTAATTTAGGTAATGAATAATTTTTGTTGTTTTGTTTTTTTCTTTGGAATGATTTTGATATTTCTGTTTTTCTTCAGTATAGTTGAACCTTTGGTCTATCATAGTTAACATTATTTCACTGAAAGTAAATATTTGGTTCATGGCACTCGCATTTTATTTTCATCATAGACTTGATACTTTGTTCTAAATCTAATCCTTTAGTCGTTCTAGCAAACATTTTTAGTCCTACTTTTTTATTCATCTCGGTGAAATATTTAGTTAATAGTTGAATGTTTATGCTTGCCATGTGAAACAACGAGGATGTCGCCTTCGGGAAGGGGGGGGGGGGGGGGTGAATAAGCGATTTAAAATAATTACGGTTTAGGCTTGAATAATGTGGAATAAAACTTATTAAAGTTAGATTACAGCAAAGGTCAAGAGAGAAAATCACCAAACGTACTCATCGATCGATCGGATGTATGCGTGAGTGGTTTCGCATTTCGACAACTTATTTTATGAGAACTATTTTGCAAGCTCGTTTCCATGCCTTTTTTATCTGTTTTTCATGTGAATAATTTCTGACATACATACGAAAATATTGTTTTGGAGAACACGTAAACACAAAACATATATAGTACTTCCTCTGATATAAAATTGGCTTGTGCTTCCGTAGGCCCCTAAGTCTCATAATCACATAACCGTATCGAGCCATTTTTTATGTCAATTAGTCAATGAACAATTTGTGTTGTTTATTTTTCTTTGTTTGGAAATGATTTTAATATTTGTAATTTTTTCTTCAGTATAGTTGAACCTTTGGTCTATCATAGTCAACATTATTTCAATGTAATTAAATATTTGGTTCATGGCACTCGCATTTTATTTTCATCATAGACATGATAATTTGTTCTAAAGGTAATCACTTTAGTCGTTCTAGCTAACATTTTTACTCAGACCTTTTTTTTTCATCTCGGTCAGATATTTAGTTTACTAGTTGAATATTTAGTGCTTGCAATGGCCCTTCAATTTCTTTCCTCGCCTCACATGTAAATATAATTGACGCAAAAATTCATATGTGGAGAAAAGATAACAACAAAATATTCAAAAGCACACATTAAAATTGTGATTTAAAACATAAAAATATTTTAATTCAACATCGTATGCAAAGAAAGTAAGAACACAATTTTTCTTATTAAGTAAGATCGACTCTTAAGAATAAAAGAGTTGGAATATTCCAGTATCTTAAATTGACTAGGCAACCTCCAGAGTCCAGACACTGGAATCCAGTATCTTTAAACTAGAAGATAAAAGAGTTCAGCATTGACTAGCTAATTGATTGTGAGTGCATTATGTGACAGAAATGAAAGATAGACTCCTACTCACGTTGGTTCCTTGTCAGTTAGATTATAGTATTATCCAACACCACAAAAAGGCAACAGGTGCAGAACAATTGTCAGTTATAGATGTATTGTTCCTCAAGTGTAGGTTTACTGGTAAGAAAATCGCCTATTAACGTGCTGCCTTGATTACATCTACAAGCAAAAAACTCTAGCAATAACATAACATAATCTAACTGTTTAGACCTAAATGTGTAGCCCAATTGAACATCGAAAAATTTATTCTCTCATGTAAAAATATACTAGTTAATTATCACTACAATATCTAAGCTCCCTAAAATTTGAGATCTAGGTTGAGCCACGTGGCAACATCCCATTGGTCCTTGCTCTAAATATTCGTGTCCACCGGATTAAGGTCAAAGTAATATTATCCGTCCGTCCAGGTGGACAAAAATTTAGTGATGATTTTTTAACTTCCGCACATGAATTTACCGGCGCTCCTCTCTTAGAGAATCTCCAATAGCTATCATATTATCGGGTCTAACTCATTTTTAGGAAATTTGAGGCCAAAAACCTTACTCCAATAGCTAGATGTCATTGATGTAAATTTTGTCCAAATTTATTTTGTGCAGTCCAAAAAATAATACCAAGTGCCGCAAAACATAACACTTGGGTTGTCGTTATATAAAAAGGGCAATGTGGGCACGCCATGTAACACCCCGGCCCACCCCGGGCGAGCCTATCACCCCTGGCAGCTCTCTAGAAATCTCTAGACTGGCCCACAGATCAACACTAGTCTTTTCTGCGCACTTTGTCCTCACTCGTGCGCACCCGGGAACGAGTTCCCAGTCGGTCACTCCGGGCCAAGCACGCTTAACTCGGAGCTCCTTTCAGATGAGCTTCTGGAAAAGAAGTTGCAACTTGTTGATATGAGTATTTTATCATCCTATTAAGCCCTGAGCCAGGATCTGACATCCTTCCCCCTTAGAAGACCGACGCCTTCGTCGATCAGCCCCAGTACAGGAACTTCCCGTCTTGGCACCCTTCCATGGTCCAGTGCCGACACATGTCCACATGTCCGCGCCCTGACCCGCACACGCCCGAGTTACCGTGAGGGCGGCTCTGATACCAAATGTAACACCCCGTCCCACTCCCGGGCCAGGTCTTGGGCGTGACACGCCAACTGACAATTGTAAGTTTCACCTCCGCGCCTCTTCTCCCATCGATTGGCCCCGAACCAGGTAGCTCTGTCAAACTCTTAACAATTCGGCCACGAGTTCCACCACCACTGCGAGGGCACGATAGGGATTCGACCTTGAGGTTGTCCTCGCTCTCCTCCCCAGCGGGTATGATGGCTACGTGTTGGTGAACCCCAAGAGGAAGGTTATGATGTAGACAGCAGAAGTTTTCCCTTGAGAAATCTACCCAAGGTTATCAATCCAGTAGGACTTGACGATCTATCGGAAGGTTGTTGATGTTGACTCCCCTGGCGCTAGGGAGCTTGCACCAACGTGGAATCTGCACATACACAAACCAGAACTTTGCCCAACACGAAACAGAGAGGTTGTCAATCTCTCCGGTCTTGCAGAAACAAAGAGTTAAACGTATGGTGTGGAAAACAGCAGGAAACACAGCAAGTAACAGGAAACAGATGATTGCAGCAGGTTGTGTAAACAGTATGAGGAAATTGGACCAGGGTCCACAGTTCACTAGTGGTGTCTCTCTCAGAACGGATAACTAGCATGTTGGGTAAACAAATTACAGCTGGGCAATTGACAAATAGAGGGGCATAACAATGCAATACATGCCAAGATGTCTACTATGAAATCTAGTTGGGCATTACAACAAAATACATATACCGTTATTCCAACAGCATCTATGCCTAAATAATCCACCTTCAAGGCAGCATCCGCATCCTGTTCAGTATTAAGTTGCTAACAACAGATTATTGAATGAAGTAAAGTGTGTAATGTAATCAATACAAGTACCCTTGGACACTGCACCAATGTTTTATCCCTAGTAGCAACAGCACATCTACCATCTTAGACCTTTCTGTCACTGATCCAGATATCTAGAGACTGAACCCACTATCGAGCATAAATACCCCCTCTTGGAGTCACAAGCATCTACTTGGCCAAAGCATCTACTAGCAACGGAGAGCATGCAAGATCAAGAGCACATAGATAAACAACTTGAATAAACATGGTATCAATATTATCGGATCCCAGCAAACACAACATCTAGCATTACAATAAGATGATCTTGATCATGTTAGGCAGCTCACAAGATCTAAACATGGAGCACAAGGTAGAGAGACAACCATCTAGCTACTGCTATGGACCGTAGTCCAGGGGTGGACTACTCACGAAACACTCGGAGGCAGGCATGGTGATGTAGAGCCCTCCGGTGATGATCTCCCCTCCGCAGGGTGCCGGGAAGAGCTTCAGAACTCTTCCGATCTGAGATTGACGATGACGGCCGCGACGGAACTTTTCGTGGAATATGATCGACCGTAATAGGGTTTTCGCGTCGCGGAGAATATATAGGCGAAGAGGCGGCGTCGGTGGCCGAGGGGGGCCACCACGCCATGGGGGGCGCGGCCCACCCTGGGCCGCGCCCTAGTGTGGCGTGGCCCCTAGTGGGTCTGCTCCGACTCCCCTTTGGACTCCGTGATCTCCTCGTGATATTATTGACGATGTCTTTTGTTTCGTCCAATTCCAAGAATATTTCCTTAATAGATTTTGAAACAAAAAACAGCAGAAAACAGGGAACTGGCACTG
Organism: Poa pratensis; assembly: GCA_947311845.1. Classification (NCBI taxonomy): domain Eukaryota; kingdom Viridiplantae; phylum Streptophyta; class Magnoliopsida; order Poales; family Poaceae; genus Poa; species Poa pratensis. The sequence continues at coordinate 30,667,995 of CAMZMU010000112.1, forward strand.
TGGCATCTTGTTAATAGGTTAGTCCCAGAAAATGCATAAAAATGATATAAAGTATAACCAAAACATGTAGCAATTGATATAATAACAGCATGGAACATCAAAAATTATAGATACGTTTGAGACGTATCAAGCATCCCCAAGCTTAGTTCCTGCTCGTCCTCGAGTAGGTAAAACGATAAAAACAGATAATTTTTGAAGTGACATGCTACCAACACAATCTTTGATCAAATAACAATGTAATGCACATGATCTGAATGAAGTGATCCAAGCCAATGGTCTATAGTTTGCAAGCAAGTAAATAAAGAGTAAACATAAGTGATCACACAAGTGCAAACTTTCATGAATAACACTATAAAACATTGATAACCCACAAGTATAGGGGGTGTATCGTAGTACTTTCGATAAATAAGAGTGTCGAACCCAACGAGGAGCAGAAGGTGTTGACAAGCGGTTTTGATGAAGGATTCACTGTAAATGCTCACAGACAAGTTTTTAGGAGTTTTTGATATGACAGATAAATAAAGTACAAGTAAATAAAATGCAGTATAATAGTTGCAGCGAGTGGCCCAATCCTTTCTACAGCAAAGGACAAGCCGGTTGTTGTACTTATAATGACCAAACGTTCTTGAGGACACACGGGATATTGTCAAGTGCTTTCGCTTCATATAGTTGATTAATCTTCATTGTTTTGATAAGTGTTGTGTGGGTGAACCTATGCTAATGCACCGCCCTTCCTAGGACTAATACATACTTGTGATTATACCCCTTGCAAGCATCCGCAAATACAAGAAAGTAATTAAGTTAAACTAACCACAGCCTTAAACTTTGAGATCCTGCTATCCCTCATGCATCGATATACCAACGGGTGTTCAGGTTTCTGTCACTCCGGCAACCCCACAATTGGCAAACGAATACACAATGCATTCCCCTAGGCCCATAAAGGTGAAGTATCATGTAGTCGACGTTCACATGACACCACTAGAAGAATAACACCACAACTTAAGCATCAAACCATTAAATATTACTCAACATAGTTCACTACTAACATCAAGACTTCTCCCATGTCCTCAAGAACTAAACGAACTACTCACAAGACATCATACGGAACATGATCAGAGGTGATATGATGATGAATAACAATCTGAACATAAACCTTAGTCCAATGGTTTCACCCAATAGCATCAATAACAAGAGTAATCAACACCGGGAGAGTTTCCCCTATGAAATAGACAAGATTCAGCCCTAGATGTTAACGGAGACGGGTGCAGCGGCGGTGATGATGGTGTTGGCGGTGGAGATGATGATGATGATGATCCCGATGAAGTCCAGCTCGATGACGGTGATGATGGCGACGATTTCCCCCTCCGGGAGGGAATTTCCCCCGGCAGATTTCTTCCTGCAGGGGAGCTTTTCGCTCTCTGGTGTTTTCCGCCTCGTGGAGGCGGCGGAATATTTCGATGGCCTCCTCCTGTGTTAGGGTTCCGAGGGGGTCAAGTACGCGAAGGGGGAACGGCTGAGGTGGGCCAGGGCCCCCAAACCACCTCTCGGCGCGGCAGGGGGCCCACCGCGCCAAGGGGAGGAGGGCCCACCATGGCCCATCTCAGCTCCCCTTTTGGCCTCCTCCATCTTCTGGTAAAATAGGAACTTCCATATGTCTCCTTCGATTTATTGATCTTCAGAAATAGTGCATCTCGACGGTGCTTTTTCCAGCAGAATCCTGACTCCGGTGTCCAATTCTCCATTATTCATCAAACATGCAAAATAGGTAAAATAACATAAGTAACACTTCTAAATATGAAATATATCGATGAATAGCAGTAAATTATGATATAAAATAGTGATGCAAAATGGACGTATCAACCCCCCCAAGCTTAGACCTCGCTTGTCCCCAAGCGAAAACTGAGCTCAGTAAACATGACCACAAGTTTATGGAGCAAAGTGTCGATAAATAAAATACGGACAAGAAGCATCACATTCATTGATACACAAGTCATTCTAGACAGCAACTTCCCTTCATATAATCTAACTTGAAATAAGTAAAGGGAACCACGATGAAGTGCATAAAGAGAACCATGATTGGTGAAGGCAAACTTAAACTCTTGGTCAGAGAACAATTAACAGATCATACTTATCTTTCGAGAAGAGTCTTTATATCAGAGCTTATATAGCAGAACTTACATGCCTTAATCATAACAGTCTCCTTACAGTCATTGATAACTTTCAAAGTTATATTCATTCGGATAAAAGCTATTGTGCGAAACAAGGAAATGAGAGATATGATTAGAAGTATCAACACATATAACTAATTGGATCTCAACAACTCAAATGCTTGCTTGAGATAGAGAGGAATGGGTTTACTGACTCAACAATAATGTAAAAGATAGGCCCTTCGCAGAGGGAAGCAGGGATTAAATCATGTGCTAGAGCTTTTAAGTTTTGCAAAGCATATAGAGAGTATGAAAATAGTTGTTTGAGCTATGTATGTCGTTGTCAACGAATCGTAGTAAAGTGAACACTAACCCCTTGTCAACCAGACTTTCAAGAGCGGCTCCCATGAAGGACGTTATCTCTACCAGCAAGGTAGATCATCCCTCTTCTCTTTTGTTTACACATGTATTTTAGTTTCTTTATAGTTGACACTCCTCCCAACCTTTTGCTTACACAAGCCATGGCTAACCGAATCCTCGGGTGCCTTCCAACATTCACATACCATGGAGGAGTGTCTATTTGCAAATTAAGTTGCTTACTGATAAATCAGGGCAAAACATGTGAAGAGAATTATTAATGAAAGTTGTAGTTAATTGGGACTGGGCACCCCATTTGCCAGCTCTTTTTGCAAATTGTTGGATAAGCGGTGTATATGCCACTAGTCCATTGGTGAAAGTCTGTTTGACAAAAGTGCTAGAGAAACTCTACAGAACCCTCATGAGCTAATAAACAGTGACACAAAACTAGGAGTAATAAGTTTTGAATAATTTAAAGGTAGCACATGAAGTATTTACTTGGAATGGCGCAAAATACCATATAGTAGGAAGTTATGGTGGACTCGAATGGCAATGGTTTGGCTCAAGGTTTGGATGTATGAGAAGCATTCCCTCTCGATACAGGTCTTTGGCTAGCAAGGTTATGTAGCAAGCATAAGAGTTGAGGGATACAAACAATTATACAAGTGATAAGAATAATCATGCAATCTTCCTTAGAAGCACAAATAGTTTAACTTAAGAATACTAAGCTTATGAGCACAAAGAAAGAAAGATCATGGAATAATATATTTGCATGCACTCCCTCTTCTACTTAAGTCTCAAAGTATTGTCTACTACTGACCAATGCTAAGTTTGCCAAAACCAAAAAGATTAACTTGGTGCTCTAAAAAGTGATCCCTATACTAACAACAAGGTTATCAATATGAAAGAGAATTGCAAGCTAAAATAAAGTATGCAGAAAGTAAATGATAAAACTTCTCATTAATATTTCATAACGGCAACTCACACCAAGGGATACATAGATAACCAACTAAAAGAGAGATACTTCCACATTGCAAACCATCATATAAGATAACTTCCCTACTCACGATATGACTTTATGGAAAAGTAAAAGGTAAAGATAATGTGTGATACCGCGGCACTCCCCCAAGCTTGGAACAAACCAAGGGGATGCCAATACTTATGATGAATTACTCCTTCGGTGGTGGTGGCGGTATGACTTGGATTGGAGTAAGAAACCGTTCCAGCATTCGGCGGAGTCTGATATTCTCTTCCTGGAGTATTTCCACCTCCCTCCGCAGGGCTCGGTATTGATCACAGAACTCATCTGTAACTCGAAGTACTTCCGTCACTGCCGGAAAAGAGCTGTAGTCCGGAATAGGTGGTATTGCTCCCTGCAGGTTATGAGAAAAAGCACGTTGAGCGTTAACCGATCCCACAAAGGTGGGCTTCCTGACTGCAGGCTGTTCTCCCTTTGTTGACGGCATCCCCTTTACTTCCTTCATGCGCTTTCATCTTTGCTCTTGACTTCCTCCTTCAGCTTGGGGTCTTGAGTCTCGTCTTCCAAAGGCTCCTTGCCCTTGTTGTTGTTGTTGGAGACCATGGCGCTTCTAAATCTGAAAACAATATCTGGACAGAAACAGCTCGAAACGAAACACGATGAAAAGGCGAGATACGAACCTCGGGGGTTCGGGTGAGTTATATAGCAAAAAGTTTTACAACATAAGGAAGGTACAGGAGGAAACCTGATCGGAGACGAGCTCCGGGGTGCTCAAACCACCAGGCGGCGCGGCTGGGGGCCCACCGCGCCGACCTATGGTTTGGGCACCACGGGTGCCGTCTCCCATCCGGTTCGGTCTCTTATTTTTCCATATTTAATAAAAACGACGAAAATATCTTCTAGAAAGTTATTCGCGAAACTTTTCTTACCGAAACTGTTACCTATTCGAATCGAATTCTGCAGTCCCAGAAAAATGTTCTTCAATGAAAGTTTCCGGAGTCACCACTTTAATTGTATCAACCTCTTCATTAATAGAATCTCCAGAAATATAATGCTTGAGTCTTTGACCATTTACCACTTGTGTAGAGTTATCTTTCAATGAAGCAATTTTTATTGCACCTGAACGATACACCTCCACAATAACAAATGGTCCTTCCCATTTTGAGAGTAACTTTCCTGCAAAAAATCTGAGACGAGACCTATACAATAGAACTTTCTCACCAACATTAAATTCTCTTTTAAGAATTCTCCTATCATGCCATCTCTTAACTTTTTCTTTAAAGAGTCTAGCATTTTCATAAGCCTCACTTCTCCATTCATCTAAAGAACTTAAGTGCAACAACCTTTTCTCACCGGCAAGTTTAAAATCTCTATTAAGTTCTCTCACTGCCCAATAAGCTTTGTGTTCTAATTCTAAAGGCAAGTGACAAGCTTTACCATAAACCATTTTATAAGGAGACATGCCCATGGGGTTCTTATAAGCAGTTCTATAAGCCCATAAAGCATCATTTAACTTACTAGCCCAATTTTTTCTAGATTTATTAACAGTCTTTTGCAAGATAGATTTAATCTCCCTATTTGACAATTCTACTTGTCCACTAGTTTGAGGATGATAGGCTGAAGCAATTCTATGATTAACACCATATTTAGCAAGAGTTTTCTAAAACCACCATGGATAAAATGAGAACCTCCATCAGTCATAAGATATCTAGGTACACCAAACCTAGGAAAAATGACATCTTGAAGCATTTTTAAAGAGGTCTCACCATCAGCACTTTTAGTAGGTATAGCTTCTACCCATTTAGTGACATAATCAACAGCAACAAGTATATGAGTATTACCTTGTGAAGAAGGAAAAGGACCCATGAAGTCGAATCCCCAACAATCAAATGGTTCAATAACAAGAGAATAACTCATAGGCATTTCATTGCGTCTAGAGATATTACCAACCCTTTGACATTCATCACAAGATAAAATAAACTTTCTTGCATCCTTAAAGAGGGTAGGCCAATAAAAACCTGATTGTAGAACTTTCTGCGCAGTTCTATCTCCAGCGTGATGCCCTCCATAAGCACTTCCATGGCATTTCCTCAGTATTTCCTGTTGTTCATATTCAGGAACACATCTTCGCATAATACCATCGACTCCTTCTTTATATAAGTGTGGGTCATCCCAAAAGTAATGCCGCAAGTCATAAAAGAATTTCCTTCTTTGCTGAGCTGAAAAGGTTGGAGGCAAGTACTTGGAAACAATAAAGTTAGCATAATCAGCATACCAAGGACTATCTCGCGAACTTACACTTATTGCAGCCAATTGTTCATTTGGAAAGCTATCATTAACAGGAATAGGATCATAAGGAATGCTTTCCAATCTAGACAAATTATCAGCAACAGGATTTTCAGCACCTTTTCTATCTATGATATGCAAATCAAATTCTTGCAAAAGAAGTACCCATCTAATAAGCCTTGGCTTAGCATCTTTCTTTTCCATAAGGTATCTAATTGCAGCATGATCAGTATGAATAGTGACTTTCGAATCAACTATGTAGGGTCGAAATTTGTCACAAGCAAAAACTACAGCTAGAAATTCTTTTTCAGTAGTGGCATAATTCTTTTGAGCAGAATCAAGAGTTTTACTAGCATAATGAATAACATTTAACTTTTTATCTACTCGCTGCCCAAGAACAGCGCCTACAGCATAATCACTAGCATCACACATAATTTCAAAAGGTAAATTCCAATCAGGTGGTTCAACTACAGGAGCGGTGATTAAAGCCTTTTTCAAAGTTTCAAAAGCTTCCTTACAATCATCATCAAAAACAAAGGGTACATCTTTTTGAAGAAGATTAGTAAGAGGCTTGGAAATTTTAGAGAAATCTTTAATAAACCTCCTATAAAAACCAGCATGACCAAGAATACTACGAATACCTTTAACATCTTTGGGACAAGGCATCTTTTCAATTGCCTCCACTTTAGCTCGATCAACTTCAATACCTCTTTCAGAAATTTTGTCCAAGAACAATTCCTTCATTAACCATAAAGTGGCATTTCTCCCAATTAAGAACAAGGCTAGTTTCTTCACATCTCTGCAAAACTTTGTCAAGGTTGTGCAAACAATTATCAAAGGAAGTTCCATAGACGGAGAAATCGTCCATGAAGACTTCCACAATTTCCTCACAAAAGCCATGAAAAATAGCAGACATGCATCTTTGAAAAGTAGCAGGAGCATTACATAAACCAAAAGGCATACGTCTATAAGCATAAGTTCCATAAGGACAAGTAAAAGTAGTTTTCTCTTGATCTTGCGCTCTCACAGCAATTTGAGAAAACCCAGAATACCCATCAAGGAAACAAAAGTGAGTTTTCTTGGACAACCTCTCAAGCATTTGATCAATAAAAGGCAAAGGATAATGATCTTTCTTAGTTACTTTGTTAACCTTTCTAAAATCAATGCACATCTATAACCAACTACTACTCTTTGAGGAATTAGTTCATCATTTTCATTAGGAACAACGGTAATTCCTCCTTTCTTAGGAACACATGCACAGGACTTACCCATCTACTATCAGCAATAGGATAAATAATACCAGCTTCAAGAAGTTTTAATACCTCATTTCTTACCACTTCTTTCATCTTGGGTATTAAACGACGCTGATGCTCAACAACAGGCTTTGCATCAGGTTCCATGTTGATGGCGTGCTGACATATAGTAGGAGAAATTCCCTTCAGGTCATCAAGAGTATATCCCATAGCTCCGCGGTGTTTCCTCAACACTCCCAATAACCTTTCCTCCTCTGTACCTGAAAGTTTAGAGCTGATAATAACAGGATATATTTTCTTATCATCAATATAAGCATATTTAAGATTATCAGGCAGAGGTTTCAAATCAAAAACAGGATCCTCCTTGGGTGGCATTGTGGTACCCAAATCTTCCACAGGTAAATTGTGTTTGAGCATAGGTTGACGAAGGAATACTTCATCAAGCTCATTCCTTTCTTCCCTGAAGTTCTCACTTTCATGATTCTCCATATGTTGCTGCAAAGCATTGTTAGGAGCAAGAACAATAGATGCAAGTTGAGCAATTTCAAAATCCTCACTAGGCAATTCAGTTTCATAAGGTGCTTTAGCAAATTTAGAGAAATTGAATTCATAAGATTCACCAGCAAATTTAGTAAAGATTTTCTCTTTCTTACAATCTATAACAGCACCACAAGTATTCAGAAAAGGTCTACCAAAAATAATAGGACAACTATCATTGGCAGCCGACCCAAGTACAAGAAAATCAGCAGGGTATTTAGTCTTACCACAAAGGACTTCGACATCTCTAATGATACCAATTGGAGAGATAGTTTCCCTATTAGCAAGCTGAATAACCACATCAATCTCTTCAAGTTTACAAGGAGCAATTTCGTGCATAATTTCCCTGTAAAGCTCATAAGGAATAGCACTAGAACTTGCACCAATATCACATAAACCATAATAGCAATGATCACCTATCCCAACAGAAAGCACAGGAACACTAGACTTCCTAGAACTTTTAGGATGTGAGACAATATTAGAAGCATCCTCACAAAAGATAATGTGTCTATCTTCTAAATTTTCAGTGACAAGATCTTTAACCAATGCTACAACAGGTTCAACAGTTATTTGCTCATCAGGTTTGGTAGTTTTCTTATTACTTTTACTAACAACACCAGTTATGATAGTATGTTCCTTAATCTTATTAGGAAAAGGAACTTTTTCAATATAAGGTTCTGGAATAATGCGATCAGCAACATTAACCTCAACACCTTTAGATATATGAGAAACAGATTCATCTTTATATGGTTCATGATAATTTTTAAAACCCTCCTTCGGCAAACCGAAATAGGAAGCAAAGGCTTTATAAAAGTTTGCAACAATTTGAGAGTCAAGACCATAAGTAGTGCTAATTTTGCGATAATCATCAGTATCCATAAAATTTTTAACACACTCAAAGTCATAGTTTATACCTGACTCCCTACCTTTGTCATTCTCCCATCCTTCAGTGTTCTCCTGAATCCGATCAAGAAGGTCCCACTTAAACTCTTCTTTATTACGAGTGAACGATCCAGCACAAGTGGTATCCAATAGAGTTTTATCTTGAAAGGAGAGTCTTGCATAAAAGTTATCAATAACAATATTACCAGGAAGCTCATGAATGGGACATTTGAGCATTAATGCCTTCAATCTCCCCCACGCTTGAGCGATACTCTCTCCATCATAGGGCCAGAAGTTATATATGAGGTTCCGATCCTTATGAATCTCACTTGGAGGATAGAATTTGGAGTAAAAGAGAGGTACAATTTCCTCCCATCCAAGAGAATACCCATTCTTCAGCAGTTTATACCAATGTGCAGCTTTACCAGACAGTGATAGAGAGAATAATTTCTTCTTAACTTCTCCCATCGAGATACCTGCACACTTAAATAACTCGCACAATTCATGCAGAAATAACAAATGATCTCCAGGATGGACAGTTCCATCTCCTGCATAGCGGTTATTTGTGACACGTTCAACAATTTTCATAGGAATTTTGAACGGTATTACCTGCTCATCTGACGCCTCCTCTACTACCTTAGCAGTGGTAGTTGTTTTCCCAAATAGGAATTCAAGAGAAGACCCCTCCATAATGAGATATAGCAGCAGGCAAAAATAAAAACAGCACGTACAATAAATGTTTCCCTTACCAATTCCACTTACCAATAGCGCTACACTCCCCGGCAACGGCGCCAGAAAATAGTCTTGATAACCCACAAGTATAGGGGGTGTATCGTAGTACTTTCGATAAATAAGAGTGTCGAACCCAACGAGGAGCAGAAGGTGTTGACAAGCGGTTTTGATGAAGGATTCACTGTAAATGCTCACAGACAAGTTTTTAGGAGTTTTTGATATGACAGATAAATAAAGTACAAGTAAATAAAATGCAGTAGTAATAGTTGCAGCGAGTGGCCCAATCCTTTCTACAGCAAAGGACAAGCCGGTTGTTGTACTTATAATGACCAAACGTTCTTGAGGACACACGGGAGTATTGTCAAGTGCTTTCGCTTCATATAGTTGATTAATCTTCATTGTTTTGATAAGTGTTGTGTGGGTGAACCTATGCTAATGCACCGCCCTTCCTAGGACTAATACATACTTGTGATTATACCCCTTGCAAGCATCCGCAAATACAAGAAAGTAATTAAGTTAAACTAACCACAGCCTTAAACTTTGAGATCCTGCTATCCCTCATGCATCGATATACCAACGGGTGTTCAGGTTTCTGTCACTCCGGCAACCCCACAATTGGCAAACGAATACACAATGCATTCCCCTAGGCCCATAAAGGTGAAGTATCATGTAGTCGACGTTCACATGACACCACTAGAAGAATAACACCACAACTTAAGCATCAAACCATTAAATATTACTCAACATAGTTCACTACTAACATCAAGACTTCTCCCATGTCCTCAAGAACTAAACGAACTACTCACAAGACATCATACGGAACATGATCAGAGGTGATATGATGATGAATAACAATCTGAACATAAACCTTAGTCCAATGGTTTCACCCAATAGCATCAATAACAAGAGTAATCAACACCGGGAGAGTTTCCCCTATGAAATAGACAAGATTCAGCCCTAGATGTTACAACGGAGACGGGGTGCAGCGGCGGTGATGATGGTGTTGGCGGTGGAGATGATGATGATGATGATCCCGATGAAGTCCAGCTCGATGACGGTGATGATGGCGACGATTTCCCCCTCCGGGAGGGAATTTCCCCCGGCAGATTTCTTCCTGCAGGGGAGCTTTTCGCTCTCTGGTGTTTTCCGCCTCGTGGAGGCGGCGGAATATTTCGATGGCCTCCTCCTGTGTTAGGGTTCCGAGGGGGTCAAGTACGCGAAGGGGGACGGCTGAGGTGGGCCAGGGCCCCCAAACCACCTCTCGGCGCGGCAGGGGGCCCCACCGCGCCAAGGGGAGGAGGGCCCACCATGGCCCATCTCAGCTCCCCCTTTTGGCCTCCTCCATCTTCTGGTAAAATAGGAACTTCCATATGTCTCCTTCGATTTATTGATCTTCAGAAATAGTGCATCTCGACGGTGCTTTTTCCAGCAGAATCCTGACTCCGGTGTCCAATTCTCCATTATTCATCAAACATGCAAAATAGGTAAAATAACATAAGTAACACTTCTAAATATGAAATATATCGATGAATAGCAGTAAATTATGATATAAAATAGTGATGCAAAATGGACGTATCAAACATTTAGAGATATAATAGTCTAACATAATAGTTAGCTCACAGCAGCAATAATTTTCCACATGAAAGTGTTTGTATCAACACAAAGGAAGATAATAGCTTCAGCATTTGCTTCAAATTTCAACATGTATATCATATAGATAATGTCAATGCAAAGAATATGATCAACCAAACACAAAGTTATGTAAAAACTGTTATACTGGAGTTGACAATGATGTTTGCTTAAGTAGACAGAAAGAATTGGGAAAACTGACTCAACATAAAAGTAAAAGAATGGCCCTTCGCAGAGGGAAGCAGGGATTAACATCATGTGCTAGAGCTGTAGTTCCCGAAGGCATATAGAGAGCATAAAATATTGTTTTGTAAAGTAATGGTGTATACAGGTGTCAACAAATCAAATAGCAGGTACTTGTCATCTTCCATGGCTAACTAACTTTTAGAGCGGTTCCGAGAGTTTTTAGGACTGCACTTGTAACAAGCACTTATTGGTGACACTCCTCCCAACCATTTACTTTCCACAAACCATGGCTAACCGAATCCTCGGGTGCCCACCAACATTCACCATGGAGGAGTGTCTATTTATTTATTTATAGGGTGGACTAACCAGCTCTTTAATGCAAAATAAAAGGTGGAGAAGCAGATGAAGCTGCCAATCCTTGTAAATTAATTAGCATGGAAGATGACAAATCTCACTACTACGTCCTTATGAACTTTTCAAGTAGTGACACAAAAAGGGATAATTGTTTTGAGTAGTTAGTAGATAGCACATGAAGAAATTTACTTGGAATGGTGAAAACACCACATAATAGGTAGGTATGGTGGACACAGGTGGCATGGATTTGGCTCAAGGCTTTGGATGTACAAGAAGCATTCCCTCTTAGTACAGAGTTTAGGCTAGCAAGGTTATTATAAGCAAACATCATTATCAACTGGAATAGCAAGAGTGTACATAAAACACAAGGTTTGACGAACCATAGACTCCCACTGTCTTCCTTGTTAACACATAGCCTTCATCCAAAAATTATCTAGACTACTATGGACTTCCAATTATGCAACAGATTATTATAGCAGAAAATCCTTATAGTAGTTCTTCATTAACAGCCATTACTTACATGATGCACAAGCTTAAACATTAATTACTTGACAGCTCAAAACAATTGGCAAGCATCAAATTACTCAAGACAACGATCTAAAAAGATTCATGTAAGCATTTTATACCACTACCACATGCATAGCATTTTTCTGGTCCAACCAAACACCAATCAACTTATTTGACAACTCTCCAAACAGATATAAGTGAAGCAAGAGAGTACTTTCTTCAAAAGAAACTGAAACCTCTAACAAGAGATACATGAAAAACTGAGAGCTAACAGCAATAACATCAACTAGACAGGAATACTCAACAAGTATAAGTGAAGCACAAGAGTATTCTAATGAAAAAGTGGAGCGTGTCTCTCTCCCAAACATGAATACTAGGATCCAACAAGTATAGCACAGCAAACAAAACAAAACAAACTGAAAACAAAAACACACTGACGCTCCAAGGAAGAGTACACTAGTATGAAGCAATAAAAATATAGCACCATTAGAGATGACCTGATAATTTGTAGATGAAGAAGGGGATGCCTTGGGCATCCCCAAGCTTAGATGCTTGAGTCTTCTTGAAATATGCTGGGGAGGTAAGCCTCCCCAAGCTTAAGCTCTTCACTCTTCTTGATCATGTAATATCATTCTCCTCTATCAACACTTGAAAACTTCCTTCACACCAAAACTTAACAGCTTTTCTCGTTAACAGGTTAGTGCACTAAAAGATAATACTTCAAAGTTCTAGCAAAGACAAAACTCACAAGCCAACTATTTTAAACATTAGCCACTGTTACTAGGCTCAAGTGGGCACTTTTACACGAAAAGAAACCACTTAAAAACTTGTAAAAGAGAGAATGCAAAATAAAAGACAGAATCTGTCAAACCAGAACAGTCTGTAATGACGAATTTGTTCCAGGCACTTACGATGCTCAGATGAAAAACTTTTGAAATAATGAAAGTTGCGTAACATCATCAGGAACATGCACAAAAAGTTTCAGCATTTTTCGATTTTTTCTGATTTTCTACTGAATTAAACGGTGACGAACAGCAATCTGTTCCAATGCAGTCCCGAAAATAAATACCGACTTTGCATTAGTAACTCTCCTTGGCACAACAAAACAGCAAATAAAAGATACAAAGGAGTTGCTACAGAGGTAAACAAGCATCATTGACTCAAGAAAAAGCAAAAATAACAGCAAATAAAAACATGGGTTATCTCCCAGAAGTGCTTTTCTTTAATGCCTTTGAGCTAGGCATGAAGAGATGCATCAAGTATTGTCAAGACCAGAAACATCAAGGTTCCCAAAAGCTTCAGATAAATCATAATTCACAACAAGAGGGGTTTTTATTTTAGCTAGTTCTTGAGAAGAAAACTTGAGAGGCCCACTGCAAGTTTTTAGTAAATTCATAAAATCCATTATCCAGCACATCAGAAGTTGAAAGTTTTGGTTTAGGCCCCTTAGGTACATACATGAATTTCTTTCCTTTATCTAGAATATACCCTTGCTTCTTAGTTTTGAAAGAGGAAAAAGTATTACTCATGGTGTCAATGACTTCCTCTATCTCCTCAATCCTAGAGTTTTGATCATGATTTTTAAAGCAAGTTTCTAGAGCAACAATTCTTTTATTAAGATCTTCCAAGGATTTATCAAATTTTTCAGTGTTCTCAAGTAGTTTTTCAAGCTTAACATCAATACTTGGAAGATTCTCTACAACCTCAAGCTTTTTCATAACATCCTCAAGAGAGACTTCAATTTTAATTTCATTAACAGGTGGTATTCCTACTAGACTTTCAAGGATGTAGCTAGCCTCTAGAGCAGGTGTTCCTAGGAAGTTACCCCCGTCAAAGTGTCCAAAACATATCTATACCAATTGGTAATGCCAACATAAAAGTTCCTAAGAAAGATTGTAGTGGAATGTTTTTTAGCACACCTATGATGAGCATTACTAATTCTGTACCAAGCATCTTTTAAACTTTCTCCCCCTTGTTGCTTAAAAGTTCGAACCTCAACCTCAGGAGATGAAACAAAATAAGAAGAACCAGACATGATGAGCAAACCGAAATAAACTAGATGCAGGAATTTAATTTTTTTGGGTTTTACATTTTTAACAGCAAGCAAAACAAAACTAAAACAAGACAAAAAACAAAGTAAAGAGATTGGAACTGAGAGACTCCCCTTTCCAATAGCCTCCAAGTCCCCGGCAACGGCGCCAGAAAACAGCTTGATGGCTACGTGTTGGTGAACCCCAAGAGGAAGGTTATGATGTAGACAGCAGAAGTTTTCCCTTGAGAAATCTACCCAAGGTTATCAATCCAGTAGGACTTGACGATCTATCGGAAGGTTGTTGATGTTGACTCCCCCTGGCGCTAGGGAGCTTGCACCAACGTGGAATCTGCACAGACACAAACCAGAACTTTGCCCAACACGAAACAGAGAGGTTGTCAACCTCTCCGGTCTTGCAGAAACAAAGAGTTAAACGTATGGTGTGGAAAACAGCAGGAAACACAGCAAGTAACAGGAAACAGATGATTGCAGCAGGTTGTGTAAACAGTATGAGGAAATTAGACCAGGGTCCACAGTTCACTAGTGGTGTCTCTCTCAGAACGGATAACTAGCATGTTGGGTAAACAAACTACAGCTGGGCAATTAACAAATAGAGAGGGCATAACAATGCAATACATGCCAAGATGTCTACTATGAAATCTAGTTGGGCATTACAACAAAGTACATAGACCGTTATTCCAACAGCATCTATGCCTAAATAATCCACCTTCAAGGCAGCATCCGCATCCTGTTCAGTATTAAGTTGCTAACAACAGATTATTGCATGAAGTAAAGTGTGTAATGTAATCAATACAAGTGCCCTTGGACACTGCACCAATGTTTTATCCCTAGTAGCAACAGCACATCTACCATCTTAGACTTTTCTGTCACTGATCCAGATATCTAGAGACTGAACCCACTATCGAGCATAAATACCCCCTCTTGGAGTCACAAGCATCTACTTGGCCAAAGCATCTACTGGCAACGGAGAGCATGCAAGATCAAGAGCACATAGATAAACAACTTGAATAAACATGGTATCAATATTCATCGGATCCCAGCAAACACAACATCTAGCATTACAATAAGATGATCTTGATCATGTTAGGCAGCTCACAAGATCTAAACATGGAGGCACAAGGTAGAGAGACAACCATCTAGCTACTGCTATGGACCCGTAGTCCAGGGGTGGACTACTCACGCATCACTCCGGAGGCAGGCATGGTGATGTAGAGCCCTCCGGTGATGATGTCCCCTCTGGCAGGGTGCCGGGAAGAGCTTCAGAACTCTTCCGATCTGAGATTGACGATGACGGCCGCGACGGAACTTTTCGTGGAATATGATCGACCGTAATAGGGTTTTCGCGTCGCGGAGAATATATAGGCGAAGAGGCGGCGTCGGTGGCCGAGGGGGGCCACCACGCCATAGGGGGGCGCGGGCCCACCCTGGGCCGCGCCCTAGTGTGGCGTGGCCCCCTGGTGGGTCTGCTCCGACTCCCCTTTGGACTCCGTGATCTCCTCGTGATATTATTGACGATGTCTTTTGTTTCGTCCAATTCCGAGAATATTTCCTTAATAGATTTTCTGAAACCAAAAACAGCAGAAAACAGGGAACTGGCACTGTGGCATCTTGTTAATAGGTTAGTCCCAGAAAATGCATAAAAATGATATAGAGTATAACCAAAACATGTAGCAATTGATATAATAACAGCATGAAACATCAAAAATTATAGATACGTTTGAAACGTATCAGGGTACATCATAGCTTCCAAACTTTCGTAGCTCCCGCGGGCAAGCCACCCGAGCGGCCCTCCTCTCCTACCCTTCTTCACTGTGCCTCCTCCTTTCCTACAAGCACGTGCACAAGTGACACATGCAACTTCTGTCTCTGGCTACACGTCGACTAGCCCCCGCCTCGCACGGCTCCTCCGCAACCATGCACCAGCCGTGGGGCTTTCATGCCTCTTTCGTAGATTAACAAAATCAAATTTGTTACTTTTAAATTATATGGTTTATATGACAGATACTAGACCAATACCTACAATATTTGCCTGAAAAAGTTATGAATTTGTTGTTGATCATGTATGAGCAACTAATATTTACTCAGACCAACATTTCATCTACTGATCACCTCAAATCCGCAATAGTACCCTCGGGCGGCGGAGCTAGGGAAAATCTAATCAGGGTGCACTGATCGTGTTGACGGAGGATTAAGGACAGATTTAAGCCACCCGGTGCACTAATCGTGGGCTAGAGGGGTGCACACACCAATTTTTATGTTAATTGTAAGGCAAAACAAAATTCTACCCGGGTGCCTGTGCACCCTGGTAGCTACATGTAGCTCCGCCAATGGGCAGCGAAACGCTATTATATGGTTTGAAAACTGAAGCGTACTATGCGATATGGGACATAATGATAGTACCTGGAGCGTAGAAACTTGTGTAAGGAAATAGGTATACACGGGTCCCTTTCTCTGGCAGCTTCTCAATCCTCATGGACTTGAGATGGATCATGTAGACGCTAGGACCCATATCGTGATGTGTCCATGATGCCACCCCTCACTGCTAACTACCCTTGACCACAAATGAAGGCTGAATCCATCAACATTGGCAAAACCAAGGCCTCCATCCTCTTACTTCACGATAATAGTCTTCCAACTATAGCTATCGAGCGCTTCATATGGCACATCCCCAGTTAAATCCAAGCTATGCGTATCCAAATCGAACTCCATGATGCTATAGTTGTTCAATCCCCAGTAGAGTTTGTTTCCAACCAGAACCTTGGGGAATGCCTGAGCTAGTAATTTTAGCATTTGAATTGAAGTGATCTCACCTGAGACGCCGGTCTCACACGAGTAGACACAAGCGTGGGCAGGGCAGGCTCTGGCCCAGGGCGGGAGGGGCGACGGCCCGGGGCCCCGCCAAATTGGGGGGCCATTATTGGGACATATATACCAGTGGCGTACGAAAATCACTAGAAAAGGGGTTTTCTTTGCGAATGGAACCCAGCGGACCATCTCGTGGTGACGAGTGTTGTTTTCTCCTTCGTGTGGTAGCAACAGTTACATGCATGTTCGCCAAGTGTCACAACCAGATTAAAAGTGAGGAGCAGGAGAGAGAAATGGACACCGGAGGTGGGAGAGCAGCTTTTGCCTTTAATTTTTCAAAATCAAAACTTCAAAACGAAATATCTCGTGAACCGTTTATCCAAATTACGAACCGTTTTCACTTTTGAACTCCTCGTGTCGAGATCTTCAAAACTAGATCCCATATTGATAGGTTTTGACGAACTTTTTTTTATACTCTCGGTTATGTATAGTTTGTACATGTACTCTCATTTCTCTGTACTTTGTACTTTTTTTTCTACTTCTGTATGATGAGAGAGAAGGGATAGTGAGGTGGGAGTGTAGCTTTTTCCCTTTTATTTTTATAAACCGAATTTTCAAAACGAAATATCTCGATAACCGTTTATCCAAATTACGAACCATTTTTATTTTTGAGATTCTCGCATCGAGATCTTCAAAACTAGATCCCATGTTGATAGGTTTCGACGAACTTTTTTTTGTACTCCCGGTTATGTATAGTTGTACAACCTGTGTCGTGTAGTTGTACAACTTGTGTCTGTACAAACTGTGTCTGCGTATGTGTACAATCTGTGTCTGTACAACATGTGTATGTCTAGTTGTACATCATGTGTTATGTAGTTGTTAGTTGTACAACCTGTGTCTTTTTAGTTGTACAACTTTTATCTGTATAGTTGTACAACCTGTTAGTTGTACCACCTGTGTTTGTATACTTGTATATCTCAGATTTTTAGATTCACGTGTAGCAGATTCTGTACATCCAGACCTACGTAATTTGTATATTAGTTCTGTAAATTTTGTTCGCACGTACTTTGCACTCACCGGAGAAAAAGGGAAAAAATAAAAGATTTGGCGCACGTCCTGAGCTAGCTCGTTTGTACGCCTAAGCTAGCTCGCTTGTACGCTCCTGAGCTAGCTCGCGCGGGAGCGCTCGCTCGCACGGAACGCGTATGTCGCACGGTGGGCATGTACATCCTCCACCGCGGAGGCTTTCAACGCGTCGTGAAGCCGCGACGAGCGTGCGGAGGAACTCGGATGCCGTGTACAAATTTGCTTTCGCTCCCTCGTCGGTCGTCGCATGTTCAGTCGATCGCCACGTGGCTTCCTCTCTGAGACGTGAATGAGCGTGGGTGGTGAAATCAATATAGTTACTAAACACGAATGCGCAAGAGGCTCTCCTATTTTCATGCTCATACAAGTTGAAGAGCTAACCTTATAAAATAGTGCAGCTCTCTCCCAACTAATAATGTGGATTAAAGTTTAGTCTAAACTCTAAAGCGATCAGTTAACAAAAACACTCTAAAGCCATGTGTATGAATGGGCCAAGTGAGAATTTTTTGGGCTTTGGACTCTGTGGGCCAAGTACAGATTCCAACAATGTAACGGATGCTTGACTTTCACCTCGGCTCGGTACACAACTTTTCTCCTCTGCCGTTTTCGATTTTTATTCAGAAAATATATCATTTGAGGTCCGTCGATAGTTTTCACTCCAGGTGAAAATATACTCAGTCTCTCTCTCGCCGCCAGAAATAAAGAAAATGTGGTACCTTATCGTCAGGGTCAGATGATGCCGCACGGCCCACGGCCCACCCCACGGCAGGGCAGGCAGGCAGGACAGCACATCGTCTTCACGGCGTCACAGCGCAGCGGCGACGCTTCTGGATGGCCGGACACTGACCTGCTGCGACTCAGCCACCCGTTCATGGATAATCTCTACTGTAGAAATTCGACGGCTTTAATTCAATTTCCACTGTAAATTTGTACAGATTTACAGACGCTCACCACGAGCACACCCGTGGATTCCCTCACCTGATTCGTCATGGCTCGCCGCCGCGCCGCCCTCCTCTTCCTCCTCCTCCTGCTAGCTGCCACGCCCGCGCTCTCCGCCAGCGGCGCCGGTACCATCGTCTTCACCACGCTCGGCCGCAGTCGCTACGCCGGATCCATGGTTTCTTAATTAACTCCCTTCCTTTTATATATTCAAAGTACTAGTAGTAATAGTGTTTTTTAGGGAAAAGTACTAGTAATAGTGTTGTTTTTACAGTTTCTCCGTTACGTCTTTCGCCGTGATGGCAATCTATTTGTTTTCGCAAAAAGTCATGCGTATGTAGTAGAGATTTCTCGCTCCCGACCAGTGCTGCCCTCTATTTACAAAATAAAAAAAATCAAATTTATAAGTTTCAAATAATTCTGAAAAAATCATGCATGTCAATGATATATCCCACGGACGTGAAAACTCTCGATCTAAAATATGTTATATTTTGATGTACATAAAAATGACAAATGTGTAGATCTAAATATACACACTATCAAATCTACAAAATGTACAAGATGTTTCATTTTTGTGTAACTCATAATATAAAGTATTTTGAATCGAGATTTGACACGTTTGTGAGATACATCATTGGTAACATGTAGGATTTTTTTAGAATTTCTAGAACTTATAAATATGATTTTTGAATTTTTTTAACTGGAGGGAGCTCGGGAGCCAAAAGTGTTTTCCGATGTGCATGCATGTAA
The DNA here is from genome assembly GCA_947311845.1 of Poa pratensis. Taxonomy (NCBI): domain Eukaryota; kingdom Viridiplantae; phylum Streptophyta; class Magnoliopsida; order Poales; family Poaceae; genus Poa; species Poa pratensis. The sequence continues at coordinate 30,687,477 of CAMZMU010000112.1, forward strand.
CGAGTTCTCTACTATACTACCTCCGTTCCAATGAATAAGACCTATATTATTTTTGAAAAGTCAAACTATGTGAAGTTTGACCAAGTTTTTTGAAGAAATTATGAACATGTACAATACAAAATAAACATGGTTAGATGCATCATGAAATATATTTTCACATGATATCCATATAATATTCTAGTTGTTGATAATTTTTTCAAAAAGTTTAGTCAAAGTTTACTTAGCATGACTTCTCCAAAAAAAAAAATAAGCCTTATTCATTGGAACGGAGGGAGTAGTATAGATAAAAGGGAGCGGCTAATTACTTCTATAGTCATTGTTCTTGTTTATGTTGATATTGTGCAGAAAGGCTTTTGGTTTTAATTTATTTTTGTTACGTAGTGTACATGCATAATGTTAGAACACGGAATGATTGAGTCAAACTTGTGTCTCATTGATTGTGGGCAAATCCCTTTTATACAAAGGTTAAGACGCCTCATAAAGGCTAAACTTATCTGCCTTTCTCGGTACTTCAAAATCCAATGTCATTGCTGTTTTTTATAAGGAGAATATACTAATACCAAACATAATGTCACTGTTGTTACATAGGAGAAGATATAATTTTTCATAGAGGACAGATGTTCAGCAAATACGGCTCATCCCGGGTAAAAAACAAAACAAATACAGCTCGTCGTAAAGAAAAAGAGTTAGAGGCGAGTGGGTCTACGACTACGAATTGCTAACTCCTATTACCGCAGCAGAATTGGACTAATAGAATAACACTGAAGCAGACTATAAATATCTCTGTACGTCTGTGCGCCCATCCTTCCTTAAGCCAAGGGGTCGCTCTAAGAGCAAGTACAATAATATAGCCGGGTGTTGGCTATAAGATGGTGACATGTCATCTATAGTCAACCTAATAGTCAACAAGTATAATAGTTGGCTATAAGTTTATACTACTTTATTAATGGTTGGCCCACATTTCACTCTCACAAGTTGCCTAGGAGCACGTGCTACAGCTGGCTCTTGCATTAGAGTCCGCTTCTACTCTCTCTCATATTCTCTCTCATCCATGTAACAAATATATTATTTAAATCCTTGCAGCCTGCTGACTGGAACTTATTATACTTGCTCTAACTCGGTTCAATCAAGTTTTGACTCCACTATTGGAACAAGCTTTCTTTATCTTTTGTCCCAAGTTGACAGCTTAGCCAAGGCAGTCGCGAGTAATCTGAAATGCGACGTGGCATACCCTTACCCGAAAGCCCTAAGAAATGCATCGGAAAGAAGGTCCGTGATCCAAAAATGAATTTGGCATAAAGTTTCAGGAGATGTCCGACCAAAGATTTTAAACCCCCAATAGTAAAATCAAACAAATAAAGGCTCCCATAGGAAGCACGTAATGGAAATGTGCAACCACATAATACGAGTTTTCGGAAATGTGAATTCACTAAGAAGTGGTAACAGGCCAAATAACTAGTAGTAATAAAACAGACCTCTATGACTCTGTTTTGGTGAAGGATGATATGTAAAGGAAGGCAACATCGCTGTCAAAAAAAATAAAGATTCATTTGGCAAATTCCCAAATGCAGCTGTTAATCTGGAAACCAGGAAGGCGTCATCGTGGCTGCATTATCCGTGATTCGTCTGGCCAATTCCTAGACAGCTTTGGCGGGTCCCAGAAAAAAATCATCTGGGTCCGTCGATCGCTTTCTTCTCCAGGTGAAATTTATCCGTCGTCTATTCTAGCCAGGGAAAAAAAAATCGCGGCACATTATCGCCAGGGACAGATCGCGCTGCATTGCCAGGGGAGGACCGCAGGAGAGCACGTCGTCTTCACGGCGTCGCACAGCCACACCACAGCACAGCGCAGCGGCGACGCTTCTGGATGGACGGACACCCAGCTGAATCTGACGCTCCCGTTGCCTTCTCACTCACTGCTCCGTGCCCGCTGCGGCTCTCCAGCCACCAGTTCATCGATCTTCACTGTAGAAGAAATTCGACGGCTTTAGTCCAATCTCCCTCATAAACTTGGACGGATTTACGGACCCCGGCCCCGTGCACTCTATCGCCTGGTTCGCCATGGATCGCCGCCGCGCCGCTCTCCTATCCGCCGCGCTCCTCCTGCTGCTAGCTGCCACGCCCGCGCTCTCCGCCGGCACCATCGTCTTCACCACGCTCGGCCGCAGCCGCTACGCCTTCGACATCTTCGCCCTCCCGCTCAACCAGCTCGCCCTGCCCTCCTCCTCCCCCTTCCTCTCCGCCTCAGCCGAGGTCCGCCTCACCGACGGCGTATCCGTCAACTACAACGGCAACTTCGCCCCCTCCTCCGACGCGCTGCTCTTCGTCTCCGAGCGCAACGGCTCCCACAACATCTACCTCGCCCCCGTCCCCAAACCCCCCACCTCCCGCCGCGAGGCCCTCGCGCTCGAGGACCACTCGCCGCCGACGCCCCTGCTCCCCTGGTCGGACCCCGCAGCGCTCCGCGACCGCCCGACCCTCACCGGCGACGGCTCTCGCCTCGTCTATGTCTCCACGGCGCTCCCCGCGGCCGCCCCGCGCCGGAGCTGGGCGGCCGTCTACTCCGCGCGCGTCTCCCCCACCTCCGGCCGCGCGCCGCGCCGCCTCACCCCGCCAGGCGTCGCCGACTTCAGCCCCGCCGTCTCGCCCTCCGGGGACTGGACCGCCGCCGCCTCCCCCGGCGCCGACGGGTGGGCTGGCGAGGTGCAGGACCTCCGCACCGACGTCTACGTCTTCCGAACCGACGACGGGTCCCGGCGGACGCTGGTCGTGGAAGATGGCGGGTGGCCCTGCTGGGCCGACGACGCCACGCTCTTCTTCCACCGCCGCGACGCCGACGGATGGTACGGCGTGTACCGCGCCAAGATTGAGATCTCGGACGCGCTCTCGGCGGTGTCCGTGGAGCGAATCACCCCGCCCGGGTTCCACGCCTTCACGCCTGCCGCCTCGCCCGGCGCGCCGGGGCTCGTGGCGGTGGCCACCAGGCGGCCGGGCTCCGACTACCGCCACATCGAGGTGATCGACCTGAGCTCTGGCAGCGAGAACGCCGCATACTTCGAGGTCACCAGGCCCGTGGCGCCGCGCGCGCACCACTTCAACCCCTTCGTCTCGCCGGACGGCGCGCGCATCGGGTACCACCGGTGCCGGGGCAGCGGGAATGGGGACTCGCCGCTGCTGCTGGAGAGCGTCAGGAGCCCGGCGCCGGACGCGTTTTCGCTGTTCAGGATCGACGGGTCCTACTCTTCCTTCTCGCCCGACGGCAAGAGGATCGCCTTCGTCGGGCTGCCGGGGCTGTACGTGGTGAACTCTGACGGCTCAGGCGGCCGCCGGAAGATCTTCTCCGGGAACGCCTTCCCGACATCGTGGGACTGGAAGAGGAAAAGCGTTGTATACACCAGCATCGGGCCGGACTTCGCGAGCGAGAGCACGGAGGTGGACGTAGTGGCCGTGTCCCTCGGCGAGGACGACGGCGGCTCTCAAGTCTCCATCAAGAAGCTCTCTATCGGAGGCAAGAACAATGCGTTCCCATCCCCGTCGCCGGACGGCAAGTGGCTGGTGTTCCGCTCCGGGAGGTCCGGGCACAAGAACCTGTACATCATGGACGCCGAGGATGGCGAGGCCAGCGGCATTCGACGCCTCACCGACGGCCCATGGACCGACACCATGTGCAACTGGTCCCCTGACGGCGAGTGGATCGCCTTCGCCTCTGACCGGCACAACCCGGGAGGCGGCAGCTTTGCCATCTACATGGTCCACCCGAACGGCACCGGCTTGCGGAGGGTGGTGCACAGCGCCGACGGTGGCAGGACGAATCACCCCTGGTTCAGCCCGGATTCCAAGAGCCTGGTGTTCACCTCGGACCTCGCCGCCGTCTCCGCCGAGCCCATCTCGAACCCACACCATTACCAGCCCTACGGGGAGATCTTCACCATCAACATCGACGGCTCGGGTCTCCGGCGGCTCACCCACAACTCGTTCGAGGACGGCACACCGACATGGACACCATACTTCCTCGAGCCTCGGGACATCGGCGAGACGTTGCAGGCCTCCGGCAGGTGCGCGTTCCAGGACTGTCACTGGCTCGACATAGATGCCCAGCCTGAAGAAGATGATGGCCTTCGCTATGCCCACGGCAACAAGATCAGCTGCTAGAAGTGTGTCCTGAAGAAACTAATGAGAGCATGTCTGTACTGTACAAATCCTACTGTCTAAATGTTGGCCCTGCAGTGCAGGAGCCTATCTGCTAATGCTTAGTATTGTACCTGTATTTTCCCAGGAATAAGGTCATGTAAAGTGATGCTTGGCCCTGCAGTGCAGGAGCCTATCTGCTAATGCTTAGTATTGTACCTGTATTTTCCCAGGAATAAGGTCATGTAAAGTGATGCCATTTTAAGGCAAATATGATCCAACTTGTCACTAGACTATATGTACTATGAAGTAATCTCCATTTGCTGTCGATTCTTAGCAAAAGAATTGTTGATCGTAGCAGCAATTCTATATTTCTATTGCTGACTGACTGCTACGCATACAGTGGGAAGAACTGAGTCAGGATGGATTGTAAAGAAAAATTTCAACTCTACAGACTAACAAGAATTCTTTCTTATCTTGCATCCATACACACGCTACATATACTCATATAACTCGTGCCAGCAAATTACTATCTCATCGGCTGCTGCCACAGGGCTCTACCGACGATCTAACAAACGACCTCCTCCACCATACCTGGAAGGCTCTGCTAAGGTTCGGGCATTCCGTGCCTCTTGACGCGAAGCACTGGAACCATTCTTCGAACAAGCTCTGCTGCTCCTGGAGCGGAAGGGTGAGGAGCGCTTGCCCCAGGCTCTCCTCCAGCACCCTCACATCCAGCCCTTTGGAGCACCTCTGGAGCCAACCGAAATCTGTCAGCATCGGCGCAAACCATCCCCGGAACAACTGGCTCCTCAGATAGCTTGGGCACTGAACTCTCCCTCTCCCGAGTGCGATGAACACGTTCGCAGATATCCGGCTCAGCTCGTACCTGAACATCGGTGATGCTTGCTCGTGCATACTGATGAGTTCGTCTTGATTAGCCCACAGCTCCACGAAATTCTCTGCCATACAGTTGTTTACAAGAATCTCGAATAGCCAGTTGAGGTTCTCACTCTGCTTACTGACTCTTTCAATATTAGGCTTACTGTTCGTAACTTTCAGCGCATGGTCTGTGTGGCATTTTGGCTCCGAGTCTTCCTTGAAAAGTTCAACCAGTAAGTTCAGACAGGAACAGCAAATCTGGTAAAGGCTCCCTTTGTTTAGTCCAGACAAATCCTTCTGGTACACTGAGCTTTTGCTTAGAAGACCACTGATCAAAGATTGCATATCTTTTCTCGCACCGTTGTTAGTGCTGCTGGTGACAGATTGGATGAGCTGAACTGTCAGGTCTTCCGAGATGCTCTCATCTCGTGGTTGCAATCTTGCCAATACATCTTTGGTTAATGCTTCTTCCAAAGTGCATCTTGCAAAGAGGTGCTTTAGCTTCTCTTCCTCATTCTCATTCCATGGGGCTGCCTCAATATACTCCAAACATGATCTGATTCCTCTGTCATACATAATAGAGGAAGCCACCTGTAACTCAAAACATAAAAGCATCTCTCAGTCACGTTACGAGATGCTACTTAAATTATATCTTTCTTTTGCGAGAATTATACCAGAAACAAGAAACTAAGAGAAAGTACAGTGAGTTCATCTTGGTAACGTGCGTTTAATAACAATGTTGTACTATTATTATGGGCATTGGAACAGTCCTGATGGTGTGGTACATTTGCACCCTTACTCTGTTATTCATATCACACTCTTTAAATGGAGACCACCAGGACATGCTGTGTTACAAGAGGTTGTATATAAACAGTGTGCAGAGTACACTCACAGCAGCTTAAGGACCCATGTGTCACCTAGCAAATGTACTTTTGTCCAAAGTAAAATTAATTTGACATAATAATCTATGTTCCAAACATTCTGTACCAATTTCTGTACTGCGAGATTAGTACTCTGCTGATATTTCCTACTTTAATCAGAGCTTTTATGTTGTCGTGTTTGCGTACTATCAATGGGCCATCTTCAGGTCCATGACAATCCTATCCGCACACCCATTATAGATTTGTCCTCCCATAATTACACTCAACAGGTAGGACAACGACAACGGCTGATTAGGTAGACAATGTTCCACATAGACGAATCAATTCTTTCATTTAATTCCACTAACCAAGAAGTGCAAAGCACCAGTGAACTATTAATCAGTTGGTTAGTTTCATACTGCTATTTATCCAGAGCTAGCTTACCTGGATACATTGTTTAGCGCTCTACACTCGCGCACAAACTCACTAGCGCTCAATTCTAAAGATCAATGAATGAATCCTTAAGGGGGCACTGCTATTTTCACAGACTTGTCATATGTTTCTACTTGATGGGCACTACTAAACCTACTTATTGTATAATTTGCAAACTGTCAGTGTACCTCCTAGCATAACAAATGTGGCTTCGCACAAACTGCATAAGATGGAACATCCATAGAATTCCAGTGATTTTGACATAAAAACATGGTTCAAAACAAACAACCTCTACTATATAATATCGTTAGAGGTGATGGTTGGCGGCGGTACGTCATAATAGAACTGCCTCTGAAATTGATACAAATTACGCACCATGCCACCTATAAGTGAAAAAACGGTTCGAAATATAAGATTCCGAACACGGCGCATCGTAAAGTCACAAATACGATCGGTAAAAGAATCCTGGACGCCAGTCATAAACACAATCGGTAAAAGAAACCTGCACGCATATGTTGCAATATGATCGTAAAGATGGTTTCCGTCAGCTCTGCCCTATCCACGATCAGAACGCCCAGTTAAAAAGGCCCACGGAAAAAGAAGGAAAAAAACGTCCAGAGTCAGAACGGCCCAGTAAATAAAAAGTCTAGATTGCTCCACGAAAAAAGAAGGACAAAAACGTCCAAAACGATCGCTGTGAAACATGGAACGGCACAAATGTTAGACTGCGCGGTTAAAAGAATAAAAATATAGAACGATCACTTCCATGACTGAAAAAAATATAACAACATTAATAGAACAATGGCTTCGACCGTCGAAGAGAAAAATTAACTGCACGAACTTTAAATTGTCGGACTGATTTTCTGGTGGTGCGCGTTTTTGTCGCTTGTTTTTTTCTTTCTCGGACGTATTAAACGTATCAACAAATGTCACAATATTAAACGGTCAGCATGGCCAGCACCGCCGAGCTTCGCGACCACCTCACTTGCCATCTCCGTAGCCGCCCACGAGAAATCCAAGGAAGCCCACTCCACCGACCAGCGCGTCCTGCTCAACGTCCAGGGGTGACTATCTGGCGCGGTGTAACAGGGGATGCATTGTATATATTGGGAAGGAGCGACAAATCCATGGCGGCGTGAGCACTGAGCACGACTCAAATCGGCGACAAATCACGAATCGGAAGAAGCATATGAATCGCCAATCGAATATCAGGTACAGCCGGAGAAGCGCCGAGCTGCCGGCGGCAAGAGATGACGCCAGCAGTGGAGAGGAAGGGGAAGGGCCGAGCGGGTGGTCACTGGTGACGGAGGCCGTCGGGCAGGGAGCTTCAGTGGGAGTATGGGAGAGTGAGAGGATGGTGCGTGTCGGGCTTTTGTGTGCGCGAGACTTTTTCCTTTACCTAGCAGCGTCACACGTGCATAACCAACCAGTCAAGCTAATTTCAGTAGTGACAGAAAAAGAGATCAGCTCGTTGCTAGCTACGGCGCTTAGGTTATTTCGTATTTTTTTCGTGTATAATATCTGTCAATTTTGTGGATCACAAGCGACCAAAAGATAAATTAATAGATAATCCATTTTAAAGAAAATTCACCTATAAATTATTTAGGAAAAAATAAATGTGTAGCAATTATAATTTTGAACATCTTAATGTATTGCCATTACTAGAGTATCGGCTCGCCATGCTTATTTCTTGGGATATTTAGACCAAACGCAACACTCGCGTGTTTTGGAATGAATTCACGAGCTCCACCGTGACAAAAAAAAATGAAACAGCGAAAAAATTAAAGTGTGGCCTAATCACCGTGTTGTTTTTTTTTTGTTTATTCACCCTATTTGGGCTTCAAAACTTGTGCTACTTAATTTCTTATTTTTAAGATATTATGGAAAAAAAATTACTCATTTCAAAACAAAGAAAATAGCAAAAAGAAACTAAAGTACAACGTACAAATATGAGAATCCAAATAATTTAAAAAAAAATATGAGGATCCAAATAATACATTATTCTAAATAATTTGAGAGTTGATATGAGTATTCAAGTTTCCTTTGGACAAAATCTTTCTATGCTGGCTGTCGTCATGTTATAGGTTTTATTAAAATACATATATTTCGCGTGCATCATTATGTATAAAAAAATACGTAGGCCGTAGCAACGCACGGGCATTCAACTAGTATATATATAACAGACCAAGTATTCAAGTTTTGCATTGCTATACAACAGACCAAATATTCAAAAACAGGTGCATTTAGTTACTACGAATAGAGTGGTTAAGCATGGCCAATTTACCATCATGTTCACAAATGTACGGAAAATCTGCACAACGAATCGACTGAAAAATCAATTGAACTGAATTAAAACTGCAATGTGCTTTGCACGAACAGCATTTATGCAACCACACGGCCATGGTCAACTGGACTGAACTGGGCAGCAAGTAGGAAAGGAAGGGGGAGGGAACACAAGTTCATCTCACCTCGAGGACACCAATGGCCCGGGACACGCCGGCCCTGGCGAGCCACCGCAGCGGGTCAGCCTCGAACATGAGCTCCACGGCGTCCCTGAACGCCGCCACGTTCTCCACCCCGTCCACCTCGATCCTCTTGCCCCCTCCGCCCGCGGCGGCGGGCGCCATGGCGGCGAAGAATGTGCTGTTCTGGTACAGGGCGGCGGAGTCGAGCTCCATGACGACGACGCACCCGCCGTCGCGCCCCCGCAGGCACACCCTCAGATCCAGCCCCTCCTCCTGCTCCTCCTCCCGCACCGCCACGAACGGGGCCGGCTCCGGCGGCTCCCTCGGAAGCGGCGGGCCGGCGTCGGCGTCGGGGTCGATGGGGGAGACGCGGCCCGGGGAGAGGATCCGGCGCGGGTAGTCGATGAGGCCCGCCAGCTTGGACGACGGCGAGCTGTGGAACGACGAGGGGGACTTGGGCGGGAGCTGCTGCTGCTGCTTCCGCGCGCCGCCGCCAAAAAATTCTACACCAGAGGCAGCGGCTGCGGGGGAGGGGCGGGGCCGGTGGAGGTGGTGGTCGGGGCTCTGCGGGACGCCGGCGAAGGAGCAGCACCAGCCCGCGACGGCACGGCGGCGGAGGTGGCGCGCCGCGTAGTCCGCCATCAGCCGCACGGAGCGCGCGTTAGGGGTGCGGATCTAGGGCTCCGACGGGGCGGTTCTCCTCGCCGCCATTGCCGAGATCGATCCCGAGCAGTGGCTCCGCTCAGCAGCTTAGCTAGTGTGGCGCGTGCTGCCACCGCGAAATCGGAGGAAAATAAATCACCGTGCGGCGAGGGGGACCGTCCGGCGGGACCCACGTGGAAGCGAGAGGGGGGAGGTGACGCATCGGAGTAACCCTTACACCTACTACGGCGGTGGGGATCCGGTGCGGCGGCCGGCCGTGTGTGTCTGAGGTCTGGGTTTGGGTTGGGAGGTTGACACGTGGCAGGATCTGGGTGGGCGGGAGCTGACGAGGAAAATGATCCAACCTACAGACATAATATAGACAAACATAGACAAACGAAAACCGGAGTCAAACGGATTCACCCAAGACAGCAACGAACGAATCCCGTGAGATCCGTCGGAGATACCCTCCACAGGCCCTCCAACATCGCTAGACACGTCGTCGAAACAGGGGCTAGGCGGGGAGAACTTTATTCCCCACTGCCACGTTGTCTTCTTGAGTAGAACACAAATCCTAAAGAAATATAAAAAGGCATCTGAAAACGCGAGCCCTCCCACTAGCAAGCATCGGGATCCATCGCGCCACCATGGCCTAAGCCCACAGGGCCGAGGCAGATCGGTGGCAGCGTCGACGGGACGCTGAGAACCCTATCGCCTGGCTTTCTCCTCGTGGCGTGCAAGAGGGGACGGTTCATATTGTTGGACCTGTTTATAACCGTAGCTTTTTTTCCATTCACTAAGAGTCCTCCCCCTCCAGTCTCGCCCGGTAAGGTAACGCACGTCGTGTTTCATGAATCGTTATCGAGTTGAATCGTTATCGAGTTAGAGAGAAGATTAGACTTTTTTCTTGGTGAAACAACACATATCTGTAAGAATGTCTCCCGTTTATTTCACCGCATGGGGCCCAAAGTATACAAAGGAGATAGCATAACGGATGGAACGAGAACACGCCCGCACTCTGGCTTTCCATTTTCCCCATTACCAAGTTTCTTTTTTGTGTTGTTTCTAGAGTTGCCAATCTCGACGGCCGTGTGTTAGGGCCATCCTTGAGTAGGCCTCCAAACTCTCGTCTGTTGACATATTGCATCGGGAGAGAGCCGATAATATATTTGGGGAGCTCCTAAGTGCGACATCTCTCTTCCATCGACTACATCCGCGCAGACGGTTCAACGACTTCCTTTATGCTGACGCACGACTACGTTCCCTTCACTAACATGTCAGACAACGATAATTACGTGGTTGTCTTCCCGGTCAGCACGGGTGTGTTACTCAACTCTATTTGCACTACTATTTCGTCCACATGCAGATGAGTTAGTTATTTCTACTATGTCGCATGTGCTTAGATTTACTACTCCGTCCGATCCATATTAGTGGGCATAGCTTTATCTAAATTCATATGTATCTAGTTAAGTATTTAGACTAGATACTTGTGTATCTAGACAAAGTAGTGCCTACTAATATGGATCGGAGGTAGTACATGAATTGTGATGTTATTTTTATTAATTAAAAGCACCCAAAATTCTTAACACTCCAGCCCCGAGACGTTATTGGGCCTAGCAGCGCTTCTTTAGCCAGATCGATCAATATATTATAAAATCATGCAACGGGCGTAGGTTATTTACTTTTGAGACACTTGGGACGCGTTTGGTAGCCTGCAGCCAGCCGGGACAGGCCCGCTGGCTGCAGAACCACCCTGCTTGTTTGCTTGCCTGCAGCCCGAAACTTGCATAGCGCGGTTCTTAAAACACCCTTGGGCCAGGCCCAGTGGGAACGGCCGTTTCCTTGCAGCCAGGCTGCGGGCGGCTGACCTAGAGGAACGCCGCGCCGCCCAGCTGCAGGACGCGGAGATGGCGTGAGCGGGGAAAATCAGGCGGGAGGATTTCAGTCACCGCCCGCCAAAAATCACCACTCTATTTAGCTCACCTCCAAATCGAGTCCCGCCATTTGTTCCATTCGAGCTCTTGCAATGACGGCTAGAGCGCTTTGTGTGACGGCGAAGGCGACTTCGACGGCGACCTCCACCGAGGTGCTGACCTCGACGGCGACCTCGCCGGGAACCTCCACCGCCTCCACGGCGACCTCTGGCATGAAGGCGGACGGCAAGATGCAGATGCACCCGGTGGATGTAAGATTTTCTGAACCTTATGCTTGTTCGTACCGTAGATCTGTTGCTCGTACCTTATAGATATGTTGTTCTTCCACATGTAGACCACGAATCCACGTTACTTAGCCTCCGTACTTAGATTGCTCATGTTCATAGATTGCCTGACTAGGCCGACCTTGCCGTGTTTCGTGGATCAGGTTCGCGGTAAGAAGAGAGTGCCTCTGCAAGCGCTATGCGAGAATGCACTGCCCGAGATGTTCGACCATCAGTTAGCTTCCAAGCCTCTCGACGTACTGCCTCTGAATGCACTCCCTATGGATTCAGTGACTGACTCAGATGTGCAATCTGACATGACTGCCAAGGGGACTAACAAGAGAGTGCACTCTCAGATGCGTAGTGGATCTACTTCGAGGCAGACAATGCAATGGACAGCTCCTCTATCCCTATTTGTTCTGAACAGGGTAGTGCAACTAGTGGAGCAGGGGATCCAGTTTGACAAATGCTTCAAGGATCTGTACATCAGGAAGGTCAGCGATGCTGTTCTTGAGTTCACTGGTCTGACTATCACCAGCACTCAAGTGTAGGGCTGGAACTAAAACTCGAAACTCGCGAGTTAAACGAGTAGCTCGGAACTCGACTCGGCTTGGCTCGAACTCGTTACTAAACGAGCCGAGCCAAGTTTTGATTTTAGACGCTAAACGAGTTCGAGCTAAACGAGCCGAGTTCCGAGCTACTCGTTTAACTCGGTAAAAAAATAAATCATTACATTTTTCTTATCTTTGTGAATTATTTTACCTGATTATCATAGTTTAACGACTAGATATTACTTGATATTTTCATATTGTCATATATTGTTGTGCTAATTCCATCATACATGCCCCCAATAATTAGAAAAATACATACATAAAATCAATTATAATGATGTTAACAGTTTTACCGAGTTAAACGAGCAAACTCGCGAGTTTAGCGAGCCGAGCCGAGTTCCAGTTTTGGACTCGTTTGTTAAACGAGTCGAGTCGAGCCGAGCTCGCTAGTTGACCGAGCTTGAACGAGTCGAGCCGAGCTGGCTCGGTTCGGCTCGAATTCCAGGCCTACTCAAGTGTACAACCATCTGAGGAAGTGGAGAGTCAGGTGGGTTAGGATTAACGAACTGAAGCGCATGCCTGGAGTAGTTTGGTATGAAACCAGCACGACTCTGATGATGGCTGATGTTCAACTGCTTCATCACCTTCAGGTTTGCTTGCCCTTCCATTGAACCCAACTGTTGTACTCTTTTGTTCATAGCCAGCTTCAAATACTGTGTACACTAACGATTTGAAAATGCCATTACTAGACATTCCCCAGGGACGAGGAGCTGCTGAACCATCCAATTACCAACTTCGCTCAAATGAAGGCCATCTTCAAGGTGAGGACAATTCAGCCACGTAGCATGTACTCTCCAGCGTTGATCATCAAGGCAATGGACTTCCTGGCGGACAACGCAGAGGAGCAGCTCAAGTACTCCAGCATGAGCAAGCCGGAGAGGTGTGCCTGGCTTAGGGTTTACCTGCGTAGCCTGTTCGTCGATGCATTCCCCGATGACCAGTAGGTACTGATTAGTGGTCTGTAATATGTAGGAGGAGGTATATATTAACCCCTCCGTTGATGAACTTCAGATGCAGCATGAGCTTCTGATCGTGCTGCATAGACATGTTTGTGAACTCGGTATCCTATTATGCTATGCTATGCTATGGTTTATGCTCCATTATTTGTCGGGTAACATCACCATAGGTGAAAGAGGTAGCCATAAGCAGTTGCTTTGCATACAACCAAACATAGGCATAGTTGCATATGGCCATGCAATGATGTAACCAAACAGGCACAACAAATTGCCCAGCCTATGCGGCGTTCTTTGCTGCAGGCTACCAAACAAACCCACCAACAGAGCTTGGGGGCTGTTTTACTTCGGCCATGCCCGCTAGAGCCTGCCCCCAGCGAGGTGGAAAACCCCTGCCGGCTACCAAACAGGCCCTTGACGTGTTTGGTTGCTCGCACCCACTCTTTTCCATGCGAGTGGATGCTAAAAAATAAGTTTGATTGCTCACATGAGGCTTTGGCCCGTACTAGCACGATACTCAAATCACTCTAGATTCTGGCATGAGGGGAACACTCGAGTCGATAGTTTCCATGAAGTCATACCAAGGCAAGTGCAAGAGGGAGGTGCGTCGTACGCGGAGAAGCAGGCATGAAGATTGTGGAGGACGAAAAGTTGGTGTGCGGAGTCTAGTCTCACGCTAGTCCGTCACCTCCACCGGGTGGTTAAATCCAACCTCAATTTTTGGCACCAACAGCGGCAACGCGAACCAAGATCTTTGGTAGTTGCTTGTCCTTGTCGTGATGTCAATGTCTCGTCCACCTCGTCTCTGTCACCGGAAGGTTGTCACCCTCATGTCACATGGCGGGTAGCACCGTACAATCACTCTCCCATCTCTCCATTCCACCTATTAGGTCGTTTGGTATGGTGTAGAGTCGATCTCGCCGTTACTATGCAACATCGATTTCATTAGGACACAGATGAATTTTACCATTCGATTTTGTTTGTGCACGTTGATGATAGGATAGACGTATGAGTCGGGTGCTCTAGAACATCGAGGAAGGTGTAGTGCCTGAAAATCGTGCTGAGTGCATCATCGGATCTGATTTCTACTTTGAGCTTCGGATGTGTTGTTGAAACCGAAGGATAAGGTGGCCCTGCACGTCGCTCAGGCTTCCAAAAGCTACTACCGTTTGATTGCTAAAATAAAATGATGTCCTTCAGTCGAGATGTTCTTGCGGTCCTAGTCAGAAGGGCCCAGGAACAAGGTTTTATTAAAGGTTTAGCCTCTGAAATTCTTGATGAAGGTTTGGTAGTAATACAATACGCTGATGATACAATTTTCATGTTTGAGGATGATCTAGAAAGTGCTAGAAATCTTAAAATTATTTTGTGTGTGTTTGAACAACTTACTGGACTCAAGATTAATTTTAATAAGAGTGAGGTATCTTTCTTTGGTAAAGCTGTAGAGAAAAAAGATGTGTATGCGCAGATCTTTACTTGTAAAGAAGGGGACTTCCCTTTCAGGTATCTGGGGGTCCCAATGCATTATAAGCGTTTATCTATTAGTGATTGGAAGGAAGCTGAAGAAAGAGTGGAAAAGAAAACTGCAAGCTGGAAAGGCTGTTTAAATTCGATAGGCACTAGATTGATTTTGATTGAAGTTTCTATTAGTAGCATTCCTGGTTACCTTTTGTCTATTTTTACAATGCCAAAGGGTGTTGGAAAAAGATGGGATTTCTTTCGTAGTAGGATGCTTTGGCATGAGAAACAGGGGGTGAAGAAATACCACCTGGTTCGATGGTCTGATGTATGTCAACCAAAGGATGTGGGTGGATTAGGAATTACTAATTTAAGGCTTAAAAATATTAGTCTTTTATGTAAGTGGTTGTGGAGACTGGAGAATGAAGATGGTATTTGGCAAAGTATGCTTAAAGCCAAGTACCTTAAGAAGGTAACTTTAACCCAATGCACACATAAGCCCACTGATTCACACTTTTGGTCAGGGCTCATGTCTGTGAAGGATCTCTTTTACAGTTGTTGTAGACGTATCATAGGAAATGGTAAGAAAACTAGATTTTGGGAGGACTGTTGGCTTGGACAGAAGTCCCTATGTGAAATTTATCCGAGATTGTATAACATTACTCTTAGTCAAAATATCACGGTTTTCGAGGTGTTTGATAGTAATTTTGAAGGAGTTGAGTTTAGAAGATGTTTGCGAGAAGAAACTTTAGATTTGTGGATTAAAGTTTTAGAGGACTGTAGTCAAGTTCAGCTGTCAGCTGAACCTGACAAAGTGAGCTGGGTCTTAACAAGAGATGGATGTTTTTCTGTGAAATCTTTATATCAGTACCTTTGTGCTAAAACAGTGCGTTTTCCTTATAAATTTCTTTGGAATCTACGGATTCCTCTTAGAACTAAAGTCTTTTGCTGGTTGGTAATAAAGAATAGGGTTCTAACTAGAGATAATTTAAAAAAAAGAGGTTGGAAAGGGTGTGATTTGTGTGAATTCTGTAGTGCACAGGAAACACAAGAACACCTTTTTTTCGCATGTCCTTTAGCTAGATATTGTTGGAGGGTAGTTGCTGTGTCGCTTAAGCTGAGTGGCATTCCTTCTTCCTTTGCAATGTTGTATCAGCTATGTTCGGCCACTTCTTCTGGTTTAGAAAGAAAAGTGGTGATGATAGGAGCTGCTGCAATTTGTTGGGCTGTGTGGAAAACACGAAATAATTCGTATTTCCGAGGTGTGCGCCCTAAAGATCCTTCAGATGTTATTTTATTAGCCTGTCACCTCTTACATGATTGGGCCAAATTGCAGAAAAACGTGTTGGGAAGATTTCTCAGTGCGGGAGCTGATCTGCTAGCGAAGGTGGCAAGAGAGATTTTTGGGCGGCAACATGGTTGGAACACTGTGGTTCGTAGACTGCAGAACTAAAAGCTGTGTTGGATCGTCTGATATCTCGAAGTCTATGCCGCTGGATCTTGCACTTCGTCGAAAAACTCTGTTAAAGAAAGTTGGAGAACTAGTTCTGTAAACTTGTTTAGGTTGCTGGGTCGGTTTTTGAACCCCTAGAAGTCTTGGCAGTTGAGTTCAGGTTTTTTTTAGGTAGCTTGTTGAGCCTGCAGGCAAAGTTTGGGGGGATGTCCTCATCTTTGGTTTCCTGGGGTTCATAGTCGTTGCTTTTCGGTTCTGTAAAGCGCGGCAAAATCTTGTGACAGTGCGCATCACCCCTGGTTTCATTTCAATGAAGCTGGGAGTCTCATGTTGAGGCTCCTTAATGTCTAAAAAAAAGATGTCCTTCAGTCGAAACTAACAAGAGAAAAACAGAAAACAGAAAAAGGGGTATGGCTTCGCCCGGGTTCGAACCGGAGACCTTCAGTGTGTTAGACTGACGTGATAACCAACTACACCACGAAACCTCGGTGATTAATTTGCACAAGTTACCATACAAGTAATTAAAATAAGGAAGTGAAGCAGTGTGGTTTCACTCACGCAACGCCCACACACATGCATTGGACATCTCCAGCAACAACGTCGATTAAACTCGTGGACATGCAGCACGGTTTGGTTTCATCACGTCCGTCGATCGATCGTTCAAGGGAAAATTTTGTTTTTGCCACACTCGTTTTTGCCCATTTTGCTTTTGCCACTCTAAATTTTGACATTTTGCTTTTGCCATTTTGAGTGGCAAAAGCAAAACAAAAAAATGAACAGTAGGGGCAAAAGCAAAACAAAATTTCACCGTTTCCACTTTGTTTTTGCCCCACAAAGGGCAAAAACGAAATGTGACCACGAACTGGCAGGGCAAAAGCAAAATGTCAAAATTTAGAGTGGCAAAAGCAAAATGGGCAAAAACCAGTGTGGCAAAAATCAAGGCGTGTAATGCAAGGATACGTACGGTCGGTCTCTTGGCCATCGATCTATAGCAAAGGCTTGTCGTCCAAGTCAGATGTAACTATTGACAAATCGAGTAGTAGCCAGCAGTTCGTGTCCTCATACAAGTACATGTACTCTTAATAATAATAAATTAAGCAATCAAATGTTCGTGGAAATATATAGTACGTACTATTCCATACATATACATATATGCATTGAAGTTGTAACTACTACCCGGCGGCCCTAGCTAGCAGCCTAGCTCGATCTTGTCTAGAGAGATCGCCGGCCGATCGACTTCTTGGCGATCGAGGAGCCTAACTCCGGCCGGCCGTACGTCTTGGTGATCGAGAAGCACGTTCATACGCGCGGCCGTCGTCGTCCATGGCCTTGCGCCTCGCCTTCTTCAAGGTCAGTCCTAATTTCTTTTTCTTTTACTCTGATTTCTGTTTTCTTACTATCCCGGCCGGCCGTAGTCGAGATGTATATACGACGATCGATCGCTATATTACCGTGGGTGGGCTATGCACGTTTGAGCCTAGGCTAGCTACTACTACTAGCTTTGATCGCCTAATGTTGGTGTTCAATCGATCGCCACAAATGCATATCAATCATGTGTTTGTTGCTCTAGAGTCTAGCCTAGCCGGCCTGGAAAAGATTACTTGTTGCATGCATGCACACACGATATTTAATTACGAGGAACACATAGACATCGAGTTATGGCCTCCCGTTGTTTTTTTCTATGTGTATATTTGTACGCAGCTTACTCAGGATTTGTTCCTTGTTTTTTTTTTTTGCCATGCACCAAAACTCGTTTTAATTGTGATCATGAGAAACCACTCAAACGCGCGTCTCTTAATTTCGCGTACCATGACAAGCAGACTTTTTCACGCTGCGTGCTACTCACTCTCTTCCGGTTTATAGTTCCACCACCTATGAATAAATCATCAATATTATCTATAATATGAATTGTACAACATAAAAGTTATAACATTACTAAATTCGTAATGGTATATTTTATAATATATACGTCATACTACGTTGGTCATAGTGATGTCCACAATTAGGCGTGGAACCAAAATTTAGTCTACATATAGTACGAAACCACTATGGAATACAATGCACCCATAATATGATAGAGATTGTTGGCCTTGATAAATGATAGAGATGACTCTAATTTTCTTAAATCTACGTTTATTTATTTATTTTTAGAACAACAATTTTGAATCTTAGGCTAGGATTGTGCCCAATTATTTTTCTCTTCGAGTATCACAGCAGGGGAGCGGACTGAGAGAGCTCCCGCGACCTCCCCTCCCCAACCCTAGCCGCCGCCGCCGCCGCCGGCCAGCCCGCGCCGCCGTCGGCTAGCCCGCTCCGCCCCCGCCCTCCCTCCTCTCCCCTGTTCCCCTCGTCGCTCCCGCGAGCGACGGGCGGGAACCCTAGCCGCCCCGTCCTCCTCGGCTTCCCTCTGCGCCGCCCCCTCCCTCGCCGCCGGCCGTAGGCCGGGCGCTGGCGGCGGCGAGGATCCTCTTCTCCCTCGCTCGTGGAGCCCGGCGCGGGCCGGCCTTGGCAGCTTGGGCGCCGTGCTGACCGAGGGCGCGGCGGCACGGCCGCTCCGGCGGCGGTGCGGAGACTCGGTGGCGGTGGGGCGAGTCAGGGACGGCGGCGTCGTGGTGGCGGCGGCGGCGGCTCAGACGACGCGGGATGCGGCTTCGGGCCGGAGGTCTCGGTCAGGTTTGCAGGGCGTTCGACGGCGGCTCTCCTCTGGAGCTGGTGACGGGAAGGAGCAGAGGCAGCTCGGCCTCGGGACGGTGGCTGGCGGAGCTGGCCGGAGGCGGCGGGCTCTCGGCCCAGATCTGGGCCCGTTTGGGCCTGATCTGGGTTGGGCGGGCCATGCTGCCTGGGGTTTCAGTGGTTCCCGAACCTCGGGAACCCTTCCCCCGACCATGGAGTGGATGGGGTGCTGGATCCGGGCCAGGAGGGCCTGGATCCGGTGACCGCCTAGCAGCCTCGTTTACTCGAGGTTTGCGGGTGTGACCGGCGGGTGCGTCCTGCTAGTTGCACCCCCACTGTTCTAGGGCAGGCTATCTTGGTCCTTCTTCTGTCCGTTCCGATGGACTTGTCGTCTAGACACTTGCTTCCCCTGGGTGCGAGATCTTGGACGCCGGGGCGGCGGCCTCGGAAGGTGGTCTGCGCGTGCGACTCTGCGGCGAGTGCCGTGGCAGCGGTGATGGTCGTCTTCTCGGACCACGTGGGTGGCGTGGAGTTGGCGGAAGGAGTTCCTGGTGCTGGCTTCGCTTCGGCAATGGCGGCGCCCAGATCGCGTCCTGGTGGCCTGGCTCGAGACTATTGGCGTTTCGTGATATCGAGTGTAGTAGAAAGGTGCTTCCGAGCGAAAGCTCTGCGCTTCGGCGCCAACAGCGACGACACCTGCGGGTGTCGTAACCCTCTTGGGGGCGCTGTTGTGGGTGCCCTCTCCGCACTTAGCGTGGCAGAATGGTGCTTCCGAGCGAAAGCTCTGCGCTTCGGCGCCAACAGCGACGACGCCTGCGGGTGTCGTAACCCTCCTGGGGGCGCTGTTGTGGGTGCCTTCTCCTCACTAGGGCTCCGGGTGAAAACCTTGACCTCTTGGTCTAGACGGCGGCGGCGCTTTGCGTCGTCACCCTCTTGGGGGCGTCGTCGTGGAGCCTCGGTACTTCTCGATCCTACGTCGGAGTCCTCGGTGGCAAGTCCGGTTTTCCTTTTTTCTTTGTTGTTTATCTTTGATCTGTCTTGTAAGAGGGTTTCCTCATCACCTTGTATCTGTTCGGCCGTTGGGCTTTATTTATAAAGCGGGGCGAAAGCCTGTTTCGTGGATTATTTTTCTCTTCTCCCGCATCGCTCTCACGTAAACAACGACACCAACATCTCCCTAAAAGAAAGTCAATTTTTATAATTTTTTTACTATTTTTAATACAACAACTTTTATTGTTTTAGGGAACAATTTTGATTCTTAATTAGGTTAGGAGGCACTATTATTTTTCTCTTTCACTCGCGTTACTCTCACGTCAACCACAACAGTCTCCACAGTTACCGTTGCCTGCCACCAACGGCGGCGACCCTCTTGCCGGCGCCGGCACCCATCATGGGGCGCGGTTCTTCGGCGACGGCCAGCTCCGCCTTCCCCGAGATGCCCCTCCAGCCCCAGCCTGCGGCCGACGCCTCGCTCGCCGCCTTCACCGCGGCCACATCCGGTGAGATCCGTGCGGGGTGACAAGGGTAAGGATCTGCTATTCCTCCCGGCGCTCTCGTCGATCCGATCCGGTGGATCTAGTTTAGGCCGGCGGCGGTCGTTAGGATCGACGGTGAGGTCGCGACATGAATCGCTGCGGCCAGACACCCCGAACCCAGTGTTTGCTCCTTCTGAAATTGTTTATGGATTCACAAGGAAATCCAGCTGTTCCTGTCACGGAGGCTGCACTGTCCCCAACACTTGTCTTTCAGGGGAGTTTTGATCTCACAGATATTTAACTAGTGCACACCAAAATCCCAAGTTAGAGTAATTTTACTTGAGCACATTTCAGTAGGAACACAATGCCTTGTAGCATGATAGCCAACAGTTGTTGAGGTTGTAGGAGCCAAGCTTGTTTTACACGATGCTGGAACCGCAACTGCAACATTTTTTATGTTTTGAGCAGCGTTTCTTTGTTCCTACGCTTTACCATTTGTTTGATCGACTTAATCTGTCCCTCAATATTCTGTGTTTTCTCATGTCTGCAGGCTGCAAGGCACCTTGCGAGGCTTCAACCGCCGAACGTGATTCACAACCAGGCAGCAGCCGCGGCTTCGTCTTGCAAGGTCTTTCTTCCCTTCTACACTTGATGCTTATATATATGGGTGTCCAACAGAAAGATTGACGCCAGCTTGGTACATGGGCTGCCAATTTCGACAGCTGTTAACGCTGTTGAATACAGTCACATTTTTTCAGCCGGCTTAATCTTTTGTTGTCTCACAGGCTGCAACGCATCTTGCAAAGCATGGATCGGCAAATGGGATATACAATAAGGTAGCTGCGGCATCGTCGTTGCCTTCTTTCAGGACACCTGCTACAAATACAGCTACCGGCGCAGGTATTATATTTGCGAATATGCTAGCCTGACTAAGTAGTGCCCAGTATGCTCTGTTGTTTTACTTCTTTCTGTGTAAACTCTAGACCTTAATATATATTCTACGCCTTGCTGATTTCCTTTTACCATGGAGGAAGTAAGTTTCTGCTTTGTGCTTAATTAATGCAGGCAGTGTGCTTAGAAATCTACGGCAGAGGTACCAATCGAGCTTTGGTCAAAGGGTACGGGGCATACACTATGACGCCGCTTCTCTTCATAAAGAGATTTATAGGAGGGATCCAAAAAGTGTTGTAGAAAAGTTCAAAAGTCGTCCCTCATTACTCTCCAACCCCTCAGCTCTCTCGGAGTATGTACAAGCAGTTATTGATCTTGAGTTGCTAACTCGAGGTATCCACCCTATCATTCACCAAATTTACTGCTTGTTATGTACTTATGTGCAAATAAAATCAAATTTTCTTTGTAAACAACATGTGATTTGGTATGGCAACTTTCTGTGTGCATCCATGGGTTAATACCATATATGTTTATATGCAGGAATCGCTAATGCAGCAAGGACGGAAGGAGGTTTCCAGTTGTCAAAACTTGGTGCTGTTGGTACCTATAGTGAACCCTTTTATGTGGTAGAGAAAGGTCGATTTCTGAAGCAGCTTTTGCGCACTATGTCCGCCATTACAGTTACCGGCCTCGCTGTCTATGGCATTAAGTATGTGCTTGATAGATACGATGATGAGGAACTTACGAAGTTCGATGGTTTGAAAGAAGTGACTAGTGATTCAAAAACAAAACTAAGTGATGTGAAGGGGGTTGATGAAGCCAAAGCTGACCTCGAGGACATAGTTCTGTATCTACGAGATCCCAAGGTAAGTGTGCCATTGCCACCAGCCTGTATGCTGGTGTTCCAGTTGAGCAATCCTTTCTTTGTTGTTAACCTGGTTTCACATGCTTTGCAGCGTTTCACACGCCTCGGTGGCAAGCTTCCAAAGGGTGTTCTGCTTGTGGGTCCACCTGGCACAGGGAAGACCATGTTGGCAAGGGCTGTGGCTGGAGAAGCCGGTGTCCCTTTCTTCGCCTGCAGTGGTAGTGATTTCGAGGAGTTGTATGTTGGTGTTGGCGCTAAGAGAGTGAGGGAGCTCTTCAGTGAAGCAAAGAAGCGATCTCCTTGCATAATATTTATTGATGAAATTGATGCCATTGGTGGGCGCAGAAACCCAGGGGATTCAACATGGCTGAGGCAGACCCTGAACCAGCTGCTCACTGAGATGGATGGCTTCAAGCAGAATGACGGGATTATTGTGCTTGCGGCAACCAACTTCCCCGAGAGTCTTGATAAAGCCCTCGTCAGGCCAGGCCGTCTTGACCGTCAAGTTCATGTTCCTATTCCAGATGTTGAGGGCCGACGGCAGATCCTCGAGGCTTATATGTCAAAGGTACGGACACCTTCTGTCCGAGAATATGTGGCGTCTTTGGCTTCCTTTTTGCGGTCTCTGATGCAAAACTTAAACTTTGACATTTCCCCCTATGAATTTTCCCATGCAGGTGGCGAAAGCCAAGGGTGTGGATACAATGACAGTCGCAAGGGGGACGCCTGGGTTCTCAGGTGCAGACCTCGCGAACCTGGTGAACGACGCAGCTATCAAGGCTGCTAAGGACGGAGCAAAATTTGTTGCTATGCATCACCTGGAGCATGCCAAGGACAGGATCATCATGGGCAGCGAGCGCAAATCGGCTGCGATACCTGATAGCTGCAAGAAGATGACTGCTTACCACGAGGGCGGACATGCGCTTGTTGCTATTCACACTGATGGTGCTGGCCCTGTCCACAAGGCCACCATTGTTCCGAGGGGAAATGCCCTTGGCATGGTGACACAACTGCCAGAGGAAGAAAATTTCTATCAGGAAACAAAGAAGCAAATGCTGGCGAGATTGGATGTCTGCATGGGAGGCCGGGTGGCCGAGGAGCTTATATTCGGAGAGAGCGAGGTGAGCTCTGGCGCCATGTCTGATCTAGACCAGGCAACTGAGCTGGCGACAATCATGGTCACCAAATACGGTATGAGCAAGCGGGTCGGGCCTATTCACTATGGCGACGGTGGAGACGGTGGCAGCGGGAAGACGGCGATCATGAGCGGGCGAACGTCGGACCTGGTTGATGAGGAGGTGAGATTGTTATTAGAAAACGCTTACAAGAACGCGAAAACGATTCTCACTGAGCACAATAAGGAGCTCCACGCGCTAGCCAGTGCCCTCCTCAAGCATCAAACTCTTAGCGGCGACCAAATCAAGAAACTGGTGTCGTCGGGAGGTGGATGGTTTTAAGTTTGAGAGGCTTCCTTTTCTTCTTATAACTCCGTTGCATCGCACCCGGTCTTTGGATCTTCTAACTATTGCGTTCTCAGGTCTGAAGAGAGTGCAGTTTTTTTGTATCTTGTCAGTAAATTCCTCACCTAGATTTGCTGTTACCAGCTAAAAAGAACATGCATACTTGTATATTCTGTCACGACTTACCAGTCGAATAGAGTTTCTGTGAATGAGCACGAGTATATAAATACAGTTTTTTTTTTAGGGAAGCATCAGGACTCCGTCCTGATATATAAATACAGTTTCAATCCTAGATCCATACAATTTTCTTGCCTTCTGCAAAACCTGTATAATAAAGTTAGTGGTGCTGCAGAAGTTTGGGGATGGAGACTCGGTTTAGGCATTGAGAAATGCGAGAGGGAATATTGTTTTGGTGAATGCCACAAAGCGCAGCTGCGCTATTCAGCTCGCTCACTGCCAAGCCGAACCCACAGCGGAGAAAATAGAAAAAAACTTATCCCGTCCTCTGCCAAACGGAGCAGGCAGCCCTGCTAGCGCCGACTGCCTTCTCAGGTGCGACCACCAGCGGCCTACCTCCTCAGCTGCGCGATCTGCCCCCTGCCTACCTCCTCCCTGTAGTCCCCGTCGCCGGCGAGCCCTTCCCTGGCTACATGCCTACACGCATCGCCGCCCAGCCCCGCTGCGGAGCTCACCGGCGGTTGTCCAGCCGAGGATCTGCTCCGAGCACCTGCCCGGACTGCTTCCCGGCGCGGCGACCTTTGGCCGTCCACGGGGGTGTTGCCAAAACACCTATGTAGTTTCTGCCGACTCTTCATAATGATGATTGACACTACATGATCCATGTTTTTCGTAAGACATAATGTTGTTGTAATATATATTGTGTTATGGTTGTGTATGTTAAGTGTCTGTTAGCTAATTGGATTTCTTACTGATGTCATGTGTGGGGAGGTGTTCAGGACTTTGTATTATCGTCCTACTTTGTATGTACCGTATTGTATTGTCGTTGTGTTCACGATTTGTGATAAATAAATTAATTTTATGCAGCTGTATGTATCGAGAAATATATTAAACTTTCACGATTGTTTCTGTTCTCGCATTTGGTCGTAATTGTCGATGACATTGTCGGCCTAGCGCGGCGTGCTGCCGCACCGGTTTTTTCTAGTATAACTAATACTCCACCTCGAGACCGCTTCTACGCTTGCATCTCTAGGTATTAAGTTGTAAACAACAAAATTATTGCGTTAAGCATAGTGCATAATGTAAGCAATATTTACTATCACAAAAAGGACATAAACATCACTGTTTTACCCTTACTGGAAACAACACATATCCTCTTAGTTTGTTCAGTCAACACGAGCCCAGAGAAAGAAAGGTTAGAACCCACTCTCAAACACACCACTCTCTCTTGGAGATCTCAACAATTAAAGGCATCAAAGGACAATGACATAAATAATGTGGGAGAGACCACACCATACATGCTTTGAACTACAAGTGATCACATGCACTATATGATTCGAACATTAGCAAGCAATCCACAAATACTAAATATTCATTAAGGCAAAACCCGATCATACCATTAAGATGTATAAAAGGTCCTCCTCCATCCCATACGTGTTAAGTCTAAATTGGGCTTGAGGTTTCTATCACTCTGGCAATCCTACCATGCATAAAGCTCTCTCAACATACTACAAACCCCAAGATGGTGATCCATTAACCATTATATCGGAGAGCATGTAGGACTATAAAGCATGAAGCAAGGAAGCAAAATAACTCATGCATAAGCTGATCATAATGTAACTATTCATCACATCCCAACAAAAACAACAAAAGTTACATCAGATGAATCTCAATCACGTAGGGCTGCTCATGCGATCATTGAATTGAAGATCAATATGTGAGAGAGGGTACTATCTAGCTACTGCTGTAATCCCGTAGTCCATGGAGGAACTTCAAACACATCGTCATGGAGTCATGTCCCCTAAAAGTGCAATATAGCTACTCCTATATGTTGTTTTTCAAAACGCTATTTAAAATATAGCACGCTATTAGCATGCTATACCGTGTATAGCATCTGGAGAAGGCTGCCGCTATTTCTTATAGCACTATTTTTTACCTTGCTTTAAACCCTCATTTGTGTATGCACGCAGTCATGTCCCCTAAAAGTGTTCGGTCACTTGATTGCATGTGATTGGTGGAAATGTAGAGAGAAAGATAAGAAAAGAGAAATGGTTGTCTAGAGTGGATCACGTCCTATGTGGCAGCCTATCCAGACATGTTCGGACACCCTCATATCCACCCCATATATGAGGTGAGAGCATCTCCAACCGTATCCCTACTCAGCCTATTTTACCGGACGAAGAGTCCACACATGAGAGAGAAGGAAAAAAGACCATTCAACAAGACCCCTCATTTTATCCCTATGAGTCCAGGTTGTGCAGATCCCCCCATACTCAGGTCATATATGAGGTCGATATGACGGTGCCCGGACATGTCCGGACAGGTTGCCACAGGTCCACTCCGGACCACCTTTTCTCTCTTTCTCACCATTTTCACCATCACATGCAATTGACCGACACTTTTAGGAGACATGGTTGTGCGCATGCACAAATGAGTGTTTAAAGCGGACACTTCCGGTGTCCGGACGTGTCCACAGACAAATGAGTAACCAAATAGCCAACTCCGGTTGGATATGGTCTAATACTAAGTATGGGGGTTTCGGATAGCCCGGGCACATAGGAAAAAAACGGTCGGTCCGGTTGGTTGGCCTTTTTCCTTATCTCCTGTCTGGACTGCCCGTCTGGACAAACAAGGGCAGAGTGGAAGTCCGGTTGGAGATGCTATAAGCACCACAAACTATGATTTCGTTACTTCATCCCACCCAAAAATGCAGCCCAATACTCGATCCTCTTCAATGCTCAACTAATAGCACATAGGAGACGCACTAATAACATACTCATAAAATAATCATCAGGGACCATTAAACAACTAGCAATCAAAAAAATAACTTATGAAGTATTTTTCTCTATATCTGCACATGCTTAAATAACCTTTAAATGGACAGAGTTATACGGAGCATAATGACATGCATCAACCAAACATTACACACTACATCTCTAGTCAAAAGTCACAAGTAACATAGATAATCACTCAAAAATTTGCAAGTTCGCGCTATGTTTGTATTGCAATGCTATGTTTGTTCACATTATAGATGTCAACTAGCTCTACCTTATCAGTTGGCCTTCACCTTCTTACACTGGAAACATGTGACTGAACTTTTGACATTCTTTAGAATTTTTAATGGACACATTCTCAAATGGGGCCCTAGTTGTACTAAAATTCTAAGATGAACTGCAGTAATAACAATTATAATTCTTGATGTTCTTTTGATCATTGATTTGGCTACCTTGGCTGTTAAGCTAGAATACAAGTTTTCTATTGTTTTTCAAGACTAGTGGGTATCTTGGCCTGTAGGAGGTGTGTTTTGTGAATTTCTCTAATTTCACAATCAAACTTGGACTCCCTTCGTCGAAAAGATTCTTGGATAAATGGTCAGTGCGATATCCAAACTAGGACATGGCCCGTTCTCCTAAAGATCAATTCCGTTCTTTATTTTTATCATGGTACATGTTAGTTAATATTTGACAATTCTAGAAATATTGTTTCATCGGCCAGTACTATCATTTTGGGCAGACCAATCACTAGTACAGAAACGTACATTAGAGCCGGCCCTACGGAGTCATCTCAGCCGGTTAAATTATCCGTCTCTGCGCGGGGGTGATAATCCCCAAGAGCAAGGAATCACTGTAGCACAATTCGATAAGTATTTGAGTGTCGAACCCACGAGGAGCTGAAGGTAAACTATCTATTCTCTAAAGCCCTATAACCCTCTTATATGGCCTTTTATGCAAAGCAATAAATATGAAAGGATCTAACTAATGGAAGCAAGTGACGTGGAATGGATTTATCTAGTAGCAAGTTTCTCAAGCAAGTTTCAGACACAGGTTTCTTAGAGCAAGTTTCTCTCAGCAGTTTTCTCAAGCAAGTTTCTCAAGCAGCAAGTATCAAATATCTCAAGTAGCAAATATCTCAAGGGAGCAAATGTTCTAGCAATTGTTATTTCATTCGCGTGGTTGTCACAATTAGTGAAGCACATGTTTCAGTCTTAGTTGTTTCTTTTAGGTGGGAGCCATAAATAGGTGTAGCCAAGTAAATGAGCAATAACACAACTCTTATGATGGATCTCATGGCCAAATAAATGTGCAGCACAAGAATTATTAAGACATAATTGTCCCACCATAGCCTTAAGTTCTAGGGTCCCCCATATATATCCCCCATAAAGTAACTTCAAGTCTCAGACACCGGTTTCTCTCTACTCCGACATGTCCTACTCAATCCATTACGCTACGGTGATCACCTTACATGCATTCCCCAACATATGCGTGCACTCATATATTGTACATAAAGACAATCATAAAAGATAACAACACTTGTATGCAACCAATCAACGAACTATTTCACAAGTGCCATGAACAAATCACTTCTCAAACACAGATGGGAGACACAATAGATCAAGGGAATAGTATATTGCATCACACATCATGTTTGCCAAGAGTTTACAGTGGGGAGATGGAGATGATCTTGCTGTAGATGTCGATGATGAACACGCCGGAGGGGGGTGGAGCCCTCCGGAGGTGATTCCGGCGGCGTTTCCCCCCTCCGATCTTCTCCGGCGGCAGCCTTCTGACTCTCTGTTTCGTGGTTTTCTGTTTCTCCGCCGCCTCCTTTCGCGAAACGCCAGGAGACCTTTTTTATAGGCGTTTTTAGGTCAAGACGAAGTCGGTGGACGAAAGATCGACGGCCACGGAGCTCCGAGGTGGAAACGAGATAGGCCCACGCGGCCATGTACTTTAGGCCGCGTGGGACCCTCCCATTTCCAGCCTGTTGGGCTTCTGGTCTTCAATTTAAGCCCATTGCGTTCGTCTCGAAAATTCTGAACCGTGCTCTTTGACCTTGCCCTTTTTGGAGTCCCGAAGCTCCCGGAAAGTCTGAAACACTAAAAAAGACGTTTTCTGGAAAAACAGGGTTAATTCCAAATAAATGGGAAAACTATGAAGTATTCCCAAAATCATTATAAAACATTGATATAACCCTTATATGATGCAAATATGATTGGAATATAAGCAATTAAAGTGCAAAGTTCATGTATGCATTTTACATGCATCAACATCCCCAAGCTTAATCCATGCTCGTCCTCGAGTATGAAGATGATAAAACTAACATGGACTTTGCAATTTAATACTTAACAATGAATATCAAAGATGATTACTATTGCTACATATAGTCAAATGATTCATTCTTCAAAGGAGTAGCAATATGCAAATAGTTTATGAAGTGATATCAAGTATTCAAGACAAGGATGTTCATTGATAGTTCACAAAGTGTAACATAGTAGCAAGTAATATGGAACACATGTATGCATAATGATAAGTAGAACATCCTACAATGGTCATAGAGTGTAGATGAAAATCTGAATATGATAGGTGTACACTTTGGAAAGATGTATATGTGAGTAGAGGTAAAGCATGCATAAGTTTCATCCAACTTCCAAACTCTTCTACTTAAGTTAATGATTGCAATAAGGTATTCATTGGTGTCAAGCTCTCATTGCCCCTATCATAGCATCTTGAATGATTAAGGTTAAAGTGAAAGCAAATATGAGTAGTGTGCTTGACAAAGTAAAGGTTGGATGTCTCATGCCCCTTGAATACAAGTACCTACACCATGATTACTCAACTTAGGAAACAAAGCAAGTTCAAGTTATATATCATTGTAAGTAATAATAGTATCATCAAGAGCGTCAACTGGGGTACCTCTTGTCCCAGGATATGGAACAAGCCCATATCAAAATGACAAGACAAACAAACAAGATGAAAAACCTCAACACCCTTTTTATTTACCATTGGAATAGCTTTTTATTGTAAGGTGCGTCATAGATAATTCACCATAGCATGTAAGTAAATTTCCACCATGAATAATGCATGGCTTAGATTAGCGGCCCAGGCGTCTCTCTAACCATTTATACAAACTCATTTAAACTTCTTCATTTCCACCTCATTTCACCATGATAGGCATCCATAAACAAAAGTACATGATATCAACTAAATGAGATGAAGGAGCATGTTGAAAGCTTTGCATGTGACAGCACATATGGGCTAACTCCCAACCTCGAACATTTATCAAGCCACTAGCATCATAATCTTAATCACAATGGGTCATGTTTTATTTATTGCAATGATAGTAAAATGTGCATCAAGTTCGTGAGAGCTATATAACCAACTTTTCCCATGGCAATCAATAACATAATCATTTTCATTCAGAGGTATAGATAACACAAATATCATGATGAACATACTCGGAATAGCATATAGCTAGTAGGTAGATATGGTGGACTCACTGGAATAACTTTGGTTGAAGGTGTTGGAAACAAGTTTTTGCTTGTTGGAGTTTTTGGGCTAGCAAAAGGGAGAAAGTTGACCATCTAGATGCATGCATGAGTGTCCATAGAACTAACTAATCCATGTTAAACAAAGTGAAATAACTTTCAGCATCAAAACATGAATAAGTGATAACTCTTGATAAAGCATTTACATATTATTACTCATTAATAAGCTCATGAATCATGCAACTATATGTATCATTAAAAATCAACTCAAACATCCCTTTTCCCATCATGATAATAGCATCCATCATATTTCAACCCATATTTCCAGTAGCTCTCTCATATATAATTGATAGTGTGGTGGTCTCTCAAGACTCAAACAAAAACAAAAACGACGCTCCAAGTTTATGCGATAAAGTGTTTTGATCGAAAAACAGAAGTTGGACGTGTGCAAACCGAGAGTGTGTAGGTCCAGCGGGGTTGTCTTCACATCCCCAAGCTTATGGTCTTCACCATCCTTGGATAGCTCTTGGTGCATCTCCTCCAATCCCTGTGAAAAAACTTCAAAACACCGTTTCTCCCATTTCTTTTCTGTGGGGTGCATTAATAGTGATAAACAAATAGGTTTCTTGCTGCATATAATCCTTGAACAAAAATTCATATGAGATGTCCAGAAGTGTATAATGTTGTATGCCTACTCATAAACTCAATTGGATCAAAAAGATTCAACTTAAAAGCTCAAAGCATGCATCAAACAAAATGGGACAGAATCTGTCCAGAAAAACAGCAGCAGCAAAACGTATTTTTCTACCCTACCAAACTTTCTCGAAAAATTCCGAAAAATTCATGCATACAGAGGATGAAAAGTTGCAACTACAGTTCAAATATGAGCTCATTCGGAGTTACAGAATAAGAATTAAAAATCATACCGTGCACAGATTCGTGCAGGAATAAAATCTCCGAACTCAAATAGCAACTTTTCAAGACCAACATGGGTAAAACTTGGCACTTTATTAAAAACTCCAGAAACTAACTAGACACAAAATCTCTTGTTACAGCAAGAGGACACAAAGAAAAATCACACACAAAAATAACCGGGTTGCCTCCCGCAAAGCGCTTTCTTTATAGCCATATAGCTAGGCTTACTTACTTGGTATCAAGATGGTTGAAGTGAGGTGGCTTGGCATCCCCAAGCTTAAATTCTTGTACTTATTTGATATATGTAGGGTGAGCCTAGGGGTACATCCCCAAGCTTGAGTTTTTGTCCCTCTTGATCTTGTTCATCACCCTCAATTCTTCCACCTTAAAATTCTCTTTACACAACACTCGTCACAAACTTGATTAGAGGGGTTAGTGCCTTCATAAATTAAATCCACATAGGCTCAGCAAAGACATATCATGAATTGATTTTAAACATTAGCTACTGTTACTATGGTTATGTAATGCTCCTTGATCAAAAGAACCGCACAAAACACAAGTAATGAGAGTAATGCAGAATAAAGACAGGATATGTCAAAAACTGGACAGCGAATTACTATTATCACTCTTTTTATTTGGTTTTAGCTTTGGGAAAAGTTTAAATGATAGAGACTTTGCAATGGTTCCATTGGCATGAACAACACATGTTCAAGGTCGACCCCAACTTCTCCATTACTCATCCTTCTCATTAACTTTCCCAAATTTTATAAAAAATGAAAATCCTAAACTAATTGTCACAAATCAGTAGGTAAAGATATTTTACATGTTGTGAGGATATAAAGGTGTGCTCAAACCGAATAGGAAGTTAAAGCATAAAGAACACACCACAGAATATCAAACCATCAACTTTTAAGTCTAACTCTTTTCCTATGCATTGGCATTTTATATATGAATAAATAGCAGCAATTTTGTGATAACCAATGCATGTAGTGATCAGTAGCTTGCATTTTAAATAACATAGAAACATAAAGAGGATTCTTATCTCTTCCTCTCTCATAATAGTTGCAAGCATTAAAGTTAAACATACCCACATAGTTTTGAATAGAATCACCACATAAAGACTTATCATCTAATGAGCATAATGGATCATCAAACTCAATTAAATCACTTTCATCCTCAACGGCTTCCCCAAGCTTAAACTTTTCCAGAGCATTAGCAATAAAGGTGTTCAAAGAGTTAGTACCACAAACATGAGTGTTATGCAAATAAAATTTAATTTTCTCCTCAAACACTTCATGTCCTAACTCAAGATAGATATTATACAACTCTAATTTTTTTGGTTCTTTTCCATTTTCTAATTTTTTTGTGTTTTAGATTTATATGTTAGTATGCAATGCAAACAAGAATAAAAGTTTAGCACAACGCTCCCCGGCAACGGCGCCAGAAAAGTACTTGATAATCCCCAAGAGCAAGGAATCACTGTAGCACAATTCGATAAGTATTTGAGTGTCGAACCCACGAGGAGCTGAAGGTAAACTATCTATTCTCTAAAGCCCTATAACCCTCTTATATGGCCTTTTATGCAAAGCAATAAATATGAAAGGATCTAACTAATGGAAGCAAGTGACGTGGAATGGATTTATCTAGTAGCAAGTTTCTCAAGCAAGTTTCAGACACAGGTTTCTTAGAGCAAGTTTCTCTCAGCAGTTTTCTCAAGCAAGTTTCTCAAGCAGCAAGTATCAAATATCTCAAGTAGCAAATATCTCAAGGGAGCAAATGTTCTAGCAATTGTTATTTCATTCGCGTGGTTGTCACAATTAGTGAAGCACATGTTTCAGTCTTAGTTGTTTCTTTTAGGTGGGAGCCATAAATAGGTGTAGCCAAGTAAATGAGCAATAACACAACTCTTATGATGGATCTCATGGCCAAATAAATGTGCAGCACAAGAATTATTAAGACATAATTGTCCCACCATAGCCTTAAGTTCTAGGGTCCCCCATATATATCCCCCATAAAGTAACTTCAAGTCTCAGACACCGGTTTCTCTCTACTCCGACATGTCCTACTCAATCCATTACGCTACGGTGATCACCTTACATGCATTCCCCAACATATGCGTGCACTCATATATTGTACATAAAGACAATCATAAAAGATAACAACACTTGTATGCAACCAATCAACGAACTATTTCACAAGTGCCATGAACAAATCACTTCTCAAACACAGATGGGAGACACAATAGATCAAGGGAATAGTATATTGCATCACACATCATGTTTGCCAAGAGTTTACAGTGGGGAGATGGAGATGATCTTGCTGTAGATGTCGATGATGAACACGCCGGAGGGGGGTGGAGCCCTCCGGAGGTGATTCCGGCGGCGTTTCCCCCCTCCGATCTTCTCCGGCGGCAGCCTTCTGACTCTCTGTTTCGTGGTTTTCTGTTTCTCCGCCGCCTCCTTTCGCGAAACGCCAGGAGACCTTTTTTATAGGCGTTTTTAGGTCAAGACGAAGTCGGTGGACGAAAGATCGACGGCCACGGAGCTCCGAGGTGGAAACGAGATAGGCCCACGCGGCCATGTACTTTAGGCCGCGTGGGACCCTCCCATTTCCAGCCTGTTGGGCTTCTGGTCTTCAATTTAAGCCCATTGCGTTCGTCTCGAAAATTCTGAACCGTGCTCTTTGACCTTGCCCTTTTTGGAGTCCCGAAGCTCCCGGAAAGTCTGAAACACTAAAAAAGACGTTTTCTGGAAAAACAGGGTTAATTCCAAATAAATGGGAAAACTATGAAGTATTCCCAAAATCATTATAAAACATTGATATAACCCTTATATGATGCAAATATGATTGGAATATAAGCAATTAAAGTGCAAAGTTCATGTATGCATTTTACATGCATCCGGGGGTCTCTAATGTACGCTCCATCAGAGCCGGTCTTCTGGGACTGGCTGTAATGAGCTCGACCCTGAGACGGCCGGGAGAATCAGCCGTCTCCAGTATAGAGACGGCCAAGAGAAACATCCATCGCTGATCTAATCAGCGACATATATAATTGCTGGCCGTCGCATGGTACCCTTGGGGTCCGACATAGACATCCGGACATAATATACGTTGGCTCCGGGTATAAATCCGGGGGGGGGTCCAACTTTGTGTAGCAAAACAGAATAATTAACAGATCATCACCACCAGGGGAATCAACCCCTGTTCCATTCATAGAAAGCAATTCACATAAAGAAACTTCAACCCAAGGTAGCTACAACAACATATTTAAAATTTCAATTTCATCAAACCGACATGCATATAACTAAACAAGTACTCGTCTACTAGATGATCTGCATCTCAATGATAACTTCCAAGCTGAGGTCATTGGGTTTTGTAAGAATGATCAGCACAGGTTGATCAACCTTAAAGTTCTTGCCTTGGAGGAAATTCTTCCACCCAGCTTGCCAAAGACAATGCGGTCGTCAGTTTTCGTTGTGTACGTTATGGTGGTGACAACCCCTGCTGTTCCAAGTCGTAGTCCAGCATTACCTTTAGTCGGTAGGCCAGCCTCTTCTGCTATCGCCTTAGGTAGTTTCTGCGCATGTAAAGAGACAACATAACTATATATGTAGACATATGTACATTGCAGAGGTAAAGAGGAATGATAGTGTTCGTTAACATATCATGTTGGTTCAGATTTGTGCTCGTCAAACGAGTGACAAAAGGAACCCCAACATATTTCCCTCTTTGGGGTAGAAGCGTAAGGAGGCGGTACTTTTCATGGTTCTTGAGATGGACTCTTTGGGCAACTATGTAACTATCCTCTTCTTCACTCTCTGAATACTCATCAGAATTACTGTCAGAAGAATTCTCGTCAGTGTCCTCTGCGTTTTTGCCAAAGTCCATAATTAAAACAGAGATCTTTGGGTTTCGTCCGGTCATGCTAAAAACTAGCATGTCTCCTATCCTGAGATTGTTCAGCTTGATCAACTCTTCCCATCCTTTGCCGTACAAGCGAGTCTTGCCATGTTTGTGTTTCACATGAATTTTGTATGTGCCCCGAAGAAAACGAAAAAACAAACTTTTGCGTACTAACTCGAAGTCTTGCCTGGCATAGCATGGTACAATCTGTGCAGCAGGAAAAACAAAACATAAATTAGGTATATCATGATATGAACACAAAGACATTACAAATATTTGATGTGGAACAAGACTTTCTCTCTTACCACTGACTTCCGGTGGCACTCTTGCAGATAAACACTGAAGGATCCAGTGTAGTTCATGCCTGCGCAATCATTTTTGCAAACTTGGCATGCCATATATATGTAGCCTGCTAATTAATTAGTTAAAATAAACAGGAATCACAACATGTGCATAGAAATTCAAAAATGCATATTACTGCATATTCAAACAACATGGGTCATACTGAAATAATAAATTCGGTTACTAGATAGTTGATGTTCAGCCCGAGCGGCCAGAATTTAACATTTCAGATAACGAAACTAAACATAATCGAAACAGATTCAAAGCGGCAACTCGTCGTAGCTAGTACTCTTCACGCTAGCTTAATTCTTGTCGTCCAGAACAGTGGAGCTGGTCTCCACACCTTGCTCGGCTTGAAGCAATGTCTTGTCAGCCCGAGCGACCGCGGCATCAACCAGATCTGCCGCGACATCTGCCCGAGCGAACGCGCTAGCGTCGTCTTCAGACCTTCGGTCACCTGCCGCGACATCAGCCCGAGCGGCATGGATATCAGCCCGAGCGGACGCAACATCAAGCCGAGCGGCCGCGATATCAGCCCGAGCGGACGCGATGCCAAGAGCAGCCTGGGCTTCAGCAGCCCGAGTCCTCGATGCATCGGCCTCAGCGGACGCGACGTCAAGAGCATCCTTGGCTTCAGCTGCACGAAGCTCCGTGGCATCGGCGGATGAGAGGACATAAGCAGCCCTGGATTCAGCAGCCCGAAGCTCCGCTGCAACACTGCCCGCCTGGGAGCTGCGCCGGCCACCTCTGTCGAGCTTGCGACCGACCATCGATCTGAAATAAAGGGGAAAATCTAAGCTAGAGGAGGCGGCTCGATCGGAGAAGATCTAAGCTACCAGAGCGGCGGAGCTAGCTATCAGGTAAGATCTAAGCTAGCAGAGAGGATCGTAGCGGAGCGGGTCAGAGGAAGAACGCACCTGAGCTGGGGATTTCGAGCGTCGACGAACGGCGGCCGACGGTGAGCAGAGGGGCAGCGATGGGGACTGTGAGTGTGGGCGGGGAAATGGGGAATGTGGAATAGGGCGGCGGCGGCTAGTTGGTCAGGGTCGATATAGGGTTTGAGCAACTGAGCGGCAATGCGAAAAAAAAACCCCGCACCCTCTCCCCCTTAATTTTGAGCCAAAAATAATTGGCCTTTGCCGCCAATATTCCCTCTCCGGACCTTACGTATATGTTCGGTCACTCCGGATTTTACTCTAATCATATAAAATGATCAAACAAATAAGAAACAATGTTATAAATTTGAAAAAGGTTTACATGCTCTTTATACTGTTAATTTAAGTTGATACACAACACATTTAGAATATATGGAGAGATTATATGATGTAGTATATACAAACATTAGAGTTCATACTCAAAGGTCTGATGAACCGACATGGACATTGTACTCGTCACTGCAGTATAACTTCGTTTCAATTTTTTTATAATGGCGGTTAGCAAAGCCTGTACGTATCATGTGACAAACACACATAGGGAGTTTCATGATTTTAAAGAACTATTAATATACACGAAGATCGTTTTAGGTAAAAGCCGAAGTATGTCCGGACCGTCTGGATAATGGTCTATCAAAATATGATCTACCTAGCTAGCTACAAATATTTTATACTTATGTACTAACTATAACATGTAATGATATCATCTATTGCAAAGATGGAAATTTTCATACATATTTGTTTTGCATCATACATATGCCACCAAACAAATATATGTTCGGACGTTACGTATATGTTCGGTCACTCCAGATTTTTATCTAATCATATAAAATGATCAAACAAATAAGAAAAAATGTTATAAATTTGAAAAAAGGTTTTCACACACTAAATTTAGATTATATGCATGATGTAGAATACAAGCATTGGAGTTTTCTTGCATATTTTAAGGTTTATTGCCACAACGGCCGGCCACGGTCACGGTCAACATAGTTTTATTGCCGCCTTCTCCTCTCCCCTATCCCCTCCAAACAGTACTCCCAGAAAACCCCACCGCCGAGCTTGCCATGTCTCGTCAGCGGCGGCTGATGAGGATGGAGCATCCGGCGAGCCCCGACCGCATCAGCGAACTCCCCGACGATCTGCTGCGCAACATCATCTCCTCGATGGAAACCGTCAACAAAAAAGCTGTAGTACAACATAGAGTAGTAGTAAGAGGTAGCATCCGATTCCTAACTGAAAAGATCATACGGTGCACGATTTTAAGTCAGGCTAGCACTAGTTGGCGGTTGCCACATAAGTATACAGATTAAGTCTGTAGATAACGCGAGCGATGGAGAGAGAAGCAACCAACCTGCGCCACTGCTTGTGTTTGCAGCAGGTGCCCTGAAAGAAGGAACTGCCGTCCCTGCTGCTGCAGCAGCAGTTACCCCTGTAATCGATCTGAGATGCAGACAGGGGTTCGCAGTTGTGGTTTCAGCACCGATAAGCATCAGCAATCAATTACGGAGACAAAACGAGGGCTCCTTTGGACTGGAACAGCCTTGTGAACCCCGACGAACAGAGCAAAATCATGCGTGAAAAAAGATCAAGAAAATACCTTGGACAGGCGAGCCGGGAGACCATGACGAACAGAATCTCTAGTTCGTTGCTCGGCGAGACAACCACCAGCCTTAAATATCTAGTCCAAGATTCGGACGGATGCGAACGACATCTCAACTGAATCGAAACGAATCAAGGCCCAACCGAACCGAACCGAACCAAACGGAGAAGACGAAATCTTGACTCTCGCCCTATTGTTTTTAAATCTGGCTAGAGTTTTTAAATCGAAAAACATAGCGCCGTATTGTATTCTGGGGAGGAAGGAAGACGAGCCGGCGTGAGTTAAGCTGCGGCGAAGCTGCCGTGGTCAATGGCGCCGGGGCTGAGCAGCTGACTCCCCAGACCAAGGCCGACGGACCCCGGATCTGGGCCCGGTCCAGTACGGCGGCTCTCGGCCGTCACCGGCGAGGCTCCTCGCCCGCGCGCTCTCCGCCGGTATGGCTCGTCCACCGGAGCAGATGGCGCCCGCCGGCGGGGCTCGTGCAGATGGCGCGCGCGCAGATGGTTCGAAGGGACATTTCACATGTCTTCTCTCACCTCCTAGGATACGAGAAGATTTCTAGGGTGAATTTTCATACTCCATACTACCATAGTTTACGGACAGAGACCCCGTGACTTCATCATACGAAGATGAAGTCACAATGTAACTTTAGCCCTCTTCTCTCCGGTGGATTATGAGAAAA
The DNA here is from genome assembly GCA_947311845.1 of Poa pratensis. Taxonomy (NCBI): domain Eukaryota; kingdom Viridiplantae; phylum Streptophyta; class Magnoliopsida; order Poales; family Poaceae; genus Poa; species Poa pratensis. The sequence continues at coordinate 30,725,738 of CAMZMU010000112.1, forward strand.
ATGCGAAAAACTTCCAGCAAGTCACAATGCATTATGAGAAAGTTTCATTTAATTCGGACAAATGGTTTAGTATTTACTAGCATTTTGATATTAAAACATGAAAAATCTATTTAATGATAAACAGTTTATTCAAATAAAGTCAAACCTTTTCACTATATATAATAAAACATATAGAACCTACTGGAATTTTTTTGAATTTTTCTGGAGAGTTCATAATTTTAGCTATAAATCTGGACCGTCGGATGTCAATCCAACGGAAGAAAGAGACCTAAAGTTGCAGCATGAAGTCACTGGATCGCTGTCCCTAGTTTACCACGTGTTTCAGCAAATGATATGAGATTATAAATAAAGATTGAGCAACTTTGGTGATCTATATATATTCTGCATAGTATGGTATGTATTTACGTGTTAGTTAAAGATTAAGAAAATATATATAATGTGTTCTAGGTTTCATCGCAAATTTATTCATAATAGATTTCATTTTAATAGTCTAAATGGTACTATCTATGATACTAGGGACATAGACTTGCCTACATATTTTCCTAAAATCACCTATAGCGTCTATAAATACACGTAGCATCGGCTAAGACGGGAACTGGTATTTGTTTCAAAAAACCAAGCAAAAACTTGCGATTTGTATTACATAAGGAGAAAAAATTGGACGTTACTTAGCGGCCTTGGTACAGCTCACCCATCGTCATCAAACAAAACCAACGAGAGGGTACACATCCAACCTAGTTACCAACACAAACCACGCAGACACAACTAAATTGAGTATATCATCGACACTCTTGCTCGAGTCATCGATTCGGACTTTACCGAAGAACAACCACATAAGAAGCCATCGCCGCAGCGGCCTTGTGAAGCCTATGCTGGTCTATGCCAAACAATTGACACTTGGCACAGATGACTGAGTACTCCAATTCTGATGACAAGCTTGACTACCAATTTTGTTGACAAGCTTGAAAGGGAGATGGCAGAGACTTGTCCCGATAAATACCTTCATTACCGAACCGCCCAAGGCAGGGCATCGTCTCCACTCGTCCCATGCGACAACGCTCTGACTTTGCAGCAAGGGCAACGCAACACGAAAACCGTCGAGCACGACGGAATAAGAGATGTTTGCCAAAGTCTTGTTGGGACCAAATCATCACTAATCAGATTCAATAGTTGTAGCGCTAGACTTCACAGGATCGGAACTCATGTTGTCGTGGTTTATTCGACATACTAGACATCACAGATGACTAACTATTAGAAGAGAAGGGCAAGGTAGCGACATAGACTATGATTGGCACACATCGTACCCAAAAATCAATGTTTGTTTTCCCTATTTTGGTCCCATTGTAGATCTTAAGATCAAACCATAGATGGTCAACTTGATTGTTCTACAATGTAAAGCTTCTGCATGTGATTCTTATTTCTTTTAAAACCCAATGTTAAATAATTACCTTAAAAATACCATGACATTTTGAACTCTTCTTGTATACTTCTCTCTCTTGGTCCATTCTAATTGAATTAAAATCTCCACCTAATAAGAATGAAAATTATTATATCCAAGTATTTTATATTCACTCCGTTCCAAAATATATGACTTTGTAGCCTTTCTGACTTGTCCTCATTTGTTTCTAAATGAGTGAATCAACACACTAAAACATGTCTACATGTGTATGAATCAGGATAAAATCAAAAAGTCTAGAATTCTTATATTTTGTAAGGGAGGAAGTACCTGGCATGTGCAACATGATAAACTAAATTACACTTTAAATCACTATCTTTATTCATAGTAAAAAATATAGTATAAAATCTAAATCATTTATTCCATCTCACACCCATTAACATACCCCCCCAAAGCACCAGAGCCAAAAAAAACAAACCATTCCCGCCAATAATATTTAACCAGAAATAAAAAGAAACTCAATTTGCTTAGTCTCCTGAAACATGTAAAATCTGAATTGTGCTAAATAGCATTCTTAAGAAAAATCTATCCTCACCTCAAAGCTAGAAATCGAAAAATTTACCGAAGTATTTTCCTAAATATAATTCTCTGAATCTACTCCTATATAATTTGGCTTCACGCTAAAAGCTGAAGATGAAGCCCATATTTCACAGAAATTGTGCAGTCAAGTATTTCGTCCGTTTTAATAGCAGCACTAATAATTATTATTAACCCGTAGCACATAACAAACCAATAAGTATTAACCAGTAGCACATAATCAAAAAGTACGTACTAACATAGATAGCATTGACTAGTAACTTGTCGTTCATGGTCAACTAACTTATTACTAGATAGCTACTACCGTTGGTAATACACAATGAGTCTGCATCATCATCTCTCCGGTGTCATGATCGTGAGAGTCAAAATTGTCGGAATTTCAGGGTGCTGTATAGGAAGTAGGTGAGTACAAAAGAAAGCTAACTACTTGTTGAAACACATGTTTACAAAACAAAGCTACTATGAACAACTAAGATATATACGCTTATCGATGGGTTTGCTATATTATGCAAAATAATACTTCATCCGTCCCAAAATATGTGTCCTAGATTTGATCAAAAGTGGATGTATCTATACATGTTTCATGTCTAGATACATATACTTTTTGACAAATCCAAGACAGTTATTTTAGGACGGAGGGAGTATATTTTTTGGGGGGGGGGGGGGGGGGGGGGGGGGGGGGGGGGGGGGGGGTTATATTAATCAACAAAATAGATACGACAAAATCCTATCTACAGGGGCACATGCTGTGCGTGTTGTATGGAGGTGTGTACATTTGTGAGAACCATATGAGATTACATGGGTGGCATTGATCTTAAAAAGCGCCCTCCTCGAAGAACCAATGTACAAAGGAAAAAGAGAAGAATAGGCTAGAAACTTCACTTATTGCGATCCGATCGACTGTTTACATCCCGAAGTTCTTGAGAACGTCCTAAAGTATGGGAAACTGCTTCGCTGCAGGGAGTTCGTCGTCCTATCCCAAGGAAGCCAGCGGCAGCCGTGATGGGTACATGGACATGGGCAAGCGAGCGATCAACGTTCCTATGCTCTGCTTGTTTACGATGGCCGAGCTGCGGATAGGGACTCACAGGTTTAAGCGGGACATGGTTCTTGGGCAAGACATGGTTCAAGGTGGTGGAAGGATGTCTCGATGAGCGTTGTGTCAACTCGGCCTCTACAGGCATCGTCATCGCCGTAAAAAAAAACTCAGCCGAGAGAGCACGGAGGGAATCCAGGAGTGGTAGGTACCTACCATCTGTTTTGTTGTACATGTTGCTCACGGCCACGTATTATTGATCCAATAGGCCCAGCCACTAGGTCAATCTGGTGTTGTAGGCTCGTCCCTAAGATCACCAACATCATTAACGCTCCTCTCTCTGGATGGTATTGGTTGAAGTAGGCGCAGGGTATGGCGAAGATCATGTGTCGCCGCCCCTTCTGTGACCCAAAGGACCAGCCAGGCGTGGATGAAATCGTGGCTAGTTTGGAGGATATTGAGGAAACATCACCAAGATCATTGACGCTCGTCTCGCCGAACGATACATGTTGAAGTCAGCGCAGGGTGTGTCCGAGATCGCACATTGATGTCTCTTCCGTGACTCGAAGGACCGGCCAAGCATGGATGAAATTATGTCTAGGTTGGAGGAGATTGAGGTGTCGATCTGATTTAGTGATACGTCCAAAACGTATCTACTTTCCCGAACACTTTTGCTGTTGTTTTACCTCTAATTTGTGTGTTTTAAATGCAATTAACACGGACTAACGCTGTTTTCAGCAGAATTGCCCTGTTGTCTTATTTTTGTGCAGAAAGTCAAGTTTCGGGAAAATTCTCAAAAAATATCCTGAAGTTCCTATTTTTCCAGAAGACACCCGGAGCCAGAAGACGAGACGGAGGTGGGCCACGAGGGCCCCACACCATGGGCCCGCGCGGCAGGAGCTGGCCCGCGCCGGGGGGTGGTGTGGCCGCCTCGGCACCACCTCGCGTCCCCCTTTCGACTACTTATTCCCCTTGACCTAAAAACCGAGGAGGATCGACGCTTTTTCCGAAACACTCCAGAGCTCCGCCGCCACCGAAAACCCTATTTCGGGACCAGAAACTCCGTTCTGGCACCCTGCCGGGACGGGGAATTGGAGGAGATCATCGCCATCATCATCACCGACGCCTCTCCATCAACCATCCATGATTCCCCCATCCATGTGTGAGTAATCCCCGCTGTAGGCTGAAGGGGATGGTAGGGATTGGATGAGATCATTCATGTAATAGATATCAGATTGTTAGGGCATGGTGCCTAGTATCCGTTGTTAGTACTTTATGTCATTGTTGCAACTTGTTATGCTTAATGCTTGACACTAGGGCCCGAGTGCCATGATTTCAGATCTGAACATGTTATTGAATCATGAGGATAATTATTGTTTTAGATCATATCTGCAAGTTGTTTACACATATAATTGTCCGGAACCCGAGGCCCCAAAGTGACAACAATTGGGATAACCGGAGGGGATGGCTGTAATGTGAGGATCACATGTGTTCACGGAGTGTTAATGCTTTGCTCCGGTGCTTTATTAAAAGGAGCACCTTAATTACCAGTAGTTTCCCTTGAGGCCCCGCTGCAAACGGGCTGGTAGGACAGAAGATGTTGTGCAAGTTTCTCATTGCGAGCACGTACGACTAAATACGGAACACATGCCTATGATTGATTATTACCTGGATACTTTATTATTATCTATCTGCAAATGCCCTACGCTTGACTATTATATGAATTATCTTATCCATGCAACGCCCGTTCATCCATCCTATGCCTACAGTATTTTAATCCTGCTGTCTACTTCAATTATTATTGCTGCTTTTATTTTACTGCTGCTATTATTTCACTACTGCTGCTATAAAACTGTTGCTACTGATAAACTGTGTCGAGCAAGTCTATTTCCAGGTGCAGCTGAACTGACAATTCATCTGTTAAGGCTTATAAATATTCTTTGGCTCCCCTTGTGTCGAATCAATAAATTTGGGTTTTACTTCCCTCGAAGACTGTTGCGATCCCCTATACTTGTGGGTCATCAAGACTATTTTCTGGCGCCGTTGCCGGGGAGCATAGCTCTATTTATAAGCTCACCTGAGAGTGATTTGTTCGCTGCAATTCATTCATCATGGGTAAACCTCGTGATGAGAGGGTTCGCATACTGCCATCCACTACAAGGAGAGGTACAACTCTGAGTACTTCTGCTGCTCTTGATTCACCGTCTGTTATAAGTCAACTTGTCACACCACCACATACACATACTTCACATGCTGCTACTTCTGCTGAATCTGAAAATACTTCTGAAATTTTGATGATGCTTCTACTGTGCTTGATGAGAGTGGTTCATTAGGTCCTTTTCTAGATGCTACAATTGCTAAGTCAAAACAAACTGAAAATGCTGAAACACCTAATGAAAGTCCCATTACACCTGTTAGTTCACCTGAATTAAGAGATCATACTAGTGATGATTTCGAGGAATCTTATGTTGAACTTGATGATGAATTTATTGAAGAATGCAATGCTTCTAAAGATGCTAGTGCTATTAAAAATCTTCTTGCAAGACGTGTGTTAATTACAAACTGTCTCCTGATGCTAAGTTTGCTACATCTCCCATTGATATAAAAGATAAAGATTATGATTTCTCTATGGACTTGTCACATATATCTATTGTTGAGAAAGAACCTTTTCGAGGAACTGAAAATGAAAGTGTGTAGAACATATGAACACTCTTTCTACTTTAAGTAGTGTGTTTTCTGATGACACTAAGAAACGCAGTTACTTCGTTACTAAAATATTTCCTTTCTCATTAAAAGATGAAGCTAAAACTTGGTTTAATAGTTTATCTCCTGGATCCATTAAAAGTCCTATGGATTTGGTTAATGCTTTCTTCCAGAAATATTTTCCTGCTAGTGCTCAACATGCTGCTTTACAGAGAATCTTTAATTTCAAACAATTGGAAGCCGAGAAATTGCCTAAATCTTGGGCAAGGTTTTGTTCTTTACTCAGAGCTCGGCCTGGACATCAATTAGCTAAAAATGAACTTCTTGATATATTCTATAATGGACTAACTGTTGAATCTAGGACATACCTAGATAGTTGTGCTGGTTGTGTTTTCAGGAAAAGAACTCCAGATGAAGCTGAGGAATTAATGGATAAAATAAGCCAAAATCATGATGATTGGACTATACCTGAGCCGACCCCGACACCCACACCAAAGAAGAGAGGAATTCTTGAACTAAGTGATGAAGAAATGAGAGAAGCCAAGAAATCTCTTAAAGAGAAGGGTATTAAATCTGAAGATGTGAAGAATCTACCACCAATAGAAGAATTATGTAAGCCAATTCCTCACCCATCAGTAGTTGAGGTACACTCTCTCCAACATTTTGATGATAGGGATATTCCTTATTCTAAAACTCTGATCAATGCTTAGATGAATTTGATAATTATATTGTTAAGCAGGATAACTTTAATATGAGAGTGCAGAATCATCTGATGGAAAATTCTAGAACTATGAGTAAATTGCATGATATTGTGGAAAGAACTTCTAATGATGTTAAAATGCTTATTAAACATTTCCATATGGTTCAAACTCAAATAGATCAACTCACTAAGGTACAAAAAGATCTGCTAGTTAATGCTTCTAGAGAAAATGAAAAACATGCTTATGGAGTAGGAACTAGAGGTGGTGCTTCTACTCAGGATCCCTTGTATCCTGAAGGACATCCTAAAAGAATTGAGCAAGATTCTCAACTAGCTAATGAAACTAGTACCCCTTCTAAGAAAAAGAAGAAGAAGAAACATAAACATGTTGAAGAATCTCCTGAATCAATTAAAGAAAATGAGCATGTTAATGATCCAAATAGTATATCTATCTCTGATGCTGAAACTGAAAGTGGTAATGAACATAACAATGATAAGGATAAAAATGATGCTTCTGATAAAGAGGAGAGTGAAGATGAACCTGAAAAGCATACTAAGAATAAAAAGTATACTAAAGAAGATTTCATTGCTAAAAAGCATGGTAATGAGAGAGAACCTTGGGTGCAAAAGCAAATGCCTTTTCCTAATAAGAAACATAAATCAAAGGAAGAGGAACACTATAATAAATTTTGTGAATGGATGAAACCCTTGTTTTTGCAAATTCCTTTGACTGATGCTATTAAATTGCCTCCTTATTCAAAATATATGAAAGATATTGTCTCCAACAAAAGGAAAATTCCTAATGAGGAAATTTCTACTATGCTTGCTAATTACTCTTTCAATGGTAAGGTTCCAAAGAAACTTGGAGATCCAGGTATACCAACTATCCCATGCTCTATTAAGAATAATTATGTTAGAACTGCTCTATGTGATTTAGGAGCAGGAGTTAGTGTTATGCCTTTTTCTCTTTATAAGAGACTCTATTTAGAAAAATTGATACCAACTGATATATCTTTGCAAATGGCTGATAAATCTACTGCTGTTCCTGTTGGCATATGTGAGGATGTTCCTGTTCAAGTGGCTAATAATTGTTTAATATTAACTGACTTTGTTGTGTTGGAAATGCCTGAAGATGATAATATGTCTATTATTCTTGGGAGACCTTTTCTTAACACTGCAGGGGTGTTATTGATTGCAACAAAGGAAAAGTAACCTTCAATGTTAATGACAAAGAGCATACTGTTTATTTTCCCAAAAAGCCGGACAAGATATATGGAGTAAATACAATAGCCAATCTTAGAACTATCAAAGTGGGAAGTATTGATTGCCCTATTTATGAACCTCAAGAAGGATTTCAAAGTATTATGATTGGATCTATTGCTATACAATTCAAGGTAACATGATTGTCTCATGTGGTTTAATTCTTTTATGTCATATAAAATTTATTTGGTGACAAGACTTGATCAACCTTGTTAACAAATATGTTTTAAATGCATAGAAGCACTAAACAACATTTTATTTCTCAACCTTGTTTTACCTACTGTTGTGTTACTGAACTTGCAAAGTTTTAGTTGAAATTGGTCTTTATAAAATTCTATTTCTGCTCTAAGTTTATTATTTAAATACCAGAAAATGTGCAAAATGAAAGTTTTCAAAAATTTCTGAAAATTATACCATAAATCTTAGTTTTTAAAGAGGAATGGGAGCCTGGGCTGACCAGGGGGACCCACCATGCCTCCACACCACCCCACCGCGCGGCAGGGGTGTGGGCCGCGCCGTGGCATGGTGTGGGTCCCACCTGGCCCTCCACTCACCATCTTCCTCTCATTCTTTCTCTCTCCCGACCAAACACACCACCCTTGCTCAAACCCGTGTTCTTGCTGCTCTTGCTCGAGATTTTCGATCTCCTTGCTCAGCCCATCTTTGTTGCAAGATTTCAACACTCTAATCTCTAATGCAGGGTTGGAAGATTTTGTTGTTGATGAACCATATCAATATGCAAAACTGACTATGTCGGTAGTGCAAAACTTTAGATTCAGTTGGTCTTCACCTAACCCCATGGTTCACTATAACATCTACAATATAGCTGTGGATTTGCCCTTTGATGATTTTTGCACAGCTATTAAGGTACCGCATTGGGGATCGCGTGAGAAGATTAGAGGGCAACCTGAGCCTCTAATGGACCTGTATAAAGAAATCTGTCAAGGGAGAAGTTTGGAAGAGGAGAGTGGTAAAATCGAAGCATTCAACTCCCATCTATTCGTTATTTTGCCTATTACATTCGCAAGTGTGTTCTAGCTAGGAAAACTGCAAGCAAATTATCTGTTTATGATTTGGCTTTCATTTCAGCTGCTTTGAGGTGTGATAGGACTTATAATCTAGTGCTTTGATAACTTTCCGTCTTTCAGCTAACCGCGAGAAAGGGGGAATCTGTGGAGGTCTTATTGCTTCTCGTTTATTAGCTATGCATGGTGTAGGGCCGCATCATTTAGACATTCAGTTTCCTGTAGAAAGGCTTGATATTAATTCCATGATAAGTCATAAATTTGTTTCTAACTGGGCTACCTTGAATAACTTAGTCTACGAAATAACCTTTTTCCAGAAACGCAGGTGGAGATTAATTAAGTCCGAACGATTAGTTTGTTTGCCTGCACCTCTTTTGTTTAACCTTGATGCTAGGGAAAGGTGGTCATTATCTGAGGATGATCTTGAGGCATACTTAGAGGAGCATGGCCCTCGCCCGGAGGATGATGGAGAGGGGCCCAATGAGGGTTTCACTCAGCCTTCCGACATCGCGGGCTTCCCGTACCAGCACTTTGATTATGGGACTTCTGCCCCTTCTTCTTCACGGGAGCCTGATTATGATCATGCTTGGGATGATTCACCGGGGTGGAGCGGACACCCACGCCGATGATTGATCTCCACTTAGGCCAAAAGCCTAAGCTTGGGGGGAGGTACACCGACGTCTCTCTCACTTTTATATCATATTTGGTCGGTACTTTGTATATCCATGTTTCAGTTTCTTTCTTTTTCATTGTTGTTTCTTGTTTTGATTTTATTTTCCAAAACCCAAAAAGACCAAAAATATTTCTGTTATTTCTCTTTGTTTACCTCTTGTGTACTTTTAGTACTGGTTTGCTTTATCTTTTAGTTTCGGTTTAGTATTCAAAAATCCAAAAAGATTTTGCTTTATTTGTTTGTTCCTTTCTTTGTTCGTTTCAAATCGAAAACCCAAAAATATTTGTTGTTCTTCTTCGGTTATGTATAGTTGTTGCAGAGTTCAACAGTCTTCCGTGACTCCATTGGAGCTTGGTTATCATTTCATATCATTCAAGCCACACAAGTGAAAAACAATAATGACGATTTATGACAACTCGAGTTGTGGTGAGAGGCTGGTATGAACTCTATTTGTTTTTCATTTTTGTACATATACTCGCTCATGTGGACATGCTTAGCTGATTCGTATGAGGGGCAATGTTATTTAATGGATGCTTAGTAGTTCATGTTTTTCATATGATCAGTTCCAATTCACCAATAGTATATAACATGTCATATAGATATTTGCTTGCATTGTTCTATTCATAAAAGGGTATGACATGGTGGTATCCTCCTCTGAATGATTCACTTGAATTGACTTGGCACATGCTCACGCATGCTCATGACTGAAAAACGAAAAGTCAATTAAGCCTTGACGATTTATTTTGCCTCAGAGTTCTAGTATCACTTTTATGACTCCGTTAATTTTATTTTCAAATTTGCATAAAAAATTTAAAAACACATAAAAACTTGCTAAAATGGGAGAAAGAACTAAGTTGTGTGATTACACAAACACTCCAAATGATCAATTTATTGCTAGGCCCATTGCCACACCTGAGATAAAAGCTGATAGTTATGAAGTAAGTCTAGTTTGTTGAACTTGATAACTAGGGAATAATTTGGCGGTAGTGCTATGGAGGATGCCTCTATGCATCTTCATGATTTTGTTGAAATATGTGACATGCAGAAATTTAAAAATGTGGAAAGTGATATTCTAAAACTGAAGTTATTTCCTTTCTCACTTAGAGGAAAAGCTAAAGAGTGGCTGCATTCATTACCTATTGATAGCATTAAAACTTGGGATGATTTAAAAGAAGCTTTCATTAAGAAATACTATCCCTGTTAAAATTTTGCAAAATAGAAACAACATTCTTTCTTTTAGGCAAAATGAAAATGAACATGTTGCTATGGCTTGGGATAGGGTTAAACTTATGCTTAGAACTTGTCCATCACATGGGGTCAACGAATGGACCATACTACACTCTTTTTACAATGGTCTAAATTACATGTCTAGAAATATTCTTGATTCTGCTGCTGGAGGTGCATTTATGGGAAAAACTATAGTAGAAGCTAAGGATATATTGGAGAGCATTTTGCAAAACTATAGTCAATGGCATACTGATAGAGCACCTAATCCATCTAAGAAAGTAAACTCCGTAGAAGAAACAAATGATTTGTCATCTAAAATGGACACTATTCTTGCTTTCATTAATAAACAAAATATTGAAAATGTGCCTTTGCAAGAATTAGTTGGTAATAATCCTGAAAATATTGATGTCAACTTCATTAGGAACTATGGTAATAATGGGTATGGTATCAACAATTATAACTCTTATAATTAACCCCCATATGTTCCCAACAATCGTCCTTCTATTCCATATCCTAATGCTAGTGATAATAATTGGAAGCCTATGCCACTACGCAATGCTAATTTTGAGGCTAATAAAATTATTATGGAACAAGTTGCTAGTCATAATACCATGATACAAGAGTTGAATAAGTCTGTTGCTTCTATTAGTTCTGATATTAGAGGCTTACAACTCCAAGCTGCAGGACTAGACAAAGCCTTGTCAAAACTAGCTGATAACCAAGCCACTCTATTGAGCGCGTCTGCAGGAAAACCACAAGCCCCACATGTGGTTGGAATGAATTCTATTAATATTGCTGAAAATATGCCTCTTACTTTAGAGGAAACTCTTGATGAATTATTGAACTATCCTGAATACTTGTTGCCTTTTATGTCTCAACTTGCTGGTTTAAAGGAAGAAGTTAATAAACTGAACATGATGAATCTCTTATGTTGATTGAGTTAGAAAAGAAAGTTGAGAAAGTTAAAATGCTTAGTGAAGTCAAGGAACCATTGCTTGACTTAGAGAATTGTAGCTTGCATGAATTAATATCTATCTTACAAATTTTGCAAGTGATCCTTCCATCAACTCTAACCAAGCTGGTTTTGGTTCTTATATTGCTAATCATGTCTTGAAAGAAAAGATTGCTAGGTATAACCAAGAGGCTATGATACCACCTAAGCTTGGGGATACCACCTAAGCTTGAGGCTATGATACCACCAAGAGGAAAAGTAAGTGATGTTATGGTAGAGTTACATATGAAATTTGTGCCTGTTGATTTTCTAATCATGGATATGGGGAATAAAACCTCTAGTCCAATTATTCTTGGAAGACCATTTCTTCGTACCACAGGTGCTATCATTGATTCAAAAGAAGGGAATGTGAAGTTTCAGTTTCCACACAAGAAGTGCATGGAACACTTCCCAAGGAAGAGGGACCACCAAAGTTCAAGCTCCCTCATGAGCTTCGTCCTCTATAAACATCAAGTAAGAAGCCTAGCTATATGGCTATAAAGAAAGCGCTTTACGGGAGGCAACCCGGTTGTTTTTATTTGTGATTTTCTTTGTGTCCTCTTGCTGTAACAAGAGACTTTGTTTAGTTTAGTTTCTGAAATTTTTAATAAAGTGCCAAGTTTTACTCATTTTGGTTTGAAGAAGTTGCTTATAGCGTTCGGAGATTTTATTCCTGCACGAATCTGTGCACGGTATGATTTTTAATTCTTATTCTGTAACTCCGAATGAGCTCATATTTGAACTGTAGTTGCAACTTTTCATCCTCTGTATGCATGAATTGTTTCGGAATTTTTCGACAAAGTTTAGTAGGGTAGAAAAATACGTTTTGCTGCTGCTGTTTTTCTGGACAGATTCTGTCCCATTTTGTTTGATGCATGCTTTGAACTTTTAACTTGAATCTTTTTGATCCAATTGAGTTTATGAGTAGGCATACAACATTATACACTTTCTGGACATCCATATGAATTTTTTTCAAGGATTATATGCAGCAAGAAATCTATTTGTTTATCACTACTAATGCATCCCACAGAAAAGAAATGGGAGAAACGGTGTTTTGAAGTTTTTTCACAGGGATTAGAGGAGATGCACCAAGAGCTATCCAATGATGGTGAAGACCATAAGCTTGGGGATGTGAAGACAACCCCACTGGACCTACACACTCTCGGTTTGCACACGTCTAACTTCTGTTTTTCGATCGAAACACTTTATCGCATAAACTTGGAGCGTCTTTTTGTTTGTTTTGGTTTGATTTTTATTTTGTGAGACCACCACACTATCATTTATATATGAGAGAGCTACTGGAAATTTGGGTTGAATTATGTTGGATGCTATTATTAGATTGGGAAAAGGGATGTTTGAGTTGATTTTAAAAGATACATATAGTTGCATGATTCATGAGCTTGTTAATGAGTAATAATTTGCAAGTATTTTATCAAGAGCTATCTTTTATTCATGTTTTGATGCTGAATGTTATTTACTTGTTTAACATGGATTAGTTAGTTCTATGGACACTCATGCATGCATTTAGATGGTCAACTTTCTCCCTCTTGCTAGCCCAAAAATTCCAACAAGCAAAAACTTGTTTCCAACACCTTCAACCAAAGTTTTTCCAGTGAGTCCACCATATCTACCTATTAGCTTTATGCTATTCCGAGTATGTTTATCATGATATTTGTGTTATCTATACCTCTGAATGAAAATGCTTATGTTGTTGATTGTTATGGAAAAGTTGGTTATAGAGCTCTCTCGAACTTGATGCACACTTTACTTTTATTGCATAAATAAAATATGACCCATTGTGATTAAAATTATGATGTTGTGGGCTTGACAAATGTCTTTGGTTGAGAGTTAGCTCATATGTGCTGTCACATGGCAAGCTTTCAACATGCACTTCATTCATTTAGTTGATATCATGTACTTTTGTTTATGGATGCTTACCATGGGTGAAATAAATGTGGAAATGAAGTAGGTTTAAATGAGTTTGTATAAATGGTTAGAGAGACGCCTGGGCCGCTAATCTAAGCCATGCATCATTCATGATGGAAATTTACTTACATGCTATGGTGAACCTTCTGTGATACACCTTACAATAAAAAGCTATCTAATGGTAAATAAAAAGGGTGTTGAGATTGTTCATTGTGTTTGTTTGTCTTGTCATTTTGATATGGGCTTGTTCCATATCCTGGGACAAGAGGTACCCCAGTTGACGCTCTTAATGATACTATTATTACTTACAATGATATTTAACTTGAACTTGCTTTGTTTCCCAAGATGAGTAACACATGGAGTAGGTACTTGTATTCAAGGGGCATGAGACTTTCAACCTGTACTTTGTCAAGCACACTACTCATATTTGCTTTCACTTTAAACTTAATCATTCAAGATGCTATGATAGGGGAATGAGAGCTTGACACCAAGGATTAGCACATTACAATCATTAACTTAAGTACAGAAGTTCAGAAGTTAGATGAAACTTATTCATGCTTTACCTCTACTCATATATATCTTTCCAAAGTGTCCACCTTTTATTTTCAGATTTTCATCAATACTCTATGACCATTATAGGATGTTATTTCTTTTCATTATGCATACATGTGGTCCATAGTACTTTCTTCTATGTTACACTTTGTGAATTATCATTGAACATCCTTGCATTGAATACTTGATATCACTTCATAATCTATCTTGCATATTGCTACTCCTTTTAAGAATGAATCATTTGACTCTATGTAGCAATAGTAATCATCTTTGATATCCATTGATAGTATTAAATTGCAAAGTCCATGTTAGTTTTATCACCTTCATACTCGAGGACGAGTATAGGTTAAGCTTGGGGATGTTGATGCATGTAAAATGCATACATGAACTTTGCATTATTTTATTATATTCCAGTCATATTTGCATCATATAAGGGTTATATCATGTTTTATAATGATTTTGGGAATATTTCATGATTTTCCTATTTTTATGGAATTAACCCTGCGCAGGCAGAAAACCCTATTTTCCATATTTTAATGTTTCAGGGACCCAAACGACGTCCAAATGACCTGGAAATTTACGAGCATCAGTTTTTGGAAGGAAGAAGACTTGGGAGCGAAGGAAGCAAACAAGCGGAGGCCCGAGGCCCAAAAGAGGTGGCCCACGCGGCCAGGTACCTGGGCCGCGTGGGACCCCCATCTAGGCCTCGAGGCTCCGTTGCCGTCGATCTTTTCTCCACGACTCGTCTGACCTAAAACGACTATAAAAATAGTCCCCGACGCCCTTCGGAAGGAGCACCGCAGAAACACAGAAACACCGAAACAGAGACCTGGAGTTGCAGATTGGAGGGGGAAAACTCCGGCGGGGCGCTGCCGGCGTGGTCTCCATCTTCTCCAACGACTTCTCCACCGTCTCCATGATGAAGAGGGAGTAGTCCACCTCTGGACTATGGGTTTGTGGAAGTAACTTATGTATCTCTCTCTCTCTGAGCTTCACTAATTAGTACCGTATGAGCTGCTGAACATGATTACGGTCATCTATGTAATACCTTTGTGGTGGATCTTTTTATGAGTTAATATATGTTTGAGATTGCAATGGTTTTGTTTCAGTTATGAAAGTAGATGCATATTATGTACCCCGTTCTTATTTACTTGTCATGATCAAGCATGTTTATGAGAGCGTGTGAGGGGGAACGTGTGCATTAGTTGGAGTAACGGGGGTTGGCTAGTGCAGTGAACGTGAGAGAAAGTTCTGCGATCCACTTGGGTGTTTTACCTTACTTTGTTGCCTCACTAGGGATAAAAAGAAATACCATGCTACCGGAGATGTGGGTGTGACCATTGCCACTTCTCCATGACTAGATCTAGCATGTTCTTATTTTAACTTCATGTCATGATACTTATTGCTATACTCTGAGTTATCTTAATTACTGAGGTGTTATGATTTAGTTCGCATCTTGGTGGAGTATAAGAGAGACTAATAACCAAAAGGTCTCTATGTTAGGACGTGATGCCCATATAATTATAACTTGTCATTAAACTGTTGTGTTGCAATCTCATATGTTCATTCTAGTGTTCCATTGTCTACCACTTTATTAAAGAGAGAGTGCATTTGTGAAACCATGAACCCCGATCCATTTTTAATCATAAGAAACACCTTTCCAACCACTTTTTCCACTTTTCCATTTTCTGCCATTTAAAAATCCGAAAATACAAAAACACTTTTCCATCTTGCATTCATCATATAAAACCCAAAAATATCATTTATCATTGCTACCACCATCCTTGCATATTTATTTACCACCACTGCATATTTATTTCTTGTTTGCATTGCATATTATCTTGATATCATTCTCACACCTTGTGCTTGACAACCACTAGGTGAGGTTGAGGACCAAAACATTTACTTTGTTTTGTAGGTAACCAAAAGAAGGATAGGAAAGATAAATCTTCACTACTGATTCTCCGAGAGTTCGATATTAAACCCTCGAGTCACCACTCGTGAGGAAAACACGTCTTCCACTTACTACACACTGTGCACTTGGAGTCTCAACCTAACCCATATTCTTTTGACGCAGGTAACTACGTCATCGGGTATCAGCATGATTATGACGGTTAATGCTCTCTTGATTGTCGCTTCCTAGTCTATTGCTAGCCTTCACTTGTACTGAGCGGGAATGCTGCTCGTGCTTCCAAATCCTTAAAAACCAAGTTATTCCGAAGAGTCCACCAAAAATTCCTATGCATGGTATTTCGAACCATTCCAAGTAAATTTTCATGTGCTACCTTTAAAACCTTCAAAATACTTCTCATTTTGTGACACTGTTTTTAGCTCATGAGGACGGGGTGGATGTCTTTATGTCACTTGTCAAATAGACTTTACCACCGGACTAGCGGCATATACATCCGCTTATCCATTAATTTTGCAAAAAGAGCTGGCAAATGGGGTGCCCAGTCCCAATTAATTACAACTTTAACCGCTTAATTCTCTTCACATTTTTGCCCTGATTTATTAGACAAGCAATGATACCAGTGAAATATCTGCATGTGTAAACAAAAGAGAAAAGAGGGATGATCTGCCTTGCTGGTAGAAATAACGTCCTTCATGGGAGCCGCTCTTAAAAGTCTGGTTGGCAGGGGTCATATTGTACTTTCCATTTTCTGATTCGTTGACAGGAAAAACCACCTCCCAAAACAATTTTTACCTCTGTTTTATAAATAAAGCTCTAGCACATGTTAAATCCCTGCTTCCCTCTGCGAAGGGCCAATCTTTTATTTTTATGTTGAGTCACCATCCTTTCTTTGAGCACCTTCTCGAGAGCATAACTGTCATTCTTAGTGTAATGTGCTTGTCCCAGAATACGGTTAACTGTGGTATAACCTTGATGCTCTTATCTTTGATATTTTTACTTCTAGTCCTCACTTGAACTTCAGAGGTGCCTTGGCATTTATGTTTTGCTCTACAAATAAAGGCAAGCGAGATACCACTTTATCATATCTTATTATGAACATTGCAATCCTGCAGATGGATTTATTTCATGTTATTTATTCTTAGTGTGTTGGTATCTTTTCATAGTTCACATAGCTACTAGGTGGCATTATCTACATTCCTTTATTATGAATCGTCTAAGTACTTGATCATATAGTGAGAATATTTACATCGTATGAAGCAAATGTGTTCGTAAAAGTTTCTTTTATCCCACTCAGTTGTTAACTGAATTGCTTGAGGACAAGCAATAAGCTAAGCTTGGGGGGAGTTGATACGTCCAAAACGTATCTACTTTCCCGAACACTTTTGCTGTTGTTTTACCTCTAATTTGTGTGTTTTGAATGCAACTAACACGGACTAACGCTGTTTTCAGCAGAATTGCCCTGGTGTCTTTTTTTGTGCAGAAAGTCAAGTTTCGGGAAAATTCCCGAAAAATATCCTGGAGTTCCTATTTTTCCAGAAGACACACGGAGCCAGAAGACGAGACGGAGGTGGGCCACGAGGGCCCCACACCATGGGCCCGCGCGGCAGGCTGGGCCGCGCCGGGGGGTGGTGTGGCCGCCTCGGCACCACCTCGCGTCCCCCTTTCGACTACTTATCCCCTTGACCTAAAAACCCGAGGAGGATCGACGCTTTTTCCAGAAACACTCCAGAGCTCCGCCGCCACCGAAAACCCTATTTCGGGGACCAGAAACTCCGTTCTGGCACCCTGCCGGGACGGGGAATTGGAGGAGATCATCGCCATCATCATCACCGACGCCTCTCCATCAACCATCCATGATTCCCCCATCCATGTGTGAGTAATCCCCGCTGTAGGCTGAAGGGGATGGTAGGGATTGGATGAGATCATTCATGTAATAGATATCAGATTGTTAGGGCATGGTGCCTAGTATCCGTTGTTAGTACTTTATGTCATTGTTGCAACTTGTTATGCTTAATGCTTGACACTAGGGCCCGAGTGCCATGATTTCAGATCTGAACATGTTATTGAATCATGAGGATAATTATTGTTTTAGATCATATCTGCAAGTTGTTTACACATATAATTGTCCGGAACCCGAGGCCCCAAAGTGACAACAATTGGGATAACCGGAGGGGATGGCTGTAATGTGAGGATCACATGTGTTCACGGAGTGTTAATGCTTTGCTCCGGTGCTTTATTAAAAGGAGCACCTTAATTACCAGTAGTTTCCCTTGAGGCCCCGCTGCAAACGGGCTGGTAGGACAGAAGATGTTGTGCAAGTTTCTCATTGCGAGCACGTACGACTAAATACGGAACACATGCCTATGATTGATTATTACCTGGATACTTTATTATTATCTATCTGCAAATGCCCTACGCTTGACTATTATATGAATTATCTTATCCATGCAACGCCCGTTCATCCATCCCTATGCCTACAGTATTTTAATCCTGCTGTCTACTTCAATTATTACTGCTGCTTTTATTTTACTGCTGCTATTATTTCACTACTGCTACTGCTATAAAACTGTTGCTACTGATAAACTGTGTCGAGCAAGTCTATTTCCAGGTGCAGCTGAACTGACAATTCATCTGTTAAGGCTTATAAATATTCTTTGGCTCCCCTTGTGTCGAATCAATAAATTTGGGTTTTACTTCCCTCGAAGACTGTTGCGATCCCCTATACTTGTGGGTCATCAAGACTATTTTCTGGCGCCGTTGCCGGGGAGCATAGCTCTATTTATAAGCTCACCTGAGAGTGATACTGTTCGCTGCAATTCATTCATCATGGGTAAACCTCGTGATGAGAGGTTCGCATACTGCCATCCACTACAAGGAGAGGTACAACTCTGAGTACTTCTGCTGCTCTTGATTCACCGTCTGTTATAAGTCAACTTGTCACACCACCACATACACATACTTCACATGCTGCTACTTCTGCTGAATCTGAAAATACTTCTGAAATTTTGATGATGCTTCTACTGTGCTTGATGAGAGTGGTTCATTAGGTCCTTTTCTAGATGCTACAATTGCTAAGTCAAAACAAACTGAAAATGCTGAAACACCTAATGAAAGTCCCATTACACCTGTTAGTTCACCTGAATTAAGAGATCATACTAGTGATGATTTCGAGGAAACTTATGTTGAACTTGATGATGAATTTATTGAAGAATGCAATGCTTCTAAAGATGCTAGTGCTATTAAAAATCTTCTTGCAAGACGTGCTGTTAATTACAAACTGTCTCCTGATGCTAAGTTTGCTACATCTCCCATTGATATAAAAGATAAAGATTATGATTTCTCTATGGACTTGTCACATATATCTATTGTTGAGAAAGAACCTTTTCGAGGAACTGAAAATGAAAGTGTGTAGAACATATGAACACTCTTTCTACTTTAAGTAGTGTGTTTTCTGATGACATTAAGAAACGCAGTTACTTCGTTACTAAAATATTTCCTTTCTCATTAAAAGATGAAGCTAAAACTTGGTTTAATAGTTTATCTCCTGGATCCATTAAAAGTCCTATGGATTTGGTTAATGCTTTCTTCCAGAAATATTTTCCTGCTAGTGCTCAACATGCTGCTTTACAGAGAATCTTTAATTTCAAACAATTGGAAGCCGAGAAATTGCCTAAATCTTGGGCAAGGTTTTGTTCTTTACTCAGAGCTCGGCCTGGACATCAATTAGCTAAAAATGAACTTCTTGATATATTCTATAATGGACTAACTGTTGAATCTAGGACATACCTAGATAGTTGTGCTGGTTGTGTTTTCAGGAAAAGAACTCCAGATGAAGCTGAGGAATTAATGGATAAAATAAGCCAAAATCATGATGATTGGACTATACCTGAGCCGACCCCGATACCCACACCAAAGAAGAGAGGAATTCTTGAACTAAGTGATGAAGAAATGAGAGAAGCCAAGAAATCTCTTAAAGAGAAGGGTATTAAATCTGAAGATGTGAAGAATCTACCACCAATAGAAGAATTATGTAAGCCAATTCCTCACCCATCAGTAGTTGAGGTACACTCTCTCCAACATTTTGATGATAGGGATATTCCTTATTCTAAAACTCCTGATCAATGCTTAGATGAATTTGATAATTATATTGTTAAGCAGGATAACTTTAATATGAGAGTGCAGAATCATCTGATGGAAAATTCTAGAGCTATGAGTAAATTGCATGATATTGTGGAAAGAACTTCTAATGATGTTAAAATGCTTATTAAACATTTCCATATGGTTCAAACTCAAATAGATCAACTCACTAAGGTACAAAAAGATCTGCTAGTTAATGCTTCTAGAGAAAATGAAAAACATGCTTATGGAGTAGGAACTAGAGGTGGTGCTTCTACTCAGGATCCCTTGTATCCTGAAGGACATCCTAAAAGAATTGAGCAAGATTCTCAACTAGCTAATGAAACTAGTACCCTTCTAAGAAAAAGAAGAAGAAGAAACATAAACATGTTGAAGAATCTCCTGAATCAATTAAAGAAAATGAGCATGTTAATGATCCAAATAGTATATCTATCTCTGATGCTGAAACTGAAAGTGGTAATGAACATAACAATGATAAGGATAAAAATGATGCTTCTGATAAAGAGGAGAGTGAAGATGAACCTGAAAAGCATACTAAGAATAAAAAGTATACTAAAGAAGATTTCATTGCTAAAAGCATGGTAATGAGAGAGAACCTTGGGTGCAAAAGCAAATGCCTTTTCCTAATAAGAAACATAAATCAAAGGAAGAGGAACACTATAATAAATTTTGTGAATGGATGAAACCCTTGTTTTTGCAAATTCCTTTGACTGATGCTATTAAATTGCCTCCTTATTCAAAATATATGAAAGATATTGTCTCTAACAAAAGGAAAATTCCTAATGAGGAAATTTCTACTATGCTTGCTAATTACTCTTTCAATGGTAAGGTTCCAAAGAAACTTGGAGATCCAGGTATACCAACTATCCCATGCTCTATTAAGAATAATTATGTTAGAACTGCTCTATGTGATTTAGGAGCAGGAGTTAGTGTTATGCCTTTTCTCTTTATAAGAGACTCTATTTAGAAAAATTGATACCAACTGATATATCTTTGCAAATGGCTGATAAATCTACTGCTGTTCCTGTTGGCATATGTGAGGATGTTCCTGTTCAAGTGGCTAATAATTGTTTAATATTAACTGACTTTGTTGTGTTGGAAATGCCTGAAGATGATAATATGTCTATTATTCTTGGGAGACCTTTTCTTAACACTGCAGGGGCTGTTATTGATTGCAACAAAGGAAAAGTAACCTTCAATGTTAATGACAAAGAGCATACTGTTTATTTTCCCAAAAAGCCGGACAAGATATATGGAGTAAATACAATAGCCAATCTTAGAACTATCAAAGTGGGAAGTATTGATTGCCCTATTTATGAACCTCAAGAAGGATTTCAAAGTATTATGATTGGATCTATTGCTATACAATTCAAGGTAACATGATTGTCTCATGTGGTTTAATTCTTTTATGTCATATAAAATTTATTTGGTGACAAGACTTGATCAACCTTGTTAACAAATATGTTTTAAATGCATAGAAGCACTAAACAACATTTTATTTCTCAACCTTGTTTTACCTACTGTTGTGTTACTGAACTTGCAAAGTTTTAGTTGAAATTGGTCTTTATAAAATTTATTTCTGCTCTAAGTTTATTATTTAAATACCAGAAAATGTGCAAAATGAAAGTTTTCAAAAATTTCTGAAAATTATACCATAAATCTTAGTTTTTAAAGAGGAATGGGAGTGCCTGGGCTGACCAGGGGGACCCACCATGCCTCCACACCACCCCACCGCGCGGCAGGGGTGTGGGCCGCGCCGTGGCATGGTGTGGGTCCCACCTGGCCCTCCACTCACCATCTTCCTCTCATTTCTTTCTCTCTCCGACCAAACACACCACCATTGTTCAAACCCGTGTTCTTGCTGCTCTTGCTCGAGTTTTTCGATCTCCTTGCTCAGCCCATCTTTGTTGCTGAGATTTGGACCATTTGCTCTC
Source organism: Poa pratensis (assembly GCA_947311845.1). Taxonomy (NCBI): domain Eukaryota; kingdom Viridiplantae; phylum Streptophyta; class Magnoliopsida; order Poales; family Poaceae; genus Poa; species Poa pratensis. The sequence continues at coordinate 30,747,807 of CAMZMU010000112.1, forward strand.
CGGTATGTGACTCCTCCGTTTATCCAAGTAGAATTTTGTTTAGTTGTGTATTTCTTGAGCATTTTGTACTGTAGGTGACATGTTAGATGTGTTTGCATGCTTGTTCTATGCTTAGATTAATTAGTTTTGATGCATGTGTAGCCCTCTTGCAAGTCTCTATAGTAGTTTCTTTGATTTAGTTGCTCCAAAATCATGTTTTATGAGGTTTGTTTAAAATTTCAGAAAAGAAGGATGAATGAATATCAACTTGATTACAATGAATTGGAGGTGCATGAAGTCATGGGGGTCAACCGCGAAGATGCCGTGTTCCCCTCAATCTATCCATGCTCTAACTTCATGACTGCTGCAGGAATCTTGCAAGATTTCAACACTCTAATCTCTAATGCAGGGTTGGAAGATTTTGTTGTTGATGAACCATATCAATATGCAAAACTGACTATGTCGGTAGTGCAAAACTTTAGATTCAGTTGGTCTTCACCTAACCCCATGGTTCACTATAACATCTACAATATAGCTGTGGATTTGCCCTTTGATGATTTTTGCACAGCTATTAAGGTACCGCATTGGGGATCGCGTGAGAAGATTAGAGGGCAACCTAAGCCTCTAATGGACCTGTATAAGGAAATCTGCCAAGGGAGAAGTTTAGAAGAGGAGAGTGGTAAAATTCGAAGCATTCAACTCCCATCTATTCGATATTTTGCCTATTACATTGGCAAGTGTGTTCTAGCTAGGAAAACTGCAAGCAAATTATCTGTTTATGATTTGGCTTTCATTTCAGCTGCTTTGAGGTGTGATAGGACTTATAATCTAGGTGCTTTGATAGCTTTCCGTCTTTCAGCTAACCGCGAGAAAGGGGGAATCTGTGGAGGTCTTATTGCTTCTCGTTTATTAGCTATGCATGGTGTAGGGCCGCATCATTTAGACATTCAGTTTCCTATAGAAAGGCTTGATATTAATTCCATGATAAGTCATAAATTTGTTTCTAACTGGGCTACCTTGAATAACTTAGTCTACGAAATAACCTTTTTCCAGAAACGCAGGTGGAGATTAATTAAGTCCGAACGATTAGTTTGTTTGCCTGCACCTCTTTTGTTTAACCTTGATGCCAGGGAAAGGTGGTCATTATCTGAGGATGATCTTGAGGCATACTTAGAGGAGCATGGCCCTCGCCCAGAGGATGATGGAGAGGGCCCGATGAGGGTTTCACTCAGCCTTCCGACATCGCGGGCTTCCCGTACCAGCACTTTGATTATGGGACTTCTGCCCCTTCTTCTTCACGGGAGCCTGATTACGATCATGCTGGGATGATTCACCGGGGTGGAGCGTACACCCACGCCGATGATTGATCTCCACTTAGGCCAAAAGCCTAAGCTTGGGGGGAGGTACACCGACATCTCACTCACTTTATATCATATTCGGTCGGTACTTTGTATATCCATGTTTCAGTTTCTTTCTTTTTCGTTGTTGTTTCTTGTTTTGATTTTATTTTCCAAAACCCAAAAAGACCAAAAATATTTCTGTTATTTCTCTTTGTTTACCTCTTGTGTACTTTTAGTACTGGTTTGCTTTATCTTTTAGCTTCGGTTTAGTATTCAAAAATCCAAAAAGATTTTGCTTTATTTGTTTGTTCCTTTCTTTGTTCGTTTCAAATCGAAAACCCAAAAATATTTGTTGTTCTTCTTCGGTTTTGTATAGTTGTTGCAGAGTTCAACAGTCTTCCGTGACTCCATTGGAGCTTGGTTATCATTTCATATCATTCAAGCCACACAAGTGAAAAGCAATAATGACGATTTATGACAACTCGAGTTGTGGTGAGAGGCTGGTATGAACTCTATTTGTTTTCATTTTTGTACATATACTCGCTCATGTGGACATGCTTAGCTGATTCGTATGAGGGGCAATGTTATTTAATGGATGCTTAGTAGTTCATGTTTTCATATGATCAGTTCCAATTCACTAATAGTATATAACATGTCATATAGATATTTGCTTGCATTGTTCTATTCATAAAAGGGTATGACATGGTGGTATCCTCCTCTGAATGATTCACTTGAATTGACTTGGCACATGCTCACGCATGCTCATGACTGAAAAACAAAAAGTCAATTAAGCCTTGATGATTTATTTTGCCTCAGAGTTCTAGTATCACTTTTATGCCTCCGTTAATTTTATTCTGTCGCAAGCATGATTATGACGGTTATGCTCTCTTGATTGTCGCTTCCCAGTCTATTGCTAGCCTTCACTTGTACTGAGCGGGAATGCTGCTCGTGCTTCCAAATCCTTAAAAACCAAGTTATCCAAAGAGTCCACCAAAAATTCCTATGCATGGTATTTCGAACCATTCCAAGTAAATTTTCATGTGCTACCTTTAAAACCTTCAAAATACTTCTCATTTTGTGACACTGTTTTTAGCTCATGAGGACGGGGTGGATGTCTTTATGTCACTTGTCAAACAGACTTTACCACCGGACTAGCGGCATATACATCCGCTTATCCATTAATTTTGCAAAAAGAGCTGGCAAATGGGGTGCCCAGTCCCAATTAATTACAACTTTAACCGCTTAATTCTCTTCACATTTTTGCCCTGATTTATCAGACAAGCAATGATACCAGTGAAATATCTGCATGTGTAAACAAAAGAGAAAAGAGGGATGATCTGCCTTGCTGGTAGAAATAACGTCCTTCATGGGAGCCGCTCTTAAAAGTCTGGTTGGCAGGGGTCATATTGTACTTTCCATTTTCTGATTCGTTGACAGGAACAACCACCTCCCAAAACAATTTTTACCTCTGTTTTATAAATAAAAAGCTCTAGCACATGTTAAATCCCTGCTTCCCTCTGCGAAGGGCCAATCTTTTATTTTTATGTTGAGTCACCATCCTTTCTTTGAGCACCTTCTCGAGAGCATAACTGTCATTCTTAGTGTAATGTGCTTGTCCCAGAATACGGTTAACTGTGGTATAACTTTGATGCTCTTATCTTTGATATTTTTACTTCTAGTCTCACTTGAACTTCAGAGGTGCCTTGGCATTTATGTTTTGCTCTACAAATAAAGGCAAGCGAGATACCACTTTATCATATCTTATTATGAACATTGCAATCCTGCAGATAGATTTATTTCATGTTATTTATTCTTAGTGTGTTGGTATCTTTTCATAGTTCACATAGCTACTAGGTGGCATTATCTACATTCCTTTATTATGAATTGCCTAAGTACTTGATCATATAGTGAGAATATTTACATCATATGAAGCAAATGTGTTCGTAAAAGTTTCTTTTATCGCACTCAGTTGTTAACTGAATTGCTTGAGGACAAGCAATAAGCTAAGCTTGGGGGGAGTTGATACGTCCAAAACGTATCTACTTTCCCGAACACTTTTGCTGTTGTTTTACCTCTAATTTGTGTGTTTTGAATGCAACTAACACGGACTAACGCTGTTTTCAGCAGAATTGTTCTGGTGTCTTATTTTTTGTGCAGAATTGTTCGGACTAACCCGGAGCCAGAAGACGAAACGGAGGTGGGCCACGAGGGCCCCACACCATGGGCCCCCGCGGCAGGAGCTAGGCCGCGCCGGGGGGTGGTGTGGCCGCCTCGGGCACCACCTCGTGTCCCCCTTTCGACTACTTATTCCCTTGACCTAAAAACCCGAGGAGGATCGACGCTTTTTCCAGAAACACTACAGAGCTCCGCCGCCACCGAAAACCCTATTTCGGGGACCAGAAACTCCGTTCTGGCACCCTGCCGGGACGGGGAATTGGAGGAGATCATCGCCATCATCATCACCGACGCCTCTCCACCAACCATCCATGATTCCCCCATCCATGTGTGAGTAATCCCGCTGTAGGCTGAAGGGGATGGTAGGGATTGGATGAGATCATTCATGTATAGATATCAGATTGTTAGGGCATGGTGCCTAGTATCCGTTGTTAGTACTTTATGTCATTGTTGCAACTTGTTATGCTTAATGCTTGACACTAGGGCCCGAGTGACATGATTTCAGATCTGAACATGTTATTAAAGTGACAACAGTTGGGATAACCGGAGGGGATGGCTGTAATGTGAGGATCACATGTGTTCACGGAGTGTTAATGCTTTGCTCCGGTGCTTTATTAAAAGGAGCACCTTAATTACCAGTAGTTTCCTTTGAGGCCCCGCTGCAAACGGGCTGGTAGGACAGAAGATGTTGTGCAAGTTTCTCATTGCGAGCATGTACGACTAAATACGGAACACATGCCTATGATTGATTATTACCTGGATACTTTATTATTATCTATCTGCAAATGCCGTACGCTTGACTATTATATGAATTATCTTATCCATGCAACGCCCGTTCATCCATCCCTATGCCTACAGTATTTTAATCCTGCTGCCTACTTCAATTATTACTGCTGCATTTATTTTACTGCTGCTATTATTTCACTACTGCTGCTGCTATAAAACTATTGGTACTGATAAACTGTGTCGAGCAAGTCTATTTACAGGTGTAGCTGAACTGACAATTCATCTGTTAAGTCTTATAAATATTCTTTGTCTCCCCTTGTGTCGAATCAATAAATTTGGGTTTTACTTCCCTCGAAGACGGTTGCGATCCCTATACTTGTGGGTCATCATTTAGTGACTAGTTTAATAGTCATTTGTGTCCTCTATCTTTCCCGAACATGTTATATTTATAATAAATTAGCTAACTACATTTTTGAAACATGTGTTAATTATTTTGTCGTAGGTGAGTACAAAATCAAAGCTAGTATGAAAATTGAGATAGATAAGATTATCCATGGGTATGCTATCTTATCGCAAAATATTTTTTTTGGATCAACAAAAGGATGACATGTCCCAAGGAAATGTTTTATAGTGTAAGTTTTCGGTTAATGGACCATGATTACGTGAGAAATTCCATTATGTTGGAGTTCAGACTAATTGTAACATAATTTATTTAGAAAATCATACTTATCAACATCTGAAGAAAATATAAATTGAAGATGCCATGGAACCTAGTACTTCAACTGACATTGATAGTCATTTAACCCTTTTTTGTCCACAAATCATGTTTATTATCAATGACATAACTGAGTACTTCTAGCATTTCGGGATCACGATCATTGTCGGTGCAACACGAGTTGCATTTCCGCATTCCCATCGAGTTGTTAACTAGGGACTTTAACGCATCGAACGTTCTCCTCGACGACAACTTCAAGATGAAGCGGTGAGAGTTAGGATAATTGTTTAGGATTTTAGTAAAGTTCTGGGTGCTCTTGCTTATCTCACTCAGCTGTTAGAGATGTCAAATATGATAATATATTGTTAGATGACAAAGTTACTTCAAAGTTATTTACGTCGGTGCTTCAAGATATAAGGACTTTTAACCAATAACTAGTATCATACCAAAACCATTTAGATGGTTCAAGTGAAATATATTATGAACAGATTCGCGATCTGAATGGAACCAATATGGCCACGAAAAATTCCAAAATATAGAGTGTACTTCGTTCCACCACTCACATAATTTTTTACAGATTTAATTATGTTTACTTATCTCTGACAAACACCTCGTTTTCCCATGTGAATTAGCCGTGCCAAAACTTGGGACAAATAAAATACAAATATACCACACCAGTAATAACACAAGTAACATAGATAGATAAAAGCCCTTACATATAACACAATATAGATAGAAGCTCTCGGTACAAACGACACGACACAACATTAGATAAATAAAATAAAAGCCCTAACACACTAGCTAGGGCAACACACATAAACCCACACAACGGAAACACCATATTCACAAAGACCGGGCCTTCCAAGCTTCCCATCCTCCACGTCCCCTCCACGTCCGGGTTTCTGGAAGATGTCACCGGAATTTTTTTTTTTTGCGAAACACAGTACAACGTAGACGTTCACATACACGCGCATACACTCACCCCTATGAACGCACACACGCACACCCTACCCTAAAATAACCAATTTTCCCAAATAATATGCAGAATGTACCACAAAAGCTTTTTAATCTCGTCATTTGTTGAAACACGTGGCGGACTAAAGGTTTTTGTTTTTTGAAATTAACCCTAAAAATTACTACTCGGCGGACGTTTTTTTTTTTTTTGACCTTTGGAGTTTGGACCAGCTGCCCGCGCACCTTCTGAGCCCACCGGCGTGCCCTGCACCGATCCGGCGCCTAGGTCCCTGCTCGCGGACGGACGAGCCAGCCGCTGGGCGATGAGCTCGGCGAGGCATGTCGTAGCCTCGCCCGTGACGGCCGAGAGACGCCGTTCTGGACCGGGCCCAGATCCGGGAGCCGACCGGCCTATCCAGCTCCGGCGTATCATTCGTGACGCCATGGTGCCAAGACCACGGCAGCTTCGCCGCAGGTGAACTTACTCCGCCTCATCTTCTTCCCCATGTAAATACGGCGTATCATTCGAATCAAAATGCTCTAGTCAGTTGTCCGGCGGCGGCATGCATGATCCGAAAGCTAGGATTTTGGGGGGCTCTTCCCGTTTGGTCGGCCGGCTGCGCTTAATTCGATTCGGTCGAGACCTCACCTCGTGTGGTACAAACCCGGTTCAGAACTCTCGTCCGATTCCTGGCCAATCTGCTTCCGATATGTACAAGATCGATCGATCAGCAGAGCCATCGCCGTTGCTGCGCAGGTGTCTGTAGCAGAGTCGGACTAGAGACATCTTCAGTCTCGGGCCTGTATAAATACATAGTACACGCGAACTATATGGAGATTTAAAGTTGGTGGATTTCTCGCCGACCAACGAGAAAGTTTCGGGCGATTCTTTTCCTGAGCTAAACAAATACAACTCCTGTTCATCATGGCCTGCCGGCTCGCCCTCCCAAGGTATTTTATTTTTCTCATGTTTTTCCTCTGTTTGTTAGGTTCAGAAAGCTGTTCCAGTCCAAATGAACTCAAGGTTTCCGTCTCTTTTTTTTCTCTGTAATTGGTTGTTGATACTTATCGATGCTGAAACTGCAAGGCACCTGCCTGGGTCTCAGTCCACGCCTCTTTATTTATGGGTTGCGATTGCTGCCGCCCATCCATTGCTAGATGTGGTTATACTTTCTGGCTGGATTAACCTTTGTATGTATCTTTGCCACAGGTGGCAAAGCATGTTGCGAGGCATAGACCGGCAAGTGCGATTTGCAATGAGGCAGCCAACTAGTACATCGAGACTCTCTCACATCGGAATCGGGTGGTCAGCCGGTTTCAACCAAATTAAATTGAGTTTTTGGGAGGGTAGCCCAAACCTTGTGAGAAAATAAGTTTTTTTTGTTGTGGTATCTTGTTTGGTTCTGTTATGATTCAGTGGTAGCATGTGTTTCTCATGGTGAGTTTTGTATGATATCATATTCATGAGAATTTATTATTATGTAACGTGTTGTTGCTCAAGTTTAGATGCATGCTTATTTACGAGTTATGTTATTTTCATATACATGACTTGCTGATATTTACATTCTTCAAAATGTATTAAGTCTTGCGAGTACGAAAGTACTCACTGGAATTCCAAACCCCAACAATTTGCAGGGGATCCTAGTGTAGGAGATTACTTTGATTCTAGTTCCGTGGGTGACGCCTAGTGGCTTCTTTCCCCTGTTGGCTTTACAATCCAGTTGTGGGCGTTGAGATGGCGGCTGGGGCTGCCATCTTGGTCTTTTGTTAATCCTTTTAGCTGTTGTATTTTGAAGATGGCCTTCAAGTAGCTTGGTCGAATTTATATATGTCCCCTTCTAAGACACTTTAAATATGTATCTATTTCATCCTTTCTTTGAAATTTGTGGTGTGATATCCAATTTGTTTAAGCATGCATGAACCGTGTGTGTATGATATGAAGTGCATGGTATGTGTTCTGGTGTTTGGGCTACATTTGTGGGTACTGGGATGGTAGTTGCAAAACGGATTGCCAAATGCCTACACTTGAAGGCCTCACTCTTGGATAAAAAGGTTTTGGAGTCTATTTCGACTGTTTGGGTGATGCAACCTGTGGTTCGGTCATGACCCATGGTGCCCCGAAAGTCGGACTTTAACACCGCCTTACCAGCGTGTTCGATCTGGTACTCGGCGTTGGAGAGGAGGATGTCCGACTCCAGATCAGCTTCGCCTTTACGATGCAGGTGTCGTTACAGGAGACTTGGCGCCTAAGGACGATTGGGCCACAAAGCTAGGAAGGCGACCAAGAAATCGGGTGTAGCGGGGGGGGGGGGGGGGGGGGGGGGGGGCGTTGAGGCCAGACGCACTAGTCGACTCTGGTGCTCCATTTAGCTACGGGCGCCAATGCGCCAGCCACCGCCGCGGCTAAGGCCTCAGCCGCGACCGAGTGTGCAACTTCTAGATGAGATAGTAGGGGACACCATCATAGAGACTACCGCGACGAGTGAGAGTGCACGACGACTAGGGTTGGGGGAGAGGCAGAGATTGAGGGCGATGAGAGTGTGGTGGGAGAAGGGGGACTCTTATAGGCCACCTAGTGGGCTTTCTGGGATGTTTAAAATTGGCAATGGACATATCGGAAATGTCCGTGTGCACTGAACCATTATCGGCAAGGGAGGTTAATACAAAACCATTGGCAATGTGGTTCACCCGTTTACCAGTCGCAAATGTGGTCGGCCCGTCAAGGGCCCAGTGCTGGCACCCCATATGGCAACACACAAAATTCGTTTTACCATGGGCTTTCTCGCTGTCATTTCCATTGATGTTTACTTAGTATCCTTATGTACTAGTGACATCTGATATCATCTGGTTGCTTTTGACAAGAAAGGAGAGCATTATGCCCATTTGATCAAGATAGAAAAAGTAAGAGGTTCGGCAAATATTCAAATGTGCAAAGATAAAGAAGAAACATGGAAAATATAAAATATCCAAATTACATCGGTAGAAAAAAGGCCAATCTTTCTGCGCGATAAGCTCCTTCGCAATGCCACCCGATTATTGAACCTCGGAACAAAACACACTTTCATGAATTAAGCTATCAATGAGCAACCGTTATTATTGTAGGACGTCCACCATAAACAACTTATGCACGCTAGAATTTTCTAGTACTTACTTAAACCTAAGTTGGGCTAAATGTACATATGCGAAACCTTCTATCAACATATTTGTTAGATATTATAGCTTTCTGCTAAGATCTTTGAAAATACTAAAATAGACGAGGACACAATTTATTTGTGTATACTTACACTTTTTTCTTGTCTTTCTATGATTTAGGAGGGTTCGATTTAATGGTGTGTTTTAGTGTTTCTAATAGAAAACAACTAACATATAGCTCTACCAAAATATAGTTTAATTTTTGAAACTGTATTGGCAATGGTAGACGCGAAACGAGTCTCTTTCTGCCCGCGCGCCTTTCCTCGCCGGACCGCCTGCACCGATCCGGCGCCCAGGTCCCTGCTCGCGGACGAGCCAGCCGGTCGGCGATGAGCTCAGCGAGTAGCGTCGGAGCCTCTCCCGTGACGGCCGAGAGCCGCCGTGCTGGACCGGGGCCAGATCAGGGAGCCGTCCGCCGGCCGGCCTACCCAACTCCGGCGTGAGTGACGCCATGGTGCCGAGGCCACGGCAGCTTCGCCTCAGGTGAATTCACACCGACTCATCTTCTTCCCCATGTAGATACGGCGTATCATTCGAATCAAAATGCTCTAGTCAGTTGTCCAGCGGCGGCATGCATGATCCGAAAGCTAGGATTTGGGGGGCTCTTCCCGTTTGGTCGGCTGCGCTTAATTCCATTCGGTCGAGACCTCACCTCGTGTGGTACAAACCCGGTTCAGAACCCTCGTCCGATTCCTGGCCAATCTGCTTCCGATATGTACAAGATCGATCAGCAGAGCCAAAAAAAAAAAGCAGAGCCATCGCCGTTGCTGCGCAGGTGTCTGTAGTAGAGTCGGACTAGAGACATCTTCAGTCTCGGGCCTGTACAAATACGTACACGCCAACTATATGGAAATTTAAAGTTGGTGGATTTCTCGCCGACCAACGAGAAAGTTTTGAGCGATTCGTTTCTTGTGCTAAATATAAATACACCTCCTGTTCATCATGGCCTGCCGGCTCGCCCTCTCCAAGGTATTTTATTTTTCTCATGTTTTTTTCCTGCATGATTTTCCTCTGTTTGTTGGGTTCAGAAAGGCTGTTACGGTCCAAAGGAACACAAGGCTGGCCTGATGGACCGGCCCACTCGGGAGGGAGAGGGGAGAGAGAAAAGAAAGGGAAGAGAAAGAGAAATAGGCCGAGGAGCCCATTTGGCTAGGAAGAAAAGGAATTGTTTTCCTTTTTAGAAAAATAGGAAATTGATCTTTTGAGAAAATATTTACTTTGTATAAAAATGATAAAATATATTTAAAATAAAAAACTCCAATCAATTCAAAATGAAATATTTTATTTGAAAACGTTGTAAACTAAAATAAATATTAAAAAAACAAATTATATTTCTTTATTTCGAAGTAACAGAGCAATTTTCTCAATAAGTTTTATTTAAAAAAATATTAAAAGTAGAGAAAATTTGGATGTTACAAATCCTATCCCCTTAAACAGAATATCGTCCCCGAGATTCGGGCTTCCTAAAGAATAGGTTTAGTAACTATAGTCGACAACTTAGTCCACTTCAGCTTCCACCTTCCAAGAATGACTGCACTGATCTTCACGGCGGCAACATTGTGGACCTTGTAATCCATTCAAGCATTTTAATATACTGAACTTTGGATCTTTGCATCCATTCAGACATCTTATTAAAATGATTTGATACCACTTGCGACTTGGTGCTGGCTGATACGTCTCAAACGTTTCTATAATTTTTTATGTTCCATGTTGATATTATACCATTTGTTTCATGTTTTGCTTACACTTCATATCACTTTTATACATTTTTTGGGACTAACCTATTAACAAGATGCCACAGTGCCAGTTCCTGTTTTCTGCTGTTTTTGTATTCCAGAAAAGCTAGTCTGGAAATATTCTCGGAATTGGACGAAAATCAACGGAGATCCCTATTTCACCGACACCTACACGGAGTCCAAAGGGGAGATGGAGTAGGGCCACGAGGGCCCCACACGCCCCCAGGGCGCGGCAAAGAGGAGGCCGGCGCCCTCCCCTTGTGTGGGCCCCTCGTGGGTCCGCAGCCGCCGCCCTTTCGCCTATATATTCCTCCCGACGCGAAAACCCTAAATACCCGAGCCATTATCCACGAAAAGTTCCAGAGACGCCGCCGTCGTCAACCCTAACTCGGGAGGGTTCTGCAGCTCTTCCTGGCACCCTGCCGGAGAGGGGAATCGTCACCGGAGGGCTCTACATCGACATGCCTACCTCCGGAGTGATGCGTGAGTAGTTCATCCTTGGACGACGGGTCCATAACAGTAGCTAGATGGTTGTCTCTCCACTTTGTGCTATCATGTTTAGATCTTGTGAGCTGCCTAACATGATCAAGATCATCTTATTGTAATGCTACATGTTGTGTTTGCTGGGATCCGATGAATATTGAATACTTTGATCAAGTTGATTATTAATCTATGTTACATGTTATTTATGATCTTGCATGCTGTCCGTTACTAGTAGATGCTTGTAACTCTAAAAGTGAGTATTTATGCTAGATAGTGGGTTCATTCTCCAGTAATCTGGGCGAGTGACAGCAACGTCTAAGGTTGTGGATGTGCTATTGCTACTAGGGGTAACATAACATTGCTATGTCTACGGTCATATGTACATGTTTACTTTACGCACATTGCTTAATGTGATTATCCGTTGATTGCAACTTAATACCAACGGGGAACACGGAAGTCAACCTGAAGGTGGATTATTAGTCATAGATGCGGTTGGATAACGGTCTATGTATTTTGTCGTAATGCCCAATTAAATATCATGGTAGTCATCTTGTCATTTATATGCATTGTCATGCGCTCAATATTATGTCAATTGCCCAGCTGTAATTTGTTTACCCAGCATGTTAGTTATCTTTTATGGAGTAAACTGTGGACCCCGGTCCTATTCTTTTACACTGATAAAACCACCAACTGCAAACACTGTTCTCTTTTATTTTCTGCAATTTACAACTGTTTTCCACACCATAAGTTTAATCCTTTGTTTTCAGCAAGCCGGGGAGATTGACAACCTTCCTGTTTCGTTGGGGCAAAGTAGTTTGATTGTGTTGTGTGCAGGTTCCAAGTCAACAGTCAGATCTCCTGCGACAGCTGATTTCCTGGCGCCGTTGACAACCTTCGGAAGTGCTACTGCTCCTACTGGTTCGATAACCTTGGTTTCTTACTAAGGAAAACTTGCTGCTGCACTGCTTCATACCTTCCTCTTGGTGTCTCCCAACGAACGTGTGTTTCACGTCATCAAGCTAATTTTCTGGCGCCGTTGCCGGGGATTAGAAGTACTTCAGTTCAGCAGCTCTTGACCTCCCCTTCAACACGCCAGTAATTTTCTGGCGCCGTTGCCGGGGAGTCAGCAGACTTCTGCAAGGGGAGTCTCACGCTTCCCATCTCTTTACTTTGTTTTTGTCTTTCTTAGTTTATTTTATTCTATCTTGTTTGCTTTTAATTATCAAAAACACAAAAAAAATAGTTACTTGCATCTATTTTATTTTCGGTTTTGTTTTCTGTTAGTCATCATGTCTGGCCCTACTTCTTTTGCTATCGTACCACATGTAGGGGAAGTTATTACGTTTAAACAGAAAAACGGAGAAACATTTAAAAAGGCCTGGGGGAGAATGCTAGAATTGCACAAGAAAGTGCAACCCAAGATGGATTTGGGAGTCCTTATAAAAAATTTCTACTATGGTTTATTTTTTCTTTATCAAAATGCTCTAGATATTATGGTAGGAGAAACTTTCTCTGAATATGATGCGGCAAAGGCTTATAAAATTTTGAATGGATTATCAATTTTTCCCATGATAGATGAAAGTGGGATGATCACTAAGCTAGAGAACATAGAAAAGACGCTTGATGAATTAACCTTGAGCCACAACCTTAAGGAACAACCTCTAGTTGATTTAAAAAATGATTGGGAACCATTCATTGAGATAAGTATTGGTAGTGAGAAGTTTCGTGCCTACTGTGATCTTGGTTCTACAATGTCCATCATGCCAAAAATGGCTTATGATTTACTAATTATGACAATATGGTTAATTACCCTGTTTTTCATTTTCATGCGGATGGGACAATTGCAAAAAGTATAGGGATTATTAATGATGTTAAGATTACTATTCACAGTAAGACCGTCCCTGTGAATTTTATGATTCTTGCAAAATCACCTAATAATATTGTCCTGGGAAGGTCCTTTTTAAAAAGCAATGGAGGATTTATAAATGCAAAGTATGGGTTTATGAAATTCAATACTCCTATTAATCGAAGGTTCTTTTTCCCAATTAAGAAGGACGATCCCACTGAAAGGTTGGGAGATTTTAATGTCTTTGGTGATACTTGATGCATGCTTTGTGTCTAGCTAAAAGGCGTTAAAGAAAAGCGCTTATGGGAGGCAACCCATTATTTTTATTTTTGTAATTTTTCTTTTCTTGAGTCAAGGAGATTGTTTACTTCTGTAGCAACTCCTTTGTATCTTTACTTTCCTGCATTGTTGTGCCAAGAGTAGTCTCTAATGATAAGATGTTGCAAAACTTTGATTGCTGCGCAGGAACAGATTTCTGCTATTCACTGTACGAAATTCCTAAAATCACCAGATTGTGAATTAAATCTGAAACTTTTTAGGCGTAATCCTGACATATGTATGCATCTTTCGTTAGTTCAAAGTTTTTCGATCTGAGCAACGTAAGTGCCTCGAAAAAATTCGTCTTTACGGACTGTTCTGTTTTAGACAGATTATGTCATTTATTTTGCATTCTCTCCTTACTAGTGTTGAGTGGAATTCTTTTTTGGGTGGAAGAGCTTCACGTAACATCAGTGGCTGTAGCTAATATTTAAAGTAATAGTCATATTGTGTTCTTACAGAACATGTGAGTTTTTGATTGTGCACTAACCCTCTAATGAGATTTACTTTGAGTTTGGTGTGACGGAATTTTTCAAGGGTCAAGACGGAAGAATGATATAATAGGATGAAGAAGAGTGAAGAGCTCAAGCTTGGGGAGGCTCCCGTGGATCTCCCCAGCATATTTTAAGAAGACTCAAGCGTCTAACCTTGGGGATGCCCAAGGCATCCCCTTCTTCATCGTCAAAATTATCAGGTCGTCTCTAGTGAAACTATATTTTAATTCTTTCACATCTTATGTGCTGTTCTTGGAGCGTCTGTGTGCTTTTATTTTCAGTATGTTATTTTTATTTTTGTGATCAACTTGATTGGATGCTAGCATTCTTGATTGGGAGAGAGACACGCTCCGCTTTTTCATGATAATACTCATATTCTTCACTTATACTTGTTGAGTATTCATATCTAGCGCTGTTCAGCTTTTAGCTCTTGTTTTCATGTATCTCTTGTCAAAGCTATTAGTTCTTTTGTAGAAAGTACTCTCTTGCTTCACTTATACTTGTTTGGAGAGTTGTTGAAATAAATTGATTGGTGTTTGGTTGAAACAGAAAATGTTGCATGTGGTAGTTGGTATAATGAAAAAAACTTGCATATTCTTGTAGATCACTGAACTTTGATAACCTGATTCTTTGCAAACATTTTGAGGTATTAAGTAATAGATGGTAAAGCTTGGTGGTTAGTTAAGTTAAAATCATTAGTGGATTGTTGTCTTTAAAGCTTGTACCGTACTACAAACACTAAAATTGTTGAAGGTGTAGTTGGACTTGATAGCTTTCCATGTCTGAAAAGTGATTCGTAATAACTAGGTTGTGTAAAGGTCGAGGGATCTAGCGGGGTACTTATGCCGTCGTGAACGGCCCTCCTTGGAGTAAAATGTTTACCATGCTCTTAATGTTGAAACTGCTAGTTGTTTGCAATAAGCTTGTGAGTTCTTTTTTTGACTAATGTTAAGCTACGGTTTTTGGCACTTCCACCATCCAAATATTGCTAGCCTCTTCGGTGCTGTGCATTGCCCTTATCACAATGAGAGTTGGTGCATACTTCGCCAGTACATCCAAACCCGTGGGAGGACTTCCTCTTGTTCTCCTACACATAAGCCTATACATCTTCCTCAAAACAGCCACCATACCTACCTACCACAGCATTTTCATAGCTATTCCGAGATATATTGCCATGCAACTTTCATTTTACATTACATGACTTGTTGTCATTCATCATATACATATATTGCTTTGCATGATTCTATACAGTTGATGTGTGGTTTACCCATGTTACGCTAGATCATTGCACATCCTGCTACACTGGCAGAGGCATACAGTTTTATACATCATGTTTTGTTCATTATGAGTTATTTGTACCAAAAGTTTGTAATCATATTAGAGTGTTCCCCTGCTAGAAAAGAGCCATGAAGGCCATCGAAAAGAGAAACAGAAAAAGAAAAAAAAAGGAAAAAAAAAGAAAAGAAAAAAAAAGAAGAATAAAAAGGGGGGCAACACTACTATCCTTTATAAGTTGTGCTCATGTTTAGCACCTGCAGTGTTCATAGTCATCATTTGTGCTCATGTTTAGCACCTATACTCCATGAGAGAGAGTTTTCATGTTTTACTAGTATAACTATGTGGGGAATTTACACTATAGAACTTGGGTTGTATATTCCAATGATGAGCTTCCACAAAGTGCTCTAGGTCTTCATGAGCAACCGAGTTGGATGCACCCCCACTAGTTCCATTGGAGAGGTTTCATACACATATAGCTCTATGTGCATCTGTTGCATGGCAATCACTACTCCTTGCATAGTTTCGATTATAAGACTTCCTCTTGTTTAATGATCACTTATATCTTTGTGAGACTTTCTTCCATTGGCCTTCCAAACCCCCATTAATGTTCTCTTTGCCATAACATCCTGGTGCCAATACTAAATGCTTACGCTCACCGGTTGAGTAGACTTCGAAACAGTTGATTCATGACGTTCGTGTTGCTTTTACTTGACTGGATCCTTCTCTATGTTGTGAAAGATTGCTTGATGCTTGGAATTGAAGGATAGAACTCCTACACTGAATACTTAATGCATCTATAATGAACTTTGTGCGGATTCATGTCTTTAAAGCGATCGTTCATGAAAACTTTTAGCTTGTTTGACTGTCTTGATTTATTATCTCTTATTTGATATCAATTATAGACATTTGCCTAGAATGATTTGATCTCAGTTCATTACATGTGCCTTACAATATTATTTGATCAAGTTTATGTTGGTAGCATGTCACTTCAAAAATTATATTGTTTTATCGTTTACCTACTAAGCTTGGGGATGCTGATACGTCTCAAACGTATCTATAATTTTTGATGTTCCATGTTGATATTATACCATTTGTTACATGTTTTGCTTACACTTCATATCACTTTTATACATTTTTTGGGACTAACCTATTAACAAGATGTCACAGTGCCAGTTCCTGTTTTCTGCAGTTTTTGTATTCCAGAAAAGATAGTCTGGAAATATTCACGGAATTGGACGAAAATCAACGGAGGTCCCTATTTCACCGACAAGTGCACGGAGTCCAAAGGGGAGATGGAGTAGGGCCACGATGGCCCCACACGCCCCAGGGCGTGGCAGAGGGGAGGCCGGCGCCCTCCCCTTGTGTGGGCCCCTCGTGGGTCCGCAGCCGCCGCCCTTTCGCCTATATATTCCTCCCGACGCGAAAACCCTAAATACCCGGGCCATTATCCATGAAAAGTTTCAGAGACACCGCCGTCGCCAACCCTAGCTCGAGAGGGTTCTGCAGCTCTTCTCGGCACCCTGCCGGAGAGGGGAATCGTCACTGGAGGGCTCTACATCGCCATGCCTGCCTCCGGAGTGATGCGTGAGTAGTTCATCCTTGGACTATGGGTCCATAGCAGTAGCTAGATGGTTGTCTCTCCACTTTGTGCTATCATGTTTAGATCTTGTGAGCTGCCTAACATGATCAAGATCATCTTATTGTAATGCTACATGTTGTGTTTGCTGGGATCTGATGAATATTGAATACTATGATCAAGTTGATTATTAATCTATGTTACATGTTATTTATGATCTTGCATGTTGTCTGTTACTAGTAGATGTTTTGGCCAAGTAGATGCTTGTAACTCCAAGAGTGAGTATTTATGCTAGATAGTGTGTTCAGTCTCCAGTAATCTGGGCGAGTGACAACAACATCTAAGGTTGTGGATGTGTTGTTGCTACTAGGGGTAACATAACATTGCTGTGTCTACGGTCATATGTACATGTTTACTTTACGCACATTGCTTAATGCGATTATCCGTTGATTGCAACTTAATACCAACGGGAACACGGAAGTCAACCTGAAGGTGGATTATTAGTCATAGATGCGGTTGGATAACGGTCTATGTATTTTGTCGTAATGCCCAATTAAATATCATGGTAGTCATCTTGTCATTTATATGCATTGTCATGCGCTCAATATTCTGTCAATTGCCCAGCTATAATTTGTTTACCCAGCATATTAGTTATCTTTTATGGAGAGACACCACTAGTGAACTGTGGACACCGGTCCTATTCTTTTACACTGATAAAACCACCAACTGCAAACACTGTTCTCTTTTACTTTCTGCAATTTACTACTGTTTTCCACACCATACGTTTAATCCTTTGTTTTCAGCAAGCCAAGGAGATTGACAACCTTCCTGTTTCGTTGGGGTAAAGTAGTTTAATTGTGTTGTGTGCAGGTTCCAAGTCAACAATCAGATCTCCTGCGACAGCTGATTTCCTGGCGCCGTTGACAACCTTCGGAAGTGCTACTGTTCCTACTGGTTCGTTAACCTTGGTTTCTTACTGAGGGAAACTTGCTGCTGCACTGCTTCATACCTTCCTCTTGGGGTCTCCCAACTAACGTGTGTTTCACGTCATCACTGGCTGAACCCTATACTCTTGCAATGTACTAGATTTGTTGGCACTCTCAAGTGTTTCATTGATGTGAAACATTAAACATATTGCCCATAGTGGCACGTGCAACAAATTATTAATTTTTGCTTAACAAATGTGCCAAAAATGGCATTCTGGCACATGCAGCCAATCTTGCGACAAATGAGCCTCCATTTTAGTTTTGACCTAAAACTATCATGTGGGTCCCACAACATGCAACTTAGCTAGAAGTGTTACATCTGGTGCCACATGTATCAAAGGTGGTAAATATGCAGCTAGATGGTTACGGTGAGAGTGCACGACGGCTAGGGTTGGGGGAGAGGTAGAGATTGAGGGCGATGAGAGTGTGGTGGGGGAAGGGGGCTCTTATAGGCCACCTAGCGGGCTTTCTGGGATGTTTAAAATTGGCAATGGACATATCGGAAATGTCTGTGTGCAATGAACCATTATCGGCAAGGGAGGTTAATACAAAACCATTGGCAATGTGGTTCACCTGTTTACCAGTCGCAAATGTGGTCGGCCCGTCAAGGGCCCAGTGCTGGCACCTCATATGGCAACACACAAAATTCGTTTTACCATGGACTTTCTCGCTGTCATTTCCATAGATGTTTACTTAGTATCCTTATGTACTAGTGACATCTGATGTCATCTGGTTGCTTTGACAAGAAAGGAGAGCATTATGCCCATTTGATCAAGATAGAAAAAGTAAGAGATTTGGAAAATATTCAAATGTGCAAAGATAAAGAAGAAACATGGAAAATATCAAATATCCAAATTACATCGGTAGAAAAAAGGCCAATCTTTCTGCGCGATAAGCTCCTTCGCAATGCCACCCGATTATTGAACCTCGGAACAAAACACACAGTTTCATGAATTAAGCTATGAATGAGCAACCGTTATTATTGTAGGACAAGAGTCCACCATAAACAACTTATGCACGCTAGAATTTTCTACTTACTTACACCTAAGTTGGGCTAAATGTACATATGCGAAACCTTCTATCAACATATTTGTTAGATATTTTAGCTTTCTGCCAAGATCTTTGAAAATACTAAAATAGACGAGGACACAATTTATTTGTGTATACTTACACGTTTTTCTTGTCTTTCTATGATTTAGGAGGGTTCGATTTAATGGTGTGTTTTAGTGTTTCTAATAGAAAACAACTAACATATAACTCTACCAAAATATAGTTTAAATTTTGAAACTGTATTGGCAATGGTAGACGTAGGAATTGAATAGTGGGAATTTAGTTTGTTGCATGTAATTGTGGCCGATGTTAAATTTGGTACATGTAAAATAAAAATATAATGGCTAAGCTCGTATACTAAGAGTATGTGTCGTAAATAAATAAAAAAGTTCAGTATAAATATGTGTTACATCAATTAGGGATATTCCAAAATAATTTAACAAATATGTATATATTCACATCTAAATGACAACATAAAAAGAACAACTATGTGTGGTGTCAAAAGAGTGTGTGTGAGTCTTCTTCTATCTTGGACATTCATATTCCTGTGTGAAGTCTCCCTTTACTATATCAATGTATACACGCGCATCATGGCCATGGTCAAGGTCTGTTCAAGCTAGCATGTTGGTAAAGAGGCAAAAGGTGTCAAAATGGCGTTTTACTATATTTGTCTTTTAACTAGCTTGCTCTCGCAGTATTGTATCACTTAATACTACATGTCAATCTATTGCAGGAATAATCTACAATGACTACATGTGTTCCAACCTAAGGGTCGATCCTCAACCAAATGTTGATCAGATTAGTACTCCTAAATCACATCCTGATGTTTGCTGACAGTTTATATTTTATTGATCTGTTACCTCTCTCGAGTTTGTCCTCTTGATCTACTCTGCTATCTTCTTCTGGGATGATTTCTTTGATTCTTCTCTGGAAATCCCTTGTATAAAAGTTCTGTCTTCTAAATTTTTGTTTCTTTTTTTCCCTGGAAGTTCCTTGCATCAAGTCCTGACTTCAAATTTTTATGTCTATCTTTCAGTCCAGTGTTGCTGGTTTTGGATTATACCATCAGAATACAATAAGGACACTTCTCTTAAATTTGAAGCGTGCTGACACCACTATTGCTCTAATTGGCAATCACCATTCTGCTGGTCCTAATGCAGTTATGAATTCTTCTGTAAGTATAAATGGCTGAAATATTGTTTTTCTAGAACGTCATACAATTGGGGAAGTATTGTATATTTTTTCTGGAACCTTACACGTTTTTTAATGCTCTTTTCTGCCAGCTGCTTGCTAAAATCAAACAGGATCAAATTTTTGGTGCCCAGACCAAAGGAGTTATGTACTTGCCGATTCCGTACAGAAATGCCAAGGTGATTATACATTTGGATTGACTGGAGACACTGTATTGATGTATTCAAAGTCTGCATCTAGTCTCGGCCTAAGTTCTAATAGTGAGTCCCACTTCAGAAATGCCAAGGTGGAGCAGACGGAGACAGTCAACGTTCCTTTTGTGGGTCCCACTTCAGATACGCTGACGGTGACGGATACGCCGACGGCATTGTTCATACGCCGACAGCGTCCTACGCCGACGACTATACGCCGACGGCGGCCGACGGCGATCGTTGCTACGCCGACGGCGATCGTTGCTACGCCGACGACGGCCCGCCGTCGGCGTTTTGACTGTTTCCCGTAGTGTGATATGCATGGATGGCGTCATGACACACTAGCCAGATTGGCAGAGAGCGTAGCACATAGAGATAGCTGAGTTTGAGTGCAAATTGGTAGCCATTAGGTGAGTGCGGGCATGCACATGTTGCAAGAGCTTAGTGCTCATGTTCTGTTAGTGTTAACCTGCATGCACCCATGTGCCGTGTAGTACCAGCAGCCAAGTCGCGATCCTGCTGGACATGGAGCTAGAAACAGACGTACTCCCTCCGTTCCAAATTAGATGTCATCCATTTGTCCAAAAGTGGATGTATCTATACTTGTAATATGTCTAGATACATCCACATTTAGGCAAACTAGATCCCCTGGCGCGGCTTGCCGCGCGCCACCCGCCGTTGACACTGGTTTTCAGTTTGCAAAACGCTATACCAAACATTGATAATATAACACAATAACTAAGCATAGCAAAGCTTTATAGGTTTATAGCAAAGCACATTGGTCTACACCGATAAGTCTACGGTAAGTAGGATCTTAATTACAACACCTCGATCATCACATAGATCGTTAACTATAGACGACGGTACATAATTATAGTAGGTAGTTCGATTAGCAACATTAATACATATATACTACTGGTACTAATAAGTAGGCAGTGATGTCTAATGGAGAGACAGGGCAAACACGGATGACCGGATGGCTGATGGAGAGGCACACTTGATCATCTACAGGGAGAGATAGTCCATAGCACACATACCATACTTGTTAAGGAGGTAAGAATCATCATAGCTGTTGTCCGTCTCTTGCATCGGTGACTGAGGTGGAGTTGGGTAGTAACCTGGGAATTGGTCACCCTCACTTGAATCAGCATCTGTGTCGTATGGGTACTTGCCTAGTTGCTGCAGCTGATCTGTAGATTCAAAGGTTAGATGGGCAAGATATTCTGTGCCTGTCTCTATTTCAGAGAGTGTGATGTTGATGTCGTTGTCTAGCTGACTTGTACCGCAAGTATACCCTCCCTTGGCGATATCAGTGATCTTGTCATTTGAGTCTCCAACACTGGTAATAAAATTGCCCCAGCACCTTCTCATCTTCTTTATCTGGTCATCCTTCTCTCTGATG
Source organism: Poa pratensis (assembly GCA_947311845.1). Taxonomy (NCBI): domain Eukaryota; kingdom Viridiplantae; phylum Streptophyta; class Magnoliopsida; order Poales; family Poaceae; genus Poa; species Poa pratensis. The sequence goes on from CAMZMU010000112.1 coordinate 30,769,439, forward strand.
ATCTTTGAGATCCTCTTATTGTTTTCAATAATCTTGTTGATGTGGCAATCCTCAACCTGTTTCTTCTCATTGAGCTTCTCATAGTTATAATCTTTCAGGACCTTGTGTTCAATGTTCTCCATGTACTTGATAGCTTCCTTCGCTGCATCATTGTTTGCCTCATCTAGAGTGTCCATTGGGTGGCTTGCAAGGCTGATGGCTCCATTGGAATAGCAAAGGTGGCGAGTTGATGGATAAAATGTGACAGATGCAACCAGCTTGGCTTCTTGAGACATGCGAGTCATGTACGTTGGGCCGGGGAGATCCAGCTTCTTCATCATCTCGTCAAACATGACAGTGTTTGGGATCTCGATGACCTCCATCTGAAGGGCTGTCAATAGATATCGAAATTAGGGATTTAGTGATGCTGCAGTGCATATTACTTTGTAATTAACAATCAGATGACCGTCTAACTATGTGTCAGAGAAATGTGATAACTAAGCATGTTCAATATTAGTTCCTCAGTATTGGGATAATTTCTGGTATAAGAGAACATATGCTTTTGTAGAAAACGAAGAGTCTACGTGACTGAAACAACCGAGATAACACTTGAAGCGAATATCAGGGCAGCTTAGCATTGAAAATGAAAATGCTGAATGTGAGAAATACGACATAGCACGTGCATTGACCCATAGATAGATCGTAGGCATGCTACATGAAAAGAGAGCTATCCATCAGGCTAGAGGAGACCAAGGCACCAAGGCCAAGTGGCAAGATCTTTTGTTATGCATAAAATGGCATGAGCCATAGTAGGTGAATGCTTTATAACAGACGAACAGAGGTATATGAAGACAGTCAACTGAAGATGCTCCCAAAAAAAGAGTCCTACCAAATTCTTTTGTACCAAATAGACCAAAACCAAAATTCAGGATTGAGATCCTGACCATCTATGTAGTTTCCCATCTTACCAAAATGCTAAGATGGAGGACTAATTCAAATGATTCAGCTCACTCTTTAACTTAGTCTATTCTTCATTATACAAATATTTAAGTTGTAATTAAAAGGACAATCGATAGAACAGAGAAAGTCAGAAGAACCATCGTGGTCGAGACAGACCCTGAACCAGCTGCTTGTTGAGATGGATGGCTTCAAGCAGAATGGTGGGATTATAGTGATCGCAGCAACCAACTCCCCCCAGTCACTAGATAATGCCCTTGTCAGGCCTGGATGTTTTGACCGTCATGTTCAGGTTCCTATTCCAGATGTTGAGGGCCGACGGCAGATCCTTGAGGCTTACATGTCAAAGGTACAGTACTCCCTCTGTCCAGAAAAATGAAAGACGTCTTTGCCTTTTACCATTGTCTGATGTGAGACTTATCTCTCTCCATGAGTTTTTTACATGCAGGTACTGAAAGACAAGGATGTGGATGCAATGACCATCGCGAGGGGGGACGCCTGGGTTCTCAGGTGCGGACCTTGCAAACCTAGCAAACGACGCTGCTCTCAAGGCATCCATTGACGGGGCAACTGCTGTTGGGATGGATCACCTCCAGTACGCCAAGAAAAGGATCATCATGGGTAGCGAGCGCAAGTCGATGGTGAGATTTGATCGTGGCAGGAAGATGACTGCGTACCACGAGGCTAGGCACGCCCTTGTTGCTATCCTCACGGATGGTGCTGACCCTGTCGACGATGCAACGATTGTGCCCAGGGGAGATTCTCTTGGCATGGTGGTACAGCTGCCGACGCAAGACAGTGAGAACGAACTCTCGAGGAAGCAGATGCTGGCGCACCTGGATGTCTGCATGGGAGGGCGGGTGGCCAGGAACTTATATTCGGAGAAATCGGGGTCACCACGGGTGCCTCGTCTGATCTAAGCAGCGCAACTCAGCGGGCGATACAGATGGTCACGGAGTATGGTATGAACGAGCGGGTCGGCCTTGTTTCCTATGCCAAGGCTGGCGATGGGAAGACGGCGCCCATGAGCGGGAGAACGGCAGACCTGGTTGATGAGGTGGTAAAAGAATTACTGGACAACGCATACATGAACGCGAAAAAGATTCTCACGGAGCACAACAAGGAGCTTCATGCACTAGCAAACTCCCTCCTGAAGCATGGAACTCTCAGTGGTGATGAGATCGTGAAACTAGTGTCGACAGAAAGACAAGCAGCTGCGCTTAACAAGGGTCAGCAGATTCAGCAAACTCCTTCGCAACCTGGTGACGAGATCATGAAGCTAGTACCTACAGAAGGACAAGCAGGTGGACTTAACAATGGTCAGCAGAATCAGGAAACACCTTCACAACCTGGTGACGATATCCTGAAGCTAGTACCTACAGAAGGACAAGCAGGTGGACTTAACAATGCTCAGCAGAATCTGGAAACAGCAATGCAAACTGGTGATGATATCCCTAAGGTAGTACCTACAGAAGGACAAGCAGGTGGACTTAACAATGGCCAGCAGAATCAGGAAACACCTTCGCAAACTGGCGATGAGATCCCGAAGCTAGTACTGATAGAAGGACAAGCGAGTGGTGGTCTTAACAACGGTCAGCAGAATTCAGAAACACCTTCCCAAAATGGTGACGAGAGCACAAAGCTAGTACCGACTGAAGGACAAGCAGGTGATGGAATTAATGGTCAGCAAAATCAGGAAACACCTTCACAAACTGGCGACGAGATCCCGAAGCTAGTACGGACAGAAGAACAAGCGGGTGGTGGTCTTAACAACGGTCAACAGCATCCAGAAATGCCTTCACAAACTGGTGACGAGAGCACAAAGCTAGTACCGACTGAAGGACAAGCAGGTGGTGGAATTAACAACGGTTGGCAGAATCAGGAAACGTCTCTTCTCGCAGGCGACGAGACCAAGAAACCACAAGGAAAAGCAGATGATCTTAAGAATAGTCAGACGGACCAGGGAGCACCTTCTTCGTCCTAGCAGCAGAGACGCCTACAGATAGAAGTAACTTTTTTCTTCCCTGGTGATATTTCTGTTTTTTTTACGAAATGGTGATATTTATGTTTCGTGCCCACAAAATGTAGTGTGGTGATGATGTGTACGGTTCTGGATTTCTTGACTAGTTTTTCTCAAGTCTGAAAGAACACGACGTGTGCTGCAACTTTTGTTTCACATGTCGTGTTTTTCATCAGCAAAACCTGGAATGTAACCCCTGAGAATCTTACATGAATTATTTTTTGTCTGATACTTTTGTTTGCATGCACAGTAAATGTAAACAGCGATGTGTACGGACTGATTTGTTTTATAACTATTGTTTCTTAAGTCGGGAGTGTCAAGTTTCATGCGCTAACCACTATTACAAAAGACCGATCTGATGGAAAAGACCAGACAATCCACTTATACAGTTCAACAGGGAGAACGTGGTGCTTTGTAGCTTGATTGTCAGTAAAAGTTGTGCCTGATTATCAAAATTAAATAGGGTTTCTGTGAATCACAGCCCTAGTTGCATACATTTTTTCACAGCTGCGAAACTGTCACAGCCCTAAAATCGAACAGGGTTTAACTGTAACTGCTGACCTATTATCAGGCTGTGCAAAAAGTTATCAGCGATTTCTTCAGCTTGGACAGTGTTATGCGACGATCTCTGAACTTTGGTCAGAACCTTATCCCTCCTGACCAAAACAGTTTGTTTCCTTCCTCTCAAGATCATCCAGATGTGCCCAAATTGCTCCATTATATTCGAGCTTGGTTTGGTACAGGTGGATGCTGCCGCGACGTGCGACATGGCGAGTCTTGCTACGTCAGCTTGGGTGTTAAGTCACCCCTCTCTCTAACTCTCTCTATACCTTCCTCCCTCGCTCCCTGTCTCTGGTTGAGATGACGAGACTAACACTTGTTTTTCAGCCTAAAACTTCTTCAAACAACTAATTATTCTTTCCCTTTTCTGTTATAAACCACTTTAACGTTCGCTGAGAGACAAAGCGTTAACATTAAGATCATCCTCCTCCATACTAGCCTATCCACATTTTTCTGTAGAGAAATTAAAAGTGTGCTGCAAGTCAATGTCTTCAAGGTTTCTACGAAGTCGCAATTCCGACTAGGCGAATGACCGTATAATCGCTCAAGCAACTACAGCCTCATTTGGAATCAAGCAATAATAAACAGACTTAAGAAATGGATTATTTTTTTGCGAAACACAGTACAACGCAGACGCTCACATACACGCGCATACACTCACCCCAATGAACGCACGCAAGCACACTCTACCCCTATGAGAACCTCCGAGAGACTGCCGGCAGATAACGACCATGTGCAATTTGCGTTGCATTGGCATTGGGTTACATACAAATATCGTAACCCCCTCTCGCCCCCGCGCGGCGGCAGGGGGGAACCCTAGCGCCGCCGCCGCCGCAGCCCCCCACCGCTCCTCCCTCCTCCCTCCCCCGCTGCCACCATGGGCGCGGCCAGGCAAAGCCTGGGCACGGCCGGCGGCGGGGGGGAATTGGCCGTCCTCGAGATTGACGGGCCGGCGCGGGCGGGCGCCACGATCCTCGGGCGTGGCGCGGCCGCCGGTCGCCACGGCGACGTCGACGCCCTGCATCGACAGCGTGGCGGACGGCGTAGATCCCGGCCCTCCAGGCGCAGAGCGGCGGCTTTCGGCGTTCCGATCCTTGTGAGCGGGGCGTGGGGCGGATCTGACCAGCAGGGTGATTCGGGTGTGCCGCTCACTCCGGTGGCGTGTCATGCCCAGTCTTGACTCTGCTCGCGTAGATCTGAAGGTGTTGATGATGGCCGGTGAGATCTGGGCTCCGAGGTCGGAGCCGACGATGGTGGTGCCCGTGGGCGTCATTACCTTGCTGAAGGCGTCGTCGCCGTGATTCTTCTACCTTCCGCCATGATGTTCCGGGGGAAACCCAAGATCTGGTGCTACCGGATCGGACGATGGCGGCACTTTCGGTGTCGCTTCTCCCTCTTGAGGGCATCGTTTTGGAACACGTGCTGCCTGGAGTGGTCTACCGGTGGAGTGGAGCTTCACCTTCCATGACGAAGACGGCTGGTCTTGGGGGCGTGGTGCAGCGGGGACTCGACGACGGTCGTGTTATGGTGGACTTGCACAGGGAGGGGGCGTAGCCAGGTGTCATGGTGGCATCGGCGGCAGGCCTGGCGAGAGTCTTTGCTCCGATCGGCATGCTGAATTGGGTTGGAGGAAGAGGATGGAGGCGACTTCCGGAGCGTGTGCACAAGGCGCTATCTCTGTGTTGGCCAGGGAGCCGGCGATGGTTGTAGCCGGGGCACAAGGCCCCGTTTCACTCTGTCGTTTGTGCTAGTTGTGGTACTGATGGTGGATTCAGCTTGTATTCGTTCGTTGTAAGGCTTTTGCCAGCTATGTTGAATAAAATAAATAAAGCGGCCGTATGCATCATTTTGATGCAGAGGCTGGGGTGACCCTTTTCTAAAAAAAAATATGGAATGCCCGATTGCCTCCTTGACCCCCCGCGCGAATGTCATTATTCTTTTTTGAAGAACCCGCGCGACCCGGAGGAGATCCCCGGGCTTCGGGCCGCGATCAAGGAATCACGCGCAGAACGTCATCCCTGCACTCTCCTTGGAGGACGCCTGCGCGTGGTCTCTGAAAGAGCACGCCGTGATGACCGGGAGCCCCTACCTCGACCTCACCGGCGACAACAACGGCGCAGGGCACAGTGGGGTCATGGCGGAGGACGACGAGGATGGCGGCGCATGGCCCAACGGCGGAGTGATAACCCACAAGTATAGGGGATCGCGTGTAGCCTTTTCGATAAGTAAGAGTGTCGAACCCAACGAGGAGCTAAAGGTAGGATAAGTATTCTCTCAAGTTCTATCAACCACTGATACAACTCTACGCACACTAAACGTTTGCATTATCTAGAAAATAAAACTACGGTAGCAATACGGGTATGAGAGGTAGTTTTGCAAGATAATAAATACAAGAAAGTAAATGTTAGTGCTGCAGCAATAAAATACACTAAGTAACCATATACTAACAGTACCATGAGTGTGGAAAAGTGGTGGTAATTGTGGTGGCTTTGTCCAAGATTAATTAGTGAAGGTACTTGGTTCATTGTCTTCGATGCAGTTTTCTATGTGGGAGAGGCTAAATATACATGCACTCCACTACTTGGGATTACAAGTACTATATGATTGGATTGTTAGAAAGCATCCGCAAATACTAACAATGCATTAAGGTTTCCCCAACCATAGCCTTAAGTTCAAGGTCCTCTTACTCCCATACGTGCAACTAATCGGTTCGCGTTCTCAGGTTTCTGTCACTCCGGCAGAACTTCCCCGCTTCGTTACAAATACTACCAACCCTAGGGTGTTTGATCCATGCGCGCACAAATATAATGGACACCAAAGGACAGCACCATATAGACATACAACTCTAATGAACCTCATGCATTCAATTAAGCAATCAAAAGACAAATAAACTACGGAAACATGATGTAAATCATAGGATAAATATTATAGCATCAAACACCATGTTTACATAGGACGGTACAGAGGTTTGTGGGAGGATGAACCACTGAATACAAGGAGGAGATGGTGATGGAGATGGCGGTGAAGACGGCGGAGAGGGCAGCGCGGGCGCAGGGCGGCGGCGGCGCCGGCGGTGCGGGGAACTCCTTTCCCCGCCGCCGGCAAGCTTGGGGAGCGCCGCCCCTTAGCCTCCCTCCTTCATGGCTTCTTGGGAGCCCTCCCCCATGGAGATGGGATCCATGGGGGAGGCAAAAACGTGGCTTTTGGTGGCTGAAATTCGTGGGTGGAGGAGTCCTCCACGAATTAGGTTTCCTCCCTTTATATATCTTCTCGGATTTCCGTCACCCCTTTTAGGGTTCCACCAAAACGGGCCTACAGGCCGCGTCCGAACTCCGATTGGGCTGATCTCGGGCTTAAAATCTTCGTATGGAAAATTGTGACAACTTTCGTAACAGCCAGGTCTCCATTGACGTCATCTTCGAGGGTCAAACTGGCAATCTTCGTAAAAAGTTCTCAGACAGATTTCAGGAAAGTCCCAATTCGACTCCAACAAGGTTTCCTCTTGTATTCTTGATAATTTCTACACATCAAAGAGTAAAACAAGAACATTGTGCACTTTTGCAACTATTAGTAGGTTAGTCCAAATAAATAATAAACTTAATATAAAACAAGTGCTAAAAGCATAAAAATGGCATGAAACAATCAAAAATTATAGATACGTTTTGGACGTATCAACATCCCCAAGCTTAATTCCTGCTCGTCCTCGAGTAGGTAAATGATAACAAAATAATTTTTGATTGTAAATGCTATGATCAGGTCTTTAACAATTGCATGATGTATGGATAATAAAACTTAGCAATCATGTTTCCTAATGAAAAGTATCAACGAACTAAGAGCTTATAACATGAAATTTATAAACATCAACAAGATTGTAATGACCATAATAAAGCATGATAGAGTGGTATCTCGCTTGCCCTTAATTGTGGAGCAAAACATAAATGCCAAGGCACCTCTGAAGTTCAAGTGAAGACTAGATATAGAGATATCAAAGATAAAAGCATCATGGTTATACCTCAATTAATCGTATTCTGGGACAAGCACATTACACTAAGAACGACAGCTATGCTCTCGAAGAAGTGCTCAAAGAAAGGATGGTGACTCAACATAAAAATAAAAGATTGGCCCTTCGCAGAGGGAAGCAGGGATTAACACGTGCTAGAGCTTTTTGTTTTAAAAACAGAGGTAAAAATGTTTTGAGAGGTGTTTGTTAATTGTCAACGAATGGTAGCGGGTGAGAACAGTATTCTACCTGTCAAACGGACTTTTAAGAGCGGCTCCCATGAAGGACGTTATTTCTACCAGCAAGGCAGATCATCCCTCTTTCTCTTTGGTTTACACACATTCAGGTATTTCACTGTTTGTCATTGCTTACTGATGAATCAGGGCAAAAGTGTGAAGAGAATTAATTGGTTAAAGTTGTAATTAATTGGGACTGGGCACCCCGTTGCCAGCTCTTTTTGCAAGTTATTGGATAAGCGGATGTATATGCCACTAGTCCAGGTGTAAAAGTCCATTTGACAAATAGAATAAAGAATAACCACACTAATTCCTCATGAGCTAGTAAACATTGACACAAAAAGAGAAATATTTTGAAGGTTTTAAAGGTAGCACATGCAAATTTACTTGGAATGGCTTGAAATACCATGCATAGGAATTTTTTGGTGGACTCTTTGGGATAACTTGGTTTTAAGGATTTGGATGCACGAGCAGCATTCCCGCTCAGTACAAGTGAAGGCTAGCAATAGACTGGGAAGCGACAACCACGAGAGCGATAACGGTCATAATCATGCTTGCGACAAAATAAAATTAACGGAGGCATAAAAACGATACTAAAACTCTGAGGCAAAATAGATCATCAAGGCTTAATTGACTTTTATTTTTCAGTCATAACATGTGTGAGCATGTGCCAAGTCGATTCAAGTGAATTATTCAGAGGAGGATACCACAATACCATACCATCTTATGAACAGGACAATGCATGTTGATATCAAAATAACATAATATGCACTATTAGCTAGTTGAGACTAACCATAAGAAAACATAAACTACTAAACAGTATTATTCACACATCATTTTTAAGTTTCAACAAGTAATCCATTAACCAAGTAAACATTGAAAACAGAGGATAAATAAAATATGTGACGATCCACTTATTAATGTAACTGGTGTTTGATGCTAAGATAAATAGATAATAAAATACAGCCGCTTCAAGTTTAGTTAAGTTCCTATGTTGCTCAAAAAACAAAGTTTAAAGGTTTGCAAACCGTGGGGTTATTGATGAAGAGGGATGCGGGGACATCCCCAAGCTTATGACTTTGGTAATTCTTCAATATTCCATAGTTTGGTGTTCCTTCATTCTCTGTGAAAAAACTTCAACACAAAAACTTTCCCATTCTTTTCTGCGGTTAGACATTAGTACAATAGATAATATTTCCCAAGTGCTACTATTAAACCAAATAAAATTTTGTTTTTAAGTTACAGAAAGGTTGCTTAAATGGCCAACTTATAAATGAAAGGTAAGAACCATTAAAAATCAAATGAAAACGAAAAGAGGCCACTCTTGCAACAAAAGTCAGAATCTGTCCAGAAAAACAGCAGCTGGAAAACGCAATTTTTAGGTGCACTTAAACATGCCCGAAATTTTAGCCAATTTTTGTACATGCAGAGGATTAGGTGCTACAACATCAGTAATTTTTTCGTGATTTTTAGAGCTTCCAGTAAAATATGAAAAATCGCGCAATAAGCAGTAGATACCGAAAACAGAAAATCACTTTTTACATATGTATCAACTAAGCTAAATGGATAAAACTTGGTACTTTATTTTTGATAAACTAAGAAACCAGAGGCTAAGCAAGACCTAAACATGCTAGCTACAGCAAGGAAAACTCTAAATAAAAATCAAAAGTAAAACCCAAATAAAATTAAAATAAAGAACCAAACAAAGAAGCAAAACAAAAGAAAATATTTTTGTTATTTTGAATTTATAAGTGAAAGTAAAGAAGCAATCGAAACCAAATAAGGAGCCTAATAAAACTAAAGAAGGTAAAACCAAGACATATAAAAGCAATTATAATACAAGTTAAGACAATACATATCATGTGGACGGGTAATATAGAGTATGAACGAGACAACCTCATGTTAGTTGATGAATAGGGGGATGACTCGGGCATCCCCAAGCTTAGATGATTGTATCTTCTTGAATATGTTCTTGGGATGCACCTACACATCCCCAAGCTTGAGCTCTTGCGTCTTCTTATTCATCTCATATCACCATATTGATTAGATCTTATAAGCTACATCCACATAAAACTTCACAAAACTCATTAGTAGGGTTAGTACTCATTAAATAAAATCCACTCATGTTCAAGCATTGACAAGTTTTATAATTTTTACTCAACATTAGCCACTGTATATACTAAGGTGTTCATGATTTCCGTTGTCCGTCGAAAAACTAATGAAACTAACAACACCAAGTACAATATTGAATAAACAAAGAAATCTGTCAAAACTGAACAGTCCGTAAAGATGGCATTCAACGAGATAGTTAAGTAGCTCAAATCGAAAAACTTTAGTCTAATGAAAGAAAGATAATAATCTCAGGTTTATGCACAAAAATTTTCAAGTCAAAATACTATTCTGAGATTTATCACGATTTTATTTACAGAGAAGCACAAAATCTGTCTAAACAGAACAGTCAGTAAAGATCGAATTTTTCGACCTATCTACGTACCTTAAATCAGAAAAAGTTAGTCTAATGAAAGAAAGCTAATAAGCATCACTTTGCACTCAAGAAATTTCAGATCAAGATCACGTTCTGGTGATTTTAAACATTTAATACGGTGGAGCACAGAAAATCTGTTTCTGGACAGCAAAGTAAAACTATCAACTTTCAATTAACTAAGATATAATTAGCATTTTATTTTTATGTACAGATATTTACAATATTTACATGTTTTTAATGAAAAGCTTCCATGGAAAGATTTGTTTTGGTTTCATAGGCATGAACACAAGTGTTCAAGGTCGACCCCCATTTAACCATTACTCATCTTTCCAATCACTTTTCTTTTTGAAAACGTTTTTAGATAACAACTACACCTAATTTTTTTTGTAATTCGCATTCCCTATCCATAGTAAGATAAAGAACAACTTAATACTGAAAATAAAAACTACTTAGAGATAAAGCAAACAAGTGCACACAAGAACATTAACCTACGCTATGGCTCCCCGGCAACGGCGCCAGAAAAGGTCTTGATAACCCACAAGTATAGGGGATCGCGTGTAGCCTTTTCGATAAGTAAGAGTGTCGAACCCAACGAGGAGCTAAAGGTAGGATAAGTATTCTCTCAAGTTCTATCAACCACTGATACAACTCTACGCACACTAAACGTTTGCATTATCTAGAAATAAAACTACGGTAGCAATACGGGTATGAGAGGTAGTTTTGCAAGATAATAAATACAAGAAAGTAAATGTTAGTGCTGCAGCAATAAAATACACTAAGTAACCATATACTAACAGTACCATGAGTGTGGAAAAGTGGTGGTAATTGTGGTGGCTTTGTCCAAGATTAATTAGTGAAGGTACTTGGTTCATTGTCTTCGATGCAGTTTTCTATGTGGGAGAGGCTAAATATACATGCACTCCACTACTTGGGATTACAAGTACTATATGATTGGATTGTTAGAAAGCATCCGCAAATACTAACAATGCATTAAGGTTTCCCCAACCATAGCCTTAAGTTCAAGGTCCTCTTACTCCCATACGTGCAACTAATCGGTTCGCGTTCTCAGGTTTCTGTCACTCCGGCAGAACTTCCCCCGCTTCGTTACAAATACTACCAACCCTAGGGTGTTTGATCCATGCGCGCACAAATATAATGGACACCAAAGGACAGCACCATATAGACATACAACTCTAATGAACCTCATGCATTCAATTAAGCAATCAAAAGACAAATAAACTACGGAAACATGATGTAAATCATAGGATAAATATTATAGCATCAAACACCATGTTTACATAGGACGGTACAGAGGTTTGTGGGAGGATGAACCACTGAATACAAGGAGGAGATGGTGATGGAGATGGCGGTGAAGACGGCGGAGAGGGCAGCGGGCGCAGGGCGGCGGCGGCGGCGGCGGTGCGGGGAACTCCTTTCCCCGCCGCCGGCAAGCTTGGGGAGCGCCGCCCCTTAGCCTCCCTCCTTCATGGCTTCTTGGGAGCCCTCCCCCATGGAGATGGGATCCATGGGGGAGGCAAAAACGTGGCTTTTGGTGGCTGAAATTCGTGGGTGGAGGAGTCCTCCACGAATTAGGTTTCCTCCCTTTATATATCTTCTCGGATTTCCGTCACCCCTTTTAGGGTTCCACCAAAACGGGCCTACAGGCCGCGTCCGAACTCCGATTGGGCTGATCTCGGGCTTAAAATCTTCGTATGGAAAATTGTGACAACTTTCGTAACAGCCAGGTCTCCATTTGACGTCATCTTCGAGGGTCAAACTGGCAATCTTCGTAAAAAGTTCTCAGACAGATTTCAGGAAAGTCCCAATTCGACTCCAACAAGGTTTCCTCTTGTATTCTTGATAATTTCTACACATCAAAGAGTAAAACAAGAACATTGTGCACTTTTGCAACTATTAGTAGGTTAGTCCAAATAAATAATAAACTTAATATAAAACAAGTGCTAAAAGCATAAAAATGGCATGAAACAATCAAAAATTATAGATACGTTTTGGACGTATCAACATCCCCAAGCTTAATTCCTGCTCGTCCTCGAGTAGGTAAATGATAACAAAATAATTTTTGATTGTAAATGCTATGATCAGGTCTTTAACAATTGCATGATGTATGGATAATAAAACTTAGCAATCATTTCCTAATGAAAAGTATCAACGAACTAAGAGCTTATAACATGAAATTTATAAACATCAACAAGATTGTAATGACCATAATAAAGCATGATAGAGTGGTATCTCGCTTGCCCTTAATTGTGGAGCAAAACATAAATGCCAAGGCACCTCTGAAGTTCAAGTGAAGACTAGATATAGAGATATCAAAGATAAAAGCATCATGTTATACCTCAATTAATCGTATTCTGGGACAAGCACATTACACTAAGAACGACAGCTATGCTCTCGAAGAAGTGCTCAAAGAAAGGATGGTGACTCAACATAAAAATAAAAGATTGGCCCTTCGCAGAGGGAAGCAGGGATTAACACGTGCTAGAGCTTTTTGTTTTAAAAACAGAGGTAAAAATGTTTTGAGAGGTGTTTGTTAATTGTCAACGAATGGTAGCGGGTGAGAACAGTATTCTACCTGTCAAACGGACTTTTAAGAGCGGCTCCCATGAAGGACGTTATTTCTACCAGCAAGGCAGATCATCCCTCTTTCTCTTTGGTTTACACACATTCAGGTATTTCACTGTTTGTCATTGCTTACTGATGAATCAGGGCAAAAGTGTGAAGAGAATTAATTGGTTAAAGTTGTAATTAATTGGGACTGGGCACCCCGTTGCCAGCTCTTTTTGCAAGTTATTGGATAAGCGGATGTATATGCCACTAGTCCAGGTGTAAAAGTCCATTTGACAAATAGAATAAAGAATAACCACACTAATTCCTCATGAGCTAGTAAACATTGACACAAAAAGAGAAATATTTTGAAGGTTTTAAAGGTAGCACATGCAAATTTACTTGGAATGGCTTGAAATACCATGCATAGGAATTTTTTGGTGGACTCTTTGGGATAACTTGGTTTTAAGGATTTGGATGCACGAGCAGCATTCCCGCTCAGTACAAGTGAAGGCTAGCAATAGACTGGGAAGCGACAACCACGAGAGCGATAACGGTCATAATCATGCTTGCGACAAAATAAAATTAACGGAGGCATAAAAACGATACTAAAACTCTGAGGCAAAATAGATCATCAAGGCTTAATTGACTTTTATTTTTCAGTCATAACATGTGTGAGCATGTGCCAAGTCGATTCAAGTGAATGATTCAGAGGAGGATACCATACCATACCATCTTATGAACAGGACAATGCATGTTGATATCAAAATAACATAATATGCACTATTAGCTAGTTGAGACTAACCATAAGAAAACATAAACTACTAAACAGTATTATTCACACATCATTTTTAAGTTTCAACAAGTAATCCATTAACCAAGTAAACATTGAAAACAGAGGATAAATAAAATATGTGACGATCCACTTATTAATGTAACTGGTGTTTGATGCTAAGATAAATAGATAATAAAATACAGCCGCTTCAAGTTTAGTTAAGTTCCTATGTTGCTCAAAAAACAAAGTTTAAAGGTTTGCAAACCGTGGGGTTATTGATGAAGAGGGATGCGGGGACATCCCCAAGCTTATGACTTTGGTAATTCTTCAATATTCCAGTTTGGTGTTCCTTCATTCTCTGTGAAAAAACTTCAACACAAAAACTTTCCCATTCTTTTCTGCGGTTAGACATTAGTACAATAGATAATATTTCCCAAGTGCTACTATTAAACCAAATAAAATTTTGTTTTTAAGTTACAGAAAGGTTGCTTAAATGGCCAACTTATAAATGAAAGGTAAGAACCATTAAAAATCAAATGAAAACGAAAAGAGGCCACTCTTGCAACAAAAGTCAGAATCTGTCCAGAAAAACAGCAGCTGGAAAACGCAATTTTTAGGTGCACTTAAACATGCCCGAAATTTTAGCCAATTTTTGTACATGCAGAGGATTAGGTGCTACAACATCAGTAATTTTTTCGTGATTTTTAGAGCTTCCAGTAAAATATGAAAAATCGCGCAATAAGCAGTAGATACCGAAAACAGAAAATCACTTTTTACATATGTATCAACTAAGCTAAATGGATAAAACTTGGTACTTTATTTTTGATAAACTAAGAAACCAGAGGCTAAGCAAGACCTAAACATGCTAGCTACAGCAAGGAAAACTCTAAATAAAAATCAAAAGTAAAACCCAAATAAAATTAAAATAAAGAACCAAACAAAGAAGCAAAACAAAAGAAAATATTTTTGTTATTTTGAATTTATAAGTGAAAGTAAAGAAGCAATCGAAACCAAATAAGGAGCCTAATAAAACTAAAGAAGGTAAAACCAAGACATATAAAAGCAATTATAATACAAGTTAAGAAGGAGCGCAGGGCGGCGACGGCGGCGCCGGCGGCGCGGGGAACTCCTTCCCCGCCGCCGGCATCATGGGGGAGCGCCGCCCCTTAGCCTCCCTCCTTCATGGCTTCTTGGGAGCCCTCCCCCATGGAGATGGGATCCATGGGGGAGGCAAAAACGTGGCTTTTAGTGGCTGAAATTCCTGGGTGGAGGAGTCCTCCACGAATTAGGTTTCCTCCCTTTATATATCTTCTCGGATTTCCGTCACCCCCTTTTAGGGTTCCACCAAAACGGGCCTACAGGCCGCGTCCGAACTCCGATTGGGCTGATCTCGGGCTTAAAATCTTCGTATGGAAAATTGTGACAACTTTCGTAACAGCCAGGTCTCCATTTGACGTCATCTTCGAGGGTCAAACTGGCAAACTTCGTAAAAAGTTCTCAGACAGATTTCAGGAAAGTCCCAATTCGACTCCAACAAGGTTTCCTCTTATATTCTTGATAATTTCTACACATCAAAGAGTAAAACAAGAACATTGTGCACCTTTTCAACTATTAGTAGGTTAGTCCAAATAAATAATAAACTTAATATAAAACAAGTGCTAAAAGCATAAAATGGCATGAAACAATCAAAAATTATAGATACGTTTTGGACGTATCACGGAGTCAAGGCTAAGCCCGGCTACGAGGACTACAACTCCCTCTACTAGCGCTAAATTAGGTTTAATTGTTTATTTTATTTAAAATTTGTTCAAACTTGTAAAATTTTCTAAATGTTTGAATGAATTTCGTGAAATTCCGTGTTTAAATCTTATTTTTAAAAACGTGTTGAGCCCAATATTGGAGAGCGGTGCCCCCCAATAGCCCGCGGCACATCCGGACGGGTTTTGGGCACCACCAGTGAAGAAGCTCTTAGCAGCATGGTCGTGCCAAAGGGCTTGGGCCCTAGTCATGGCTCCCATGTGATTACGAACACTATAGGAAGCAGCGGCTATGCCTACGGCTTTTTGCCGTCGGCACAGGCCCGGATGCCGTCGGCACAGCCCTATGCCGACGGCCCCCGTCGGCATAGGGTCGTCGGCATAGGTGCCCATAGGCACAGACTAAATGGCCGTCGGCATAGGTGATTGCCGTCGGCATAGGCATTGCCGACGGCCAAATAAGGGCCGTCGGCATTGTTTTTTCCATTAATGTTTATTTTTTGAATTTTTTTTAACTTTTTTTAACTTTTTTAATTCTATTTCGAAATTTTACACTTAGCCACATACTTAATCTCTAATTACACAATTAATAATAGGTCAAAGTACTTACCCTGGTCAAACTTCCCACTCGGTCACCCGTCCTGAAATTGCTCCAGCCCAAACACCTTAACTTTTGAGTTCTTTTCAAATTAGTTGCCAAATGAGAAGTTAGAACTTACTGATATTTGTATCCTATCAATCATATTAACCTCTCGGTGATAATGTTACACTTTTTCATTGTTTAAATTTTAAAACTTTGTTTGAATAAGTAACAATGATTATGTAATAGTATATTTTGAATAAATAACAATAAAATAAATTTTACTTTATTTTTCCTTTTATATTTAATATGGAATAATTCATATCTTTAAATCCGTAAATCGAAATTTGACAAATAAAATGTCTAAATCGATTAGAAAAATGAGAGGAATTCAAATATGCCATCCATATCAATATCCACCCAACTCTTGCAAAGGTTCCCTCCGTTTCGCCCAAAGTGAGAGTTTTCAGCTATAAGTCCACCAACTTACTAAAGGGAAAGTGAAGCCGGTGAAGCCGGTCACACACCGGAGTAGGATCTTGGACATGTACAACACCCAACACACTTGTATACATATGGTATGGAACCACCTAGGTTTTGGTGGGTTTCAGACGCTCCGAAGCCCCGCTTCGGCGAAACCCTAGACCCGCTGGAAAAAAGTCAAAATTCCCGTGTACCTGTTTGAACGGAGTGAAAAGGGGGTAGGCCAGTGGAATTTTTTGCTTGGTTGTGTTAGGTTAGGACATAGGAACATCCAAAACCAAGATCCACCCAACTCTTGCAAAGGTTCCTTCCGTTTCGTCCAAAGTGGGAGTTTTCAGTTATAAGTCCACCAACTTACTAGAGAGAAAGTGAAGCCGGTCACACACCGGAGTAGGATCTTGGACATGTACAACACCCAACACACTTGTATACATATGGTATGGAACCACCTAGGTTTTGGTGGGTTTCAGACGCTCCGAAGCCCCGCTTCGGCGAAACCCTAGACCCGCTGGAAAAAAGTCAAAGTTCCCGTGTACCTCTTTGAACGGAGTCAAAAGGGGGTAGGCCAGTGGATTTTTTTTGCTTGGTTGTGTTAGGTTAGGACACAGGAACATCCAAAACCAAGATCCACCCAACTCTTGCAAAGGTTCCCTCCGTTTCGCCCAAAGTGGGAGTTTTCAGCTATAAGTCCACCAACTTACTAGAGAGAAAGTGAAGCCGGTCACACACCGGAGTAGGATCTTGGACATGTACAATACCCAACACACTTGTATACATATGGTATGGAACCACCAAGGTTTTGGTGGGTTTCAGACGCTCTGAGGCCCCGCTTCGGCGAAACCCTAGACCCGCTGGAAAAAAGTCAAAGTTCCCGTGTACCTCTTTGAACGGAGTCAAAAGGAGGTAGGCCAGTGGACTTTTTTGCTTGGTTGTGTTAGGTTAGGACATAGGAACATCCAAAACCAAGATCCACCCAACTCTTGCAAATGTTCCCTCCGTTTCGCCCAAAGTGGGAGTTTTCAGCTATAAGTCCACCAACTTACTAGAGAGAAAGTGAATCCGGTGAAGCCGGTCACACACCGGAGTAGGATCTTGGACATGTACAACACCCAACACACTTGTATACATATGGTATAGAACCACCTAGGCTTTGGTGGGTTTCAGACGCTCTGAAGCCCCGATTCGGCGAAACCCTAGACCCGCTGGAAAAAAGTCAAAATTCATGTGTACCCCTTTGAGAAAATACTCAAAAGTGAAATCTTTTGGCATGGAATCCTTTTATGTGTACTATTTGCTAGCAAAAATGATAAACTTGAGTTTTGACAAACATTAAAAAAAACCTTCACAAAAAGGTCTATCATCTATGGACATGTATAGGTTTCGCTTAAATGATCAAGTTATGACCATCCCCGTACCATAGTTTGTGATAATGTGTCCATATTTGATACATAGGTGTGTCTTGGTATGGCAAAAATTGTTGGCAAAAACAATTTTCAAATTATTTTTATAAATATCATTTTCTATTTTTTAAGTGCCAAAAATGACTTTTTTTATTAAGCAAGTACCAAAAATATGTTGCAAAAAGTAATATGCATGGTGAAAATGATGATATGGATGTCATATTTGGATTCCTCTCATTTTTCTAATCTATTTAGACATTTTATTTGTTAAATTCTGATTTACGGATTTAAAGATATGATTTATTTCATATTAAATCAAAAATTGAAAAAATGAGAGGGATCTTTGCCGTCGGCATAGCCCAGTTTCAGTTTTTTTTTTTGTCTCACGGGGTCTGTGCCGACGGCCCCGACAAAAAGCCGTCGGCATAGGTATTGGCCGTCGGCACAGAAGAGCATTCCTGTAGTGGAACAATAAAACCACCTTAAACCAGTCCCTCCATTCATAGCCTCGTGGTGGTTTCTGCAACAGAATAACAGAATGGGATGAGACTGGTGGAACATGCAATTTCCTCCGGGTGCGTGAGAACTGTCGATATAACGGTCAAGTGTTGTACGAAATGAACTGCTCCAAGCTTGCTCTCTTGTCCCGATTCCCTTTCTCTCTCCTTCGCTTGAACCCTAGCTGCGGCGGCGGGACGTGGTACGGCACGCTGCCGAGACCATCGAAACTTCGCCGCAGGTGAACTCACACCGACTCGTCTTGTTTCCCTAAATGCTTACGGCGTATGCTCAGAATTAAAAGCTCTAGTCAGCTGTCAACTGAAACTGGGGCAGAAAAATCTCTTCTTACGTTTGGTCCGTTCCGGCGCAGAACTCTCGCTCGATTCTTGCTGCAGAGCCGTCGCTGTTGCCGCGTTGGTGTGCTTAGTTTTGAGCGATTCGTTTCTTGTGCCAGATATATAAACCTTCTCTTCAGTCTTCACCATGGCCTCCCGCCTCGCCCTCTCCAAGGTACAGTACTGTCTCATGTTTTTATTCCTGCTGAAGATTTTGCTCTGTTCGTTGGGTTCAGGAGGCTGCCCCTTTCTTTACTTTCTTTTTTTTGAAGGATAACGGCAGGTGTTCTGCCGAATCAATTGAGAAGATAGAAAGTAGTTCAGTTACACGCTAGAAAGGATCTAGCAAAACACAGAGAGAAAACAACAACAAGAATGACAGCGAAGGCTGCCTAACTCTAAGGACAACTACTCGCGAGAATGCGCCTCTACAGGCGGCTCCAACTCCAGATCTTCAGCTGCACGGACAGCCCGGGCCGCAGTCGTTGGGGTAGCCCGTCTCCCGGCCTTCTTGGAAATCACGGATCTTGAAGACCCCACTCTGCCGAGCAGAGCCCTCACCGCCTCCGTCTCCAGCGCCGTCTTCGGATCCTTGAAGAGGTCCATGAAACGCTGCTGCCGCACCTCCTCTGTGGCATCCCCTTTCGCTTCTCTGTAATCGATTGGTGCCTATCGATACTGAAAATGCAAGGCACTGTCTACGTTTCAGATCGATACCATTATTTATGGGCTGCGATTGCTGTCGCCGATTTGTCGTTGCTGAATAAGATTGTACTGTCCGGTTGGATTAACTCTCTTATGTGTCCGTGTCACAGGCTGCCACATATCTTGCAGAGCATAAATCGGCAAGTGTAATCTACAATGAGGTAGCAGCAGCGGCGGTGGCTACGTTTGTTCCTTCTTTCAGGGCACCTGCTGCAAATACAAATGCAACTAGTGGCGCAGGTGATGCATCTGGCTGCTTCCTCTCTAGAGACTTAATCCGTATGCTTGTGTGGCAACTGCCAACTAGTGCCCAGTATCATCTTTTCAGTTAGGCCGATGCTACTTCTTACTACTACTCTATGTTCCCTTACGCCTTCTTTGTTTACGATTGCCATCAAGGAAGTAAGTTCCTGCTTTGTGGTGCTTAATCAATGCAGGTAGTCTGCTCAGAAACCAATCAAGCTTTGTTGGTCAGAGGATACGGCGCATGTACTCTCGCGCCGCATATCGAGGTAGCCATCTTCTCCGTCGTGACATTTTTACCAGTTAAGTTGTTTGTGCTTTTCCCTTGTAAACGACATGCAATTTGGCTTGACAACTTTTGTGTACATGGATGGATTGTATTCTCTATGCAGGAATTTCAGTTGCAGCAAGGGAGGATGGATTGTATTCTCTTGCCAAAGCTGAACTTGAGGACATAGTGCACTACTTAAGAGATCCCAAGGTGAGTAGCAATTGTCATCAACCTGCGTGTCCAGATGTTTAAGTTACCTAGTAGTAATAATTCTTTCTTGATGCTGAGTTGTTAAGACATGCTTTGCAGAGTTTCACACGCCTTGGTGGCAAGCTTCCAAAGGGTTTCCTGCTTGCTGGCCCACCTGGCACCGGAAAGACCATGTTGGCAAGGGCTGTGGCCGGTGAAGCTGGGTTACCGTTCTTCGCGTGCAGCGGCAGCGAATTCGAGCAGATGTATGTCGGTGTGGGGGCTAAAAGAGTGAGGGAGCTCTTCCGTGCAGCAAAGAAGCGAACACCTTGCATAATATTTATCGATGAGATCGACGCCATTGGTGGACGCAGAAACTCCAAAGAATCAACGTGGTCGAGGCAAACCCTGAACCAGCTGCTTGTTGAGATGGATGGGTTCAAGCAGAATGATGGGATTATAGTGATCGCAGCAACAAACTCCCCCCAGTCACTAGATAACGCCCTTGTCAGGCCTGGACGTTTTGACCGTCATGTTCAGGTTCCTATTCCAGATGCTGATGGCCGGCGGCAGATCCTTGAGGCTTATATGTCAACGGTACGTAATATAACGCTCACTTTCTTTTCCTATTTTCTGATGCGAGACTTTGACCTTTTCTCTATGAATTCTTCCATGCAGGTAATGAAAGCCAAGTGTGTGGATGCGATGACCATCGCTAGGGTGACGTCTGGGTTCTCTGGTGCAGACCTTGCAAACCTAGTAAACCATGCCGCTCTCAAGGCTTCCAGGGACGGGGCAAATGCTGTTGGGATGGATCACCTCGAGTACGCCAGGGGGAGGATCATCATGGGAAGCGAGCGCAAGTCGATGGTGTTATCTGATCATTCCAGGAAGATGACTGCCTACCACGAAGGTGGGCATGTCCTTGTATCTATCCTCACAGACGGTGCTAACCCTGTCCACCAGGCCACCATTGTGCCCAGGACAAGATCTCTTGGCTTTGTGGAGTCGATACCACCGTCAGACGCACGACACGCTCGAGGAAGCAGATGCTGGCAAGGCTGGATGTCCTCATGGGAGGACGGGTGGCACAGGAGCTTATATTTGGAGAAACTGGGGTCACCACAGGAGCTTTGTCTGATCTAAACAAAGCAACTCAGCTGGCGACACAGATGGTCACGGAGTATGGTATGAGCGAGCGGGTCGGCCTTGTATCCTATAACAAGAATGGCAGTGGGAACGCGGCGACCATGAGCTGGAGAACAACAGCCTTGGTTGATGAGGTGGTAAAAGAATTATTGGACAACGCTTACAAGAACGCGAAAAAAATTCTAACTGAGCACAACAAGGAGCTTCATGCGCTAGCAAACTCCCTTCTGAAGCATGGAACTCTCAGTGGTGATGAGATCAAGAAACTAGTGTCGACTGAAGTACAAGCAGGTGAACTTACCAACGGCCAGCAGAATCCGGAAAAGCCTTCGCAAACTGGCGACGAGAGCACGAAGGTAGTGCCAACTGAAGCACAAGCAGGTGGAGGTCTTAACAATGGTCAGCAGAATCCAGAAACACCTTCGCAAACTGGTGACGAGACCAAGAAGCTAGTAGCGCCAGTAGGACAAGCAGGTTGTGTTCTTAACAATGGTCAGAAGAATCAAGAAACGTCTCCTTCTCTCGCTGGCGACGAGACCACGAAACCATTACCTACACAGGACAAGTAGATGATCTTAGCAATGGTCAGCCAGATCAGGGGGCACCTTCTTCGTCCTAGCAGCGGACAGCTTACAGATAGAAGTAACGTTTGGATTTCTCTAACTAGTGTTTCTCAAGTCTGAAGAGAACGATTTGCTCGCATGTTTGTGTTTTGAATCAGCAAAACCTGAATGTAACCCCTGAGATTTCTACTAGAACTATCTTTTGCCTGATACTTTGTTTGCATGCACACCAAATGTAAACAGGGATATGTACGGTCTGATTTCTTTTATAACTATTGTTTCTTAAGTCAGGAGAATGTGGTGCTTTGTAGCGTGCTTGTCAGTAAAACTTGTGCTTTGGATGTCAAACATGATCCCCTCTGGGACTTCTGTTAGAATTGAATAGGGTTTCTATGAATCACAGCCCTAGTTGCATCCAATTTTTCAAGCTGCAAACACACAACTGTCACAGCCCTAGAATCGAAATCAAATATGGTTTAACTGTAACTGCTGAACTATTTTATCAGGCTATGCAAAAAAGTATCAGCGATTTTCTTCAGCTTGGTCAGTGTTACGCGACGATCTCTGAAGTTTGGTCAGAACCTTTTTCCATTCGGGCCAAGAAAGTTTGCTGCCTCACAAGATCTTCTAGATGTACCCAAATTGCTCCATTATTTTCGAGCTTGGTTTGGTACAGGTCGATGCGGCGAGTCTTCCACGCCAGCTGCAGGTGTCAAGTCACCTCTCCTATATACACCTTCCTCGACACCCAGTGGCGGATCTACTTGGTGCTAATGGGTGCACAAGACACCAGGTAACACAAAATTTCTTTGTAAACTTGCAATTTTTAACCACACATGCACCCGTAAAAGATTAATTTTCACCGCCCAGGGCGGCCTCGGTTTCACACACTATGACGGTTCTACGAGGCAGAGTTGTTGTTTAGCGTGGGTCTGGGTGGCGACCTGGATGAAAACTACGTGGGCAGGGGTTTGTCGACCTGACTGGATCGTCTTCGGGTAATGCGAAGCTCGATGTGGTTGCTACGCCGAGGCGGCGGCTCCGGAACTGGCTGGATTTGGTGGCGACTTGGATGAAGAGTGCGCGGGCAGAGGGTTCGTCGACCATGACTGGACAGCTTTCGGCTATCCGAAAGTCAATCTGGTTGTTACGTCGGGGTGGCGGCCCCAGAACAGGTGGTGTGTTTTGTGGCGTTTAGTCGACTTGTGTCATGTGGGCGGCGGGTCGCCTCGCTTGTGCGATTTTTGGCCCTGTTTTCCTTAGAAATAGGGCATTATACAATTTGTATAGTTTTGGGGCCCGGTTTCCCTTATAAACTGGGTCATCTCTTCTATCTATTCGGGCAGTGGATATCAACCACTTTGAGGTAAAAAAAAAAGATTAATTTTCTCCCTTGATGCACTGGTAGGCACCCTGGTGCTCCAAGCTCTAGCTCCGCCACTGTCGACACCTCCGCTGTTTACCGTCCCTCTGAATCGTTGCGTTTACTCCTAATTGTGCAAATGTTGTCGCGTACAACGGGGTCGAAGGGAGAAGTTGAATCAGCGGGAGACGTGTCTCGTTATGAGTCGACGCTTGGGCAAGACTCATTGATGGTAGCCGACGGCTCAGCAGTGGTACAGACAGGGAGACCAGCAGGGTCCCCCCAGGAATAGATTTTATATAGACCTTATTTCTCTGCAAAAATCCCCTAAATTTCCACATTTTAGCACCATGCTCTCCCCTAACAATTGATTAGAGGGATCAAATTTTCATTGGCCCCTTCTTAAAAAATTCCCGGCTCTCACCCTTGAAACAGTTACACAAGACGAAAACGATGTCTGACAAGAACAACAAGCCGGCGACCAAACTAATAGCACACAAAGCCGACAAAATATGAGCTTGGAGACATAGTCCCATTGGCTGCTCGACACCGTCAACCACGCCGTCGAGATGTGGTCCACTCGCCAGCGAGCAGAGAAGGTGAGACCGTCTATCACCGACCAAGATGGAAGAGGGAGCTAGCCTAGTTTGGCAGTGAAGTTTTTTCAAAACCAAAGTATCACAAAACTGAAGTATTTGAGTGCCAGGCGAATGAATAATTCAGTTTGTTGATACCGAAGTATTTTCTCAGTTTTAGCAAAACTACAAAGCGTTTGGCAAGTATCGTTTTGCTGCTGTTTTGACCGAAGGGCACGGTGCAGCTTTCATTTGACTGATAGATGCGCTGCATGGCTCATGCATGGATGCTAGCTCCGTGAGTTGCGTTCCATGGCTCATGCATGCATGGTAGCTCCGTGAGTTGCTCACGAGTTGAATGCTTCAGCATCAACTAGTTACCACACCTATTTTTTTCTTCTGTAGTAAGCGTTATTTAACATTAGTCATCAAAAACGTCGACATATGACTATATGAGTACCAACTTATGTAGGTAGTAAAATCTGACTCGACCTTGTCAACATCATCTACTACTACATGAAATTCAGAATATGTGTGCATGTCCTAGGAAGCAGCAAGTGGGAACGAGGCAAACAATCTACTGCAAGGCTGCAAGGCTTCAGGCACATAACCTGAGAAAGCTGTATGCAATCTACGTGGTTGTTAATCTGGTTGATCAGCCACGGGCACACGCCATGATCGATACTTTGATGATATCCTGCACCATGCCTAATTCCTAATATCTTCCACGCACTAACTGTAAAGAACAACTAAACTCAGAAGATCACCCAACGTCCCACGAGAGCAAATACACCGACCGTGTCGATCACCGGCCCAGAAAGCCATGGATGTGCTCAGCTCACCACGCACGATGTCACGGCTGTTTGGTGGCCAGAGCGCACAACACACATATGTAAGGGCGTCCGCCGGCACCACGATCACCATGGCCGGCGACCTGCCAAGATGGCGAACAGCCGGAGGGTCTGGCTCAGACGGTGCAACGATCGGCACCGAGAACAAGCAAAACGCATCTACGAAATAGATCTGCATAAGCGCTGGATTGAAATCAAATTAGACCAGAACGAACCTTCCTTTCCTTTTCCTTGTGAGGTTGCTTTCTCCATGCCCGATGAAGAGGACATGGCCGGACGACTGCGGTGGGCGTCAGGAGGAAGGAAATGCGTTTTACATGGGGGAGGTGGTGGAGGAGACGAGTTGTGTTTCTCCGTTTTGGAAAAAAGAGGTCAGGACCGAACTTTTCAATACGTCAAAAAAATGAAGTTTTAGTCAATACTTCAGTTTCCAAAACGCAGTTTTTTTGTTTACCCAAACAACTTGAAATATTCCATACTTTATTATTTCAGAAAACCAAAGTATTCTCATAAGGAAAATGCTAACGTACAGCCGGAGGATCGATCCTCCGGTTCGCTCAGCACGCGCTGGTCCACGTGTCCACACTCGGCACACCACGTGGGTGGGTCCCGTGTACCACGTCCCTATCCTCTCCTCCATGAGTCTCTTTCTCCTTCCTCCTGTTCTCGCACGCATCTGCAAAAACGCCATGGAAATCGAGAGTTCGGGCCGTTGCTCGGCCACCGTACTTCGTCGCTGCCGGCCTGCCACCTTCCCTCCTCTGCCACTGCCTCCTCCTCGGCTCCCCCTCTCCCCTCTCATCTGCTCGAGCAGCGGTGCTGCCATTGAATAGGGACAGAGTCAAGCTTTGAGATTGAGCCTCCTTGTCCTCCGCTGCGCGCCCCTTGCTCTAGCAGGGCAGCGACGACTTCGACTCGGCCGGCCTCTTCTGCTGCCCCGGCCGCGCCCCAACCTCTTCGTCGGCTGCAACGGCGGAGTGCTGCTATGGGGGCAGCACTGCTGCTTGCGCCCGCCGGTCAGCGGTGTTGCTACCGAAGGAGGGCAGCGTTGCTCCCATGAAAGAGCGGCGTTGCTGCCGTAGGAGGCCGGCGTTGCTCTCGTCGGACGGCGCCGGTGCTGCCGAAGGAGCCCGCCGCTGCTCCCGTCGGGCGGCGGCGTTGCTCCCATGGGAGGGTGGCTTTGCGGCCGAAGGAGGCCGGCGTTGCTTCCGTCTTGCTCCCGTCAGGCGGCGGCATTGCTCCCATGGGAAGGCGGCGTTGCGGCTGAAAGAGGCCAGCGTCACTCCCATCGGACAGCGCTGGTGCTGCCGAAGAAGGCCGGCGTCGCTCCCGTCGGACGGCGATGTTGCTACCGAAGGAGGCTGGCGTTGCTGCCGAAAGAGGTCGGAGTTGCTCCCGTCGGACGTTGCCGGTTCTGCAGAAGGAGGGCGGAGTTGCTCCGGTCGGTTGGCGACGATGCTGCCGATGCAGGGTGGCGTTAACTCTCTTCGGACGGGCAGCGGTGCTGCCGAAAGAGGGCAACATTGCTCCCATGGGATGGCGATGCAGCTAATTTTGTGCCGATTGCAACTCCGGTGACCGGCGGACTGGCAGGCGGCCAGGACCTGCATCTGAGCTGTGTGCGGGGAGAGGCCTCGTGCGGGGAAGCGGTTGGCAGGGACTTGCTATTTTTTCTGTGGGAAAAAAGGAACGCACATGCAGCGATGGCCCCTCGTTGACCAGGCGAAGCAGACACGTGTCGCCCTATCAATGCGGAGGATCGGGGAGGACGCTCAGCACTCCCCTTCTCATAATACTTCAAAATTACAGAGCTTCCAAACGGATCCTGTCCTGAAGTGGGGCTGGCATAATGCCTATATGACACTGTCCTGAAGTGGGTGGGTCCCACCGTCTTCTTCATACCTTCCGTTGACCAGACCTGACCCGGTGATGAGTTGACTCCCCCACCACGCGCGCCAAGGCCCAAGGCCATGGCGCAGCAGCGCATCCATCCAGGGACACCGCTCCGCGTCCTCAAACGGTTCGCAGATCCGGCCTGCCGGTGCCCAGGAGCGGCGGAGCATCGCTTGTGACGGCTGGGATGGCCCGACTTGGCATTCGGCTCGGCCCAGATCCGACGTTGGTTCGGGGGGAGGCAGTTCAGCCGCGTCACCACGTGCTCCGGCCGACGTGACCATGATGCCGGCAATGCCGCGCCGACCCGTGGTGGGACGCAATTGGACCGCCGACCCGAGGCCTGAACACCAGTTTCTGCCTGTCACAAGTGAGTGAACGCCTCATTTTCTTCTCCAGACACGCTTCGAATCAAAAGCTTTGTCGGCTGAAATTTGTTAGCTGACAAATGGGGATGACTCCAACGAAATTTGTTAGCTAAGAATTGTTAATCTGGTCGAAACCTCCTTCTCTGAATCCGATCGACAGACCTCCCAACCAAACGTTTCCTCTGTCTTTGAACTCAAACCTTCCGATTCTTGGTCGGCTTCGTCTCCGAGTCAGAGCCGGCCTGCGCCGGTCGTCCCAGACATGCCTGAACTGAATTCCACTCGATCAGAGTCCGACTGGGACTGGTCTAGAGATACCGGTGATATATATACACGTCCGCGAACTAGAGATTTGAAGCCTCCAGCTGCGCCGAGCAACCATAATTTTGAACGGACAAAATCTCCTTATCTCCAGCAGCGCGTACGTCCATACTGCACATCGATCATGGCTCCCCGGCAGCGACTCCCGTACTCCAACTCCAAGGTCTTTACTTTCCATCCTGTTTGTGTTATTTCTTTCCACCGTGATTTCGCTTTGTTCGTCGAATCTTGCTGCTCCACTCCTCACCGATGCTGAAACCGCAAATACGAATCACTGTCTTGAGTTTCACTATTTCGCTCTGTGTTTCCTTGCCAATGCCTATTGCTACTCGACTCCATTTTTTCATGTATGTCGTCTTTGATGAAACTACAACGCATTGGTTGTTCAGCGTTAAGGAATAGACTTTAAGAATTAGTAGAGCATCTGTGTTTGCAGCGGGTGCCGTCTTATGGATTGGAAAATTTCAGCCAATGCTTCTCACTTGTCGACTAAATATCTGCCCGTGTCTGTGTCACAGGCTGCAAGGACGCATCGATCAGCGAATATGGTTCACAAGGCGGGGGCTGCGGCCACTTGGTTTACTTCCTTGAGAGCACCTGCTGCAGATACAGCCACAGGTGCAGGTGCGATGCTTGCTTCGTTGTCCACCGCTTAAAATCAATATAATGTTTCCGTGGTCACTAGCAACTAGTGCTGGAATTAATTTTCTGTGTAGTTGTACTAGATCCTATTTTATTGTACTGCCCATTGTTGGTTGATTGTTGTAATCTCTAAGTTTATTTTTTAATCTTAATTTCATGTTTTGAATGAGACACATGCTATCTCTCTAATGCAGGTGGCGGTGTGCTTACAGATCAGCATGATCGCTATCGATCAGGATTTGCTGGCAAACTTAGGAAGTTTCTTCGGTGCGCCCTTGATGGTTTGAAAAAGAGGTCAAGGGTTCAAGCATAAAACTCAGTGATGTCAAGGGGATTGACGTAGCTAAAGCCGAACTCCAGGACATAGTCCAGTACCTGCGAGACCCCAGGCGTTTCACACGCATTGGTGCCAGGCTTCCAAGAGGTGTTCTGCTAATCGGTGCACCTGGCAGTGGGAAAACAATGCTGGCAAGAGCTCTGGCTAGGGAAGTCGGCGTCCCATTCTTCGCATGGAGCGGCAGCGAATTCGACGAGGGGTATGTGGGTGGTGGGGCGAGGAGAGTGAGGAAGCTCTTCAGTGCAGCAAGGAAACGGTCTCCTTGCATAATATTCATCGATAAAATTGATGCCATTGCTGGGAGCAGAAAGACAAATGATCCAGTGTCGAAGAGGCACACCCTGAACCAGCTGCTCATCGAGCTAGATGGATTTGAGCAGAATGATGGGGTCCTCGTGGTTGCAGCAGCGACCACCAAGTCACTAGATCAAGCCCTTGTTAGGTCTGGGCGTTTTGACCGTCATATTCAGATTCCTTACCCAGATGTTGAGGGCCGACGGCAGATCCTCGAGTCACACATGACAAAGGTACCCTACTCCCTCTGTCCAGAATTATACAAGACATCTTTGACTTACTTTTTCCAACCTCTTATGCGAGATCTTGGTCTTTATCCATGATGTGTTACATGCAGGTATTAAAAGACAAGGGCGTGGATATGATGACCATCGCGAGGCGTACCCCTGGGTTCTCGGGCGCAGACCTCGCAAACCTAGTGAATGATGCCGCTCTCAAGGCTTCCAGGACGGGGCAAATGCTGTTGGTATGGATCACCTCGAGTACGCCTTGGACAGGATCATGATGGGCAGCGAGCGTAAGTCGGTGGTGTTGTCTGATCATTCTAGGAAGATGACCGCATATCACGAGGGAGGGCACGCCCTTGTTGCCATCCTCACGGATGGTGCTGACCCTGTCAACAAGGTCACCATTGTTCCCCGAGGAGATGCTCTTGGCATGCTGACGCAGCTGCAGGGAGACGACAGTCAGGTCGAGTTCTCGAGGAAGCAAATGCTGGCCGTGCTGGATGTCCTCATGGGAGGGAGAGTTGCTGAGGAGCTTATATCCGGAGAAGCTGGGGTCACCAACGGCCCCGAGTCCGATCTATACAAGGCGACCCAGCTGGCAAAAAAAATGGTCACCAAGTATGGTATGAGCAAGCGGGTCGGCCTTGCTTCGTATGGTGGGAAAACGGCGGAAATGAGCTCGCAAACGGCAGCCCTAGTTGACGAGGAGGTGAAAGCATTATTGGACAATGCTTACAAGAACGCAAAAAACATCCTTGTGACGCACGGAGAGCAGCTTGAGGCAATAGTAAACGCCCTCCTTGAACACGGAACTCTCACCGGCGACGAGATCACAAAACTCTTGTCGGGAATGTGATAATTTTCGACCATAGTTAAAGCGTGTTTCCTCCTAACAATGGAGAGGCTTTCAGGAGTTTTTCATTTTGATACTTGAGATGTATGGGCACAAAATTTCAACGGTGATGCTTTTGTTTCACAAGTCTGAAGAGAGTTGTAGTGTTTGAAAAGCTCCTGTTTTGGATACCAAATCCTATTGCAAGGATGTACATTTTCCAGTTGCAAAACCTTTTTTTTTTATGTGTCATGCTTTTCAGCCAAATAGTACCCTGTTGGTACGTATGTGACTTTCATACAAAATGTTTAGCCATATCAATAACGAACCAAATAATTTAGATTGTCTTGTAGAAATACTATCATCATCGAACTTATGTGTCACAATCCATAGTAAATATATAGATGTAACACAATAAAAAAAAGTGGAGGCTGGATGTGCACTCTACGTTTGTATCTTCTTGATGTAAACTGACGAGTTTGATAAAAGCGCCCTTCCCACCTAGTCAAAAACGGAACCACGAGGGGGGGTGGGGGGCGTAAGCAAAACAAATCACACATGATATTATTTTTTGAGATATCATGTGTCACTATGCCATTGATGTCAAAGCATGGAAATATATGTTTGGCGATACAAAAGAAAGTTATGACTTTTATGTCATATTTGCATAACATATTTATTGACCACTATTAGCTTAATGTTTTTGGTTGTTTGAGTCGCTAAATGTGCATACGGCACAAACCACCACATTTGTTAACCAATTTGATAATTTAACCAGTGGGGATATTGTAGCTTAAAGCAATATTTATACATGCTCTAACCGACTATGGTCGTTCTCGATGGTTTTGATCCCGTGTGTTGATGATACCCGCACAGCGCCACCCATCTTGAATGGCGGAAGCAGCCAGCCGGTGTAGAGCGGCGGGGATGGGCTCGGCGAGGAGAGGAGCGGCGGAGCAGGGAGGAATCCACCGTGCATGTGCTGGACCAGACCAACGCCCACCGGCTCTGCCCAGATCCTATAGCCGGTCGAAATTCAAATAAAATCGCACAAAACTATGTATGGTGATTGAGTTGGAGACTTGGAGTAGAGGATCGGAGAGTGAAATTGTGATATGGAAAGAATAACCAGAGTCAAACATGTCAAACCCATCCCATTCAGAAGGTGTATTACAAATGAATTTTCGGATTTCATGAGTGTTGTACGGACCTAGGACAAGTTCGTGAAGATAAAAACCGACCGATACTACCACTGATCTGTGCTTGCTACTCGCTTCGTTTCAAAATAAGTGGCGTTTACACGAAAACCACGTCACTTATTTTTGGATCGGAGGAGATAGAATTTTGAAACGAAAATATAAGATCAGATATTGACAACGCGGGTCCCACCATGTCCGTCAGTTCGTCCTCTCCTCGTTGACCTGACTAGACTGGATCGACGAGCAAGTTGACATTTGACACTACGGCCCAACAGGTCTACGCTGCTCGCATTGCATCCCTTCGGAGCCGTTCCGGCGGAGAGAGGCGGAGCCGCCATGCCCGTGCTGTACCAGACCAACGCGGACCGTCTCGGCTCAGCCCAGATCCGGTTGGTCGGCGTTGGTTCGGGGAGAGGCAGCTCACCCGCCCCGAACGTCCGAGGCGTCACCACACCAGGTGCTCGTCGCCTCACATTACTCTGCTCCGGCCGGCGTCACCGTCCCGCTGGCGCCACCGCGGGGTAGAACCCAGTGGGAACCTGAGCACTAGTGGTTGAACGCAACTCGCCTCATTTTCTTCTCCAGAATCCAGAGACCTACTTTGATGATTCGGAATGTGCCGGATTCTTAATCTGGTCGAACCGTCTCCGAATCCGGGCCGACGAACTCCCCGGACGTTTCCCCTGTCTCTGAAACCTCCCGCTTCTGATTCTTGGTCGGTCGGCTTCCTCTCTCCGTATCGGCGCCGGCGACGGTCTCCCTTGCCATGTTCGAATCGATTACCACTCTTCGTCCCTTGCCATGTATATATTCAAGATTTGGAGTTGGTGTCCGAGCAACAAAATTTTCGAGCGGATCTTTTCTTGAGCTAAATCTCGAGCAACGCCTCCTGTCGTCCTGTGCTGTGCATCATGGCCTGCCGGCTCCCTCCCTCCAAGGTATTTCTATCTTTAACATATTGAATATATTCACGAACTTAAAGTGGTGATTTCGTAGATACGGGAAAGAGATATACTCCCTCCGTTCACTTTTATAAGACACAGTACCTACCCTTTCTCCATTTAACCCACATACATATTAAAATGAGTTAATCTATGTACAAAATAAGTCTAGATTCACTCATTTTGGTATGTATGTGGGCTAAATAAAAAGGATAGGTAGTGTGTCTTATAAAAGTGAACGGAGAGAGTATATCATATAGATAAAATATTATCAACATGAAACCTTTTAATTTATGGGAGAGGAGGTATCATTACATTTCTAAAAAAACACAATGTCACATGTTCTAGAACATCATTTACTTTTCATCGTAGGTAGTTCTATTTTAGTATATATTTTTACTCTCTTCCCATCATCCCCTATTCTTAATTGTATTATCTCGCCGACACAATTCTTACCATGTAACATTGACTACATGTACTTTGATGGCACATAGCTTACTAAAGTTACAAAAATATAATTGGATATTACAGAGTTTCCGCATTTTTACCCGTGACCAATTTATTTCAAGTCACTCACAAATTATATTTTTAATTGCACCAAAAAACTCCAGCAAGAAGGTTGCTATTGCTCCTCGCAGCATACTCGTACTACTCAATACTTTAGGCCGAATATTTTATCATCACGATATCTCTCCCTCCCTCCCTCCCTCACACACACACTCTCTCTCTACTAAACCCACGCCTGAACCAATAATCATAAGCTCTTGCTCAGTTGTATTTATCGTGTCATGAAACAACATTGTTTTGGCATCTTCATAGGTAATAATTTTGTGTATATGTTTGCAAAATTCTGATGATGTCTGTTACTAATTCTATGAATGAGAAACCAGATGAAGTTCCTCGCAAAGACCCCAAACGAACTGACAAAAATGTGTGAGTGTGATTGTGATTATACTCAAAGCATTTTTTTATTTCCAGTTGAGTGTGATTGGTAGAAATACTTTCTTAGATTTGTTTTGATCTTGTTTATGAATGTTTATGGTCATTTTTTTATGATAGAGTAACAAAAGAAGGGTCTGCTATATTGATAACCAGATGCTTTTTTAGAACTTCTCGTTCGTGTATCTTTCTCTACCATATTGTGCTCGTCTACCATAATTTGATTTTAAAGTAGATTTTTGTTTGTGAAATATATATATTTAATTATTATTATGCATTCGAAAGTAGACTCCTCTTCAACTTCAGATCCCTTTGCCACAAACCTTATCTCTGAATTTTCCTTTTCACTTAAAAAGAAGTTGTTTCAACCTCTGCCAACTCCATTCAGCCTAAACAGTAGATAAAAGCCCCGAGAGGTGAGAGAGGTAATAATCAGTCTCCTAAATATGTTTTAGGTATGTTATGTTAGTGTCTTCTTCATGACAATGTCTTGGGGATGAGATGGTGCCATAAGGTATAAAAGTCTATTGGCTCCGCCTAACTCTATGTGTTTTTCTATGGATCAAAGCTTATGAGGCAATGGTGCAGGATTGCAATTTTGATTATGATCGTCGATAGTGTGTCCATGATGGTAATTTTTTCAATATCGATGCTCGTCGACCCAAGTCGTCCAAATATTATGTGATATGAGTATATGTATATATATGGTGGCTCGATATATAATTTTTTTGTTTATATAATCCTCATAATTTATGAAATTAAATGTTTTAAATGCACGCAAATGCACAAGGCAACGTTTCCATTCCAAAGTAGTAATATTAACACATACATTTTTGTTTTTGGCCTTTCGTGTTTTATTAGTATTAATTCATTAGGATGGTATTTTTATAGGTGGGGGAATGTATTTCCGTTGGGTTAATTGGTCCTCCTTAAATCCCACTCGATCCTTTAATATTTTAAGGTTGTTAAATATTATACTGATGTATCAATGAATAGAGTTATCTGGTTTCCGAGCTCTAGTGATTCCACAATTTTAAAAATCTAGAAAGTAAAATCATTTATATTGCCAATAATGTGTCGCACGAACATGCAAAATCTTAATTCAAAATACAATGTTAAATGTGTGATCTGAATCTACACATTTTGAAAATCCCCAAAATATACAAGATTTTATCAAAAAAAATAGCCCATAATATGCATTGTGATTTTGCATGGTTGTACATGTGGCGTTAGGTTTAGATGGGCTAGAGTTGTGCTATGCATACGCCGCTTTGCATCCAATGCTCAACCGTCATAATCCGGACGACCATTCGATGAAAACACTCGACCAAGGTAACCTGATTGATTGTTGTGTCTACGAAAGTCGGATGGAAAGTTCGTATGTAGATAATTCCTATTCTTCTATATTGGCAAAAAATATCAATTTACAAATTGATCCATAAGTTTTGTACCAAATGAAGCGTGTTTTGCAGTCTAAAAAATACCGTTGTAGATCAAAACAATATTCTGCCAACTTAGTTTGGCTTAAGCCTGGACCGATCAAGCAAAAGATAGGTCTTTTTAAACGGCCACATTTTTTTGGTTAGTTTGAAAGAAAAAGGAAAATGAAAGGGAGGAAAGTCACGTATCAAAAAAAAAAAAAGAAGAGAGTCACGTATTGACACGCTTGAGAAAGCTGGGTACGATCAGCTTTATATTCTATCGACCAAGCTAGCTAGTTATTCTTTGAATCCTTGTTTGGTGCGTCCTGTCCTGGCCCAACACGTATTCTATCAGATCTTGGACTACACGTTTTTTATTGCACGTAACACATCTACATAAGTTTTTCTCTCTCTTATCATTCTTGTACGTATGATGATGTAGTACGTTCGTAACAGGTTGGCACGTGACATTTTTTGTGTAACACCTAACAAATTTAAATCTCAACCATCAAAATTAAGATCGATGAAGCATATATTATTGGGCTATGTGGATTAACGTGGTGCCTCGAAAAACTCCCTCATTTTGCTTTTAGTATATAATAGATGCTACTCGACTTAGTTTTGCATTCATCTTTTTTTTAGATAAAGAGTTTTGCATGCAACTGGACGATGAAGCCACAAGAAATTGGCTGGTTAGCGGTTTGGAGTAGAATTACAAGAATTAGTAGAGCACTGGTGTTTAATTGCAGTTGGCACCACTTTATGGATTAGCAAATTTTAGCTGTGCTTCTCACTCTCCGGAATAAAATTAGCGTCCTATTTTGCTTGACTAAATATGT
Source organism: Poa pratensis (assembly GCA_947311845.1). Lineage (NCBI taxonomy): Eukaryota > Viridiplantae > Streptophyta > Magnoliopsida > Poales > Poaceae > Poa > Poa pratensis. The sequence goes on from CAMZMU010000112.1 coordinate 30,804,235, forward strand.
GCGCGTAAGCGCGTTCTTGTGTCACAGGCTGTGAGGATGCAACGATCGACAAATGTTGTTGGCAAGGAAGCGGCTGCGGCCACCCTGTTTCCTTCTTCCAGAGCACTTGCTGTGGATACAACTACTATAGGCGCAGGTATATTATTATCTTTGCCGGCAGCTTAAACTACAACTTAACATGATAACATCCATATAATGTCTATGTGCGCACTGGCAACTAGTGTCTTACTTAATTTCCTGAATGCAACTTGTTGGTTAATTGTTGACACCAGTGTATCTTTTGTAAACTGGTCTTCTTTGTACCAATCAGGATTTGTTGGCAAACTATGGAAGCATCTTTGGCGTGCCTTCGATGGTTCGAAAAAGGAGGTGAGGGATTCAAACATAAAGTTTAGTGATGTCAAGGGGATCGATGGAGCTAAAGCGGAGTTCGAGGACACAGTCCAGTTCATGCGTGACCCCACTCGCTTCACACGCCTCGGCTGCAAGCTGAAAGTTTTGTAGATTGGTTTGGGGTTAAGCGTGCACTTGGCCTCGTGCCGCCTTCGTGTTAATATAGGGGAGAAACCCTAGATAGGTTACAGAGATTACAAGCGATCGTTCAACAACCTGATACGATCTTTAGCTTGCTACACACGGAAGCATCGTTCGGTTTATATTTGCACCGATACGTTTACAACAACTAACAACTTCTAAGCCTATCTAGTCTTATCGTTTAACATCCTCCCTCAACCGAAACACTCCAAGGTTGAGGTTGCTTCTGAAGGCTCGAAGTTGTCCAACTTGCAGTGGTTTTGTAAACCCATCTGCTACCTGATCTCCTGTTGGAATAAATCTTATGTCCAACATTTTCTGAGCAACTCGTTCTCTCACAAAATGAAAATCAATCTCAATATGTTTAGTTCTTGCATGAAACACAGGATTAGCTGAGAGATAAGTTGCACCCAAATTATCACACCAAAGACATGCTGCTTGAGGATGATCAACACCAAGTTCATCAAGAAGAGTTTCCACCCACATTACCTCAGCAGTGGCATTGGCGAGAGACTTATATTCCGCTTCTGTACTGGACCTTGAGACGGTGGCTTGCTTTCTGGCACTCCAAGACACCAGATTTGAACCAAAAAACACAGCAAAGCCTCCAGTAGATCTTCTATCATCTGGACACCCTGCCCAATCAGCATCTGAAAATGCACTCACTAATGATGAGGAGGATTTGCTAAGTTTCAATCCAACGTCCACGGTTCCTTTTAGATACCGCAGTATCCTTTTCACAGCTGTCCAGTGTACAGAAGTAGGTGTATGTAAAAACTGACATACTTTGTTAACAGCAAAAGATATATCAGGTCTTGTTAGTGTCAAATATTGTAAAGCACCAACAATGCTTCTGTACCGAGTTGAATCATCTGAACTCAGCATTTTTCCCTCATGTAACGACAACTTCTCTGTAGTAGAGATAGGTGTACTAGCCGGCTTGCAGTTCTTCATTGTAGCACGCCGAAGAATATCTGATGCATATTTTTCTTGTGTCAACAAAATGCCATTGCCTGTTTTCTGCACTTCTATACCAAGAAAATAGTGAAGATCTCCAAGATCTTTTAAAGCAAAGTCATTTCTCAAATCACTAAGCAATGCCGTAGTAGCTTCACTAGAAGAACTTGCAACAATTATGTCATCAACATAAATAAGCATAAATATGGTAACCTTCCCTTTTTAGAAAAATAAAGAAGTGTCACCCTTGGAGGGTTTGAACCCAAGCTCTTGTAATTTTGTGCTTAACCTTGAGTACCATGCACGAGGCGCTTGCTTTAGCCCATATAGAGCCTTGTCCAATCTACATATGTGATGCGGTCTGCTGCCATCCTCATATCCCGGTGGCTGCCGCATGTAGACTTCTTCCTCTAGAACGCCATGTAAAAACGCATTCTGGACATCCAGTTGGCGCAAACTCCATCCCCTGGAAACAGCAATAGACAACACTAGCCTGATAGTAGCAGCCTTAACTACAGGACTAAAAGTGTCCTCATAATCTATGCCATAGCGTTGTTTAAAACCTTTAGCAACTAATCTAGCTTTATATCTATCTATGCTACCATCTGCCTTTCTTTTGATTTTATAAACCCATTTACAATCAATTATATTCCTCCCTTTATTAGATGGTACTAAGTGCCAAGTCCTATTTTTCATAAGAGCATCATATTCTACATCCATAGCATTTTTCCAATTTTTATCACCTAATGCTTCATGCCAATTATCTGGTTCACCAGTAGATGCAAAATTCCCGTACCTGTACCTGACCGTACCATCTTTTGGAATGAAAGGTTTGTAAATACCACTTCTGGACCGAGTATGAACTCTAGCAGGTTCTGGTGCAGCATTGCGCACAGTGGCGCTCGTCACAGAGGATCCTGCTCCTCTGCATGCATCCGACAAGCCTTCTGCGCCTCCTGGTCCAGCGGACGGAGCGGGCCTGTCGTGCGGCGCCACGTCGGGGGTGGGCCGGACTGGTGATGATGACGCCCTGCGCGTGTCACGCAGCGTCTGGGCAGAGGCGTGTGTCGAGGGGCCCGCTTCGGTCACCACGCGGTGACGCGCTTTCACCTGGGTCCGCACCGGACGAACCTGGCCACGCGTCGTGGAGAATTGGTGCGGAGAGAAATCCTCCATGCGCTGCTCAGGCCCTGCAGGCGATCTCTCGGAGTCGCGCGCTGCAGGGGATCTCTCGGGATCGGTGCTGTCAGCACGATCTTCCTCGTGTCTCGCACCGCCAGCTGTTTTCTGCTGCTGCATAGAATCATAGGAAAACTGCAGATTTGTTCCGTTAGGGTCAGAAAAATTTGGAGCATTAACCGCATGATCATTATTATTGTTTCCCCCTTGATCAGAAGGATTAGATAAGTGCTCCGGTAAAAGGAGAATTTCAGATCGCAGACGGGCACCAGCGTTTGGATTTAGGATTTGAAAGGGAAAGACCGATTCATCGAAAGTGACATCCCGAGAAATATAAATTCGGCCACTAGAGATATCTAGACATCGAAAACCCTTATGTAGAGGACTATACCCAAGAAAAGCACATTGCGTTGAACGAAACTGAAGCTTATGTGTATTGTATGGACGCAAATTCGGCCAACACGCACACCCAAATATGCGAAGGGAATTGTAGTCGGGTTTTTCGTGAAGCAGATGTTCAAAAGGACTCTCAAAATTCAGAACTTTGGTGGGAGTGCGATTTATAAGAAAAACAGCAGAAGAAAAAGCCTCATCCCAATACTTCAAAGGCATTGACGCTTGGGCAAGAAGGGATAATCCAACCTCTACTATATGTCGATGTTTGCGTTCTGCCGACCCATTTTGTTGATGAGCATGGGGGCATGACACATGATGTGAAATACCAACTTTGGTAAAAAAGGAGTTGAGCTTTTCATACTCACCACCCCAGTCAGTTTGCATAGCACGGATTTTTCTATCAAATTGTCGTTCAACAAGATTCTGAAAATCATGAAACTTTTGGAAGACTTCAGATTTATACTTAAGAAAGTAGATCCATGTAAACTTGCTAAAATCATCAATAAAACTGACATAATATTTCTTTCGTCCAACAGACTCTTGGGCGGGGCCCCATACATCGGAAAAAATAAGCTCTAAAGGAGCACTGGATTCACTAGAAGACCTAGGATAGGGAAGTTGATGACTTTTGCCTTTTTGACAGGCATCACAAACGGAATCATCAACAGACACACTTGAACACGGTAAATTATTATTGCTAATGACCTTCTTGACTATGGCTGACGAGGGATGACCTAGACGTGCATGCCACCTCTCTTGAGATGGCTTGATGGCACCAAAAGCATGCTTGCTTGGACTCGATGTTGTGGACGAAAGTGGATAGAGACCTCTCCTACATCTGCCGTGAAGGAGGGTTTTCCTCGTTGCCTGATCCTTAACAAGAAAAGAATTTGGGTGAATTTCAACAAAGGCATGATTATCACGTGCAAGTCGATGAGCTGATAAGAGACTCTTTTTCGCTTGCGGAACATGGAGAATATTTTTGATATGAAGATTGCGATCAGGGGTACTTAATAATGAATGACCAATGTGGAGAATGTCCATACCTGACCCACTGGCGGTGTGGACTTGCTCATTCCCGTAGTACTTGTCGCGGATGGTGAGCTTGTGGAGGTCGCTGGTGATGTGATCCGTGGCGCCGGTGTCAATGTGCCACGGGTTGGACTCAGCGCCATAGGAGTTTGAGGTGGACGCTACACCAGCGCTCTTCTCAACGCCGGTGAAATCTTGATTGAAGCGCTCCCAGCACTTCTGGACTACGTGGCCGAGCTTGCCACATAGCTGGCAGCGAGGTTTGTTGGTGTTGTACCCGCTGCCTCCTCCATTGCCGCGGCCACCGCCGCCGCCTTGGTATCCGCCGCGGCCTCCATTGCCACGGCCTTGCTGCTGCTGGGCGTTGCCACCTCCAGATGGGCGGCCTCCGCCACCACCTTGATGTCCGCCGCCACGGCCGAAGTTGCCGTAGTGGCTGCCGCCTCCGCGGCCACCGCGGTACGCGGCGTTGACAGAGAGAGCGCCTGCGCCATGTAGAAGTTCCAGGCGCTGCTCGTGGCTGAGGAGCTGAGCATACAGCTCTGCCACGGTGACCGGCTCGACGCGAGAGCAGAGCGCCGATACGATCGAATTGTAGTCGCCGTCCAAGCCGGCGAGGATGTAGGAGACGACCTCCTCGTCGTCCAGCTTCTTTCCGGCCGCGGCCATCTCGTCCGCCAGGCTGCGGATCTTGGCCACGTACTCGGCGATGGACGAGTTGCCCTTCGGTGTAGTGGCGAGGGCGATGCGGATGTTGACGGTCTGGGCGCGGGTGCGCGAGGCATAGATCGCCCCGATCGCATCCCACAGCTCCGCAGCGCTGACGGCGGAGTGAACCTGCATAAGAACCTCACGCGACAGGGTTGTCAGCAGAAAATGAAGTACTTGCTGATCTAGGGCGAGCCACTGCCCATAGAGAGAGTTTGGCTCCTTGACGGTCAGGCCGCCGCGTTGGACTTCAATGTCCATGGCCGGGACGGGCGATTTGCTGTCGATGAACCGTCCCAGCTGTGCTCCCCTGATGGCGGAGAGGACCTGCACCTTCCACAGGATATGGTTCCCCTTGGTGAGCTTCTCGGTCACCGGATGGGCAAAGAGGGAACCGGCGAAGGCGCCGGGGTTGGAGGCGCTCGAGCTTGCCATCGTGGATGTCGAGAGGGCGAGCTCTGATACCATGAAAGTTCTGTAGATTGGTTTGGGGTTAAGCGTGCACTTGGCCTCGTGCCGCCTTCGTGTTAATATAGGGGAGAAACCCTAGATAGGTTACAGAGATTACAAGCGATCGTTCAACAACCTGATACGATCTTTAGCTTGCTACACACGGAAGCATCGTTCGGTTTATATTTGCACCGATACGTTTACAACAACTAACAACTTCTAAGCCTATCTAGTCTTATCGTTTAACACAAGCTACCAAGAGGTGTTCTGCTAATTGGCCCACCTGGCAGTGGAAAAACAATGTTGGCAAAGGCTCTGGCCAGGGAAGTCGGTGTCCCATTCTTCGAGTGCAACAGCTGCGAATTCAAGGAGGAGGACGTGGGTGCTGGGGCTAAGAGAGTGAGGAAGCTCTTCAGTGCAGCAAGGAAACGATCTCCTTGCATAATATTCATTGATGACATTGATGTCTTTGCTGGGAGCAGAAACACAGATGATCCACTGGGGCAGAGGCACACCCTGAACCGGCTGCTCATTGAGCTAGATTGCTTCGAGCAGAATGATGGGGTCATCGTGATTGCAGCGACCAGCTCCACCAAGTCACTAGATCAAGCCCTTATTAGGTCTGGACGTTTTGACCGCCACATTAAGATTCATTCCCCAGATGTGGAGGGCCGACGGCAGATACTTGAGGCTCATTTTTTTTTAGATAAAGAGTGTTTATTAATATCGAGAAGATACAACATGCACCCAGCTTCTGCAACAACGCAATAACCGAAGTCATTACGGATGCACACAGCCAAAAGACAATAAGAAGAAGAAATAAAAAGAAAAGTCTCGCTAAAGAGTTACAGTCCTTGCAGCAGCCGCGCAACCACCACCAAAACAACATCTGATGTCCAAATCTTCAAAAGCATCGCCTTCAAGAAGAACAGTGCCAGACACAACCAATTAAGTCCAGACCTTGGGTTTTCACCCTGAAGATAATCCTCGCTCTCAAAACAATGTCTTCAGCAAGACCACTGTCAGGCACAACCAATTAAAGCCAGACCTTGGATTTTCACCCTGAAAGGTAGGACGTTGGGCTTCACGTATGTTGTCGCCCCCACTTACATGCCGCTGCTCCAAGTCATGAAACACCAAGCCAATTCCTCATCAGCGCAAAGAATCAAACCACCATTGCCAGTCCTCAGAACTCGCCTTCCATGTCGTTCTCCGCCAGCACCATGGAACGAGAAAGCGTGCTCCATGATATTAACAGCCAGCAGAGCTTCAAAGCGCTCCCTCTGAAACCAAACGGTCAGATAAAACATGGGTGCGTCCGACCGAATACCACCCGATCCAGCAATCTCCAGGCATGAAACGCCCAATGGAGTTCGCCGGCGGAGCCTTCCGGAACACGACCGTCCAGCAAGTTCGATGGGGACCAACATCCGGTAGATCTTCATCTTGGCGCGAATAAGAACCAAGGACCACCGCCATTATTCGCCTCGCCAACCCCGACGCCGCGAGGTCACTCCCAGCAGAACGGCAGAAACGACGGGGAAGACCATTGTCAAACCACCATGGCCGGCCTGGCTGGACCCGACACACCCAGATGCGAGATCTGGAGGCCAAGCCCAGATCGCCCCCAGCGGCACCACGTCCTAGGCGCGTAGCGCTAGAACCGCCGTCCGCCGGCGGCGCCCCACCACCGCCACCTCGCCGCTCCGCTGGTCACCAACCTCCTGCCATGCCGTCCGCCGCATCTCCGCCGCCCCAAACGCCACGCGCCGGCAGCCGGAAACGCCCTGATACCCGGCAGCACCAGGCCCACTCCCGACGAACCAGCCCGCGCCAGCCCGTTGCGCAGAGGGGACAATCGATCCCCGCCGCCGCCGACGCCGACCGGGGCAAAGCCCGGCCGCGCCCTGTGGCGACGGCGGCGAGGGAGGAGGAGATTGGGGAGGGGGTCTTGGCGGCGGCGGCGGAAATAGGGCACCTCCCCGTCGCCACGCGGGGGCGAGGGAGAGATTGGGGAGGGGGTCTTGAGGCTTATTTGTCAAAGGTTTGTAATCCATCCAAAAATACTAGGCATCTTTGCAACCTCTGACGAGGAAACTTTTAACCTTTTCTCAATTAAATACTTTATAAGCAGGTCCCGAAAGCCAAGGATGTGGATGTTCTGACCACTGCGAGGGTGACTCCTGGGTTCTCAGGTGCAGACCTCGCAAACTTGGTGAACGACGCTGCTCTCAAGGCTGCTAAGGACGGAGCAGAAGTTGTCTGAATGGATCACCTCGAGTATGCCACGGACAAGCTCATCATGGGCTGCGAGCGCAAATCAGCTGGGATGCCTGATAGCTGCAAGAAGATGATGCCATACCACGAGGGAGGGCACGCCATTGTTGCTATCCACACGGATGGTGCTGGTCCTATCTACAAGGCTACCATTGTTCCTAGGGGAGATTTTCTTGGCATGGTGGGCCTACTGGCAGACGGAGAATATGAGTACAAATACTCCAGGAGGAAGATGCTGGCAGAATTGGATTTCTCCATGGGAGGCCGGATAGCCGAGGAGCTTATATTTGGAGAGGGCGAGGTAAGCAGTGCTGCCCTGTCTGATCTAAGCCAGGCAACTGAGCTGGCGACGGACATAGTCGCCAGGCATGGTATGAGCAAGGTGGTCGGCCCTGTTTCCTACGACGACGGAAACGGCGGTTGGAATGCGAATACCATGTGTTGGCAGTCGGTTGATGACGAGGTGAAATCATTATTGAACACGGCTTATACGAACGCAAAGACGATTCTCACGTCACACAAGCAGGAGCTTCACGTGCTAGCCAATGCCCTGTTGAAGGATGAAACTCTCACCGGAGACCAGATCACAACCTTGCTGAAGAATGAAACCGTCGCCAGAGATCAAACCAGGATACCTGTTAGCAGCCAAGTACCTACCACTACTCCCGCCGCCAAACGAAAACCCAGGCCTAAGGCCTAAGAGAAGATGCAGGGCCAACAAGCTGGTGACCTGACGAATCGATCACTAAGCCACGAAGGGTTACTTATAGACCAGGTGGGCGCTAGCCATCCTGGCTTGGATCAATGCGAACGGCCTCCTGGCATCCTCCCTCTCTCTATTCTTCCTAGATCATCTTCTTGTTGAAGCAAACAATTCATGTAAGCCTTGCAAGGTTGAGAGGGAAAACAGTTTAGTCCTAGCAAGATTCTTCTTCTTCTTTTGATTCATTACTAGTTTCATGCACACAGATGTAAAGAACATGTACGGATCTTGTCTCTTGACCTTTTTATTATAGATATTAGATGATACCACGCGCGTTGCTGCATGCGGAGTTTTGTAGCATTTTTTATGTTAAATGTGAAATTGGAAACGATGAGAAATTCTTTATATTATAGGGTCATAAAATGGATATAGGATGGCCATAAGTGGGTGAGCTATACAAACCTCACAAATTAAAATGTAGTTCATTAGATCAGGATAAAATATATAATAAACCATGAGTACTACAGTAATCGAACATACATAATAACAAAACAACATTTTTTACTTTGCTTGCCACAGTTCAGGTGCATTAATAAAACATTGAACAATTCCATGAGTTATAACTTATAAGCACAAAAAGGACAAACAAATCATGTATGAGAATACTCGCTGAATCCACAGACTGTAAAAGCAAATAATTTAAGATATTAGAATGGCGCAAGTTCACAACAATATAGAATATAGTTCATTCATGAACTGTTCTATTGGAAAGAAATAACAAGAGATACAAATTAAATCTTTCAACTTAAAAGTGCTAAAAATGATTTAAATGAGTTTGCTAAACCATTGTGACCGATGCACACCGAAGTACCTGCATAACTTATTTAAAAATGATTTAAATGTTATATCTTTTGAAGAGACACCACTAGTAAAACATGGACCCCGGTCCAATTTTCCCATATTGTTTACAACCGTTTTCATAGCTTCTAATCATTATTTGCTCGCTGCTCCATTTTCACTTTCATAATATTTTCCACACCATGTGTTTGATAACTTATATTCAGCAAGCCGGGAAGCTTGACTAACTTCATGTTTTGTTAGGAGTAAAGTAGTTTAATTGTGTTGTGTGCAGGTCCACATCACTAAGCTCTTGCGTTGGAGTGGAGTGACATCAAGTTGAAGTCTCTCAAGTCTTACAGATTCGCTAGCCTTGGTTTTAAAATTAAACTTCTGCTACACTACATCATAGTTTACTCTTGGGGTTTTTCGACGAGCCTGTGATCCACTCATCAAAATGGTGTAAAAAATGTTGTTGAATGCTCTCCAGAAATGTAGTTGTGTTTATGAAATGTTAAAAAATGTTGTGGTCAAAAGTTTTGTCCAACTGTTGTCAGTGTGTTGCTGAAATGTTGTTGAAGTCTTGCCGTAATCATGTTTAGAGAATGATAAATTGATGCTCTTAAAATGTTGCTGAAGCTCACCGGAGACCAGATCACGATACTGCTGAAGAATGAAACCGTCGCCAGCGAAGAAAGAGGCTCAAGGCCAAAGAGAATATGCAGGGACAACAGGCGTGTGACCGGTGACGAAGTGATCGCTAAACGACGACGGGTTACTTAAAGACCAGGCGGACATGATGGCATGATGTGCACCATCACGGCGAACGGCTTCCCGGCATCCTCACCTACTCTCTCTATCCTTTCTAGATCGTCTTCTTGTTTAAGCAAACCTGTAAACCCGAACTCGTATCCAAAACGTTGAGCAATTATCAGTTGTGAGTAAAGATGTACGCCTCTCTTGACTTTTTTTCGAGAATAATCTGAATTTTATTTCTCAAGTCCGAGAAAATGCAATGCGTATCTCAACTTATCATATTGTGTTTTGAATCAGCAAAGACTCCTGCTTTTGATCTCAAACATGAATGCAATTTGTATAGGAATTGAAAAGGGTTTCTGAGAAATGAGCACAAGGACGTTTAAATGCAAAACCTATATAAATGTACCATTAGGTGCTTCCATAGATGTATCATGTCCGGCAGTATTTAACTGTAACTCATACTGAACGTTTTCTCCAGCTTGGCGAGTGTTGTGCGTCAAAGAGAAAAACAATTTGCAAGACATGAGCATGAGTACTTGATCATGCTGAATCGTCAATGGGGAAGAGGAAGAAGGCTATGAGACTGCCAGGTGGACCATATATCCAACTCAGCTAATCGGTGCCGCTTCGGTGACGTCCGCTTGTGCCAAAAGTGACCTCCAATAGGACAATCCAACAGATATAAATAATTTTGATATGCAAGTGATGTGTTTTTAAACATGGATGATACTTACACTCTCGTGAAAGTTTGGTGGGGTAATAACATGGACATTTTTAGGCTAATGTAGTAACTTTTTATCGAACTTTAGGGTAATGTTCCCTTCATACCACAAATATGTGATGTTTTGGACATGACTCTAGTCAACCCTTTTAAATTATGGCTGCAAATATTTATTTTAATTCTCAGATTGGAAATTTTTAATTACATGTATAAATTCGTCTCACAAAGTAGCGATTCACTCTTATAATTGTCTAGGTTTTTATACATATTTCCCAACATCTATTAGTGATCAAAGTTACATAGTTTATCAATGTCCAAAACTTCATGTATTGCTGATATCGAGGAGAAGAATTTTGGAGGGGAATCTGAAGGGGTACTTACTACTTTGCCACGTTTGCAAGCCACGGTGGCACAATCAACGACGTGGAGGTTGGTACTAGTATGTGCCACGTCAAAAAAATACACCTGAATGGTACGTATGACCATATAGCAGACAAGTCGGCAAGCATAATGGAGGTATAATTTACTCTTGTGCGATTGGGCAATGATATTCAAATAGAATTCCATGTTCTACCGTTCTTTCGAAACCATTCAATGTGCCGTTGCCCCCACTTGTGGACCCCAGTGTAACATGTGACGTGGCAATTCTTGACAGGTCGGCTATTGTGTTGAAGTCACCACTCACAAACTCACCCGCTGTGGTGGTCGTCGCATTGAGAAACATCGTCATGGCGCAACCATTCTGGTTTCCAACATTTATTAAGTTTTGCTTTCAGATCCGTGCAAACTTAAGTTACACAATTTTAAACTTAGTGTGTAGCATGTGTTTTTTGTACAAATCACGGCATGATGGTGTTTAAGTTTCATACTTCACGTGCACATGCACATACCTACATTTAACATGTGTGCGAGGATGCTTACAGGTGGACCCTACGTCCAGCTCAGCTAACGCTGGTGCCTACTGCACCGGCGTCCACGTGTCCTCCTGCCCCCCACCGCCACTTCTCCTCCTCAGACCGGCCGGCCGGCCGGCGCTCCCCGCTCGCATCGCAATGCATCCCCTCCGAGCCGAGCCGTCGGAGCGGCGGAGCGTCGCCCGTGGCCGACGGCTGGCGAGCCGCCGTGCCCGTGCTGGAGCCGGCCGGCGAGGCTCAGCCCGGACCCAGGAGCCGGTTGATTCAGGGGGAGAGGCAGGCCCAGCCACGCCGCCGGTCGCCGAATGATCTCGAGGTTAGTTCGTCCGCTGAAATTCGCCCGGGTGTGGGGCGTTCTCTGAACTGAATCCTTCTCATCCGCGTCCAATCCTGCTACTGTGTTGTAATCGATCGCTTCCAACGTTGCCGTGCAGGTCTGCGGCTGCGTTCGTGGTAGAGTCGGACTACAGACGCGCATCGCATGTGGTTGATTTTGATGCAGTTAAATATCGCGTGCCTGCTCATAAAATCGCCGAGCAACGGAACTAGATTTCGAGCGGTTCTTCTTCTTTTCTGAACTGAATCTCCAGCGGCATCTCCTGCCTGTCCGTCCAGTCCACCATGGCCTGCCGGCTCGCCGTCCCCAGGGTATCTCTTTCTATCTATTTATACTAGTGTTTCTTGTACCAACATGATCTTGCTTTTGGGTTTAGTAAGCACCCTGTTTCAAACCCCCAATTCAAAGGAAAACAGAGTTTGTTTTGTTTTCTTTTATCCAAGCTTGATTGATGGTTAACGATCCTAAAACCTCAAAACTGCAAGGCACTGTCTGTCTGTCTGCGTTTTCTGATTGATGCCACTTAAATTTAGTTTATGGGATGCCAATTTCAAACGGCCGGTGTTTCTTTTGGCAGCTGTTGAACGCGCAATCATAGTTTGCGGCTGGCCTAATCTTTGTGTGCCTTTGTGCGATTGTGTCACAGGCTGCAAGGCATCTCTTGCAAAGTGTGGATCGGCTGCTGCTCGCTCTTTCATGGTACCTGCTGCAACAAAAACTACTCGTGCAGGTACATATGTTGCCCTCTCAATCTTGTTTTCGATCATATAGACATCATATTATATTCCCCGCCTTGTTGGTGGAGTCTTGCCATGGCAGGGATTTATTTATTAAGTTCCTTCTTGAACTCCGATGCTTGATGCAGGCACCGTGCTTAGAAACCTGCAGAGGAGACACTGCGCAAGCTTTGCCGGTCAGAGAGTACCGCCGTTTCCTTTCACACGTTTCTTTTTAACTGATTTTTCTTTTCCGATGCATAAACGACATGCGGTTTCTTTTATAACTTGTTTTCTGCAGGAGACATGACGTTGACAGGCGAGTTACGCAAGGAGCTTTGGCCTACCTTGCGGACCATTGCAGCTACTGGCATATTAATCTATGCCGGTCACGCTCTGGTTGACAGATTGGATAAGCAAGGTATCGTAATCTCGGTCGACAATAAGGTTCCTGTCGACAAATCGGACAAGACTGATTGGGAAGAAGAATGCCGTAAGTTGAAGAGAGCGCAGGAGGATTTAAGAACGAGTTTCAATGAGATCAAGGAGGCCAACAGAAAAAGTGCTACTCCCTCCGTCCAGGTTTACTGGGCCTCTAAGTAGCAGCAGCACGACCTAGGTGATCACTGATACGGCGAGAGAAAAATTCAGCGTTTTTTATACCCAATAGAGAGGAGTAAAAATCGGGCTTAATCACACTTAATTAGGGCAGTTATTATGGGGAGGCAAAAAAACAACCAATAGCTCACGCCCACCACGGTGGGTCCTTTGCATGCAACAGAATTGCCCAATCCTCCATCGCATGCATGAAGATTGAGGGCCACTGTGGCTATTAAATAGCGCAGTTAAATCTAAATTGGGGCCTAATGAATCTGGACGAATGTTTTTTCATTAGAGGCCTAATAAACTTGGACGGAGGGAGTAACTCGGATGGTGTGAACAAAGCGACCACAGTTTCAAGCACGTATTACAGCAGTGGTGCTGACAAAAAAGTTAAATTTGACGGTGTCAATGACGTGTCCATGATTTCAAGCACGAAATTCAAGGATGTCAAGGGAGTTGACGAAGCCAAAGCTGAGCTCGAGGACCTAGTCTGCTACCTAAGAAATCCCAAGGTGAGAGACATTACCACCATCAATTAACAAACCTGCATGCGGGCGTGTGTTTCGATTCAGCTCTCCTTTCATTGCTGATCGAGTTGCTAACCTAGCGTGCCTAATTTGCAGCATTTCACACGCCTTGGTGGCAAGCTTCCAAAGGGTATTTTGCTTGTGGGCCCACCTGGCACAGGGAAGACCATGTTGGCAAGAGCTGTTGCTGGTGAAGCCGGTGTTCCATTTTTTGCGACCAGCGGTAGTGATTTTGACGAGGTTTACGTCGGTGTTGGGGCTAAAAGAGTGAGGGATATCTTCAGTGCAGCAAAGAAACAATCACCTTGCATAATATTCATCGATGAGATGGACGCCATTGCTGGGAAGAGGAACGCAAATGATTCAAAGTCGCAGAGGCAGACCCTGAACCAACTGCTTGTTGAGATGGATGGCTTCAAGGAGAATGACGGGATCATCATTCTCGCGGCGACCAACATCCCAGAGTCGCTAGATAAAGCCGCTGTTAGACCTGGTGTTTTGACCGACAAGTTCAGGTTCCTAATCCAGATATCGAGGGCCGGCGACAGATCCTCGAGGCTTGTATGTCAAAGGTACACACACTGTCCAGAAAGTTAAGGCGTTTTTGTAATCCTTAATTCTTCAGTGCAAGATTTGACCTTTCTCTATGATTCCTTTCTTAGGTCAAATCCCATGGTGTGGATGTGATGACCATTGCGAGGGGGACACCTGGATTCTCAGGTGCAGACCTTACAAACCTGGTGAACGTTGCTGCTCTGAAGGCTGCCAAGGATGGGGCAGATGCTGTTACGATGGATCACGTTGAATACGCCAAGGACAAGATCATGATGGGCAGCGAGCGCAAATCGGCGGTGATACCTGATAAGTGCAGGAAGATGACTGCGTACCACGTAGGAGGGAGGGCCCTTGTTGCTATCCACATGGATAACGCCTGCCCTATCCACAAGGCTACCATTGTCCCCAGAGGCAATGCTCTTGGCACGGTGACACAGCTGCCAGAGGAAGAAGATGCATATAATGTCTCAAGGAAGAAGATGCTGGAGAAATTGGATATCCTCATGGGAGGTAGGGTAGCTGAGGAGCTTATATTTGGAGGCAGCGAGCTGACCTCTGGCGCCTTGTCTGATCTAAGCGAGGCAACTCAGCTGGCGACTGACATGGTCACCAAGTACGGTATGAGCCAGCGGATGGGTCTTGTTTCCTATGGTAATGGCGATGGTAAGAACAAGACGGCGGCCTTGAGTGGGTATACGATAGCCGTAGTTGACGAAGAAGTGAAAGAATTACTGGCCAAGGCTTACAAGAACGCGAAAAAGATTGTCACAGCGCACAAGAAGGATCTTCATGTGCTAGCGGATGCCCTTCTTGAGCATGGAACTCTCACTGGAGACCAGATCAAGCAGCTAGTTTCGCCAAGTAAATAAATGTTTTCCCTGAAAAAAAAAGTAAATAAACATTGGAAAGGCAAGACAGTTTAGTCCTAAGAAGATTTTTCTTCTTCTTTTGATTCTTTAGTTGCATGCGCACCTGTGACTTTTGCTTCTCAAGTCTGAAGAGAATGCACCTGGTTTGCCCTTTCTGAATCAGTAAAAGCTCCTGCTTTGGGTCTCAAACATGAATAATATACCCCAAGATTTATCTCTGGACATACCCTATAAATAGAGCTCATTTGGACAACCAATTTAAGGGCCTCTTTTATTCACGGATTTTATAGGACGAATGAAATCTGTAGGAATTTTTCACCTGTTGGTTGTTTGATTTGTAGCGTAAGAGTTTCTCCAAAGTAGTATCATGTACACTACATTTCATAGGACATTGGCATCCACGCACTTGTGAAAAGAATCCTTCGATTCCTGTGACCAAAATCTTGTAGGATTCTAACGGGCATGCCATTCTTTCGTATTCATGTGTTTCCAAATTACTGTGAATCAAGGAGGCCTAATAGGAAAAACAAATATACAGTCTCTACCTTAAAATTTGGGCTTGAAATTCTCACTGTAAATTATTTAAAAAAATCATCGCACAAAATCTATTGTACAAACAGTTTAGGATAAAATCACGTAAAAAACAGTTTAGGATAAAATCATGAATTCAGTTGTTAACTTAAATTTTGGATGAAAATTCAATTATTCCATATCACATATAGTCCACCAAGCGAATTGTAAAATTTCAGCTTATTTAGACAAGAGATTCATCGGAATCACTTATCATTATCTATCAAAATAATGGCGCTTTTATTTCTTAAGTTATATTTATCCTCGTGAATTATAACAAACATTTTGAGATATCCTAGTGTCTCTACCAACCAGCATTGGGTTGATGAAATTAGTATGAAACAGTCTTGATGTTTATTCAAATCATTCATAACGTACTCCTTTTCCCTTTATGAATTTTTCATGATGGTTTCTGATACGAGGTTTTTTCATGAAAGGGACATGATGACGTCTCTTTATTTTCGTATACTGCAAACAAATTTGTCATACAAATGACATGCAAATAGTCAGGGTAGCGGTCTGAGATGGGAAGAGGACTGGGGCAAGGAGGCAGACAGGTGGACCCTATGTCCAGCTCAGCCAACTGGTGTCTCCACAGCGGCGTCCACGTGTGCCAAAACTGAACTCAAACGGCGCGCAGATCCCCGGCCGGCGCCGCCGTCTCTGCTCCCATTTGCATCCCCTTCCTCGGAGCGAAGCCGGGTGAGAGCGCCGGCGATGAGCGGCGGAGCGCCGTTCGTGACGGACGGCCCGGGAGGAAGCCGCCGCCGCGCGCGCGCCCATGGTTGGCTCAGCAGTCATCCCAGATCCGGGAGCCGGCTGGTCGGCGTTGGTTCGGAAGAGGCGGCCCAGCCGCGGGCACCGTAACAGCTCCGTCGCAGGTGAATCATCCTCTCCAGATACGGTGTACGTTTCGAATGAATGAAGTTGGCTTTCAGTTTCAGTGGTGGTGTTGTCTGAAACCTTCCCTGCCTCGATTCTTGGTCCGCTCGGCTTGGATTCTTCTTTGTATCAGGGCCGGCCGTCCGAAGTTGTCATGTTCTCTGATCGATTACGACCCCAAAACGAGATTATCAAATCCTCCGCCGTTGCTGTGCAGGTGTGTATGTAGTAGAGTCGGACTAGAGATACGCACGTGCTGTGATTGATGCAGTTAAATTCTGCCGGCGTCTAGTCAGGTTTTAGCAGAGATTAAAAATCGCCGATCGACCAACGAAACTAAATTCGAGCGACTTCTTGCCTTCAATAAAATTCGAGCGATTCTTTTCTTGGGCTAAGCGCGCACGCACGTCCTGCCCGTCCATCATGGCCTGCCGGCTCGCCCTCTCCAGGGTATCTACTTTCTTTCCTTCCTTGTGTGTGTGTTTTTGCCAGCATCGGGGTTAAGGAGTCTTCTCTCGAATCTTGGCGATGCTAATCTTCTGGGATGTAGCTTATGTATGTACTTGACTTGATTCTTAGCGATGCCGAAACACTGCAAGGCGCTGTCTTTCTGCGTTGTAGCAATTTCAGCCGTGTTCCTTCCATGATTGGTGTTGTCGTTGTTAAACTACTATACTTTCCGGCCGTCTTAATAATTGAGTGTATTTCTATCGCAGGCTGCAAGGCATCTTGCCAAGCATGGATCGGCAAATGCGATCTACAGCGAGGTAGCGGCGGCTTCTGTTCCTTCTTTCAGGGTACCTGCTGCAAGAACTACTCGTGGAGGTCTGCCCTTCTCTCCCTCTCTGCCGCATTCAGGAACTACAGCTTTAATTGATATACTTACATCACAACTGCCAGCTACTGATAAAATTAGGGTGACGCCACATTGCCCTTGCGCAAGAATTACAAACACAAAGATTAAGAATGATTCTTCCCAATATCATGTTTTCAATTATATAGACATCACATTATATACTGGGCTTTGTTGGTTGAGTCTTGCCATGGTAGAGATTAATCAAGTTTATTTTAAACTCTGATGCTTAATGTAGGCAGCATGTTCTCTAGAAGATTTAATAGCAATACTCTAGAAAGAGTTGTACAAGACTTCGAAAAAAATAATCCAGCGCATTCTTCAGAGCTCTGTGAATATGTCAAAGCCCTCGTCAGTATTGAATTGCGAACCCGAGGTAGCTGCCGTTTCCACACCTTTATTTTAACCTGTTATTTTTTTTCCTTGCAAAGCAATTTGTTTTACCACTTGTTTTCTGCAGGAGGAACTGCTAATTCAGCCACAGATTCAAGCACAAGTTTTTTTAGAAAATATTTCACAGAAAAATTGGTACATTCGATGCTGCAAACAACGTGTCCATGAATTTAACAACGAAATTCAGTGATGTGAAGGGAGTTGACGAAGCCAAAGCTGAGCTCGAGGACGTAGTTCACTACCTAAGAGATCCCATGGTGAGAGACATTATCATTTTTTTTTTTTTTGACGATTTAAGGCAGGAGCACTGCCAATTCATATAAGAAGAGGGAAACCTCGGGTGTTACATGTTACAGACGACACACAAACTCTCTAGGGGACTACTCACGTATGGCTACTAGGAAAAGGGAAAATTCTTCACGCGCTAGCTCCGACACTACAGCCGGAGTGGCAGAAACGCCCTGAAACACACGACGATTACGTTCTTTCCAAATGTTCCAGAGCACATAAACAGCAGCCGTAGCCCAGTATTTGGATTCCTTCTTTCTATTGAAACTCAGGATCTTGGACCACCAAACCTCCAGGGAGGTTGTCGTTCCTTTGGCTCGGTTCTTATCTTCCAAACTTGATCTAAACTAGGTTGCGTAATCCTTGCACAAAAGTGGGCCTCGTACGCCGACTTTGCGGAGTAGATACCATCAGTAGTTAGGTTCCAGCGAATGGAGTCTGGCCTGTCCACAAAAGATACAGAGCGCAGCTTCAGCCAGAGACCAAAAAACTGTTCGATCTGCTCATAGGAATTCATTCTCTGCAGCCCCTTCATCCAGCGGTTGTCAGATAGAGCCTCCCTGACAGTAAGATTTTTCCTTCGGGCCAAAGGAAATAACAAAGGGGCAATGCACTTTGGAGTGTAACCATCAAGCCAGCAATCCTTCCAGAAGCTGCACTTCAGCCCGTTAGCAATGGAAACTGTCGTGCAGGCTGCAAAAAGCTCTCTATCAGTTTCATCACAGGGTACCTCTGTTCCCAACCATGGTCCCCAGCGATACCAAAGCCATCGCAACCGCAGGGCTCGACTGAAGGCCAACATGTCCTTAACTCCCAGCCCTCCATACTTTTTGGGACAACAAATCTTTTTCCAGCTCACAAGACATTTGCCACCACCATTGGCTCCTTCATCGATATCCCAAAGGAAATTTCTGCGAATCTTGTCAACCTTTTTTGTTAACCACGGATTAGCAGCGAACATTGTCAGGAAATATGTGGAGACAGAGGTCAACACTGAATTTAGCCAGGCAAGCCGGCCAGGCTTTGCCAACAGTCTGCCCATCCATCCATTTGTTTTGGCAGCCAATTTGTCGATGATGGGTTGCACTTCTACACGCTTGGGCTTTCTGAAGCTGAGAGGAAGCCCAAGATAACGGCAAGGAAACACCCCTGTGGAACAGTTGAAGTCTTGTAGCACGTTTGCGATGTCAAGTCCATCACACCTGATCGGATACGCCACACATTTACCGGGGTTGATCCAGAGACCGGAGGAAGAGCCAAAACATTGCAGAATCCTTGCAACCGCTGAGATGTCAGACCTAGAGGGGTTAATGAAGACTGCAACATCGTCAGCATACAGGCTAACTTGCAACTTTGCCGCTCTCGGAGCCACGGGCAACAAAATCCCATGTTGGGTAGCTTTGCGCAGCAGCAATTGCAGAGGTTCCATGGCGATGATGAAGAGCATGGGGGACAGAGGGTCCCCCTGCCTTAGGCCTCGTCGATGAAGAAAAGGTCTCCCAGGACGCCCATTTAGCAGAACACGAGAGGAAGCAGATGAGAGGAGCAAGGAGACCATTCCCCGCCAGCGCGGACCAAAACCTAAATTATCCAACAGGTCCAACAGATACGGCCAACCCACTGAGTCAAAAGCTCGAGCAAAATCCAATTTCAGAAAGATCGTGGGTAGATGCTTGCTCTGAGCCTGACGGATGACATTTTGGACATACAAGAAGTTGTCCTGGATGCTGCGCCGCTTGATGAAAGCACTTTGACTCACCGAAATCAAATTTGCTAGCTCCGGTGCCAACCTGTTTGCAAGGATCTTGCAGATGACCTTGGCGAAACTATGCATAAGACTGATCGGACGAAAATGTCGCGGTTCTGAAGCATCATCCCTCTTGGGTAGCAGAACTATATTCGCAGAATTGAGGAGCTGCCATTGACCATCTCTCAACTGATGAAACTGATTCACTGCTTTCATCAAATCTGCAGAGATCAGGTTCCAACATTTCTTGTAGAAAAGCCCTATGAAGCCATCAGGGCCTGGTGCCTTTTCTGGATGCAGAGAGAAGACTGCATCTTTAAGCTCATCGATCGTGAAATCTTCATCCAGGTGAAGTAAATCATGCCGCTGTAGGTCAAGAGCCTCCCAATTCAGCTTGTTTTCATGTTGAACCTGACGGCCAAGTTGCTCCGAGAAGAAAGAGAGCAGCACGTGAGCTTTTTCATTATGCCCAGATACAGGTCCACTTTCAGAATCAAGCGAGGCGATGTGGTTTTTCCTCCGTCTTCCATTAGCCTTGAGGTGGAAAAATTTTGTGCATGCATCATTTGCCTTGATCCATACCAGCCTTGACCTCTGTCTCCACATGGCTCTGTCTATGGCTGCAAAACCCAACAATTTAGCCTTAAGCAAATTTCTGAATTGCACTTCATAATCTAGTAACACTCTGTCTTCTTGGGCAAGATCAAGGTTGAAGATGATATCATTGGCAATGTCAGTCAGAATCCTCCGTTCTTTTTTTCTAGCAGCACTCCACAGCTTAAGAGCCCTAGCCACCCTGGCAAATTTTGTATGCAGGACACGGAAGGCCTCCCTCGATTGAACCGGCCTTAGCCAAGCTTTTTCAACAACTTGGGCAAATCCAGGAACCTTGGTCCAATATGATTCAAAACGGAAGCCTCGGACACGCTGAACTTCCATCTTCTTGAGCAACAAAGGGCAATGATCCAAAATGGACGACGACGCACTGGACAGTCTGTATTGCGGGAAGGCAGATTCCCAATCTCGGGTCATAAAAACTCTGTCAATTCTCGTCATCACAGAGTTGTTGATGTTGTTGTTTGACCAAGTGAACCTGCGGCCTGTCAAAGGAAATTCTCTCAATTCCAAATCTTCAATTGTGCTCCGAAAACGCCCCATCATGCGCAGGTTCAAATTTGAGTTGCTCTTGTCACTTGCATGTTGAATCAAGTTGAAATCTCCTATCAATAGCCACTTCTCTTGCATGTGGATTTTTAAAGCTCTCAGTTCATGCAGGAACTCAATCTTTTCAGCATCTTCCTGTGGACCATAAACAGCAGTAATGTCCCAAGAGGACCCATCAGTTCTATCGGTTATTGTGGCAGATAGAGAAAACCGTCCAGGAGCCGACAACACCGGAGAAATTGCAAAATCTTCAGTCACAGCAATCATAATTCCACCCCTCGTGCCCTCTGCTGGCTTGAACAGAAAATTGTTGCCAAAACGGGAACCCAGCGTCTCCACGACAATATTTTTAGTCACCACTTCTAACTTTGTTTCTTGAAAAACCGCAATGTTACAGCCAGAATCAGCAAACACATCAAAGGCTGCTTTCCTGCGCACTGGGTTGTTCAGACCCCTCAAATTCCAATCATAAATCGACAGATCCATAAAACAACTGAAAACACAACTTCTGCAGCAACAGGCTACAGAACCGTCCCCTGCGCCGCTGCAGGTTTGTTGGCCTTTATCATATCCGTGACTGCTCCAACGAACAGCGGTGGAATGGGCTTCCCATACATCTTCCGGTAGCACTCAAGATCTTCTGCGCCGAGCGGGCCGCCGTGCTGGACGACCCCACTCTTCCGAAGAAGCACGAACTTGGCCTTCTCCAAAGCTGACATCCCGCTGCTCGGTTTAGCGGCGAGCCTCCCGCTGGAGCGCACAGGCCCCACAGCGCCAAGATCCAATCCAAGATCCAGCGAGGTCGGCGGCATGCCGAGAGCATGCGGGGAAGAAGGCGACGCCGAGGTCGCCGGAGTGCTGAGGAGCGGTGGCTGGACAGGGGAAAAGACAGAGGCGAAGAAGTCCAGTTGTGCCGATTGACCCAACAGATGTTCCCCAACCACCGGCCCATCATTGTCCACGATCGGCCCAACTACGTGCTCAAGCACCGGTTCCTTGTCCAACAAATCAACAGCAACAACAGGCCCATCCAACAGACTAGGCAGCAAAGAACAGCAAGCAGAGCCCAAGTCCACTGGTGAAACCGGCCCAGCAACATCAAGCAAGGGAGCCAAATCTCCAGCTTCAATTTGAACAGGGACCACGACTTCCTTGTCCACCGCAAGCACTGGCAGCACTGCCGCCTCCTCAAGACCACCAGCTGTCCCCGGCCCCACAATCCTGCGCCTCGACTGCTTCCCCACCAGCGAAGCGAGCAAAAGGCAATCTTCGAAATCAGCATCATCGGACGACAAAGGGGGCCTTTCTACTTCTGGAACAGTTGACCGAGCCACCGAATGGCCAGCCAGGTTCTCGGTCCCCGCCCCTCTCGCTGTCTGAACGGGTGTCGGAACCACGCCCGATCCCCGAATCCTGCGGCTGTCAGCTGCACCATCGCCACGAGCGCTGCCGCCGCCGTAGTTGGACGAACCAGACGACGGAGGGCCACGGCCTGAACCCTGGCCGTCATGGCCGCGCGCAGCGTCACCGCCACCGTCATCTCTTCTGCCCCTGCCATTCGCTCCCCTGGAGCCACCAGCACCGTCGGCGCCGCTGCCACCTCCTCCACCACTCCGGTCAGGGAACCGCAAACGAGAATGCGCCGTCGGCCGCCGCGGAGGAAAGGTGCCATCTTCGAAACGCAGATTCCACCGATACCGCCACTCGCGTGGGCCTTCCGACAACATGGAGGTGTCCGACGGCAGGCCACTCACGCCGCTGTGGACGCTGCGCAGGCTATCAGGGGAGCTAGGCAGCACCGAGTAGTCGATGACGCGGTCGAGGTGGAGCAACACCTTGTAGTCCAGCAACTTCAGCGGCCCAACCCTGGCCGCCGGCACGACCTCGATTCCCATCTCCGGGAAGTGCATGAGCGGCAAATCCTGGTCCACGGGCTCCTCGAGCTGCAGCTCCCCACGCGTTGCAAGAATGTCCACATTTGACATCCAGACCCAAAGGCGCATGCAGGCGGATTCCTCCTGCCTGTCGATGGTGAGATCTTGCGAATCAATCATCATGGCCCTGTCAAAAGTTTCTCCACCGCCTCGACGTGCCAGGCACTCCGGGGCACGCCCTCCAGGCAAACCCTCGCCTTGTAGCAGAGCTGCGCCGCTGATGCGTTGCGGAACCGGGTCCATGGGGAGAGCTTGAAGGAGACCCTCCCGAGCACCAAAGCGCCCGGCACCGCTAGCGCCGCGGCACGCGCAGACACGTCGTGGAAGAAGATCAGGAACTCTCCTTCGCCGAACAAGGAGACATGCACCCCATCCGCTGGCTGCCGAAACCGCGACTCAAAGGCCCTACGCACCTCCGCCAGCTCCAACTCTGGGCAGAACCCCACCACCGTAGCCACGACAGTGTGCTGCGCTAGCTCCTGCTCCGTGTCCGCGACCACGGCCAGCCGGGGGGCCACAGCCGTCACGAACCCTTGCCTTCCGAGCCCCGGGGCCTCCGTGTCGATGACGTCCGAGCCGGTGGGGAGAGAGGCGCCTGAGGTCGGGACGCGCTTGGCCGAGAAGACAGGCCTTGGCCGAGAGACATTATCATCATCAATTAACAAACCATGCAGGCAGATGTTTCAATTCAACTCTCCTTTTTTTTCTTGAAGTCGATGGAGATGTTAACCTGGCATGCTTCATTTGCAGCACTTCACGCGTCTTGGTGGCAAGCTTCCAAAAGGTGTTCTGCTTGCTGGCCCACCGGGCACAGGCAAGACCATGTTGGCAAGGGCCGTGGCTGGGGAAGCTGGCGTCCCATTCTTCGCGCGCAGTGGTAGCGATTTCGAGGATAAGTATGTGGGTGTCGGGGCCAAAAGAGTGAGGAAGCTCTTCAATGAAGCAAAGGAACGATCCCCTTGCATAATATTCATCGATGAGATTGATGCCATTGCTGGGCGTAGACACTCAGAAGATGCAACGTGGAAGAGGCAGACCCTGAACCAGCTACTTTCTGAGATGGATGGCTTCAAGCGGAATGATGGGATCATCGTTCTCGCGGCGACCAACTTAACCGAGTCGCTAGATAATGCCGCTGTTAGACCTGGTCGTTTTGACCGTCATATTCAGGTTCCTAACCCAAATGTCGAGGGCCGGCGGCAGATCCTGGAGGCTTGTATGTCAAGGGTAAATACTAGCTATGTCCAGAAACAGAAGTCGGCCACTTCTTATTCTTCAAATGTAAGACTTTGACCTTTATCTATGATTCCTTTTTTCAGGTCAAATCCGAGGGTGTGGATCTGATGAGCCTTGCGAGGGGGACACCAGGATTTTCAGGTGCAGAACTTACAAACTTGGTGAATGTTGCTGCTCTGAAGGCTGCCAAGGATGGGGCAGAAGCTGTTATGATGGATCACGTTGAATACGCCAAGGACAAGATCATGATGGGCAGCGAGCGCAAATCGGCCGTGATACCAAATAACTGCAGGAAGATGACTGCATATCACGAGGGAGGGAGGGCACTTGTTGCTATCCACACGGATGGTGCTCGCCCTATCCACAAGGCTACCATTCTTCCGAGAGGAAGCACTCTTGGCATGGTGATGCAGCTGCCAGAGGAAGAAGATGTGTATACTGTCTCAAAAAAGAAGATGCTGGCAAAACTGGATATCCTCATGGGAGGCAGGGTGGCCAGGAGATTATTTTTGGAGCGGACGAGGTGACACATGGCGCCTTGTCTGATCTAAGCGAGGCAACTCAGCTGGCAACGGACATGGTCACCAAGTATGGTATGAGTCAGCTGATTGGCCTTGTTTCCTATGGTGGTGGTGCCGGTGGGAAGAAGGCGACCCTGAGCACGCATACGGCAGTCCGGATCCTGGTCGATGACGAAGTGAAAGATTTACTTGACAAGGCTTACAAGAATGCAAAAAAGATTGTCACGTCGCATATTAAGGAGCTTCATGTGCTAGCGGATGCGCTCCTTGAGCATGGAACTCTCACTGGAGATCAGATCAAGCAGCTAGTTCACCAAGTAAATAAATGGTACTAGCAATAGTTAGCAGAAACAGGAAACACTTTCCTCCTAAGATTATTCTTCTTTTCTAAAGAGATGTACGTTCTCAATTTGACTGATTTTTGTTTCACCTGTTGAATAGAATGCGACATATTTTGCAATTTTTGCATATTGCATTTTGAAATCAGTAAAAACTCTTGCTTTGGATTCGCATGGAGGGGAGAAGATGGTGCTTCTCTGCATGTTTTCATTTGTGTTGCGATGTGCACATCAAAACTGCTCGCATGACGATAGTGATCCTAATATCAGTGCATTGTAGCAGTGTCTCGGCAAGTGGGGCGATAGCACAGGGTGACATTATTTTTTTGTTGTGTTTTTCAAATACCGAGTCCGAATTTCTGCGGTGAAAACCCTAGTTCTCATCTTCACTGGTTATACCTAACAATGGCGTATTTTTTAGCCGTTTCCCTGTTGAAGTATTGCGATTGCACTGATTTTCTCCTCGGGTGAAAACCCACGAACCGGTGACAACGGCATTTCTGCACTCTATCCTTCCTAGAAGCGTCGCTATGGGAGAACATTTTCGCAGTACGGAAGTTGCCAGTGATGGTGGTTGTTTCTGACTGCTGTGAGTTGCTTATCACTTTGGCAGGACCAAATTCATTTTACCTTTTTCTTATTTTTATGTCTTTTTGGACCTGGTGTAATTGGTATATTTTTGTTATTAATATATTCCCTTTGTCAGAAAAAATGAAGAGAAGATGCCGACAGTTGTATGCTAGGCAGACTAACTATTCTAGGTATAGGTTTTGCAAGTTCCGATTTATATTTGTATATAGGTTTTGCAGCTGGGAACTGTAGCTAGGACTGAAACATTTACAGATCATTGTGCTCAACCACAGAAATCCTATTCGGTTATAAAAGAAATCTTGGCGGGAGCCATGATTGAGACAAAAAACAGGAGTTCTTTACTAAAATAAAATATGCAAAAATGCAATTCTTCAGACTTTACATTTGTGTCCAGCTAAAGAATCAAAAGAAGAAAAAAATTCTTAGGACTGAACTATTCTGCCTCTTAACTGTTAGTACGAAAAAAGATGTTTCATGAGTCTGCTAACTATTGACAAAACTATTTATTTCATTGGTGATACTAGCTGCTTGATCTGGTCTCCGGTGAGAATTCCATGCTTCAGGAGGGCATCGGCTAGCACATGAAGCTCCTTACTGCGCGCCGTCACAATCTTGTTCGCATTCTCATAGGCCTTGCCCAGTAATTCTTTCACCTCCTCATCAACCAGGGTCTTCTTCCCACCGGTACCATCACCACTCCCATTAGGATGTCCAATTTCGCCAGCAACTTCTTCCTTGAGACCTTATACACATCTTCTTCCTCTGGCAGCTGCGCCACCATGCCTAGAGTGTCCCCCTCGGAAGAATGGTAGCCTTGTGGATAGGGCGAGCACCATCCGTATGGATAGCAACAAGTGCCCTCCCTCCCTCGTGGTACGCAGTCATCTTCCTGCACTTATCAGGTATCAACGCCGATTTTCGCTCGCTGCCCATCATGATCTTGTCCTTGGCGTATTCAATGTGATCCATCATGACAGCTTCTGCCCCATCCTTGGCAGCCTTCAGAGCAGCAACGTTCACCAAATTTGTAAGGTCTGCACCTGAAAATCCAGGTGCCCCCCTTGCAAGGATCATTAGATCAACACCCTCGGCTTTGACCTGCAAAAAGGAAACATATATAAAGGTCGAAGTCTCATTAACGAAATAAGAATACGAAAAGGCCACCTTATCTTTCTGGGCAGAGTATGTACCCTTGACATACAAGCCTCCAGGATCTGGCGCCGGCCCTCGACATCTGGATTAGGAACTTGAATATGACGGTCAAAACGCTAAGGTCTAACAGCAGCATTATCTAGCGACTGCGGGAAGTTGGTCGCCGCGAGAATGATGATCCGTCATTCTGCTTGAAGCGATCCATCTCAGAAAGCAGCTGGTTCAGGGTCTGCCTCCTCGACATTGCATCTTCTGAGTGTCTACGCCCAGCAATGGCGTCAATCTCATCGATGAATATTATGCAAGGGGGTCGCTCTTGCTTCATTGAAAAGCTCCCTCACTCTTTTGGCCCCGACGCCCACATACCGCTCCTCGATATCGCTACCGCTGCGCGGGAAGAATGGGACGCCGGCTTCCCCAGCCACGGCCCTTGCCAACATGGTCTTACCTGTGCCCGGTGGGCCAGCAAGCAGAACACCCTTTGGAAGCTTGCCACCAAGACGCGTAAAATGCTGTAAATTAAGCATGCCCGGTTAGCAGCTCGATCAGCATCCAGAAAATAAAAGGAGAGTTGAACTATGCCAAGACAGCAAGGTGACTTCTGAGGAGCTTAATAGATGATGGTAATGTCTCACCCTGGGATCTCTTAGGTAGTGAACTATGTCCTCGAGCTCAGCTTTGGCCTCGTCAACTCCCTTCACATCACAGAATTTTGTGATTAATTCATGGACACATCGTTCGTAGCATCGGATGTACCAATTTTTTCATTAACCCTCTTGACATCCCTGGAACTTGTGTTTGAATCCGTGGCTGAATTAGCAGTTCCTCCTACAGAATACAAGTGGTAAAACAAATTGCACGTCGTTTCTGCATGGGAAAATGTAACTGTTTAAAAGAAATGTCTGACAGGAATCGGGCGGTTACCTCGGGGTCCCAATTCAATACTGACGAGGGCGTTGCGTTTACGTACTCAGAGAGAGCTGAACCAAAGAATGGATAACTCGTTTTAAAGTCCTGTACAACTCTTTCTGGAACATTGCTTTTAAATCTTCTACACAACACACTGCGTGCATTAAGCATCTTAATTCCTACGATGGCCAGAATAGAACATGATGTCTACACAAACGAAAACATGATATCGGGCAAATTAGTTTTTCTTTTGTTTCTGAGTGTCATCCTTGCTCAGGGGTCATGATAGTCTTCTCCGTGTTGTTCCAATTTTATCAGAAGCAGAAGTTGAAGGTCACCACGTAAGTACTATATCGAGCTGTGTGATTGCAGCAATACAATAGTTTTTGCCGCCAGTAGTTTTTGCAGCAGTGGCAGAGAGTGAGAGAGGGGCAGGAATGCGGTACCTGCACCGGTAGTTTTTGCAGCAGTTACCCTGACAGAAGGAACAGAGGCCGCCGCTGCCTCGCTGTAAATCGCATTTGCCGATCCACGCCTCGCAAGATGCCCTGCAGCCTGTGGCAGAAATACACACAAAAATTAAGTCGGCTGGAAAATACAACACATTGATTTGAGTGACATCTAATCTGAAACGCAGAAAGACGGTGATTGCAGTTTCAGCATCATGTAAACAAAGTACTTAAACGAAAACCTTTGGACTGGAAAATAGTCCTTAACCCCAAGACTCGACGAACTAATCAGCTACAAATCATGCTGGAAAAAACACACGAGGAGAGAAAGAAAGAAAGGAAGGAAGAGATACCCTGGAGAGCGCGAGCCGGCAGGCCATGATGGACAGAGAGAACGTGCTGCTAGCCGAATACAAAGAATCGCTCGAAATTTAGTTTCGTTGACCGGCGATTATTGGGTCTGCTTTTCTCTGTCTGTCTCGTATTTGTTGTTAATCTCTACTAGACTGGACGCGTATCTCTACTCCGACTCTGCTACCAACGCCTGCACGGCGCAGGGTTGCCAATCTTGTGTCGGAGTCGAATAGTAATCGGTCACAACATGGCAAGTGATCGGAAGAACGAGTTTCAGGGGAAAACCAACTACCAGATCATTCGGTTACAGAGTTGCTAGAGATTTCCTTAGCCCAAGAAGACGATTCACCTGCGACGAAGATGTTCCGTTAGGCAGCGAGACCTGCTGAGTTGCCGGCAGCATAGGAGGACGAGCACCTGGTGATGACGGCGGCCGCGGCTGGGCTGCCTCCGCCCTGGATCAGCGCCGACCGGCCGGCTCCCGGATCTGGGCTGAGCCGAGCCGGTGCGCATTGATCCCAGCACGGGCACGCCGGCTGGCACACAAGCGGCGCTTCGCCGGCGCGCTCCACCGGCTGAGCTCCGAGGGAGGGGAATGCAATGGGAGCACAGTACCGGGCGCCTGTCGGCCCGATCCGCGAACCGTTTGGGTCGGTTTTGGCACCCCTGGAAGTCACCCCGGGCACAAAAAACGAAACCGAAGCCCGAACCCGAAAAGATTGGGACCGAAACCGAAATACCCAGAATTTCGGGTAACCGAAATAATATCGGTCATGAGAATCAAGTAACCGAAATAATATCGGTCTGTTCGGTTATCACGAGCTGAGGACCGAAATAACCGAAGGGACCGAACTAGCGATGCGAATTAGACATTCAGGTCCAACTCGTGTACTCTAGCATGTAGCACAGCCCATCGAGGCCTAGTTCCCTACTTTTTTTCCCCAATTTCAGCACTAGCGCTCGTTTCCATGACCTAACTCCATCCCCGCCGCTTGTTTCTCTAGAATTTTGTGGTACGCATACGTATCCATCCATCTTGCCGCCTGGAACCAGCGACCTCCATCCATTCTCCGCCTCCTCCCATGTCTACTAGAACAAGAGATTGTGGTACGCATGCCAAGCACACAGCAAGCTTGGTTCTTGTTTCCCTGTAATTTTGTTGCCGGACTGTGCTAGATCAGGCTTAGTGCTAGACTACTCTGCTAGTGCTAGACTGCTAGTGGTAGGCATGCTTATGATTATATATTTCTATATTGGCATCTAAACAAGAGATTGTGTTGCTGTCTTTTTGTAGATGACATTTGAACATGAGGATGAGCTGAAGGAATATAACTATGAGGATGAGCTAAATATAACAAGAGATTGTGTTGCTGTTATTTCCTTTTTTCGGTCTATTTGGTCATGACGAAGACCGGACCGAAAAGACCGAAGACCGAATACAAAAAGACCGAAAAGACCGGCCGTAATTCGGGTAGCGTTTCTAGATGACCGAAATTTTGGATGACCGAAAAGACCGGACCGAGCAAACCGAACAGACCGAACGTCCGGGGTGACCTGGAAGACTGATGAAGGGGGCGAGGTTCTCTGCTTCCAATTCTTGGTCGGATTGACTTCTCCTCCTTTGTCAGCGCCATGTTGAAATTGTACTAGGGCTCTACTTTTTTTTTGGTTTTGCTAATTCTCAATCGATTCATCCACCATCAAAAAACGCGTCGCGATTTGTGCAAATGTTAGGTCATCATCTTTCGCGACGGCGGCGGAGGCGAGGAGCAACTTAACTAGGGGGTGCATGGTCGCCGGAGTCATAGGTGAGCTTAGAGGGATGGTCGGGGTGGCGACAAACGGCGGAGGAGGAGCTCGGGGCAGGGCGGGGCATAGACGCATCGCGGCAACGCGCCGGCCGCGGGCGGGGATGACGGCGGTTAGGCCGACAGTGGCTGCGGGGGGAGGCGCGCTCGCCGGGGACGGAGAAGAACGTCATGACGTCATCCGACTGAGAACTAGCTTAGTTTTCAGTCGAGTGAGCACTAGGCGGACCCTTTTTTTTTCAAGTAATAGGTGTCTCATTTTAAAAATATCGATCAAGTTACAAGACACTTAAATACCGACCTTACAAAACTAAAAAGATGGATAAACCTATGTGGCAAATCAGCGCATATCTCTCCTTCGGCACAACGGTCACCAAATAGAAGAGAGACATATCACCTCTTCACACGAAATCGACGCGGCTCCATTGCTGATCAACATCTTTTCGGACCTCCAAAGCAGTTTGTCGTTACTGTCAAAATAATCAGTCCGGAGCAGCACGACCTCGGACACACCATCGAATTTCAGAACTGACACCCCTCAACGTCAGAGTAGGGAACCAGAACAATCAGCCTCCAACCGTGAACCAACAGAAAGTGCACCATCTTTTAGCTGTCACTACCACAGGCAACCGTATGGACGTCATACGTACTTCTGGATAAAACATCACTGCTCCACCAGGGCGTCGGAGACAACGTCGAAGCAAAGGGGACAAAACAGGAGGAAAAACCCATCTGATAGAATCGTCACCACCACCTCGCCGACACCATCCATGAACTCTTTCAGATCGGTAAACACACGATGCCACCAACTTCAAGACACCGCCATGAAAGACAACATCGATGTTGGCGTGAAGTTGAGGCAGTGCCCCACTATCCCAGCAATGTACTATGCCAAAACTATCCTAACCCTAACTAACAGGACTCTACCTACTCATATACATTACCAAAGGCGTTCGTAGTAGAGTTGATTAGAGATACGTAACCGATGTGATCCATGCTGTTAAATACTGCGTGGCGAGAGATGAACGACCGCTGTTAAAAAAAACGAGCCAGAGAAAAAGCAGACCTAGAATCGCCGAGCAGCAACGAAGACAGATTTCGAACGATTCTTTCCTTGAGCTGCTCTCCAGCAGCAAGTCCCGTCCGTCCATCATGGCCTGCCGGCTCGCCCTCTCCAGGGTATTCCTTTCTTTCTTACCTTGTGTGTTTTCTCCAGCATGATTGTAGTTGATCTGTTCGTCGAATATTAGGTTAATGAGTCTGTTCCATCCAGTCCAGAAGAACAACAGAAAAGATTTTTTGTTTTGTTTGAGGGAACACTAGCTTTTTTGTTTATGTACTTGCCTTGATGCTTGGTGATGCTGCAAGGCACTAACTTTGTGCGTTTTAGATCAAATTTATGGGATGCCGATTTCGAGCCGTGTTTCTTCCACGATTGCTGTCGCCGCTGTTGAATACGGCTATATTTTCCGGTCGTCTGTAATTTTTGTGGGTATTTCTGTCACAGGCTGCAAGGCATCTTGGATCGGCAAATGCGATTTACAGCGAGCTAGCGGCGGCTTCTGTGCCTTCTTCCAGGGCATCTGCTGCAAAAACTACTGGTGCAGGTATATATTGCCTACCCAGGAAGATCGGAATTAGCAATTGATAAAAAAGAAAGGATCCCCCTGTTTTCGATTATGTAAGCATCATGTTATATTCTGGGCCTTGTTGGCTGAGGTCTTGAACTCTGATGCTTAATGCAGGCGGCGTGATTTGCAGAAGATTTAATAGCAATGGTCCACAGAAAGTGGTGGAAAACTTCGAAAAAAATAATCCACTGCATTTTTCAGATTTATCTGAGTACGTGAAAGCCCTCGTCAGTATTGAATTCCAAACTCCGTCGCGTCCTTCGGTTATCTGTGCATACGTAAAAGACCTCATCAGTGGTGAGTTGCAAACTCCACAGAATCATTCAGCCCTCTCTGAATACATAAGAGAAGTCGTCCGTCTTGAATTGCAAGCTCGAGGTAACCACCGTTTGCTTTCACGTGTTTCTTTTGAACCGTTGTTTTTCCCCATACAAAAATGAGGTGCAGTTTATTTTACAACTTGTTTTCTGCATGAGGAACTGCTAATTCAGCCACAGATTCATCTGACGAAAACACAGATTCAGCTGACGACGACACAGATTCAGCTGGCGACGACACAGATTTAGCTGACGACGACACAGATTCAGCTGGCGACGACACAGATTCAGCTGACGACGACACAGATTCAGCTGACGACCACACAGATTCAGCTGGCGACGACACAAATTCAGCTGATGACGACACAGATTCAGCTGGCGACGACACAGATTCAACTGACGACGACAAAGATTCAGCTGGCGACAACACAGGTTCATCTACAGACAAACTTGGTGCATTTAACGCGGTGAACGACGTGTCCATGAATTCAACCACGAAATTCAGTGATGTCAAGGGAGTTGACGAAGCCAAAGCTGAGCTCGAGGACATAGTTCACTACCTAAGAAATCCCAAGGTGAGAGACATTACCATCATCAATTAACAAACATGCTTGCGGGCGGGTGTTTCGATTCAGCACTACTTTCATTTTCTTCATGCTGATCAAGTTACTAACCTAGCGTGCTTAATCTGCAGCGTTTCACACACCTTGGTGGCAAGCTTACGAAGGGTGTTTTGCTTCTGGGCCCACCTGGCACAGGGAAGACCATGTTGGCAAGGGCTGTTGCAGGTGAAGCCGGTGTCCCCTTTTTTGTGACCAGCGGCAGTGAATTCGAGGAGCTTTGGGTCGGTGTTGGGGCTAAAAGAGTGAGGGAGCTCTTCAGTGTAGCAAGGAAGCGATCCCCTTGCATAATATTCATCGATGAGATTGACGCCATTGCTGGGCGCAGGAGTGAAGATGCAAAGTCGGGGAGGGAGACGCTGAACCAGCTGCTTGTTGACATGGATGGCTTCAAGCAGAATGATGGGATCATCGTTCTGGCGGCAACCAACTTCCCCCAGTCGCTAGATAAAGCTGTTGTTAGACCTGGGCGTTTTGACCGTCATGTTCTGGTTCCTAATCCAGATGTTGAGGGCCGGCGCCAGATCCTAGAGGCTTGTGTGTCAAAGGTACATACCCTCTCCAGAAAGATAAGGCGCCTTCATAGTCTTCAACTCTTCAATGCAAGACATTGGCCTTTATCTATGTATTTTTGCAGGTCAAAGCCAAGGGTGTGGATGTGATGACCATTGCTAGGGGGACACCAGGATTCTCAGGTGCAGACCTTACAAACTTGGTGAACGTTGCTGCTCTGAAGGCCGCTAAGGATGGGGCAGATGCTGTTACGATGGATCATGTTGAATACGCGAAGGACAAGATCATGATGGGCAGTGAGCGCAAATCGGCGGTGATACCTGATAAGTGTAGGAAGATGACTGCGTACCACGTGGGAGGGAGGGCCCTTGTTGCTATCCACATGGATGACGCCTGCCCTATCCACAAGGCTACCATTGTCCCGAGAGGCAACTCTCTTGGCATGGTGACACAGCTGCCAGAGGAAGAAGATGCGTATAATGTCTCAAGGAAGAGGATGCTAGAGAAATTGGATATCCTCATGGGAGGCAGGGTAGCTGAAGAGCTTATATTTGGAGACAACGAGGTGACTTCTGGCGCCTTGTCTGATCTAAGCGAGGCAACTCAGCTGGCGACAAACATGGTCACCAAATGTGGTATGAGCCAGCGGGTTGGTCTTGTTTCCTATGACTGCGGTGTTGGGAAGATGACAACGCTGAGCGGGAATACTTTAGCCCTGATCGATGAGGAGGTGAAAGAATTACTGGGCAAGGCTTACAAGAACGCAAAAAAGATTGTCACGGCGCACAGCAAGGAGCTTCATGTGCTAGCCGATGCGCTCCTTGAGCATGGAACTCTCACTGGAGACCAGATCACGACCCTGATGAAGAATGGAAATCTCACTGAAGATCAGACCAAGTAACCAGTGTCGTTAGCAGAATCATGAAATGCCTTCTTCCTACTAAGAGTTGAGAGGCAGAACAGTTTTGTCCTAAGAAGATTA
The DNA here is from genome assembly GCA_947311845.1 of Poa pratensis. NCBI lineage: Eukaryota > Viridiplantae > Streptophyta > Magnoliopsida > Poales > Poaceae > Poa > Poa pratensis. The sequence goes on from CAMZMU010000112.1 coordinate 30,838,561, forward strand.
TTCTTCTACTTTTCATTCTTTAGCTGCATGCACACAAATGTAAAGATGATGCACCGGTCTGAATCAAGAGAACATGTGTTTGCACTTTTGCATATTTTTCATTTTCATTTTAGTAAAAACTCCTGTTTCGGGTCTCAATCATGGATGTGCCCCAACATTTCTGTTATAACTGAATATTATATCTGTGAATGAGCACAAGGATATGCAAATTTTCAGTCCTAGCTACATACAAGCTGCAAAAATAAAATAAGGAACTTGCATAAATGTATCATATGCTTGTAACTGTACATGCTAACCTATGTCAGCTTGTGCAAAGAAATTGGTGCAACGCATCGTTCCAATCAGCTAGTCTCCCCATCAGGAGCTTCTCAATGTTAACACGTCTCCCCTTCAGGACCTTCTCGTACTCCCAAGGTTATAAAAAGCTTTTGACTACCAGTAGTCTCTGCAAGAGCATGAACCTTGATCAAAATGATGAAAGTGAGTCGGATCTCTGATAATTATCCCCTGTTTTCCTGTTCCGACAGCAACTTCAGGGTTTCATGGCTTTCCCAGGATATCCTCTGGCTCTTCATAACTGTTACAGGAGCGGCAGACGGCAAAGTGGACAGCCCAAGAGCCACCGCCATTAGTTCACCATGCCTACCGAGCGAGCTCCCTCCAGCCTTTCTGCTTTGGAATCCTAGTTCCCAAATGTCCGTTCCGCCACGCTCAGTCCTCTGTTTCACCCTGACGAGCAATTCTTCCAATCTGGCGTGAACTGCGTTGTGCTGTGGGCAGGGGTTGTCTCCGTCAGCAAAATGACGGATGAATCCTCCAAACTCTGCCCAACTAATCCCTATTTCCTTACTCATGCCCCGCTCTCTCATTAGGCCTCGTGTCCTCATAGCCAGTGAGACCTTCCCAGCATCCATGTAAAGGTTGTACAATACCAAATATGAAGCAGCAGCGAAGGACTCGAGCTCCATTAGTTTCTCTCCCGTTTTTATACCTCTCTCTTTGTCCCCATGGATTCTGCAGGCACGAAACAGTGCACGCCAAAGTATTGGGTCATTTTCTGATCCGGACCCCATTATGAAATCTTCAGCCTCAGCCATCTTACCAACACGGCCAAGGAGGTCTACCATGCAAGCTTTGTGCTTCATAGATGGGGAACAGCCAAAATCGGATATCATGCTCTCGTAATGCCTGCATTCCAATAGACGATATCTGGTGAATTTCTGAACATTTTCTAGAAGTTGGATACAAGTGTCAGTGATGGAGAAGAATACCCTACTTCTAATGTTCATATATAGCATATTCTTCAATTATCTTTAGTTCTGAACATAGATATTGTTTCCCAGGAAAGGTATGTCAAACTTGAACCCTCCACCTTTTGCATCCGGGCTTGGGACCGGCATTGGCGGTGTTACTTGAATTGGTAATTCAAAAAGGTACACTTACTGTAAACTGAAAAGAACTGCGGAAGGATCCCTAAAAATCGTAGGAGAAAGGCAACAAACTTTTTGGGAAACAAAAAAACAGGCAGGTAAGTCATGAGTATGTACCTGAAACCTTCATCCACATGGCCCTGCTTGCTGCAAGCAATGAGAACAGCAAGAAAAACAGTATTATCTATTATGGCACCACAGTTCTTCATCTTCTCGACGAGCACTAGAGCCTCATTTTCATGGCCATTGACAGCATAGCTCAAAACCGTGGTAGACCATGAGGAAGTATCCAGGCATGTAATCTGCTCGAATGTCCTCTTTGAAGCCTTAACGTCACCTATATTCCTATACATAGAAATCTGAGAGTTGCCACAAACAGTGAACTGGTCGAGTCCAGATTTGACTGCATAACAGTGTAACTGCTTACACGTTGCTGGTAGACTCAGAGCAGCACAGGCATTCATCACACTTGATAAAGTAAACTGGTCTGGTTCTTTTCCAATAGAAAGAAACTCTATAAAGAAGTCCAGTGCCTTCTCAAAATTCTCAGCATGTGCGAAAGCTGTAATCATGGATGTCCATGTGACGACATCTTGCTTGGGTGTCATATGGAAGCATCTTAGACTGTCATTTACTGACCGTGCTTTGGAGTACAAGATGATCAGCGCATTTGCTATGAACTCATCGTCTTGAAATCCGTTGAATATAACATGGGCATGTATCTGCCTCCCATAGTGGACCGCATCAGTCAGATTGCACACTTCGAGCACGCTCTTAAACGTAAACTTGGATGGTTTTATCCTCATTCGAAGCAAGTTTGAGAAAAGCCTGACTGCTTCAATTCTGACCTCAGGGCAAGGGTCATTACCTAACCGAGCAAACCCAGCGATCATGGCACCGTAAACCACCGCATTCTGATTCGGTATACAGTCAAACACCTTGATCGCCTCCTCCAGCCCGCCGTTCTTGGCATACATGTCCACCATGGCGCTCCCGACGAACATATCCAAGTCCAATCCGACCTTCACCACACACCCGTGCAGCATCCTCCGAAGATCCTCGGAGCCCTCAAGCTCGGAGCAGGCCTTGAGGATCCCACCCAGAGCAAAGCTATCCAGCTTCACCCCCGACCTGTGCATCCAGACGAGCACGTGCACGGCCACCTCGGGCCACCCCATCCACACGTACGCCGACAGCAGCAGGTTCCAGGACGCCTCGTCCCGCTCCTCGGCGCGGTCGAACACCAGCCTCACCTCGTCGATCATCCCGCACTTGGCGTACATGTCGATGACGGAGTTGGTCAGGAACGCGTCCCGCGCGAGCCCGCTGGCCACGGCCAGCCCGTGCGCCGCCCGGCCGCTCCTCCCATCCCCGGCGCCGCCGCACGCCGCCAGCACGGCGGCGTAGGTGAACCTGTCCGCCTGGATGCCGGCGCCCCGCGCGTCCCGGAACGCGGCGAGCGCCAGGCGCGCGGAGCCGGTTCCGCCGTGGATGCTGGAGTACCCGGCGATGAGCGTGTTCCAGGACACGGCGTCCCTGCGCGGCATTCCGTCGAACAGGACGCGGGCACCCCGCATGTCGCCGCAGCGGCAGTAGACGGCGAGGAGGTTGTTGCGGAGGAAGAGGCCGGGGCGGTAGCCGGCGCGGAGCATGTGGGAGTGGGTCAGCCTGCCCAGGGGGAGGGACCGGGCCCTCGACGCGGCCCGGAGGAGGCCCGCGTAGGCCGCCGGGTCCAGGGGAGGGACGCGGCGGAGGGGGCGTGGAGCGTCCGCCGGCGGGGTGTGTCGGTGGGGAGGCAGCGGGGTTTGGGTCGGGTTCGGGGGCGGCTGCCGGAGAAGACGGTGGTCTGGTCTCCGGTGCGGGAGCAGCATCGGTCGACGGAGCCAGACGATGGGGCGATGTTTTGTGAGGGTTTAAGCATATCATATGGTTTTTTTAAAAGCTAAGCATATCATATGGGTAATTATCTATCCTCATCTTTTTCATGCCTTGGAGGTCACACCACGAGTCCACGACGGTTGTGGTTGTGAGAACAGATACATTAATTAGACACCGACAGCTTGGCCCCACCTTACTCACTGAACATAAATTTTATTACGCATGAACTACGTCATCTTGGCTGACTATTAACGTGGAGGAAACTAGGTTATTTCCTCTTGGTGATGCCTTAGTTTATGGAGAGTTGAATTAGAAGTCAAAGCCACTCCAACTCGTTGTAGAAGCTGGTAAATTTAAAATAACTATCATGACAAAATGTTCTCATACTATATGCGAACCGAAACAAGTGAACAAACACATCAAACTACGTATATAAACGATTCAAACTAAATTAAAATATTTATACCGTGGGATAGGGGTTTTTACGACTTTTTCTTCGACTTCATTAAGAGGTCGCATCTATGATAAGAGATGGTTTGATCCACTCTTGTCATTAAATCTATACCACGTAGACAGAAAAATCGTAAACAACCAAAAGATAATACCACTTTCGAGTATTAGGGGAGATATGAGAGCCACGGAGAAAAAGCCTCACGCCGAGGCTCATAATTAAGAGATCTTCAACCACGCTTCTAATATGGTATCTAGATTTGTCATGTTTGGCACTGAGTGTCGAACATCTCGACACTATTACTGTGAGTTGTATGTCCGAGTGGCACCCCTAATATATTCAAAACACTTTGTATTTTTTGTCACAATTTTTTTCTCGACTCGCTCTTCTCCAACGAAGTGACATCTCGACACTATTGCTTCCATGCTCACGCTTGTTGCTCGACTCGCTCTTCTCCGACGAGTCAGTTGTGCTTGTCGCTTGATGCGACTGGCGGGAGGGATTGCATCCATCACGGTGGAGGCAGGGCAGAGGATTTGGGGAATACTTTGATGGAATCACAGGAGAGAGAGGAATAGAGGAGATAGGAGAGAGAGGGGTAAGTGGAGAACGAAGGCTGATTGTGGGACTGTTGTGTGTTGGTTCGGCTGGGTCCAACACTACCAATGGACTACCTATGGGTAGGGAGGGGGCCGATAGTTTCAGACCATATAATGGGGTTGTCCGGACATAACTGCCTATCATGGGCACGACTAGGAGGTGTTTTTTCTTCTCGACTCCTAGTAGGCCAATTGGGAGGGAGTGCAGTGTTTTGTAGGACGGGCTACATGTAGCCCGCTATTTTGAAAAATACAAAAACGACACTTTAAGGTTTCAAAATATTCTTGAAAATATTCCTATATGTAGATAATGATTGTTTCCACCAGTGTGAAAAATATCAATGCAAAATATATTTTATTTTACGCTGTGTAAAAATGACAAATTTCAAGATCTGGGGCGGTGAACAGTACGCATTTCAAAAATTTAAGATCTGTCAGAAATTTATCATTTTCGTATAGGTCGGAATATAACACATTTTGAGTTGCAAATTTGCAGAACCCTGGAGTAAGTTATTCTGCACCAGTATGTTTTTTTTGTTCGGAATTTCAGAAAGTTTAAAATTTTAATTTCGAAAAAATAAAAATCCATGCTACATGTATTGGGAGGCCTATACAATTGCAATTTCTAGAAAGATATAATTATGCTAGACACAACTCAAAGTCGGAGAAGGTCATAATTCATATTGGGAGGCCTATACAATTGCAATTGCTAGAAAGATATAAGTATGCCAAACACAACTCAAACTCGGAGAAGGACATAATCCGTGAACCAAAACAAGGTGCCTGCTCGAGACGCCAAGTACGATTGACCTCGCGTGAGATGAAAGGCAAGAAGTGTAAACCACGTACGTAGAAAGAATTTTTTTTGATCTACGCCTTAAACATATCATAATGCTTTAAAGTTGGATAGGCTGGCCCTTACTTAAGGACTATCTACAGATCTCGCCACGAATAAGGGTTCTTCTCGTCGAGAATGGTAAGATCCAAGTCTCTCAATAAACCATTGCCAGCCGCATCACCTACTAGTGGGACAACTTTTCACGAGAAGTTTTTGATTGAAATAGACAATTCGGTGAAAATATAAAATGTGGTACTTCCTTTCTTTATTAGCCAAGAAATATACGTCAAGAACCGACTCTCATCGAGATGGATAGATTAATCATCATGTTGAGCCTATCTTCTTCTTCTGGTATCTGAATCGAGTCTTGGATCAATCACGCACGATGCTCTTACATGTCCTTCAGAAACTTTTGACCGTGACATACAAACGTTGACATGGGACATAAATTAGCTGAAGATGGTAGCGACGTTAAGGAGGCAACATGAAAGGGAGGGTCTAGTACAAAACGACGTTGTTGCTGCTTCTTCATGCCGACATTGTGCTCGTCAGATCGAGGGAGGGAGATCGTTCATATGTACATTTGGCTATGAATATCTAGGATGTAGATGGAGATGAGTGCTTTACGACATTTGTATTGTGTAGACATGGGTCCTAGTGTATGTCTTTTACTCGTTGTTTGCCTCGAGGTTTTGGCATGCATTTTCGTGGAGATTAAATTATTGGACTCATATTTAAGGTTTTCTGTGTTAATGACACTTTTGTGTCATATAACTCAATTATGTTTGTCTCCTTATTGATCAAATTTAAATCATGTTATGTGTGCATGAGTGGATGACTATACATTATGGAACGAAATGCGCACTACAGTTTAGCGATGTAATTCAGTATGCAATATATTCTTTCTCTTCTCTCCTATCTACTAGTAATCGTGCACGTGCACGCACGTGTAATCTTATGAATTTCTCTCTTCTTGAATCTTTGAGACTGGTGATCGTGGCGTATGGCCGCATGCTAAGTGTACGTCTGGTTATGGCTGAATGTTAAATGTAAGACAAGTCATGTCAAAATAATCCGACCTTGCCTATTGGCTATTGTGCCCATGTTGATTTTCATTTATACATATCTGTTTACCCTAGTAAGCCAGCATCTTGGAAATAAGAACTCTCCAATAGAGAGGAGTAGTGTACTTCTACGATTTATAGCATAGTAAGAGTGCATGTTCAACCCACGGTCTAGACTAACACATTTCACAGCAAATATAACAAAAAACACGACAACTTAATTTTAAAAAGATCATATCATAGTGCATATATAATGTATAATTTCTCACTCCTGAAACAATTTGAAACATCAAAATAATGAATCAACGTGACTCGTCGTCGAACAAATATTACATACTTTTATATAGGTTCTGTCAATTATACAATCACCATCCGAATGCACACTTTGCCAATGTAGTGCTTCAAGCATATATAAAATAGATTTTCAACATATGTATACCGTAACAATAGCTTGATCATCATCATGCAGGGAAATATTCTGAACTGTTAGATCATATATTGCAAGGTTATGTATATTTCAAAAGGGAACCCCATGTTGCTTCGTCCTTCATGCTTGACCAGACCCCGCAGAACAATTTTTCGAACCAGCTAAGGCATTTTCACAACAACTTGCTAAGTACCAATCAGGAATCTACAAATTGACAAAATTGTTAAGGCATTTGCACAACATCCAAAGATCACCATAATAAATTAATAAACATAGAAGTTCAATGCGAATAGTCAATAGAGGTTGTTCCCACGGAGGTCCTTAACCCTAAAATTCGCTTACATGGCTTTATTGACGGGCCTTGGATGTATCATGCTGCCTCCTCATGTCCTAGACTTCACTATGGTGGTCTGAAAGGAAATCTGAACATAATTTGCTCAACGAAATTGTAAAGAAGAAAACAAAGTGTAACAAACAAAGTTTGGACAGCACGGAAATACAAAACTGAACACAAATTGAGATGGTAACTCATCTTAACCTTGTCCTCTAATCCACATCTGTATATGGTAACTCATGTTTGAATTCTGGAAATTCTGGAAAGAAGAGACCATATTCATAACTGTAGTTTCTCCTGTACGTACAAATGAAGGTCAAATGGCTAATTCCATGTTCACACAAACTCATCTTTGATTTATTCCGAATTGTTATGGCTGTACATATGAAGGTCAAATGGCTAATTCCATGTTCACACAAACTCATCTTTGATTATTCCGAATTGTTACGGCTGCAGATTTCTTTTCCTTTTGATGAAATCAACAACATACGAAATCCCAAGTCTCATCTGGTTCCTGTGCATAAGAGTTAATAAAATGTGAGACCAAACAACACATCCAAGATTGAGCACAACTCCACTGTCTCCACAAGAAATGATTTCCAACGAAATTACTAATCTAAAATATGAAACTGTCCATCTCCTCTGATCTGGTCTGAACTGAACCACAATACCACATATTGGCTCCTAACCACAATACCAAGAGGCCTTTCCTTCAGGCATTGTTTCCTCGTCTAGATCAGGTCAAGTACAGCCAGCTCCACCTGAACATAAGCAGATGGTGGCGGCACTTATCACAGCGCCCCTGCGTGCAGAAGACCTCAGGAGAAGGGTGCCCGTGCGCCCTCGGGACGTTGGCCCCGCACGCCTTGCAGCCGCCAGGCCTGGGTACGCCCTGAAGCCACAGGTGCCGCGTGCTCGGCCGCCGAGGGTAAAAAGAGACGGCATGGCCTCGTCCGTGCAAAGGGAGAACGGAGAACGGAGAGATGCGGAAGGGAAAAGATACGGCCTGGCCTCACCTACTCCGGCTGCCCTAGATGTACAGCCGCCGTCGACCTTGAAGATCCTGACGGCATCGACCTTGAGGCTGCCGCCAACATTTGTTCACGAGGAGCCCAGGTCTGTTAATTGCGCCTGACAGTTGGTGACTGGTGGTGGTGGGAAGAACAAATGAATCATGGCCGAGGGTGGCAAGGGCTGAAAATTGGGGTTTGTGGAACGGCGGCGGCGTCGCGTGGAACAGGACAGAGCGATCGCGATCTGGATCGTGCGCGATGGCAAGTTCCGTGAATGGCGAGGGGCAGAGTGGTGGGGAGAAGTTCCAAACTTTCGTCCGTTCCGCCCATGGTCCGCCTGGTGTTATTGTTAGACGTCCCCCGCAAGTAATTTGGACAAATATGGACGGTTGGATCTATTTTTTGTGGTCCTAATTGTTAGGTAGGAAGTCTGTGTGTAGGTTTCGCTGGGTGGCTGTAGCGGAACTCAAGTTCTCTTGTTTACTAGTTGAATGAATGAATGCCCGTGCGTTGCTACTGATCCCTTTTTTCATAATGTTTTGTCAACAGAATATATACAAAAATTCATGTGTAAAAATAAAACATTCACTGGATATTAAAAAGACAATAAGATTCCAATTCAATTGAAGTGTATATCGACAAAAGGTATAATCTGACATCGTTTGAACATGAAATTAGCACCCCACTAATATCTACTCATTCTCATTGATGCTAGCTAGATATTGCCGTACAATGTCTGGAATGTTGTCTTGCGCTTCATTTTCTTGGTATTTGAGCACGTGTAACAAAAATTTCTTCCTCAATTTAAATACAATTTCAAATACTTCACTCATTTCAACCAGTTTACATCACGGTTTAACAACGACTCTTACACGCCAGCCCCTCTTCTGATTATTTGGCGATGTTGTTGCTAATTAATCGTACTACATCTTACTTGGTGCATCAATGATCCGTTGTTGGCGTATTTGGTGGTCTTCTGTAACCCGATGCGTCGTTTTTTATACTATTGCGAGCTTGTACATCACTGCCTACTTTTAGAAACAAAGAGAGTATGATTAAAAATAGACATGAAGATCCAAAAAATCTGAATATAATTGATGGAGTGAAATATTGTGAAAATTGTACTGTTTTACACAGACGAATAAACCTACACACATGTCGCATGACAAGTCCACAATGAACCTAACTACATGCTGATACCTAAGTAAACCATAGACTCCTGTCGGTCAACGACAAGTGAAAAAAAAGAACTTTTCCTGTCTCCCTCCCGTCACTGACTTCCCCCAATCCGCTCTGCTCCCGCTCCGGTGATCCCCACCCCCTCCTTCATAGCCTCCCGCGTCGAGGCAGCGCCGCTGCCCGCTGGCGTTTGGGTGACACGGCGCCAGCAGCCAACAACGAATGCGTGAGGAAGCTCTAGAAGAGGCGGAGCAAGAGGCGCATCAAGTAGAGCGCTGGACCAGCGGCCTTCTCCCCTGACTAATTCATGGCGCTGGTGGTGAACGGCGGCGACGGACGAAGCTGCAGCGACCAGAGATTTGTCCGCGTTGCGCTCCAGTTCGGAGCGACGCTCTCGACCTCCGGCCTCTGGCGCCACGCCCTCGACCTCCAGCCCTCCGGCGCCGCGCCCTCGACCTCCGACCCTCCCGGCGCCGCACCCTCGATCTCGGGCCCTCCGTCGCTCCGAACTCGCACGCGATTGGCACATATCGAGGCAGGCCGCCGCCGCCTTGCGCAAGGCCATCGTTGCCTCCACCACCGGCGCAAGCAGGTCTCCACTTGCCACATTCTGAGTTTTTCTACAGTTTGTGTGCATTCCCATGTTAAGCTCTTATGTTTGATTTGCCCTCTTTTCTTTTTTTTTTGTCATAGAGGTGTGTAATGAGAAAGAGGTTGGTGCGGAAGGTCTTTGATATGATACTCGGTATTTCTTGTAGTGAAAACAGAGATGTAAGCCTTTTCTTTTCCATTCCTTCGGAGCATGTTTTTGGTAGTTCTCTTTTGATTTCTCATATGAAAGCTTACTGCAGGAGTATGAAGCGTTCTGGGAGAATTATGAAAATTTATTAAAACTCAGTTGCTTGGAAGACAAGGAAGAGCACAAGAGAATTGCTACGTTGGTCTGGTTCTTTTATTCTCAAGGCAAGGAGGAACTAATTAGTTTGGATGAATATGTGGAAAGCATGAAGCCTGAGCAGAAGGCCATTTACTTCATTGCTGGATAGTTTGAGCTGTACAAAAGGAGCTCTTTTCTTGGAAAAGCTGAATGAAAACGGTTCTGAGGTATGTAAAGATGACTCATTTGGTTTAATGTCGTGGATGCATATCTCCTGCCAAATTTCCCATCTAATAGTGGCTTTTCCTACATTTTTGCGTCAACCAGCACAACCAAAGGCAAGCAAACGTTAGATGAAATCCTAGAAAGCCTCTCGACCAAAAGATTTAGGCCATGATAAAATGCTCATCTCTTTCAGTACGTCTAAGAGAGCATCTTGTGCTGTACTTCTGAATAGAACCTCTCTAATTGTACTTGTGAAAATAACATCTCTGACCCACTAATGTAACAAAAGATGCATGTCGACCAAAAAATACAGACTGAATCAGACTATGTTTATGCATAAAAAACAGTCTGAGTATCAATTTGCTAGTTCAGATGAAGAAATATATGGACCAGAAAAGACTAAAATGTATATTTCCTTGCTCCACCTCTTTTTGGACAGAGATTGTTGGCCCTGCTCAACGCAAAGGATCCAGGTTGTATGGCCAGCATAAAAAAGGTTAGTTCCCTGTCGTCTTGCAGAGTTCAACTCCTGATGCTCCTTTTTTACATCCGTCTTGCTTTAGCTTCCTATGGAAACCCCGGTTATACACTGTACACTACATACATGTAAAAGAAAAAGAAATTAACAGTTAGCTGTCATGTTGCATCAAAAGGAGCAGCAGCTAGAAAGTTGAGTGATGATCATAACATGAGAATCTCACTAACCTGATGGTGTATGCAACGCTGATTCAAGTGCTAAGGACTTCCTTGTAGACTATGTTCTTCGTGGCCGTTATTAAGTCTTCGGATCTTTTTCGCTTCTTTGAATTTTGGTCTGATCCTTGCCCTTGCCACTCTCCTCTTCCTTTTCTTTGATAGCGAGGATCTTAATGTTAACCTTAGCAGTAGCTCTGGACAAGGCGACATACAACTGTCCATGGGAGAATACGGGCTCTGGTAGGTAAACACCGACAATAGGGATAGTCTGCCCTTGCGCCTTGTTGACCGTCATGGCAAAGCTGAGCCTGATCGGAAATTGCTTCCTTTTGAATCTGAACGGGAACATGTCGTCATCGGAGGGACAGAGAGGTATGCGAGGAAGGAACACCCTCTGTCCGGCATGTTGTCCTACCACGATCTCCGCGTCGATAGCGTTCATCTGGAATCCCCTTACAACAAGCCTCGTCCCGTTACATAGGCCGTTAGCCGGGTCAATGTTTCTGAGAAGTATAACCGGACAATTTATCTTCAATTTAAGCTCGTGTGGGGGCAGCCCATTAGGAGCTAGTGAGTTTAAGAACTCGGGAGCATAGTATCCATGCGGATCATCTTCTGCACTGTCGAAGCTGTGGTAGATCTTCTCATCACCAGTAAACCGCTCTATCATGTGTTTGTTTATCTTGTCGACATTGTCATTTTTGGTTGCGAGGATTGTTCATGTAATTGGGATCAGACATGTTGTCTCCTAGAGCAGGATATACATGCTCGATCAGCTTCTCTAGATCCTCCTTCCCCCCTGTGGACGGTACACATATATCTTCTGGGAGACGTATGTTCCCTTCCTCGTCAGCTTTTTCTGTGCCATTCCCTACCCTCAACAAGTAATCTGCGAACCATGGATCGCTTTGTGCCCTCATGTTGGTGACAAGCCTTAGCTGCCGCATGCCCATCCAGAGGTATGAACTCCGCAGGGAAGCGTCGATTATCTGCCCCCGTGACCCCTTTCTGACGACAGGAAGCACTTGCCTAAAATCACCACCGAAAACGATAGTCTTTCCGCCGAACGGTCTGTCCCGTCGACCCATGATGTCACGCATGCTGTTGTCCAGTGCCTCAACTGCCTGTCGCTTCGTCATTGTGGCCTCGTCCCATAAGATGAGCGAAGCTCTCCGCAGGAGCTTGGCTGTCCCACTCTGCTTCGTGAAGTTACATGACGTTCCATCTTCACTATTCAGTGGGATCTTAAACCTCGAGTGGGCGGTCCGACCTCCAGGCATGATGGAAGCGGCGACTCCTGACGTCGCCGTTGCCACAGCGATCTTGCCATCGCCTCGAACTGTAGCAAGGAGCGCCTTGTACAAAAAGGTCTTCCCCGTGCCTCCAGGGCCATCGACAAAGAAGACACCTCCTTCAGCACTGTCAACCGCCAACAATATTTCATCATAGGCACGCCTCTGCTCTTCATTTAACGAAGACGCTAGATTAGCATCACTGGGGTCAACCTCGATGTTGGTCTCTTCGATGATCTCCCTAGGCTCGCCTCCAGTGTTGTCATACGCCTCGTCCATGTCAGGTAGAGGGAAAGTTCGTATGTCTTTTCCCATGGATTGCAATATGGCACTGATATCTAGCAACACCATCTGCTCAACTGCGTTCGGGCATGTGTGTTGTCGCCGGTAGTCATCAGACATTGCCTCTAGGTGCCTATCCCACAAACCTCGCACGTCGCCAGGCTCACAGAATACCAGGATTGTTGCGAAGAGCCTCCTGAGCGAAGCTGGCATCGCGAACTGCTCAGACTCGGTCAGACACTCGTCGAGCGTGTTGTCAGCCTCGATGAGTCCTCTCCTCTCAGCAGACTCGCGAAAGCTACCACACAAGACACCATCTACGGTTTTCAGATCTTCGAAGGACGTCGATCCTGACACGTGGTTTAGCAGCACCCTCAAAAAATATCGCTCCCCCTCAGCTGGATGTGCTGACACAATTCGACCTACTTGATGACGTTGCTGCCTTGGTTTCCAGTATTTTGATGGTTGCCATGTGAAACTCCCTGGAAAATCTCTGTACAAAATACCTCGAGCCCACTCATAATTCTGGTTGGCCACAAAATACTCCGTCAGCATGGACCTCGACACATTCTCTCGGGCTACGACGTCATTCAGGTCCTCTGCTGCATTGAACGTGACCCTGTGCATATTTGGGAGATGAAGTGGCAGCTGTAGCACCGAGGGGGAGTTCTCACAGAGCTTGAAGCCAAATATCCTCCACATCGCCTCTGGTGGAGTAACCCACCTCGCGTCAATGTATCTCTTGATCTCGTCTATGTTACCATCGCTGTCAGGCTGATCGATGTTGAACGACGCTTTATCATGGCCCTTGTATATGTACTTATAAAGGTACTTGACGGCCTTGATGCTGGAGCACACCTCAACATTGATGTGGCAGTTAAACATCCGCAGAAGGTGAGGGTTGTAAGGCACAACCCATCTATTGTCCAGAGTCTGACCACGGACCTTCACTTGAGGACCGTTCTTACGTCTACGATAAACAGGGTAGGAGTCCTTTCCTTGCACGGTGCTATCGTTGAACGGTCGGGGGTATCTGCACTTGCACACCCCATCTTGCATGCAGACGTTGTTGGGCTTGAGAACACCGCACGGGCCGTGCATCATATGCTTTACAACCATGGCATAGAGCTCCGGGTACTTATGCTTGTCAGGGAGCTCAGCAGATATGAGTCGGTCGTATTGCTCTGGCACAAGAAGCTTATGTGTTGAGTCCATGATCAAAAGAAAGTGAGCATGCGGGAGGCCTCTCTTCTGGAATTCAACGACATATACATGTGCTGTCACAACACCAAGGATGTGTTTCTTGAGGAGCATCTCTTTCATCGCCTCCAGCTTGGCTCTAAACACACGTGCAACAAGATCTGGTCGGTCTTGCGGGGTCTGACCAGGATACAACTCGTCAAGTATCTCCGGCCAGTTCGGGTTGCAAGTCATTGTCAGGAAGATGTCTGGCTTGCCGTATGTTTGAACCAATGCCATGGCGTCCATATGTCTCCGCTTCATGTCTCGATAGCCCCCCTGGAATGACCAAGGGAGCACCGTCCTTACGCCAACTTTGCTCCCTCGAGATTCTCCTGCAGTGATGCTATCAACAATTCCTTTATATAGATCAGCACGTATCTCCGGCTGGTGCTCCCTTACCCAGTTCAACCTGCAACCCTCAATCTTGATGTACATGTCGACCGCGAACTGCTGGAACAATCGTCCTCCATGCAGTATGGTTAAATATCGCAGGACGCGTCTGTAGCCTGTAGCAGTAGTAGTCCCTTACTGAGACGCACAACCGGCTATTTCCCTCTGTGCAAAGGCGAGAAAGCAAAAAATAAGGCAACATACGTAATGATAGGAAACACAGATAAAAGCATATGGAATGCAAGAGGCGAACCTGCATCGCTACGTTTAGCTCTTGGCTGCTGCGCAAGTTCCCAAGACACCTTACGTTTCGGGATATTTGGATGCCAACCGAGCTCCCCATTTGGAAAAAAGGGGGTACGAGAGCGGGTCATAGCAGCCCTGTGTGGACTGGATACCGTATCGTTTGTTGTCGTTACCATGTAGGGTGATGCTGCGCTCGAACCTCCTTGCTAGGTTGCTGCCCTCTACCCAAATAGCAGCCACCTCGGATGAGACAGGTTTGTTATATCTCCTCTGATCTAGCTTTTGGTCGGTGTTCAGTTCTATCCGGTACTCGTCTAGGTTTTCCCTGTGAGCTCCTAGACTCCTAAACTGTTGGGAGTAAGGGTTTTCTTTAAGGATTTCCACTAACTTATTGACGACAGTCTGATCCAAATTCTCGGTCAACGGGCACGATGGATTAGGCTAGGGTCATCATCGTAGAAGTACAGTTGTAGATGTTCCGGACGCGAGTCGGGCCCGAAGGAGTGCACGTTATGGTACATGTTGCCCTGCGCCCGGAACGTGTATGTCCCTGACCTCATGTTCGTGTACTTTTGTCGAGGGTGACACCAAGGGTTGTGAAGGAAAGTGGCCGTTGAAGAACCGATGCTCTCACGAAAATGTCGGGAGTCTGCATCGGATGTAGACCAGAGCCTCATCAGTTCTGGTATAGGCTCCTGTTCCAGCAACTTGGTGTCCCCGTTCCGACAGCAGAAACCGTCGGTTCATACTCGAATCTCTTGGCCTTGCAGATTTCACAGTCCACGGCGTGCTTCAGGATATGTGTGATGTCTGGTAGGCTAGAGTAGACATACTCAAAAGGATCATTGTCTGAAGCCGAAGAGCAGGCAAACATGTGGTTCATCGGGGTCGATGCCATCATTGTCCGATGCTGCATTTTCTGTTGAGTTATAGATTAATTTATCAGGATGCACATTTTTGTATCCTTAAAATATGGCGCATCGAGGGTGCAGTAGTACCTTCATCGGATTGTAAGAAATACTCATCATCCATGAGGTCTGCAGGGTGTGGATTTTCCTCCATGAGCCTGGACAGCATCGCCTCCATTTCACCTTCGCCATGCAAGAGTTTGTAAGTGACTATTAATAATGAAGCACATATATGAGAAGAGGTCAAAGAGATGAGTGTTACCGTCAGTCCCAATGGTGTATTCTCGCGTGCTAGCTGCAGCAGCGTTGGGACCTGAAGAACTTGTGGCTTTCTCAGCGAAGCGAGCATTAGAACGTTGTTGTTGTGCATGCCTCTCCCCGTGTGGGATGTTTTGCCTATTTGCTCTTCGGCTTGCACTGTTCTCTCGTCTCCTTCCGCTGCCATAAATTCTTTATGAGCTCTCTCTCGAGACCTTCGCTGAGCTCTTGTCTCTGGCCTCTGCGTCTCTTCTGTTAGCTGCTCAATGGTATCGCCCAAGGTCCTACCAAGGTATTCGCCTGCATCATTATTAGGGTGCCAGTAAGTAAAGTAATTGTTTGATGAGTATGTAGCAAGGAAGTGGAGTAAAAATGAGATAAGTACCGTCGTTTTCAAAGATGTAGTTACGTCTGGTTGCCGATGGTGAGCTGTGAGGTGAAGCGTCAGTTGATGTGTTTATTAAGTCTGTCGGACATGGCATCGCGATAGATGCAGTGCATGGAGTCTTCCGCCTAGTCTCGTAGTTTGCCCTTTTCCGAGCTAGAAACTTTTGCTCCTCATGGGGTGTCATGCTATTTCGGCGCAATTTTCGTTCGGCGGACCTTTCTTCTCTCTGCTCCTGTGTTAACATATATCGGTTTCTCCTATCTCGTTCTCGTCTCTTTTGATTTTCATAAGCTTGTATATCATCCCCTTGCTTGGTTGTTAAGTTATTTGCCTGATCTTCCTTTTTTTTCCTATACGCTGCTCGTCTCCGCGCGTTTATTGCTTCCCTCTGCTCTAGACTTAAGTTATTTCTGCGTTCTCGTTGATGTTGCACTCGCACTTGATTCTTATCAACACTAACTTGATTATTATCATGACTGAGCTGATCGGAACGTCTTTGAGCTTCATAAAAAATAGAAAAACCAGCACATAAGTAATATGTTAACATGTAGACAATCATTACCATCTGTTGGTATATTAAATTATGTGTACGGTGATACCATTTGAATGTTCTGCATGATCAGCTGCAACCGTACTTGTGAGAGTGCTCCCAAGAGCGAGTGAAGATGCCATTTGGGTAGAAAATCATCATCAGAGGAGGATGTATCATTCCTGCTAGGAGGGTTGATTGTTCCATGTGTGCACAAGGCACCCTGTCCTTCTGGGCCTGATCTTAATGGTGATTTCTCTCGTGGATTGATCACTGTGTAAGTATTGTACAAAACAAACTATAATACACATGAATAAACCTTCCTTCACTTTATGTTAATTACAACATCCAAATACAAACCTTCGTTCCCTTTATGGGCAAGTATATCATAATCAGAAATCCACATATTGGATTTCTGATTCCCCGGTGTATGGAATGCATTTGTAGCTTCATAAGGAGAGCGGAATGGCGAAGCACATGACTGCAGACCAACATTGGTTATGTCTGCACAAAGTTTGAGTGAACAGCATCAGATTGATCCTCGAATTTTCGTAAGATGTAAACAACAAGTGTTTCTCATTACCCAAACTATTAAAGTCTCGAACAGGCGTTTGTAAACCACATCCATTATTCAAATTTTCCTTATTCGAAGAGGCACTCAGAGGTGATCGAAATGAGGCTGATCCATCAAAGTGAGTCGCTCCGAACGGCATTACAACAGTAGGGATGCCTACATATGTACCATCAGTAGTAGTAAGCAAATTATTATGCCCTTTATGGTAAGAAACCTCACCTTCTGTAGTCGGCGTGTAATCCCGCTGGGTGACAACTGATTGCCCTGTAGCATTCTCAGTGGTGTGAAATCCTGAGATGAAGAATCCGTGAGCCGCATAATAATGCTTTTGATAGTGCATCATATGGGATAGATGTAAATAATGGACGTACCGGCTGATATGGCCCCCGGTGTGTTTGATGTAGTCTGTTCTACATTGAGTTGTTGGGCCTCACGCTTTTTTGTGCATATCTCTCCCGGTCCCTTTGTCTCTTCAACTCTTTTGGATCTGGTCTTTGTCCTGCGAGTCAAAAAATAAGGATATACAAGGTCCCAGTAGGTAAACGATGATGATATCTTTACCTGAATTGGTGTTGTTGGTTTTGGCTTCCTCAAGCTTTTTTCGTGCATATCTCTCCCGGTCCCTTTGTCTCTTCAACTCTTTTGGATCTGGTCTTTGTCCTGCGAGGTAAAAAAATAAGGATATACAAGGTCCCAGTAGGTAAACGATGATGATATCTTTACCTGAATTTGTGCTGTTGGTTATGTCTTGGAATGGAGCCCGTACCCCAGTAGGATTTGATGATGACATATGGAACACAACGCTTCTCCCGTCGTTGACAATAAGAATTGATAGACAAAACCTGAGGTGACTGACCTGTACAGTTGTACTCTGATCAAAAGATCAGTTTTTGACAGCTAATGAGCAATTAAATTAGTCCAGGCAATTGACTTCTCCTTATATTGTTGCAGAAATATAAAGACGCATGAACAACATCATTCGTAGCTATTTGCTATACGAAATTGCTTACTGATCATCTTTGATTTGGAGTCAAAAGATTGAAACTTCTGTTCACGTATAGTTGGTGTTTTTCATTTGATGTAAACATTGTTGTTAAATTACTTGCAGGATAAAACCGGGTCAGATTTGTGTACCTGTAACCAGATGAAAACTGGTGCTGCACACTTCCCGGCCTGAGAAAGCTGGTGCTGCAGCTGATGATCAGCAGCCTTTCCGGCCGCCGGAGAGGAAAGTCGCAGCCGAATAGAACTGGTGCTGCAGCTGATGATGATCAGCAGCCTTTCCGGCCGCCGGAGAGTCAAACCGCGACGAGCAGCCGGAGAGAACTGGTGCTGCTGATGATGGTCAGCAGCCTTTCCGTCCGCCGGAGAGGAAAATCGCGACGCACTGGTGCTGCAGGCTTATGGTGTAAGAATGGTTTGGCAATTGTTCGATATGTTTGATTTCTACATCTATCTATCTACACTACCTAATCTACATCTACACTACCTAAAAGGAAAATTTTGTTCCGTCGTACGTCAAGCAGAGTGCTTCGTCCAACTTCCGCACACCCCTTCGTCAAACTCGTCTCGATCAATCAGCATTAACTTGCAAATCAGCATTAAAGATCAAATCGGCACCAATATCGCCCCTTTTTTCTGCCCTATTTTCGCCTTAGCTGGCAATCAATCAGTAGTTACCGTCGGTGTGGCCTTCCGCAGCGAGATTGCTGTGCTGGTATCCATCCGCCACCAAAACATCGTGCGGCTTCTTGGGTGGGCGGCCAACGGCGGCAGCAACACCCGGCTGCTGTTCTACAGCTATTAGCCCAACAGCAGCCTGAGCGGGCTCCTCCACGGCGGTGGCGTGACTGGCGTCGGCCTCGCCAAGGGCGGCAGAGTGGGACATCACGCTGGGCGTCGCACACGCCACGGCGTACCTGGACGACTACTGCGTGCCCCGGACGGGAGGACAGATTCCATCGGTACTCAAGGCAGGAAGTAGCTAGCAGTTGGAAACTCAAAGACGAAGACGAACAAGCAGCCGGGAGATAGATCGCATCTGGACTTTAAAGAGGAGACATGAAGACGTGAACGTACGCTGGAGACCATGGACGCAAAACTTATGCTACCTAATGGTAAAGCCCATGTCTAACATCTATCTATCTCTCTCCTGAGTCCTGGCGACATTATCGCCGTGGCGTTTGGGTTCTTCATCGTTATCTCTTTCCCTGTGGCGATCAACCAAAGGTAAATAGAACATTAATTCAGGACTAGCTTTGATTTCCCACCATGAACTCCGAAGATTTTGATCTCAAGGAACAATGTACTCCCTCCGTTCGGAAAAGGATGTCACAAGGTCCATTTTTGTGACATCCTTTTCCGAACGGAGGGAGTATATTCTCTTCTCTGACCGAGCTAAGGTTGCTATGTATGCATGCACGCAGCTTCAGTGTGGCATACAGCCTTGGAGCGGCAGTACCGGTGCCGCCAACTGCAGCTTAGGCGACATTAGCGCGCTGCTCAGATCATGGTCAGCGCCGTTCAGCAGAAACGACACTGGTAGTGAAACGACACTGGTAGTGCCTCGGATCAAGGTCCTGCCTCAGATGCCAACAGCTCAGGGCGGGTATATTACACAGATTTTCTGAACTTCCTGAATGGTCAATGGATGAATGAAATTAACAACCATTGGTAATTTTGTAGGTTTTAAATTTTGCAAGAACAAGCACCCAAGCCGGCGCGGAGAGGAGGCTGCCGCCGGGGATTGTCGGTCGGAGTCTGATCTTCATCTGCGTCGGCTATGAGCATGAGGGTCACCAAGAGAGGTCAGTCTTTAAATGTTTTCTTCTCTGAACCTGACTGAACTAACGCGTCACATTATTTTACATTCACTCATTCTTTACTCTTGCTTCGTTTCGTCTGAATTACATGGTTTGATTTCTTTCGTGTGTGACACGATGCATACACAGCACGACTCGGAATTTAGTAAGTATGTCGGAGGTGCCAAAACGCACAGGTGTATCGGCGTACAGTCTTTTCCCCGGTGGATTTGTATAGGCTGTTCCCCGACGGATGGGTGCAGCTCGGCGTTTGACGTACAGGTGCGGTTTGGCGCCGTGTACAGGTGCGGTTCGGCGTATCGAACCAGCTCGGCGCACATACACAGCTCGGTGCTCGGACACATGTTCTTCACTTTCACTGGTGTGCAGCTTGGTGCTCGGCCGTCAACAACTGCAGCTCGGCTAATTAGGAAATCGAAAATAATTTGAATTTTTTTATTTTGGGTTTTTCTTTTGAATTTGAGCATAAACTTCCTTTCTCGAAAAGACGCAGCCTAATTTATTTTTTCATACAATTGGCCGCCGGAAGTATTCTACCAATGGTTAATTAGGATTAAAATGTACATTTTGTAGGATAGGATTCAGTGCACATGGTTCTCAAGATATGCTTATCTTTCTTTCATGAAAAAAGCATGCGGTAAAGTAGTACTTAGAGAACATCTTAGAAGCCGAGGTAATGCTCAAGAAACCTGCCAAAAAAAAACCTCAAGAAAACTTACATGCGACACCATACACTATTAGACCACCATGATTGTCATATCATTCAACCTATTTCTAATTTCTCCTTGCTGGTCATAACTACAACACATATTTTTTCTCACCCATTGCAACGCACGGGCATATTACCTAGTATTTGATAAATTGGAAAGCGTACCAGTGATTTAGCAAGTCTTAATGTCGTATGGACGTTGATTTGGCAAGTCTTAATGTAGTACGTTGATTTGGCAAGTCTAGAGGGAATGGTGTACTAGCGGCCTAGCTGCCATCTGCCGGTACCAATTTGACCTCTAAGACTGAGGAGTATTAATGATCCTGGAGGTGCAAGTTCAAAGGTTTCCCTCACCTTTATGCTTCACGTGACGAAAAGCTTTGCTAGCAATTATCCTGCATAATCCTCCAAGCTCGTTCATAACACCAGACATTCATCATCTTCCAGGATTCTCAAAACGTCCATGAGATCCCTTGCACAAGTGACCAAAGCCAGTTCAAGAATGAAAAAACCTGAGGCAGAACTGAGAGCGGCATATGCTTCAAAAGACGACAAGCAACAGGTGAAATATAAAATTGACATTTCAGACCGAGAGCGGTATATGCTTCGAAAGTAACACAACATTTTCCACACATATGCGTCGAAAGTGTCATATGCGTCAGGAGAGGATTATAAAGTAACATCCTCATGCTATCATCAGATGCAATCAGACTGGTGTGGTTAGTACAACTAAACAGAATTATCCTTGCAACAATAAAAGAGAAAAAAATACTTGATTTGTTGTGGCATGCATTCCACAGTATATTTGTTAAATGAGTCTTCTGTCCCATAAAATCTGTTGCGTGTCTGTTTTCACAGTTTATTACAAACAGGTCCAACGTTTTACACAGAGACCCTTGAACCAAAATAAAAAAGCAATCAGGTCCCCCAACTGTGGCTTGGCGTCATGGCGTGCTCGTCGGCGGCGCTCGTCGGCCGTGGCTCGAGGAGCAGCTCGTCGGCCAAGCACGTGGCTTGGGGAGTCTCTGGGCAGCGGCGCTCGTCGGCCGCACACCGCCCTGGGCGGCGGCGGGTGTTCTGCTGCTCAAATTTACATTTGGAGCTTTCCTGATATTCTGCAACCAGGGATGATCTAGAGGAAATTACGACTTATGGAGATGAAACAGAAGCAATGCAATTAAGTGATCTCAAGGCCTAAAATTATCTTTATTCTATTATAGTAGCGAGGTTTAAAAATCTTGGATTATACATTGTACATATTTGCAACTCAAGCCAACAATTTTAGAGAACACTATAATTTAAAAAACATAAAGAACCAAACACAGTACAATTAACTTTTAATATACCTTTCAAGACAACAAAATGTAAGATCTATAAAATATGTAAGTATCCAAGTGTCAAAGCTTTTAATACGTCTTGCAAGACCACTATCAAAGGGACCTGTAGAAGTATTTGGACTGACTTACCTACAAAACAACTCGATAAACATGATAAAATATGAAGATGAAATATATGATATCAATCATCATCCTTGAGTGCTACACAGGTACAGGTGCTCTGATATCAAATTTCACTGTGAAGCAAGCTGCTGCCAAACTGCAATAGGATTTACAGTACGAAATGTAGCATGGAGCATGAAACCAGATAATTAGTATGAGTTGCAACTCGTCTATGGTGAGCAAGTTTTACAGTTGTAATGGCTGGTCTGAAGTTGAGGACAGACAGAGTAATCACCTATTTATGGTCAGAACATAATGGGCGTAATGCAATATATGTGAACTTACATCATCCCTGCAACTTCTCTTTGCTGAGAGCTAGTCCTTCGCAACTTGAAATGGTGACTATAAGACGGTAAGAGTAGATAAAAAATGATTATCTAGAAATTCCGTGTCGCGGTGGTCAATTTGACTGTCCTCTTTTCCTTTTAGAAAACAAGCAGAAAGAATTAAAATCTGCATTTACGAAAGGCTATTAATCATCATAGTTAGCAAAACACTGTGTATATACCCAATGGAAAATGGACACACTTTGTTTAAAAATTGCCATACACAAGAATTTATTACTACAACACAGGTTGTCTAACGACATTTCAATACTCGAAAGGCGGCCCTGTACAGTACGTCTTCATTCTGAAGTAAAAGGTCTAATCTATTCTATCTATACCTAATAATAAAAGCATTAAGGTTTCTTGTGGTACATCATTTTTTTTGCCGATTTTACCCTCCCACAAATCAAATAATTACCCACCTATGCCACCCATAAGTCAAAAAACGGTTCGCTATGTCTTCTAACTTTTCTCACGATCAAAAATTGACTGTGTCCTACCCGAGTCAGGAATTTACATCGACCGGCTTTCTAGGGTGCAATGTGCGGCCAAGGTAGCGCACGTAAAAAAGGCCCAAAGAGTCTAACCGAATCGTGGGCAAGCAGGCCTTTTCTTTGACATGGGCCCTCTATGAACCTATACGAACACTGCACGGACACAAAAACTGTGATCGAACAATGCTCCGAGAGGAACTATGCTTAACCACGTGGCCACGAGCGCCGGTGTATAAAAGGCTCTGCAATCTCTTATTCGAAACCCAACTCGACATTGCCTAGCATGAATCAACACGCCGGCTTTTGCCGTTTGTTCTCGACGCCGCCGTCTCTGGCCATACCGCAACTTCCTGGACGCTAGGTTCAGCCGTTCAACAACTCCCTCCGCCGCTTGGATTCCGAGAGCCACCACCCCTTTGGCCCTTTCGATCTCGGCTCCGGTAGGATTATCCCTTTTAATCAGGTTGTGTGGCGTCTCAATCTGATGTACACCTAGCTGCTCTCGACGCGTCCACGTTTTGCTTCTCTGACCTGGCGCCCGGCTACTACTCCGGCCCAGCTCGGCCGCCGCTCAACGCACGCCTCCATGCAGCAGCTTCTCTGGTCCGCCGCCTCGGCGCTCAACCCGTCCGCTTGGCGGAAGGCCAGCTCATGGGATTATGGGAATACTGCAAGCAGCTGAACGCCCATGTTTTGTTCAGTATGCAAGCAGCACGTCTTTAGCTCAACGAAAAGGAATTAGGTACTTTCACATGTTTCCGAATCCATCCGTGTACTATTTGTAGCTCCAAAATTAAGTTAAGTGGTTGTCTCTCTCTTGTGTCTGAACTCTGTAGTGGGAGCAAGCAGTTCAGTCCGTGGATGCCTTTTTAGAAGGGCTTACATCAATTCCTGGTTGGTATAAATAATCATGATACCAGTAATGCCTAAGAGGGCAAAGACAGGTGTTTCCATGTTCATATATGGTTTGTGGATTAGGAAAGTGTAATACATGTAGTACAAGATATTTGTTAAAATCAAAAACATTCTCTATTTTTGTTTCAGGCGTGGCTGAGTAGATTTTCTCAACAATAAGAAGTTATTTTTTGCATCTTCAAAGCAGATAGTATATTTTTCTATCCCGTTGCAACGCACGGGCACGTTTCCTAGTATAACTAACAGGCAGATCATACCCATTGGTCACCTTCACCATTCCAGTCCGGCCGGCACCCACACTACGAAGATGGTCAGCTTCACCATTCCACTCCGGCACCCACACTACAAAGATTCATAAAAACAAGAGCCCCCGCTGATCAGATTCCTGATCCAAATGCTACCCGAACAAATAATAACCGAGAGAAACATACCAAGGTGGCACACTCCTAAATAAATGCACATGTTCACTACAGAAATCTAGACCCTGGACCTTCTATACACACCCCTGTAAATAAAGAAGCAGACTACTAAGACCGAGGATGAAATAGTTTCGACATAATTAGCTAGCCCTCAGTGCACACGTGCACTACAAAAATAATTTCTTTCCTTTCCCACCTTCCCCTCATCCAGGAGCTAGCTACATATATGTCGAGCTAGCTACTACGACAAGCAAATCAGACTTGAATTCACACCTGAACATGACACACAAGCTAATTGAACATATCCTACTCAAATCCCCTGCATCCAGATCACATCAGCAAACCATCTACAATTGAGCCCAAACCTAGAGTCTGTGAGGCGTGTCACCCCACACGATGAACAGCTCCCTCGCCAACATCATATAGACATTCTTTGCATGCAACTCCGAGCAAATGTATTGTTCTTATTTAATCTTTCTGCAGTCACACAACCGGTGATTTTTTCCCCAAAACTGGAACAGTTAAAGTGCCAAATGATGATAACGTGGTTATAAAGTCCCAAATATCACACAAATGAAATTTTTAGTAGCATAGAAGATCTGAAACCTGAGATATTCAGGTCAAGTGTCTGGCCTTCATTCAGAGGCCTGATTTCATTCGAACCAACCACCAGAGCTTACAAAAAATCCAAGCCACACTGAGACATGTGGTGTAGGTTCAGAACCGCCATCAGGCAACATCAAAACAACAGGTATATTGGAAGCTACTGAAGAACGCACACACAGCAACACTCCAACTGAACCGCCAGCGGAGGCAGCTTCTCTGAATCAATTAGACCAATCTTTAAGTTGGTAATAAAGACTAATTTCTGACCACGCTGCCATTCACCCATTTCATAGAATCGGACAAATTCCACTAAACCATTTAAAACAGGGAGACATCGTGCGATACCTGATCACTGAAATTAGCAATATCATCTACGTCTCTGTCACAATCTCCCAGCATTCCTTGAATCTCCCCTACAGTTGTAACTCGGGGTTGAGATTGTGATTGTCCTGCCCAAGCGCGAGGCTAAGACAAGATGGCTGCACTGACATCGGCGACCGAGGAATCGCCAGCCTGCTGGTGGTGTCGTCCTCATCGTCAATCGCCAGTTGCAGCAACCGCAGCGTCTCCGGGAGTGGCTGTTCCCCTGCGAGTCCTGAAACACACACAAGTCAGCGAGACGGCAAACCCAGAGACCACTAATTGGGAGTATATGGGTGTAAGGAGGCGGTCTGGGGATGTGCCTGCAGGGAGGAGGCGCGAGAGGCGACACTGAGCTCGGACAGCCACTCCCGGAGCGGGCGAATAGCTCCTGTGCGACGTCTTTCCGGGCAATTGTCCACGAGGCGACGTCGTTGGCTGAAATAGCCGTGGTGCGACGCATCTCGTGGTTTGAATAGCTCCTATGCGACAATGGGGCTTAACCGCAAGGGACAGGTTAGGGATTGGTATTATGTGTTCCTGGTGGGACCCCCAACTTATCCACATCAACAGAGGACCCACATGAGCACCTCTGAGCGCGGGACCCACCTCACCAGCTGATAGAAAACAGAAACATCCCCGGGAGCTTCCCCCTCCCCCCCCCCCCTTCTTCTCCAGCGGTGGAGCAACGCCGGCGGCGGTGGAGCTCGCAGCGGTGAGCAGGAATCAGTCGAGCGGGAGACGGGGTTGGAGGCGGCCACGCGCAAAGGTGGGCGGCGACCCCTGTTGGTAGTAAGGTGCCGGGCGCGGGCGACCGAGAGGACGGCGTCGCTGGGGAGCGCCGCCGACGGTCGGAATATTCCTCTGTCTCTTTTTTTTCGAGTAAAATAAAAGGTTTCACAGTGGGCCTTTTTTTTTACGGAAAAAAAAAAACGCATGTTTAGGCCCAGTAAGTTCCAGGAGCCCAGTGTCGGTTAGAGGAATGGGCCAACTATATCTAATTAGGCCCAGTAAGTGTAGGAGTCATTTCAGCCACTTTTGCATATTAGGGTTTAAAAACGCATGTTTGTACTGCATTTTTGGGCACGATTTAGATAAATAATTAGATGCAAACGAGTGCCACCATTACATAGATAATTCCAGGGACATGACACGACACGACAAAGAAAAACACGGAAAACAAAATAAACACGATAAAAGTAAAACATAGATAAGTCTTGGAACTTTCTTCATCTTCAAAATTCCCACCTCCGTGCAATCTCGTAGCCGAGGCGAGCGTCCAGAGCGGCATACACGACTCTATCGTAGCTCAATGGAACGTTGCCCCATCCGCCAAACCGGAGGTCTTCTTCGTCGTCGTCCTTGCCCATCTCCTTGCCCATCTCCTTGCCCTTCTTCTTGTCCTTCTTCTTGTTCTCAAGTTTTGTCCCAACGATAGCATTGGAGAGAGCATAGAGACTAGGAGTAGGATTGCCGGTTGGATTCCGCCAATCGCTTTGGAGGTCGACCGCGGACGGAATAACAATTCCATAGGGGCGCAGCATCCGCAAGTCATTGTGGATAGCCACGCCATAGAATTTGATGGTCTCGTCACCTAAGAAATCCACGAGGAGCTGCGGCACCCTATCAGCCTTGCAGATCTGGAAGACAAGGGTCTCGGACGCCACCGAGAGTTGAAGGACGGCGGCGCGCTGTCTTTTCTCGGGTGGAAGATCCCTCTGTCGACCCAGGAGAGAGTCGGTGAACTCGCAGTCGAGTCCAACGCACTTGATCGGTGCGGCGTCGAGATAGAAATTCTTCACGTCGCGGATCCACCTCTCCACGCGATATGCACGGAGGGTGACCCATACCTTGAACTCCATGTCTTCTTTGGTGAAGTAGTACAGCCGAGACGGAGGTACGCGCGCGAGTGGCTCCATTGGAATACAAGAGAGGGATCGAGAGAGAGAGAGACTTTATGTGTGCTTAAGACCATGGATTAGTGTAGGTTTATATAGGGCGGGGAGGGAGGCCGCTGGGCAGAGAGGGAGGCCGGCAGGCTGCGCCAGAGATTAAATTCACGTATGAATCAACGCGGCACAATCAAAACGGCGGCTTGTTCAATTTCCAAAGTGCACCGTCGACGGGAAACTTCCAAGGAGGCGCGCATGCATGCAAACGCCGTCGTTTCCCGCGCATGCATGCCAACGTGCTCGCATCCCGGGCCCACACTTGGAATTGACACGGCCCAACAGTCCGACCCAATCCGAGTTCAGAAAAAAAACTAGTCCAGCCAATCAGATTGCAGTATACGGCCTCTCGCGGATCGTGCGGATTCCTTCTAGAATGTTGCATCGGACGGCTGCAATTTCCTTCTAGATCGGACGGTGCCCGCAGATTCTTTCTAGAAGGTTTGACCAAATTTGAAATGAGTATAGAAAATTCAAAAAAAAATCAAAAAATGAAAAAACCAGTGCACATGGTCTTCATATGACATATACTAACTATTCAAGTTGATAAACAAGGTCAACATGTATTCAAACGAAGAAATGCACATAAACAATGTGATATCTCACACTTTGTCATATGAAATCAAGAGAGAAGTGAGGAGGTTTTGCATTTGAAACACTAAATTTCCCAAAAAACACACCAAAGCTCTGGATTCTCCTCCTTCGGTATAAGAACAATTGTGGTGTTGTTCCATCCCTCCGGAATAACCTTGTTATTTACAGCCAGAAGTGCCTCATCCGTAAGATCCTCTCCAATGATATGCCAAAAGCGCTTATAGAAAACAGAAAACAGCGTGTAGACCATCGGGTCCAGGCGCTTTTAGGTCACCAATATTGAACATTGCTTTTTTCACCTCTTCCCTTGAATACGTTGCCATCAACAGCTCATTCATCTCCATAGAAATACACGGCTTTATTTTATCTACGACTGATTGATTTGGGTCTTGCACCTCTGCTGTAAAAAGATGCTCGAAATAGGATGCTGCTATGGACTTTAGCTGGTCATGGTCGTCCACCATATCACCTGAGTCGTTCTTCAACGATTTTATAAAATTTCGCTTCCGCCTTGCTATTGCCGATCGATGAAAGAAAGAGGTATTCTGATCACCTTGTTTTAACCAATTTACTCTACCCCGCTGAATCCAGTAGAGTTCTTCCTGTTCGAGTAAATTTTCAATCTTCAGCTGGATAACTTTTTGCTGCGCCACCGCTTCGTCCGTTAGCGGACCGGACAACACAGCATTCAGATCTTTCTGGAGCTCACGCAGCCGTCTCCTAGGGGCCTTCAGAATCTCTTTATCCCAACGATGCAAAGCTTCATGTACTTCTTTTGTGTGGTTGCTTAACGATTCTTCGGCATGCAACAATTTAGCCCTATCCCAAGCTGTCTGAATAATTGTTTCGACCGATTCTTCACATAACCAGCGGGCCCCTAGGCTTGGTTGACAGCATACCGGTGTTCAGTTCTGTATTGATAAGAACTGGACGGTGGTCAGATTTACCGAACTCCTCATTAATCACACCAGCTAAAGGAAACATTGCAGCCCATCTCGGATCACACACCGCCCTATCCAACCTTTCACGGATTTTTCCACGCCTCCAGGTGAAGATGTCACCTGAGTACCCCATATCTTCGAGATCACAATCATTTAGGATATCTCGAAAGGCTTGCATGCACCGAAAAGGACGTGAGTTTCCCCCCTCCTTTTCTACACTGTATAAAATTTCATTGAAGTCTCCCAACATTACCCACGGGAGATCAATTTTTGCATGCAGCTCCCTGATGTATTGCCAAGAGAGATGCTTCCGGTTGCCACTTGGCTCACCATAGAACCCAGTAAGACGCCATCCCGAATCACTGTGTTCATTGATGCGAATATCTATAAAATTAGGGCTAATCTCCTTGGACGTAACCGTGATATCCTTGTTCCAAAAAAGAACCAGGCCCCCACTTCTACCTTCACTTTCTGAAACTGCCATCTCATCGAACTTAAGTCTCAACTTCAAACGTTCTGCCTTAACTTTACTCAAATGTGCTTCAGACAGAAAGAGCACATCTGGTTTTATCCGCTCCTGGAGACCCTGGAGCGAACGAACTGCCGAGGGCTTTTGCATCCCCTGGCAGTTCAGGCCTAGGATAATCATTGTGCACGGCGGTCACCCTCGAGGGATGCCGCCGATCCTGTTGATGCACCAGAAATCATGGGACCATCTGCTCTTCTGAGTCTCTTCTTCTCTTTATTCAATTCCTCCACCAGATTCGTGTTTTCCTAGTTTGTAAGGTCACCGTGTGCGTGGTTAGCCAGAGCGAGCTGGTTCAAAGCTAACCTTTTCTTTGCAGTAGTCTCGGATTCAGACATGTGAACATCATCCGGCTTGAGAGGGCTTGTCGCAGTGTCTTTTAAATCGTTATCGTATGTATCAGCCATTCTTTCTGGATGAGCTCTCCAATCAACATAATTCCCACCACCCCGCCCCGCGTTTTCAAAGCCGCTCCTACCCCACATAGTGGACGGCGCATCCGTACCTCTGCCAGAAAAGCCCCTCCCTGCCGGCGGCTGATTACGCACAGTACTGCCACCTCTTCCACGACCAGCGGGGTTTGCATAGATCCAATCACTGTTGGAATAATCCTGTGCATCACCCTCTACACAGCACTAGAAAGTTCTACCATAGTAGCTAGTACTGCTGTAGCTTAGTAGCTAGTAGTAAGCTCTAGAAATGTCTACCATGTTGTCAGTTTTCACTGCTGTGACTTACTAACTAAGCTAGTAACTAGAAGAAGTCTCTAGAATACATAGGAGTTGTAATCTGGTAGAAGGTTGTAGAAGCTAGTAGCATCCTAGCTAGGTCGGTTGTAAAGTCCTATAAATAGGACATGTACCCATGGTTGTAAAGTAAGAAGAAACACAAGCAATAGAGCTTCTCTTGTGTACGTGACTACATCCTGCTTTGTGCTAGTTCGTGTGATCCAGCTGCTACGTTCCGAGTACAGCTGAAGACAAGTGCTGGGACAACAAGTGGTATCAGAGCCATGTCCAAGGCTGCAACGGAGGTCGGCGAGAAGGGTGAACGCAGCGGGTTCAAGACGCCGCTGCCGGTCGCAAGGCGACGCCATTCCACATCTCCAATGGCTCGACGGGGCAGCAGCCCGACACGCCGCGGTGGCGGCGAGCTGGTAGTGCGCGAGCGTGTCGTGAGGGAGAGCACCAGCTCTGCCCAATATCCGATGCTAACCCGCTCAAACTATGCTGAGTGGGCGATGGTGATGCGCGTCCAGCTCCAGGCTCAGCACTTGTGGGATGTCATCGAGTTTGGCGCCGACGACGAGCACGACGATCGAGCAGCGCTGGCAGCATTGCTCCGTGCCGTTCCGCCGGAGCTGGTGCGTACGCTGGCGGCAAAGACAACGCAAAGGCAGCGTGGGAACGCTCAAGACGATGCGTCTCGGCTCTGAGCGCATACGGGAGGCAAAGGCGCAGACGAGACGTCGCGAGTTCGAGAACTTCGTTTCCGCCCAGGTGAGTCGATCGAAGATTTCTCGATCCGACTAACAAACATCGTCAGTGATCTCGAGCTCCTCGGCGACCCCATAAGCGAGTACAAGGCAGTGCTCAAGTTCCTGCGCGTGGTGCCGCGCAAGTACGGCCTGTGATGGCCATCGAGCAAGTTGTCAACCTCCAGGAGTTGACAATCGAGGAGTTGTGTGGTCGCTTCTCACGGCAGAGGAGGCGTACGACCTAGACGATGCCACCAACGGCGTCAACAAGCTTCTCCTCACAGAGGAGGAATGGGCGAGCCGTCAACGACAACGTGGAAAGGGCGTATCTGGCGGCAGCGACGTCAACAAGCTCCTCCTCACTGAGGAGGAATGGGCAAGCCGTCAACGACAACATGGAAAGGGCGACGGCGACAGTAGCGGCAAGCCGGCTCCCAGGCGGAAGCAGCAAGGTGCGCAAGGAGGTGGCAGTGGCTCAGGTGAGCGCCGTAGAGGGAGTTGTCGGTACTGCGGTAAGCTGGACACTGGGCAAAGGAGTGCCGAAAAGCCAAGCGAGACCGTGAGCAGCGGCGAGGCGGCTAACCTTGTGCAGGCTGAAGACGAGGACAACACGCTGCTGATGGCAACCCATACCGAGGTGGCAGTGGCTATGCCCGCTGAGGATACGGCGAACCCCTCTACACCAACACGGGGGAGCAAGTCTTCCTCAACGAGGAACGTGCACACGTCGAGCTGCGCAAGTCCGAGAGTGACACCGACGCGGCATGGTACCTGGACACAGGCGCCTCAAACCACATGACCGGAGATGCATCCGTCTTCGCTGAGCTCAACAAGAAGGTCTCCGGCACGGTACGTTTCGGTGACGGCTCTCTTGTCGACATATGTGGGCGTGGCACGGTGATGTTCGCTATGGACGGCGGGCGACACCGGGCGTTGACGAACGTCTACTGGATCCCGCGGATCAAGACAAACATCATCAGCATTGGGCAGCTCGACGAGATTGGGTGCCCGACGCACGTCGAGAACGGAGATGATCATCCGCGACCGGCAGAAGAAGCTCATCGCCAAGGCTCCTCGCATGCGGAACCGGCTGTACATGGTGCATCTCCAGATCGAGAAGCCAGTATGCCTCGCTGCTCACATGGGCGAGGACGCGTGGATATGGCACGCACGCTTCGGCCACCAGAGTTTTGAAAGTCTCGAGAAGCTTGCTCGGAAGGACATGGTGCGCGGACTTCCATGATCAACCACGTGGAGCAGCTCTGCGAGGCGTGCCTCGCGGCAAGCACCGTCGCGCCCCGTTTCCTCAGGTGGCGAAGTACCGTGCTACCAAACCGCTGGAGCTCGTGCATGGTGACTTGTGCGGCCCTATCTCGCCGCCCACGCCAGGAGGTAAGCGTTACTTCCTTCTCCTCGTCGACGACTACAGCCGGTACATGTGGATCGTCCTCCTGCGTACGAAGGACGAGGCACCGGAGGCCATCCGTCGCTTCCAAGCTGGCGCAGAGGTGGAGTCACGACACACTCTGCGCGTCTTCCGCACCGACAGAGGAGGGGAGTTCACCGCAACGGAGTTTGCGGACTGGTGCGCTGATCAAGGCATCAAGCGACACCTCACTGCTCCGTACTCACCTCAACAGAACGGGGTGGTGGAACGGCGGAACCAGACAGTCGTTGGCACCGCGCGCTGCATGTTGAAAGGCGCCGGCATGCCAGCACAGTTTTGGGGGGAGGCGGTCACCACGGCCGTTTTCGTCCTCAATCGTTCATTCACAAGGAGCGTGGACGGGCGTACTCCGTACGAGGCGTGGCACGGAACGAAGCCAAATGTACACTTCCTTCGTGTCTTTGGTTGCAGGGCCCACGCCAAGATCACCACGCCAAACCTGAAGAAATTGGATGACCGAAGCAAGCCCATGGTGATGCTCGGGTACGAACCCGGCGGTAAGGCGTACCGCCTCTACGACCCGGCGACCAAGCGCGTCCACGTCTCCCGCGACGTCATCTTCGACGAGAGTGCTGGTTGGGACTGGAGCAACGACAACATGGCGGAAGATTATGGCGGAGGTGAGTTCACCATCGAGTACTCCTACGCGCCTGCAACGGCGACATTGCCCGCTTCACCAAACCAGTCCACCACAGTCACTCCTGCCCCGGTGGAGATTCAGCCTGAAAACAATTCAGAAGCAAAGTCTGTAGACACGGTGGCCACAGAACAAACCCCAACAGCACTACAGAACAAGTGAGGTTTGCCACACCTCCGTCTGCACCAGACCCGGAGCTCTTCGACAACAGCAACGATCCGGATCATCCACACCGCTACCGCCGCGTCCTCGACATGGTGGAGCCTGACGCACCGGTGCCAGGCCAGGCTGAGCGCCTGCTACTCACCCCCTCCGGTGAGCCATCCACATATGCTGAGGCGGAGCACGACGAGCACTGGCGCGCCGCGATGCTTGAGGAGCTGAGGTCCATTGAGGAGAACAAACATGGACCCTCACTGACTTGCCTCCAGGTCACAAGCCAATCGGTCTCAAATGGGTCTTCAAGCTCAAGCGAGACGCCAACGGCAACGTGCTGAAGCACAAGGCGCGCCTCGTGGCAAAGGGGTACGTGCAGCGACCAGGGATCGACTTCGACGAAGTTTTTGCCCCGGTGGCGCGTCTGGACTCTGTTCGTCTACTTCTCGCCATCGCCGCACAGAAAAGGTGGGAGGTGCATCACATGGACGTGAAGACTGCGTTCTTGAATGGGGAACTCGGCGAGGAAGTATATGTGACGCAACCGCCGGGCTTCACGACCTCCACCACATCAAGCAAAGTACTACGTCTCCACAAGGCTTTGTATGGTCTTCGTCAAGCTCCCAGAGCATGGAACACCAAGCTGGACAGCGTGCTGGTATCGCTCGGGTTCACTCGCAGCCCATCCGAGCATGCTGTGTACACCCGCGGCAAGGATAGCGAGCGGCTTCTCCTTGGCGTCTACGTCGACGACTTGATCCTGACAGGCGCAAGCACCAAGACTATCTCCAAGTTCAAACAGGAGATGAGCAGGAAGTTCTGCATGAGTGACCTAGGATTGTTGACGCTCTATCTTGGCATAGAGGTCAAGCAGTCACCCGGGGAAATCACCCTCAAGCAGTCCGCGTTTGCGAGCAAGCTGTTGGAGAAGGCGGGCATGGCAGATTGCAACGCTGTGCATGTTCCCATGGAGCCGCGTCTGAAGCTATCCAAGGTGAGCACTAATCCACCTGTGGACGTCACTTGTACAGGAGCATCGTCGGTAGCCTCCGCTACCTCGTGCACACACGGCCAGACATCTCGTTCGCCGTCGGTTTCGTCAGCCGCTTCATGGAAAAGCCAACAACGGAGCACATGAGCGCCGTGAAGCATATTCTCAGGTACGTTGCAGGGACACTCCACTATGGCTGCATCTACCGTTCCAGCGGCAATGACAACGCACACCTAGTCGGCTACAGTGACGCCGACCATGCCGGTGACGTTGACGATAGGAAGAGCACGACGGGGACTCTCTTCTTCCTCGGTCAGTGCCCAATCACTTGGCAGTCCCAGAAGCAAAGGGTGGTCTCCTTATCATCCTGCCAAGCAGAGTACATTGCCGCCACTACCGCAGCATGCCAGGCCGTCTGGCTCGGACGGCTCATGGGCGATCTCTTCGCCACAGACCCCATGGTCCCTACAGTGCTCGTGGACAACAAGTCAGCGATCCAACTGTGCAAAAATCCGGTTTTTCACGACCGGAGCAAGCACATTGAGACACGCTATCACTTCATACGGGAGAACGTCGAGACGGCAAGATTGTCGTCGACTACATCAACACCGACAATCAGCTGGCGGATATCCTGACCAAACCACTTGGTCGGATCAAGTTTCAGGCTCTACGCGAAAAGGTCGGCATCGTCAAGATCAAGTAGTAAATGCATCAGGATTAGGGGGGAGATTGTTGGAATAATCCTGTGCATCACCCTCTACACAGCACTAGAAAGTTCTACCATAGTAGCTAGTACTGCTGTAGCTTAGTAGCTAGTAGTAAGCTCTAGAAATGTCTACCATGTTGTCAGTTTTCACTGCTGTGACTTACTAACTAAGCTAGTAACTAGAAGAAGTCTCTAGAATACATAGGAGTTGTAATCTGGTAGAAGGTTGTAGAAGCTAGTAGCATCCTAGCTAGGTCGGTTGTAAAGTCCTATAAATAGGACATGTACCCATGGTTGTAAAGTAAGAAGAAACACAAGCAATAGAGCTTCTCTTGTGTACGTGACTACATCCTGCTTTGTGCTAGTTCGTGTGATCCAGCTGCTACGTTCCGAGTACAGCTGAAGACAAGTGCTGGGACAACAATCACCAAATTTGAGGTCTTTGTCTTCAAAAATCCCTGCACCACACTCTTTGTACTCGTGGCCAATAAGACCACAAGCATAACATAATAAACCCAGCTTCTCATACTTCACAGCAAACGCAATTCTCTTTCCACCAATTGATAAAGACAGAAACCTAGTAAGCGGCTTGCGAACATCATGCTTAACCCTAGCTCGTATGAAGTCACCTCTGAATGGGCCCGATGGTATCATCTCTAAGACTAGAATCTCACCAGCAGATCGTTCAATAAGTTGCGAAATTACTTTCTGCTTCCTGTATGCTTCCGGCACTTTGTGAATTTGGAACCAGATCGGCATGAATTCAAGTTCAATGGAGTCAGGATCATCGAACCCATTGTAGGGTGCAGTAAGAACAACCCAATCTCTAAACAGCCAAGGGCCTCTTTTTGTCACCTTCTCCCAATCCCCTAAACAGAAACATTGAATTATAAATCGATCCACACCAACTGGTCTGATCTTGATCCCCCTCATAGAATTCCACGCAGCTTGCATCTGCTGCTTGAACGCATCGTGGCTAAAACGCTTAGGGCAATGGACACGGGCTACAGCCAGCCAACGTGTGGATTCGGCTAGATCCACTTCATCTTCCTCGATGACCAGGTCATCAAACTCATCGTCTCCTATCTCCAGATGGTTGAGCAGAGCATCAATCCCCTCCTCCTGCACATAATTCTTGCCCGACGTACCTTTTCCTCCATCACCGATCGTGCTCGACGCGGATCGGTTATCCGACATATTTGCGCCAAAACCCTAGTTCTTCCTCACGAGGCGACCCTCGACCTCAAGCGCAAGACGAGGCAAATCCACTCACGTAGAAGAGTGCGAGATCTTCCCGACGAAATCACGCGACGAATCCAAGACGGATAAGGAACAGAAGACTCGCCGCCGTATCGCGGGAGGACAAAACCCTAGGGGTAAAAACCGTCTGACAAGATGGTACAGTGGCGAATTCGATGCGCGTGACCCTGAAATGTTGTCCTGAGTGTGCTGAAGTTGTAAGTATTAGCTTGTGAAGAGGTAAGGGCAAATATGTCCTTTTTGGTTCATGTTAGACTCATGTAAGCAACTAGTGATATTTTGGCTAAAACAAACTGAATTGAGTGTTATTTTGCCAAGTTGGTTTTCGCTAGTGGTTGGCTATTCTCTCTTCCCGGATTCCCCAACCACACACACCACCACCAAGCCAAACCCTCGCTCCCGCATCTCTCTCGCCAGCCATGGAGGCGGCGGCAGTGGCGGCCTCGGCTGCTGCAACGGCTGCCAAGGAAGCGGCACTGACCGCTTCGGTTGCGGCGGCGGCTGCTGCGAAGGACGCGGCTGCGGCTGCGGCGACTGCCAAGGAGGCGACGGCGACCGCGAAGGAGGCGGCCGGGAGGGCTTCTGCTGCGGCGTTAGATGCGAAGGAGGCATCGGATGTGGCGGCGACTGCGGCGGCGGCCGCGGCCGCTGCGGTGTTGACGATGCAGGCTTCAAAGAAGCGCAAGTTCCATCTCACCGACGACCAAGATCCACCGGGGAGCGGAAAAGTCGATGGTGGGGATCTCATCGTCGACCAGGATGATCCACCGGGGAGTGGAAACGTCAAAGACCAAGACCTCATCAGCCGCCTCCCTGACGCTGTTCCCCCCAACATCGTCTCGCTTCTCCCCGCCAATGAAGGCGTCCGCACGCAGGCCGTCTCTCGCCAGTGCTTCTCTCCGCTTAACATCGTGACGGACTTGAGCAAGGGCCACAAGATTGCAGGGGAGGCGGCGACAGCGGCAATGCAAGCTTCCAAGAAGCGTAAGTTCCATCTCGTCCAGGACGAAGATCCACCATGGAGTGGAGACTTCTATGATTGGGATTTCATCAGCCGCCTCCCGGTTACCCTCCTTGGCCGGATCGTCTCTCTTCTCCCCACCAAGGAAGCTGCCCGTACACAGGTCATCTCTCGCCGGTGGCGGCCACTCTGGCG
Source organism: Poa pratensis (assembly GCA_947311845.1). Taxonomy (NCBI): domain Eukaryota; kingdom Viridiplantae; phylum Streptophyta; class Magnoliopsida; order Poales; family Poaceae; genus Poa; species Poa pratensis. Next base: position 30,875,671 of record CAMZMU010000112.1, read on the forward strand.
CTCTGCTCCTCTCAACCTCGTGGCGGACCAAGAACTCAAGAGCAAGGACCACACGGCGATCGACTTGATTCCATATATCCTCTCTGATCATCCTGGCCCCGCACGACGCTTCTCCTACCGGCTATCTCTTAGCGATTGCTATGACAAGATGGAAGGCTGGCTTAGTTCCCAAACCCTGGACAACCTACATGAGTTGGAGCTCATCTGCGATAGCTGTTTCAGTGATTGGGACAAGCTGTACCCGTTCCCATCATCGGCGTACCGCTTTGCGCCCACACTTCGCGTCGCCAAATTTTGTGGCTGCCATTTCCCCAACTTGATTGTGTCGCTATCTCTGAAATTTCCTTGCCTCAAGCAGCTGACCCTACATAGAGTCACCATCTTGGAGGATGCTCTCTGTAGCATTTTCTCTGGCTGCACTTCTTTGGAAAGCCTCGAGCTTATAGATAACTTTGGCATTGGTCGCCTCTGCATCATATCCCAAACTCTTAAGAGCTTAGGCTTTTCCGCTAACCGGATAATGGGAGGTGTCTTTTTACACGAGTTGGTCATTGAGGACGCCCCGTGCCTCGAGAGATTGCTGCCACTTGATCCAAAGGAAGGTCCAGCGACCATACGAATTATCTCGGCGCCTAAACTGAAGATAATGGGTCTGCTCTCTGACGACATACCAGAAATTCACTTTGGAACCTCAGTTTTTCAGGTAGCAGAGCTTTCATCTGTTGCTCATTAAACATTCCTATATGCAGGCTATTATTCTTATTTGCACGTGTTTTATATTTCTGTAGAAAATGATTCCTGTTGGCTTGACAACCAAAATGCACACCGTGAGGGTTTTGGTTCTCGGCTCTGGTGGCCGTAATCTGAATGCAGTGGTTAACTTTCTCAAGTGCTTCCCCTGCCTGGAGAGGCTGTATGTCATTGTGAGTATAAAACATAGATTCTGGCTTTCAATGTCAAAATGAGCATTTCAGTTTACGTGAAATGTAGCCACCACTGTAGTGTTACCTATTGCCAACCTCTTTTCTAATGTTTGTTCTCTCTATCTCCAGTTCCAGTCAACCCCACCAAGGAAGGATACTGATGCTGTTCAGAAGTATGACCCACTGAACCCAATTGAATGCCTTGAATTTCATCTAAAAAAGGTGGTGCTGAAGAATTATTACAGCACCAGGAATTTATGTGTTCACTTTGCAAGATTCTTTGTTTTGAATGCCAAAGTGCTAACGGAAATGAAAATCACATTACCTTACCACCGCCAGCACAAGTGGTTCGCTGAACACTGGTGGCTGCTGGGGATCAAAGATAGAGCTTCTCGGGATGCTCGAATTGAACTGAAATGTGGCTCCAAAGAATATTTCACGCAGAACAAGCATACCCATGATTTATCAATGGCTGATCCCTTTGACATGCCCTCTAGAGGATGCTTCAAGTGTCGTTTACACCCATTTTGAAGATCTTCTGCCCAAGGCCCAACTTTATGTCGCTGCTTTTGTTCCTAGCGAAATGTTGTCCCAGACTTCTGATTCTGATGCTCCAAGAAAGGATCTACTTCACTCAGTGAAGGAAATGTTTTGTAGCCTACTCAGGATTGTACCAGGGCTGAGGAGGTAGTGTCTAGGCTCAAGCTTTAAATCTTCAACTTGACGCTTCAATGGGTTCGTCAGTAATTAATTGTATGTCTATTGTGCTCGAATGCTAGTTGACATCTGTTTTGTTTAGTTGGTTGTCATAGTTTCTTTGTTGTTTGGTCCTTATTGTAGTAATTAATTGTATGTCTATTGTGCTCGAATGCTAGTTGACATCTGTTTTGTTTAGTTGGTTGTCATAGTTTCTTTGTTGTTTGGTCCTTATTGTAGTAATTAATTGTATGTCTATTGTGCTCGAATGCTAGTTGACATCTGTTTTGTTTAGTTGGTTGTCATAGTTTCTTTGTTGTTTGGTCCTTATTGTAGTAATTAATTGTATGTCTATTGTGCTCGAATGCTAGTTGACATCTGTTTTGTTTAGTTGGTTGTCATAGTTTCTTTGTTGTTTGGTCCTTATTGTAAGCTGCTGACACCAGCAGTTTTTATATTTATGTATAAACTGCTTTAGTGAAAAGGATGCCCTTCATGCCTCTTGTCTCAAATCTATTCCTTGTTTAACTGAAATCAGCACTAGTTACCTGAACTTGAATTGGATGGCATTGATTATTCATGGTGCGACTGAATATACTACTGCCATTGCTTTGTGGTCCACTGGCCGTGTCATGGCAGAGCTGCTTCTCGGACAGGATTTATTCATGCATATAAGTATTCTATGATTACTATCTAGCTTGTTCTCATAATATTCATCCATGCAGCCTCTCTTTCCCGGGGAAAGTGGAGTTGATCAGCTGGTTGAGACTATCAAGGTGAAATCTCGTTTGGCATATTAAACTGTTTTCTTCGGCGACCTGAATTATTTAGAATGACATGTTCAGTCATAGTGCCTTGCAGGTCTTGGGTACTCCAACAAGGGAAGATATCAAGTGCCTGAATCTAAACTAAACGGAGTTCAAGTCACACAAATTAAGACTCGTCTGTGGCACAAGGCAGCCTGTATATTATGTCTGCTATACAAAACTGATCCATGGTTGTTTGGTCCGCACTTTAAACTGCTTCAGTTTGGTGCACATTTTTGGGACAGGGAGAGCTCTAACATTGACCGTCGTGCTGTTAAAATGTGAAAAATAATAATTGACATACAAAATGGGAAGTCATCCGTGTGTCATAATATAAGCTCAGTGGCAAAATTAAAACCACATATTTTCTCACGGTTTCTCTGTTACTTTAAACTCTTTGTCATTCTGATTATCTGGGTTTGTTTTCCTTGTACTCACAATATATGCTCATACGGTTATACCAGGTGCACAAGAATTCGACAACATTAAGCATCTTCAGGTCACTTCATGGGCTTCAGACAAAGCTCACAGTTGATCCAATGGCTGATCGTTCAGACACGCGGGAGAGGATGTAGTTCATTTCATGTTCAGCCGTTCAGGTAACACAACAGGGTCTGCGGATGGAATCAGTATCTCAGAAACTAGGACCTGAAACAGTTTATGAAATTGAAATGCAATACGGTGCTCTGCGACAGGTCGACAGGCCCCGACCCCAAGCTAAGATGAGATCGAAACGGCCGGAAGCACAACACGAAGCGCAAAGCACGTAATAGCAGGCAGGTTACGTTTTCGTCGTGCGCTCACGTAAACCATCCGTGTTCAGCAAACATCCATGTTAAGAACTGAGATCGACATGTGCATCCTCCACACATGCACGAATGAATTCATCACCACGTACGTTCAAACAGTTTCAAACTAATTTCGGACGAATTTTGCACTCCTGTTTCACAAAGCCTCCTAGGCAGGAAATTGGTGGCTGCGTACCAACTGAAAACGATGGTATGCTGCATACATTGTCCACTCCCAAAGACATTTTATCGACGACGAACTAGGAAATATCTTCCTTTTGTTCTTTTGGAGACGACAATTCATCCTTCTCAAGAGGTAGTACAGCTCAGTTTTTCGCAAAAGTTCCTTTTGACTACTGACATCCAGTGCTCCCTTTATTTATTTTATAAAAAAAAAAAACAGATTTACGATTGTGCTCGGGTAGGGTGTGCGTGCGTGTGTGTCCATAGAGATGAGTGTATGCGCGTATTTGTCATTGTGTGTTTTGCAAAACAAAACAAAACAAAAATCTGAAAGATGCTAGATGTAGTCAAAATCACAACGGTATATTCCTTTAACTCTAGGCTACATATAAAATGATAATTCTTAAAAAATTTGTTGTTTGAAAATATGCACCATTCACTTACTAAGATTCATACATTTTTGTGTACATCATAATACAAAATATTTAAAGTGAGATTTAGCATGTTTATAGGATATATCAGTGAATACATATAGAAAAAACTTCATATTTTTTAAAACTTGTAAATATGAATTTTGAACTTTTAAAAATAAAGAGAGCACTGGATTTCAAGAACCAAAAATCTAAGTTTCGACATACATGTACTTGACAAAAAATAATGCATTCGACTTCTTCAGAATGTCGTGCCGCTAAAATGGTTGGATCGAGATCCAAAGGTATCTATCCTAGTGTATGCCCTCGAGGTTTTTAGCATTCGTTCAAGTGGAAGCTATATTATTAGATCATATTCAAAACAAGTTATGATTATATCACTTTTGTATTGTATAATTGATCATATCATGTTTTCTAATTGTTGTTCAAATTTAATCATGACTTGTATTCTGAAATGGAACAATTTTAGCGATGTAATTCGCCTGTGCAACATACTTTTCTTTGATAAAAACATATCCGAGTCATTAGAATACACTCCCTTTTTTTAATCTCAATTTCATTTGTCAAAAAGTTAGTTACAAATTTAGTTCTATACCTGAAGTAAAATATAAAGATGAATATATTTTTCTTTAGACATGTTTTAATGTGTATGTACATGCATTTGGGTTTGTACCTATCCAACATGTGACTTAGCTAGAACATCTTATATTGTGGAACGGAGGGAGTACGGAGTAATTGAGATTTACAAAAGAAATGTAGGCTATATCTCACCTTTTAAGGGCTTGTTTAATTCATATGATAGGAAAAGTGTAGGAATATGAAATCTAAAGGGATTGTAGTGGCATGTCTAATTGAATTCTATGTGAATAGAGATTGTGTGAAGGAATTTTTTCAAGAGGTTGGAGCTCATGCTTTTTTTTTTATAGGATTTGCACTACAATATTTCTATAGGAATAAATACTATGAGATTGAATCCTATGAATCAAACAACCTCAATTGGAAAACTTGAATTAATCCTCCCAAAATCCTACCATATTCGTTGAATCAAACGGCCCTAACAAGGTGACGTGCATTTCATGATATCTGGTCACGCGAACCGAAACCCTCGACACCGTCCTTCTCCCCCAAAGCAGTGCTATGCGTACGACGAATTTTCGTCCGACGATTGTCCGACGCTAGTACATCACCCTTGGATTAAATTGATGCATCAATTAGGATCACAGGATGAGAGCGTCGGATGGAATTCGTACACAAAGTGTCGTACGCATAGCTATTTCGTCCCCAAATCCCGAACTCACCGGTGACAGCCGCCACGCCACGCCGCTCCGTCGCCGTCGCCGTCGCCGTCGCCGCTTCCGCTCCCGCTCCCGCTCTCGCTAGGCGGCAACATTTTTCCCCAATCGTCAAACCCCATGGACAAGCTCGCCGGCGACATCCACAGCGCTGATTCGCCGCCCCCGAATCTGCCGGACGACCTCCTCGTGGAGATCCTCCTGCGCGTCCCGCCGGAGCCCATCCACCTCTTCCGCGCCTCCTTCGTATCAAAGCACTGGCGCGCCCTCGTCCACGACGCCCGCTTCCTCCGCCGCTTCCGGCAGCTCCACGGGGGGACGCCTCCGGTGCTCGGCTTCTTCCACCCGCGTGGGCCTCCCCTCTTCGTCCCCACCTCCGGTGGATTCGCGCTCTCCACCGCCACGATTACGTCCTACGATGACTGGTGGCTCTACGACTGCCGCCACGGCCGCGCCCTCCTGGACAGCTACCGCACCGGCACGCTCCTCGTCTGGGACCTCATGACCGGCGACGAGCGCTACGTGCCGCTCCCCGCACATGTCTGTCTACGGAACATGGAGTTCAATGGCGCTGTTCTTTGCGCGGCTGGCCACGCCGACCACGGCGACTGCCATTCGTGCCCGTTCCTGGTGGCGTTCGTGTTCAGTCACCAGGTTGATTTCATCACCTACGCCTGCGTCTACTCGTCCGAGACTAGTGCCTGGGGTGAGATCACATCGATTCATTCGCAAAGTCAATTAATCAGTGCAAAACCGACGGCTCTGGTTGGAAACATACTCTACTGGCTCTTGGATAACCATAGTATAATTGAGTTTGATTTGGATAAGAATAGCTTGGGTTTCGTCGAGGAGGTACCACGTCTCTACGATCAGATTATCATCATGCCAGCAGAGGATGGAGTTCTTGGTTTTGCTGGAGTGGATGGATTCAGTCTCCATTTGTGGTCAAGGGTTGCTGGCATTGATGGTGTGGTAACTTGGACAAATCATAGGGTCATTGACATGGAGAAGCTTCTTGCGCCGGAAGTAGTGGCGGCGTTTATGGTTCAGGAACTTGGGGTGGAGCCAATTGGGTATGCTGAAGATGCTGATGTGATCTTCATTGATGTGTATCCTAGCATCTACATGATCCATCTCAAGTCCATGAAGATCGAGGAGGTGTCAGAGAAAAGGATTGGCTTTCACATTTTTCCTTACACTAGTTTCTACGCTCCAGGTACCACCATTATTTCCGATGTCACAATTCCAAACTGTATCTGCGCTGTAGATGTGTTCATATGTATGGGCTGTAGTTCATTACCGGTGAAAAATTTAAGTGAAATTTAGATGGTGGGAAGAGGCATCCCATCTGGTATTTCTGAAATGGATCGTGCACAGAAAACTTAAATATAAATGTATGCTCTTTTATAGTGAACACGCACTGAATATTGCATCTTTTGTTCTAAGGTTGATGGTCTGCAAGTGTCTTGATGAATCATTTAATCTTGTGTTACATTCGTTCATTTTTTTCTTATGTTATAGCAAAAGCAAGCATTTTGTGGGAGCTGAGATATATAACAGTGGCTTAATTGAAGTGTCGCCATCTCTTACCAATTGTTTTCTTGCCCACAATTTGGCTTTGGTTTATTGATATATTCTTTTCATAGGAATTACCACTGGTTGTGGAGATGATGGAGCCGAGCTGTTGGACAAAAGCTGAGATGATTGTGCTGTCACATCTGCAGAGACGCTCTGTTCGTCAAAGAGGTGATGTGACGTTTTCTTACTGTATTCCTGTTGGTTTGCTTGCATAGCTTGACAATTTTGCGGTGCATATACATGTTTGAAAAGCAACGAGTCGATATTCTCTGCAGTTTTATATTAAGAAGCTGCCGTGCTATAAAGCTTGAACTTTAAACAATGTGGTTTAGCTCTGTTTTTCTAGCCCTTAATGACTACATCTCTCAGATCGACCTTATTTGGCTTTTTCTCTTGGAGCTATGAAACACTTCCTCCTGGATCTGCACACTTGATAGTTCATTGCCGATGTGGTACCACAATGCAATTTTATATCGATTATTATTGAGTATCCTTTTGATGACCAATCTGTATCGATCATGAGCTGGAGTCTGGACATGTAGTAGAAACGTTTTCCTTGTGCTGTTTGAACTTGCGCACAACTTTTTTCCTCTGAATTTCGTCCCTCACGAGTAGCCAAAATCGGCCCCGTTGATGAGATTGCTTTCTGTGCAGTGCAGGCACCTGGGCTATGTTCTTTGTCGCCGTGGTGCCCAACTTATCATGCAGGCCGCTCAATCTCTTGCCTGTTGATACCGTCGATGTTAGGCTTTAAAAGGTGGCTGTAAACAAACTTGTACTGCCAATGTGGCAATTAAATTTAGTGACGTAGTAATGACGGGCTGTCAACTTTAGTGGTTACTATATATATATGCTTGGTAAGATCAATTTACGTCATTATGTGAAATATTGGTGACGAGAAGAGCCCGCTCAAGTTTTGATTGAGCTTTGTTTGTGCATTTGTGCCTTTAGTCGTCATGCCACACCTTATCTTCGTTTCTACTCCCTCCGTTCACTATTATAAGATGTTCTAGTTTTTTATTGAGAATGCATGTATCTAAACGTGTGTCAGTGTGTAGGTTCACTCATTTTGGTCCGTATCTAGTCCACATTGAAATATCTAAAACATCTTACAATAGTGAACAAAAAGAGTAGATAATATGGCTTGTGCGCATGCATGTTACATCATGTTTTCCGAGAGGGCATCCCTGATCCAGGACATTGTTAAAAGGTGATCTGGTTTCCAGTAAACATAACAGTGGCTTAATTGAAGTGTCACCATCTCTTACCAGTTGTTTTCGTGCCCACAATTTGGTATTGGTTAATTGACTCACCTTTTCATAGGAATTACCACTGGTTGTGGAGATCATTGAGCCGACCTGTTGAGCAACAACTGAGATGATTGTGCTTTCACATCCATGGAGACTTGTTCGTCGAAGTGATGATGTGGTGTTTCTCTTACTGCATTTCTAGTGTTTTTTCTCACATGGCTGCAGTTTTGCGTGTATATGTTTGTAAAACAAAGGGTCGATATTCTCTGCAGTGGTATATTAAGAAATTGTGGAACAGGGTTTAGCTCTGTTGAAGCCGAAAGCATAGCTACAAATCAGATGTTTCTTCATTAGGCCTCACCACTGTTGTTCACATGATATACCCCTGTCGTATAGCACCGATACACATGACTGGTAAGCGGTAGCACAATGCTCACCTCTTTCTACTGAGATATAAATTTTTTTTTGCGAAAGAGATAGAACATGTTAACTGGTAGAAACTGTTTTCCTTGTGTTGTTTGAACCTGTTCATGCCTCATTTTCTCTGAATTTTGCCCTTGAGAGTAGCCAAAATCGGCTCCCGGATGAGAGATTGCTTGTGATAGATTATCTTCATCGCCGTGACACACAGCTTATTCATGCAGGCCGCTTAATCTATTGCCCTGTGTTGATGCCGTCAGTGTCAGGCGCTCAGTGTGGTTGTAAACAAGCTACTTCTACTGCCAGACGTGGCATCCACTTGGGAAACGTGGAATTGATCACGCGATGTCATCTTCAGTGATTGATATAGATGTGACCCTGCAATGGTAAATTTACTTCGTTATGTGAAGTATTGTACTTTACTAGTTGTACCTTTCAGCTGAAATTTACATTTCTGAATTGATTCTCGGTCGACAAAGACTTGGCAAAACTCTTATAACCTGGGCATGATATATCTGCCTCCTGCAGTGCAGCGCATTGGTCAAATTGCACGCTTGAAGTGCGCTCTTCAATTGTGCTGGAGTATCTGTTAAGTCAAGAATCAAGATTACTTTTTGTTTTGAACTTGTTGAGTCCAGATTACTTAATACAGAACAAAATTATTCGCATGCAAGTAACGAGCAGGCGAACTGGCGGTCATGCAAGTACACTCAATATTTTGATCTTCCGGTGATTTTATAACATAGTTGTTTGATGATAATTTGTACAAACTATTAACGTGTATCCATGGAGCAAGGAGTCCCCACGTATGGATGCATACCTATGTTACAACACGCTAGAGGTAAGATGCACATGGCCTAATTAGCAGCCTAGTTAAGTACTATTAATTAATGGGCTATTGGCCGGGTTTTATTTAGCCCAGTAGCTTTTACACTCATGCCTTCTCATATGCATTTACTTGCATGGGGCTGACCGTGCTGATACGTGATTAGCTCGCGGGCCTGGAAGTCTGGCCGATCTAGACACCGCACGTGAGTTAGTTATATTGCGTATACGTATACGTATCGTCCAAGAAGATCGGATCGCATCTTTATCTGATCGACTTGGCTCCTGTGGCAAGATGGTTAGGAGGGTGGTTGTACCCCAGCCCACCAGAGTTCAAACCCTAGGTTTGACGCTGGTGTTTCTCATTTAGGCGGAATATTCTTCAGTGGGAAGCGACGTTCCCGTCGACAGCGAGGCGCCCGTGGTGACTTCGTCAATCTCAAGACCCAATCGCCGGCTCAGTCTCTCGAAGGTGCTCATAGGGGTAGGGTGTGCGTGTGTGCGTTCATAGGGGTGAGTGTACGCGCGTGTATGTGAGCGTCTGCATTGTACTGTGTTTCGCAAAAAAAAAAAAAAAAATCTTATCAATCTGGTGGCGCGCACCGAGCCAGACTCCCTTGAAACCTTACTACATGCCTATATAAAGCAAAGCCGCCAACAGAAAGAGGAGACGGAACCAGAGGAGACGGGGGGCGGCCGTCCGAGCTAGCCCGCCCATGGCGGCGAGATCATATACGTGCGCCGGGACGCCTCGCCGAGCAGCGGGCCGCTGAGGTCGGCCGCCGCTCTCCTCGGCCATGTACACCCCGGTGTCGCTGTGCCGGCCACCACGACGACCTGGCTAGAGCGACGCCTAACACGTTGTCGTACTTGGCGATGCACGGAGACGACAACTCCATGATCAAGTATCCGTCCAGGAACTGAGCGCTTGTGCCACCACCATGCATGAGTGTGCTCTAGATGCAATCAAAGAAGACCAAAAGGCTCCACGCATGGTACGTTCAGATAACTTTTTGCCTTCTTCCTGTGTGCTATCAGGTACAATGGAAAGAGCACACACAACGCTCGATCGGAGCCGGCTCTTGGTCTTGTCGTAAGACATGCCATGGCATGCCGGCAGGCTCAGCCGGAGAAGCGCGAGCCAGTGGCGCACACGGCCAAGAGCGTGCAGGCTGATCGTGGCGCTTCGCACACCGAGGTCGGCAGCAAGCCGATCGCTCCCCTAGCGCAGCCTCGTCGGCTGGACGATTACCCGCATGTGCCGGCTGTTGCGGCGCCCATGGCGGCGTGATTGTAAACTTCTAGGCAGAGGGAAGGCCTCTGCAAGCAGCGGCGACGTGGCGCCCGAGCGGCCTCTGTCCGGCTAGCATTGCCGGCGGCACCCGGGCTGTTGCCGGCCACCATGGTTACCCCGGAGCAACGCCAAAGTGCCAAACCCGTCGACCCAGCACGGACGTCAGGGCACTATCAGCCTAGGAGCAGGACGAACGTGCAATGACCACTTTTCTGTAGTCACTTCTACCAGGTACACGCGTACGGGAACCAAGTCGCCCGAGACCGTTGCTGCTCGATGGGAGCTGTCGCTCCTGTGGAGGACGGCGTCGCCGGGGCTGCTGCTTGTGTGCAGCCCGATGGCGCCTGGAACCATCTCCATCTCTGCGAGGACATCGTTGCGGCTGGCCGCCGTCTGACGACCCCATCTCTATGTCCGGTGACCACGACGTCATCGGGGTTGCCGGTTAGCAGCTCGGCATCTCCGCGACGGCGTCGTTGCAGCTACCGGCTTGTAGCTGCCACCACGTCCACGACAATGATGTCGTCGGGCCGCCGCCATCTCCATGCCCGCGACATCAACATCGGGCCTGCGGGTGAGCAGCTCGGCGCCATTTCCACCTCGGGCACGGGGGCCGCCGACGTGCAACCTGCCATCACGTCGTGGCTGCCGGCATGCAGCCCGTTGCAATCTCCACTTCCGCGACGACATCTTCAGGCTGCCGGCAAATGCATGCCCGATGCCTTCAACATTATCTGTTACAACGTCTACATCTCCACTGATCATGCGACGGCATCCTTGGGCTGCCAGCGTATAGCCTGACGCTTTCTCTACCTCCACGAACAACATAGTCGGGACAGTCGGCATGTAGCTGGGCGGCATCTCCATCTCGGCGACGACCTTGCCCTTGGGCTGCAGACGTGCAGCTCGGTACGATGGCATCCATGCGTTGTAGGCGTGCAGCCTGCCATCGTCTTCACCATCACCATGTGCCGCTCCTAAGGTAGCGTGGCGGGCGCCGCCGGCGTGCAGCCTGCCGACGTCGTGGTGCTGTCGGCGTGCAGCTTCTCACCATCTCCATCGCCAACACGCACCGCCATCTCGGAGTCCCTCGATACGGATGCCTATAAGGAGCCGTGGCATTAAACAGTGACGAGGTTGCGAGCACCTACAACGTTTATACCGCCCACTCTAGGTCATCATCTACGAGATATGGTGCCGCTATCACAGTGGCATCATTGAGCCTACTTCGACATCCACTCCAACCATCATCATCAACATTGTCCATGCGGCGACGAGGCGGAATCATACTCCACCGACATGTCTTTTCCGATGAAGCAAACCATTTCTTGCCGGGCACCGACGAGGCGAATGCAAGCCATCAAGTCCGACCGACGAGGCGGACACCACCAGGCTGGGCACCGACGAGGCGAAGGCCGCCTACCTGTCTGAGCTGACGAAGCCAGACATCTTCATCATCGGACATCGACAAGCCGGAACGGCTAAGCATCACCGGAGCGAAGGATGTACCACTCCACCTTTCCATGTCATCACTTCATCACCATCTACCCGGAGAAGACAAGACTCGAAAACGACGACCATTGCAGCAGCTTAATCGGAGGTGGTCTGTGGGCTTGACCCGCGGACGTAATTAAGCGGGAGCTTTCCGAGGCCCCGTGAATCAGAACTCCACATCGCAGAAGTCATATGCCATCGAGCGCACATGAGGGATTTTGTAATTTTGTTTCTCATCATGAGATTAATAAAAATGCAAATGTCCCTACATATTTTATTTGTGTATTTAGATACGCTGGCACGCCTGCGTTTTTTAATTACTTTTCGTGTCAAACAAATTGGCACGCCCGGTGGGACATGGAGGACTTCGACACGATGCAAATGCAAATGACTTCTTTTTATGCAGGCTATGCTTGAAAGCATACAAAATCTCGGTCACAGAGCTCGACGAATTCACTTGAAGTCGCCCATGGGTTGGCGCGAAAATCCTCTCATTTCCCGCATTTTTTTTCCATTTCCATATTTCGTTCCCGCGAGATTGTCTGCCTCTGCCCCTGAAAAGCTATCGATCCACTGTAAAAAAAAACTCGATACCAAACCCCCGATTTTTTCCCCATTCCCGAATTCCCCAACCAGACAATCCAAACCCTCGCTCCCGCATCTCCCTCGCCAGCCATGGAGGCGGCGGCAGTGGCGGCCTCGGCTGCTGCGGCGGCTGCCAAGGAGGCGGCACTGGCCGCTTCGGTTGCGGCGGCGGCTGCTGCTAAGGACGCGGCTACGGCGGCGGCGACTGCCAAGGAGGCGACGGCGACCGCGAAGGAGGCGGTTGCGGCGGCGTCAGCCGCGGCGTTAAATGCCGAGGAGGCGGCCGCGAGGGCTTCGGCTGCGGCGTTAGATGCGAAGGAGGCATCGGATGTGGCGGCGGCTTCGGCGGCGGCGGCGGCGATGCAGGCTTCAAAGAAGCGCAAGTTCCACCTCATCGACGACCAAGATCCACCGGGGAGCGGCAACGGCGATGATGGGGATCTCATCATCGACCAGGATGATCCACCGGTGAGTGGAAATGTCGACGACCAAGATCTCATCAGCCGCCTCCCCGACGCTGTCCCAGCCAGCATCGTCTCGTTTCTCCCCGCCAATGAAGGCGTCCGCACGCAGGCCGTTTCTCGCCAGTGCTTCTCTCCGCTTAACATCGTGACGGACTTGAGCAAGGGCCACAAGATTGCAGGGGAGGCGGCGACAGCGGCAATGCAAGCTTCCAAGAAGCGTAAGTTCCATCTCGTCCAGGACGAAGATCCACCATGGAGTGGAGACTTCTATGATTGGGATTTCATCAGCCGCCTCCCGGTTACCCTCCTTGGCCGGATCGTCTCTCTTCTCCCCACCAAGGAAGCTGCCCGTACACAGGTCATCTCTCGCCGGTGGCGGCCACTCTGGCGCTCTGCTCCTCTCAACCTCGTGGCGGACCAAGAACTCAAGAGCAAGGACCACACGGCGATCGACTTGATTCCATATATCCTCTCTGATCATCCTGGCCCCGCACGACGCTTCTCCTACCGGCTCTCTCTTAGCGATTGCTATGACAAGATGGAAGGCTGGCTTAGTTCCCAAACCCTGGACAACCTACATGAGTTGGAGCTCATCTGCGATAGCTGTTTCAGTGATTGGGACAAGCTGTACCCGTTCCCATCATCGGCGTACCGCTTCGCGCCCACACTTCGCGTCGCCAAATTTTGTGGCTGCCATTTCCCCAACTTGATTGTGTCGCTGTCTCTGAAATTTCCTTGCCTCAAGCAGCTGACCCTACATAGAGTCACCATCTTGGAGGATGCTCTCTGTAGCATTTTCTCTGGCTGCACTTCTTTGGAACGGTATATACCTGCTCAGTTTGTTAGTTGCGCAGCTATACCATCTCATGTTTAGCTACTTGATTGATCAGAATTTGTCTTAGGAATGGTGCACAGCTGTGGCTTGTGTGTGCAATGTTCAGTTTCTTTTTTGTATGTGCGGTTCTTTCTTCTCAGTATTCGTTGGGATCACCATGTTCAGTTCATTAAGGTTTTGCTATGATAGCATTTCCTTTCCTGCAGAAATATTTCTTAGACAGTTGGGCTCATGTAGGCCAAGCAAATTCAAATTCAAATTCAATATACTTACTGACTATTAAATTCTGTCTTATCATTATTTCCGATCTGTACTGAACTGTCTGTTTTACCTTTGGTAAGTGCTAGTTCTGCATTTCTGTTCAGGAATCTATCATTTGTTCCTAGCAATTCTATAATTTATCGTCAGCGAAATCATTAATGGGTTTAAACAGGTGGTGTTCTTGCAGATATACAGGAATTTGGCGCTGATCAATCATGTGATGCTGTAGTAATAGTTCAGTATAGTAGATACCTTTTTTTTAGGTTATGTATAGTGGATAACTGAAGAATGCAGGTGCTCCTACTCTGCCCAATAATCAACATAAATCGTTTTAGCTTTAGTAAGGTCATAATTTGGTGTCATGCAACCATTTAGTGGTCTGTCTTACTCATTCTTTCCTTCTCGGCATGCAGGCAATAATGGTACTTTGTACTGTCTGTAGTCATCGCATAGGCTTAGGTCGCCTATGAATTAATATATAGTTCCCCATTTGGATATCTTCGTTTATACGACTGTATTAGAGTTTCGTTTCTACTCCCTCCGTTTCTAATTATAAGTCGCTGACCGATTCGTGTAGAAATTTCGTTACGCTACGAATATTTTCAGCTTTCCGAAAATACCCCCTCGTCCGTGCGCGCAGAGCCGCAGACCAACCACAACCACTTTCCTCTCTCCGTGCTCGCTCCCAACCACGACGACCACCACCACCACTCTCCGTCGCCGCTCCCCACCACCCTCTCCCTCTGGCTCCTCCACCAACCTCTCCTTCCGGGTCGCCGTCACCGCCGACCCCCACCGCCCTCTCCCTATAGCTTGCCGTCGCCGCTCCCCACCACCCCGTTTCCTGTCTGAATCTGGAGGTCAAAGATTGCATTTTTATGCCGGAGGATGGAGAGGCCGAGGCCGGCGAGGATGGCGTGGGCGGAGACTGCACTGGCGGGGCTGAGCGGCAGCAGCGCGCCGGGCCGTCCATGGCGGAAATCACCCTGCGCTGCCCATGCCGGAGGACCAGTGGGCGTGGGACCGCTGCCGTCGGGGCTGAGCTTGAGGAGAGGCGTCGAGGATGAGCTGACCACGGCGGAGAGAGGGCGACGAGGGGGTGCCGGATCTGGACGCAGCGCCGTGAGATGGGGCCGGAGCAGGGAGATCAAGCCGCCGGGGGCAGCAGCTTGGCCCAGGTCGCCATGGCCCTCCTCTAATCAACTCCCTCACCGGCGCCCGCTCTTCTTCTCCCATGGTACGCGTCCTCCTCCACCCCTTTTTGTTTGTTTGTCTGAGTAGCAGTAGCTTTGCTTGCTGCTGCAGCTTGCTTGCTGCAGCTTGTTGCTCACCGTGGAGTAGCAGTAATTGATGTGCTTTAACTGAATTACTCCTGCTTGCTGCTGTTAAAATTGTTCAAATTTGTTCAATGATGAGTACTCCTGCTTGCTCACCGTGGACTACAAATTTGCTTGCTTGCCTGAATAGAAATTTTGTGTGTGTATAAATTTGTTTGAATAATACAAATAGCAAGTGGAGTACTTCTGCTTGTGCTACTCTGAGTACAAATTTGTTTGAATAGAAATTTTGTGTGTATATAAAGTTTGTGGGTAGTGGTGTGGAGTAGGATTTTGATTACTCCACGAATAATTGCACTGTATTTTCTCAGTAGTTCTTGCTTGTTTGACCAATCTGGAAAATTGATTACTGCATGAATGCTTGTGCTTGTAACTTGGAGTACCAGTAGCTTTGCTTGCTTGCTTGCTGCAGCTTGTTGATGTGCTTGTAAATTTTGTGCACCTGGAGTATTGCTTCTTCGATTGGTTAAGTCCTGGAGTAGCAGTAGCTTTAACTGAAATTGACTGAGTGCCTGGAGTACAGTACTCACTGAATTTTACTGTAATTTAAACTGAATTTTGATTATCTATACTGCCCCATTAGGAGTATTTGTGTTGCTTGTACTTTTTCTTGTAATCTTATCTTCTCCATTAAAATGCAGAATTGTTCAATGAAGTACAGTATTGTTTGTGCTTGTACAAACAGTACTACTCATCACAGCAACACTCAAACATTAACTTACAGCAACCATAAGCAGTAGATGGTGGAGTAAAATGCAGTAGTAACATTAACTTACACACAAAGTTTTTAAGTACAATAACACACATACTGACTGAAACTTTTTCAGTAGCAGTAACACACAAATACAGACTTACACACAAAGTTTTTCAGTACAATAACACACACATACTGACTGAAACTTTTTCAGTAGCAGTAACACAAATACAGACTTGTTTAGGCAGCACCTTGGCCTAGAAAGTTAAGGGCATATGCAAATACTGAGTATTTTCCTTTTCTTCTTTGTTTGCTGTGCACCTGCAATAAGAAATGAAACCAAAAGCAAATTAAAACTTGGTCAAGTTCACATGCTTGCTGTTCTTCTTATCAAGTTTACATGCTGCTGCTGTTATTTCAGGAGTCGCAGGGAAGGAGAGGAGAAGCACAGAGGAGCAGGTTTATAAACTACAGAGTTGTTTTGATGCAGCAAATTAATGAAGAACTTGTGCTCACCGCCTGAAACTTGAACCAGACCGACGCCCTCATCTTCCATGATTATATCACCTTGTTGATCGACATGTCCTCCATCAGGTAAGCCTGTATATAATCATGTTAATACATACTCCTGATTATATTCATGTTAATCTTGCATGAATGCTGAAAACCAGTAGGAAATTCTGTAGTAATGCTGAAAACAAGTGAGCTTCATGAATGTTTTCCATGAACTTGGCAAGTTTAGGTCCATCTTACATTTAAATGATCTTACATAAAGCTCATAATGTATCATCAGTAAGTTTTGTTAGAAAGGACAGTGTATGTATTATTGACTGTGTACAAAAATCACACAAAGGAGATGAAGGGAGACCAAGCTAAAAAAAATACTGTGGATGTTAAGTGTGTCATGTGAGCTCCTTTTCAGTTAACTCAAATCATTTGGGGTTACTTTAGGTGTTATTCCGTGAGGATGCTACTGTGGATGTTGTGGGTATTGATGATGTGGATAATCTTGCTCGGCAGCCGAATTCTGTTTAGGTACACAAACTTTGTTTAGGTAGTAATGAATGCTGAAAACCATTAGGAAATTCTGTAGTAATGCTGAAAACCAGTGAGCTTCATGAATGTTTTCCATGAACTTGGCAAATTTAGGTCCATCTTGCAGGAGTAAGATGCTTGAGTAATTCTGTACATTTCAATGAATTTGGTCGAGTAGTTGTGCATGTTCTTTTGCTCATGTTTCTGGTAACATTATAATGCCCTCCACTTGCTTGCAGGGACAATATTGTACCTGCATCTTCATGGACATGATTATCGATGCCCTCCTCTTCGTCGGGATGATCATGGACATGGTCGAGTAGTTGTGCATCTTCATGGACATGGTCGAGTAGTTGTGCATCATGGACATGGTCGAGTAGTTGTGCATCTTCATGGACATCTTCATTTCCTCCTCCAGGTATGTTATTATCTTCTTCTTCTGGTGGACTGCAATTCATGTCCAGGAGGAGAACCATGGCGCCGTGCCGGGATTAGATGATGAAATTGTTCCAATACTTGCAGGGGTATCGCCGTGCCGTGCCTGGAGCTCCAGGAGATCTTCTGCTGCTGCTCCTATAGACAGCGATGGGGGCCAGGACCTGGGCGAGATCTGGGTGAGGAGCACCTGGGCAAGGCAGCACCTCCTGGAGTTCAGGCGCTGGGAGAGGAGGCTCGGGAATCTGATATGCTGCTGCCGCTGGGAGAGGAGGCTCGAGAATCTGATCTGCTGCTGCCGCTGGGAGAGGAGGCTCGAGAAGCTGATCTGCTGCTGCCGCTGGACAAGGAGAAGCTAGCAAGGCGATCTGCTGGACGCTGGAGGTGCGCGCGCGAGAGGAGTTCGTGGCCTTCGATCCTGGAGGTGCGGGCGAGCTCGTGGACGCGGGGAAGAATAGTCTTTTGGGCGATCGTTGTGTATCGATTCGCTTGTACCGATTCGCTGTGTCGCTTGACTGCGGGAGGGCATTACGTGTAACTTAAGCGAACAAGTGAGGGTAGAATAGTCTTTTGGGCGATTTTCACCTGGTCGGAACCATTTCCAGAACGACTTATATTTCGGAACGGAGGGAGTAGTACTTAGAATGGAATTCCGTTTCACCTTTTCCTATGACTCGCTTTCTAAGTTATATTACTGCCAAACTTTATTGCTGGTACGTTTCCTGAGCTGGCAAACCAATTCACGTTCTAAATTCTGAACACGCAGTTGACAGTGAAAAACTACGGTTCATATCTATTGCACTTTTCTTTACTGAAATCAGCACTAGTTACCTGAACCTGAATTGGATGTCATTGAATGTTCATGGTGCAACTGTATAAGTGAATATACTACTGCCATTGATTTGTGGTCCACTGGCTGTGTCATGGCAGAGCTGCTTCTCCGACAGGTTTTATTCATGCATATAAGTATTCTATGATTACTATCTAGCTTGTTCTCATAATATTCATCCATGCAGCCTCTCTTTTTGGGGGAAAGTGGAGTTGGTCAGCTGGTTGAGATTACCAAGGTGAAATCTTGTATGGCATCTTAAACTGTTTTCTCGGCGACCTGTTTTCTTTAAAATGACATGTTCAGTCATAGTTGGGTACTCCAACAAAGGAAGAGATCAAGTGCATGAATCGAATTACAGGGAGTTCAAGTTCCCGCAACTTAAGGCCTCACCCGTGGCACACTTCATATTATGTCTGTCGTACAAAACTGATGCAGTGGTTGTTTGGTCCGCATTTTTAACTGCTTCAGTTTGGTGCACAATTTCGGGACATGGAGAGCTGTAACATCGACCGTCAGGCTGTTAAAATGTGAAAATAAAATAAAAATTGACATACAGAATGGGAAGTCATCTGTGTGTCGTAATATAAGCTCAGTGACAAAATTAAACCACATATATTTTCTCTCTGTTACCTTAACCTTTTTGTCATCCTGATTATCTGGGTTTGTTTTCCTTGTACTCACAGTATATGCCCACAAGGTTATACCAGGTGCACAAGAATTCGACAACATTCAGCATCTTCAGGGTCATTTCATGGGCTTCAGACAAAGCTCACAGTTGATCCAATGGCTGATCGTTCAGAGACGCGGGAGAGGATGTAGTTCATTTCATGTTCAGGTCAGGTAACACAACAGGGTGTGCGGATGGAATCAGTATCTCAGAAACTAGGACCTGAAACAGTTTATGAAATTGAAATGCAACATGGTGCTCCTTGACAGGTCGACAGGCCCCGATCCAGCTGCGATGAGATTGAAACGGCCGGAGGCACAACAGGAAGCGCAAAGCACGTAATAGCAGGCAGGTTACGCTTTTGTCGTGCGCTCACGTAAACCATCCGTGTTCAGCAAACATGCATGTTAAGAACTGAGATCGACATGTGCATCCTCCACACATGCACGCATGACGCATGGCATGCCACCAATTCATCACCACGTACGTTCAAACAGTTTCAAACTAATTTCGGACGAATTTTCCACTCCTGTTTCACAAAGCCTCGTAGGCAGGAAATTGTCATGGTCCCGAGGGGTAGCTATGTACCAACTGAAAACGACGGTATGCTACATACTGTACATCAGTCCACTCCGAAAGACATTTTATCGACAACGAACCAGGAAATATCTTCCTGTTACTCTTTTGGAGATGACAATTCCTCCTTCTCAAGAGGTAGTATAGCTCAGTTTTTCGCAAAAATTCCTTTTGACTCTTGACATCCAGTGCTCCCTTTATTTGTTTATAAAAAATATATAAAACCCAGATTTATGATTGTGCTCATATGAGTAGGGTGTGCGTGTGTGTGAGTCCATAGAGATGAGTGTATGCGTGTATTTGTGAGCGTCCGCGTTTGTCATTGTGTTTTGAAAAAAAAAAATCTGAAAGATGCTAGATGTAGTCAAAATCGCAGCGGTATATTCCTTTAACTCTAGGCTACATATAAAATGATAATTCTTATAAATTTTGTTGTTTGAAAATATTTACCATTCACTTACTCAGATTCATACTTTTTCATTTTTGTGAACATCATAATACAAAATATTTAAAGTGAGATTTAGCACGTTTATAGGATATATCAGTGAATACATATAGAAAAAACTTCACATTTTTTTAAACTTGTAAATATGAATTTTGAACTTTAAAAAATAAAGAGAGCACTGGATTTCAAGAACCAAAAATGTAAGTTTCGACATACATGTACTTGACAAAAAAATAATGCATTCGACTTCTTCAGAATTTCGTGCCGCTAAAATGGTTGGATCGAGATCCAAAGGTATCTATCCTAGTGCATGTCCTCGAGGTTTTTAGCATTCGTTCAAGTGGAAGCTATATTATTAGATCATATTCAAAACATGTTATGATTATATCACTTTTTTTTTGAACTTAGTATACTGCATGTATTCAACAAAATACATCAAGGAATACAACACACAGTACACGGCAAGTGGGCCCCAAGCCCCAGCACAACAGCAGAAAAGCCCACAGAAACCAGGAAATTACAACAAGGTCCCCAGGACCCTCTGCTGAGCACGCCGCCGGTCCGTCACCTCTGCTCCACCGCCGAAGACGCCGGAGAAGAAGCCGACCACCGCCAACCTTGGAACGAGGCGAAGCTCTACTCATGTAGTCGGCCGCAGAATCCACCCGAAGCACAGCGACGAGATCTGACACAATGAAAGAACACGGCCAAGCCACCACCTCCTCCAAACCGCCACTCCAACTCCGGCCACCCTGCGCCGGAGTCCAGCAGGCACCACCGCAGTCTCCAGCACTTACCTCACGATCCCACGTCGCCGTAGGAGAAGACGACGACGCCGCGACAGCAGGGACGGAGGACGGGGACCCCACGAAAAGCACTCGCCGGCGCCGCCGCGACGAGCACGAGATCCTCGAGACCAAACACGCCGCAGATCCTCGCCGGAGGCGGAGAAGGACAGGAACTACAACACCAAAACGCCACCTCCAGCACCGCCACGCCCTCCTCAACGCCGATGGCCGGAGCACCTAAACGCCACCCTATATGCAGCAGACACCAGATCCAGGGTTCCCCCACCCTCCCGCCGCCAGAGCGGCCGGCGGAGGGAGAGGGAACCGCGAGATCGCCGGGAATCGCCTCCGCGGTCGCTTTTACTGTAGAAGGGGAAGAAAGAGACGGGTCGGGGTTGCTGGTTGATTATATCACTTTTGTATTGTATAATTGATCATCTCATGTTTTCTAATTTTTGATCAAATTTAATCATGACTTGTATTCTGAAATCTGCGCTGTTCTCTGCGCGGCTGGCCACGCCGACTGCCATTCGTGCCCGTTCCTGGTGGCTTTCGTGTTCAGTCACCAGGTCGATTTCATCACCTACGCCTGCGTCTACTCGTCCGCGACGGGTGCCTGGGGTGAGATCACATCGATTAATTCGCAAAGTCAATTAATCAGTGCAAAACCGACGGCTCTGGTTGGAAACATACTCTACTGGCTCTTGGATAACCATAGTATAATTGAGTTTGATTTGGATAAGAATAGCTTGGGTTTCGTCGAGGAGGTGCCACGTCTCTACGATCAGATAATCATCATGCCAGCACAGGATGGAGTTCTTGGTTTTGCTGGAGTGGAAGGATTCAGTCTCCATTTGTGGTCAAGGGTTGCTGGCATTGATGGTGTGGTAACATGGACAAATCATAGGGTCATTGACATGGAGAAGCTTCTTGCGCCAGAAGTAGTGGCGGCGCTTATGGTTCAGGAACTTGGGGTGGAGCCAATTGGCTATGCTGAAGATGCTAATGTTATCTTCATTGATGTGTATCCTAGCATTTACATGATCCATCTCAAGTCCATGAAGATCGAGGAGGTGTCAGAGAAAAGGATCGGCAGTCACATTTTTCCTTACACTGCTTTTTATGCCCCAGGTACCGCCATTATTTTTCCGATATCGCAGACTTCATTTTAATAATCCAAACTGTACTCTCTGCCTTGTTAATGCTTTCATATATATATTAATATATGAGCCGTAGTTCATTACAGATGACACATTTTCATAAAATTTGGATCTAAATGGTCAGGATTGTGTTTATTGCAAGAGTGTGGGCTTGTAGATGTAGTCAACATGGCACTGAAAAAGGTGATAAACATACACCTTAGGAACAATATATGTGTATCCTGGCACCGATTTATAACTATTCTATCCCTTTTGCCTTCGATAATATAATCTAACTAACACGAGTGTTAAAATATAAGGAACAAAGTGACCAATAGCGTGTCTTTGTTTTAAGTTGCATATTGTAATGACAACCAATTAGTGAGTCAATGCTGAACTCTTTTCTCTTTCAGTTCAAGATACTGGCTTCTGTTGTCTAGATTGTGCCTAGTCAATAGCATGGGCTTCATGTCATGTTGGGATCCAGGGTGGTACCTCTTTCTTAATTCTGTGGCCAGCATCCTTTGTTCCAGATGGTGGGAAGAGGCATCCCTTCTGTTATTTCTGAAATGGATCGTGCACACAAAACTTAAATATAACTTTATGCTCTTTAATAGTGAACACGCTTACATCAAACAGTTATGTTTCCTGTCAAACAAATTACTGAATATTGCATCCTTTGTTCTAAGGTTGATGGTCTGCAAGTGTCTTGATGAATCATTTAATCTTGTGTTACACGTCATTCATTCAATTTTTCTTCTGTTATAGCAAAAGCAAGCATTTTGTGCGAGCTGAGATATATAACAGTGGCTTAATTGAAGTGTCGCCATCTCTTACCAATTGTTTTCTTGCCCAAAATTTGGCTTTGGTTTATTGACTTATTTTTCTCATAGGAATTACCACTGGTTCTGGAGATGATGGAGCTAAGCTGCTGAACAACAGCTGAAATGATTGTACATCGGCAGAGATGTTCGTTAAAGAGGTGATGTGACGTTTCTTTTACTGTATTTCATTGTTTTGCTTGCATGGCTTGACAATTCTGCGGTGCATATATATGTTTGTAAAGCAACGAGTCGATATTCTCTGCAGTTTTATATTAAGAAGCTGCCGTGCTATAAAGCTTGAACTTTAAACAATGTGCTTTAGCTATGTTTCTCTAGCCCTTAATGACTACATCTCTCAGATCGACCTTATTTGGCTTTTCTCTTGGAGCTGTGAAACACTTGCTCCTGGATCTGCATACTTGATAGTTCATTGTGCCGATGTGGTACCACAATGCAATTTTATATCGATCATTCTTCAGTATCCTTTAGATGACCAATCTTCATCGTTCATGAGCTGGAGTCTGGACATGTAGTAGAAACGTTTTCCTTGTGCTGTTTGAACTTGCGCATCACTTTTTTCCTCTAAATTTCGCCCCTCAGAGTAGCCAAAATGGGCCCCGTCGAATAGATTGCTTGCTCTGCAGTGCAGGCATCTGGGCTATGTTCTTTGTTGCCGTGGCGCCCAACTTACCAATTATCATGCAGGCCGCTCAATCTCTTGCCCCTTGATACCATCGATGTTAGGGCTGTAAACAAACTTGGACTGCCAACGTGGCAACTAAATTTAGTGACGAAGTAATTACGGGCCGTCAACTTTAGTGGTTTCTATCCGTAGATGCTTGGTAAGGTCAATTTACGTCCTTGTGTCAAATATTGGTGACGAGAGGAGACCGCTCAAGTTTTGGTTGAGCTTTGTTCTTGCATTTGTGCCTTTAGTCGTCATGCCACACCTAGTCTTCGTTTCTACTCCCCTCGTTCATTATTATAAGATGTTTTAGTTTTTTTTATTGAAAATGCATGTATTTAAAATTTTAAATGCGTTTCAGTGTGTAGGTTCACTCATTTTGGTCCGTATCTAGTCCACATTGAAATATCTAAAACATATTATAATAGTGAACAAACAGAGTAGATAATATGGCTTGTGCGCATGCATGTTACATCATGTTTTCCCGAGAGGGCATCCCTGATCCAGGACATTGTTAAGAGGTGATCTGGTTTCCAGTGGCTTAATTGAAGTGTCACCATCTCTTACCAGTAGTTTTTGTGCCCACAACTTGGTATTGGTTAATTGACTCATCTTTTCATAGGAATTACCACTGGTTGTGGAGATGGTTGAGCCGAGCTGTTGAGCAACAACTGAGATGATTGTGCTTTCACATCCATGGAGACGCTTTGTTCGTTGAAGTGATGATGTGGTGTTTCTCCTACTGCATTTCTAGTGTTTTTTCTCACATGGATACAGTTTTGCGGTGTATATGTTTGTAAAGCAAAGGGTCGATATTCTCTGCAGTGGTATATTAAGAAACTGCGGAATAGGGTTTAGCTCTCTTGAAGCCGAAAGCATAGCTAGAAATCAGATGTTTCTTCATTAGGCCTCACCACTGTTGTTCGCATGATATACCCCTGTAGTATAGCACCGATGCACATGAGTGGTAAGCGGTAACACAATGCTCACCTCTTTCTACTAAGATAGAACATTTTTTGTGTGTGTGAAAGAGATATAACATGTTAACTGATAGAAACTGTTTTCCTTGTGTTGTTTGAACCTGCTCATGCCTCCTTTCCTCTGAATTTTGCCCGTGAGAGTAGCCAAAATCGGCTCCCCTGATGAGATATTGCTTGTGATGCAGTGCAGGCACCTAGATTATCTTCATCGCCGAGACACACAGCTTACTCATGCATTGCCGTGTTGACGCCGTCAGTGTCAGGCGCTCAGTGTGGCTGTAAACAAGCTACTTCTACTGCCAGTCGTGGCATCAACTTGCGGAACGTGGAGCCGCGCGAGTGGCGCAGTGGCTGGTGCTGGCGGTGGCCGCCCAGCCCGCCCGAGTTCGATCCCCGGATCGTTCGGGTGGCTCATCAGGGATTTAGCAGCCAGGCACTGGCTTGCTCCCGAGAATAATCTCTACTGCCTCACGTCTATGCGCCACAGGCGAGATCGACGTGCTCGTCGGTCACCGAAGTACTAGTCTTCGGCCAAGTCTCTCAGGACGTAGTTCTGGATTATAGGGTGTAGGTCTAGTTTAGACACATAGGTGGGGTGTGTGTGTGTGGTGTGCGTGTGATGTGTGTCCGAACAGGTGCTACAACTTGTAATCCCAGAGAGGCTCTCAAAAAAAAAAAATTGCGGAACGTGACGGAATTGATCACGTGCTGTCATCTTCAGTGATTTCTATAGATTTGACCCAGATGCAATGGCGCTTTGTAAAATTTACTTCGTTATGTGAAGTATTGTACTTTACTGTTTGTACCTTCCAGCTGGAATTGACATATCTGAATTGATTCTCGTTCGACCAAGACTTGGCAAAACTTTATAACCTGGGCATGATATATCTGCCTCCTGCAGTGCAGCGCATTGGTCAAATTGCACGCTTGAAGCGCGCTCTTCAATTGTGCTGGAGTATATGTCAAGTCAAGAATCAACATTATTTTTTGTTTTGAACTTGTCGAGTCCAGATCACTTCGTATAGAACGAAATACAGTTCGCGTGCAAGTGGCGAGCAAGCGAACATGCAAGTACACACAATTTTTTGATCTTCCGGTGATTTTATAACACAGTACTTATCATCAGATAAGGATATCCTGCAAGATCAAGTGGTTTATAGTTAATGTAAATATTCCAAATAACGGAGTAATAATTCTTTTATGATGGTAACAAATCGAGCACGGTGTTTATAGTTGCTGGCGGCGTCGTTAGAGAGGCTGGGCGTAGCCGGTATTATCTTTATATTTATATGTTGGACTTTATAAAAAAATGTGCATATCTTGGGAAAGAGAAGTAAGTCAAATAAGTCCTGGAAGATCAAATATAAAGAAAATCAGACCTTCCCCTCCCCTCCCTCCTGCTACAGTGCCTGCGAGAGGCGAAAAGGGCGACTCGGGTTTCGCTTCCTTCTCTCGCCGGAGTCGGGGCAGATCTCCGCCGCCCCTCGCCGCTGCGGCGGTGGGGGTGGGTGGGGGTCTCGTCCCCGGTCTCCCGGCGTGTAGTTAGGGTAGGTTTTAGTCCCCTCGGCGGCGTCTCTGGGAGGGTCTCGCCGTCGATAGGGGTAGCTAGGTGCGGCCTCCTTCCTCTCCCCTGCTGGCGACGGCGGGTGGTGGCCGGTTTTGTGTCGCCGTTCTTCGGATCTGGCGTCTTGTTTCTTGCGGATCTGTGGATCCGGCGAGGTTGCCTCCCCCGAGTGGATGCCGTGGCGGCGCCGGCGTCTGCACTCTTCGGGGTCTTTGTCCCTCTCCTCTGGCGTCGGCGGGCCTCCTTCTGCGGCGGCTCTGGGAGGTGGAGGTGGTCGTTCCGGGTAAGCTCCTCTGGCGTCCTCTCCGTCTGGCCATGGTGGCAAAGGGAGTTCGAGGTGGAGGAGCTTCTTCCGTTTTTGGTTGGCGCGGTGGTGGTGGTGGCTCTCTGCGGTGGCTTTGCTCCGGCCGGCCGAGGCGGCGAGGGGAGCGGTCGCCGTGGGAGCGGGTGTGCGGGTCGGCTGGTCTGGCTGCTCCGGGGACGGCGGGAAGATCGGTGGTTTGTGGTTGCAGGTACTTGGCTGTGCTCGTTCAACGCTTTGGGTGTCCGTCGCGGCGCGGCGGCCGGTGTTGCAGCCTTCTTCAACGTCGGAGGTGCTTGCTCCCCTGGGCTTGGTGGTACGGCGTTCTCCGGCGGCGGCTAGTTGCTGGGTGTGTTGGGTGGAGCCGCTGGTGTTCTTTCCCTTCTTCTGAGGTGTTTTGTGTAAGTTGCCTGGGTCTGGTTGTAAATCTTGGGTCTTTCTGGACCTGGTTGTAATTTGCCTGAGCTCCTTAATATATGTGGCGGTTCCTGTTCAAAAAAAAAAAAAAAAAAAAAAAAAAAAAAAAAAAAAAAAGAAGTAAGTCAAATAAATAAGAAAGACAAAGATAAGTTGGTGCGAATTGTTTTTTAGTTTGGCCTAAAAATTCCATCTTTCCGCCCCTGAGTATCCCCAAATGTCCCTTCCACACACCACCACCAAGCCTGAAGCCTTCCTCTCCCGGATCTCGCCAGACAATTTGTTGGTGTGACAAATTCAACACCCAATGTTGTCGATATTTTTTATCAGAACTTTTTGTCACTTTTATGTTGAGTTTTCAAATTTAGGAGTACCGGGAGTATATATGATACATTCTCTGCGAAAAATAATTAAACTAAATGTGTTATTTGCGAAAACTACTAGATGTATCCTGGATTTTTTTTACCTTCATGTTTTCATTTAAAACAATCTGAAGGAAATATACGCATAACTAGCACAATCTACCATGTAGGTATACATTTTTATTAAATTTTGTATTCATGTGTGACCTACACACAAAAAAAAATGTGAAGAGGAAAAAAATTATACCTACTTAGATCTGTAATATTTGTGTAGCCCAAGTATTTTTAACCAAACTTTGCATGTCTACAGAAATCATCTCTATGTATCTTTGTAAAATATTCCTAAGTTTATTTGAAACTTTTAAATATGGAGTGTGATTTTTGAAAATTCCGGTGTCACGTGTTCTCTGTGCCATCTTTTTATGCAGGCGAAACGCGATGCAAAATCCTGGTCACAGAACCGAAGGAATTCACTCGAAGTCGGCCCATGAGTTGGCGCGAAAATCCTCTCATTTCCCGCGAGTTGCCCCTGAAAAGCTAGATTCACTGTTAAAAAAACTCGATACCGAATTTTCCCCGACCAGACAGGCCAAATCCTCGCGCCGCATCTCCCTCGCCAGCCATGGAGGCGGCGGCAGTGGCGGCCTCGGCTGCTGCAGCGGCTGCCAAGGAGGCGGCACTGCCCGCTTCGGTTGCGGCGGCGGCTACTGCCCAGGACGCGGCTGCGGCGGCGGCAGTTTGATTTAGGGTTGCGTGGGGCAAAGGCTCCACATATCTCTATTATATATAGGACCAACAATTACATACGGATTACAATATGTACACGTATACAACAAGGAAACCTAGACCGTCTAACACTCCCCCTCAATCTGAACGTCTATTACATACAAGATTCAGATTGGACAGAAATCGGTCTAGCATCTGTCGAGTGGCTGGTTTAGTGAACACATCAGCCAGTTGGTCATTAGTAGAGATAAATCTGACATCAAGACATCCAGAAGCAACGCGCTCTCGCACAAAATGAAAATCAATCTCAATGTGCTTCGTCCGTGCATGAAAGACTGGATTAGCCGTCAGATATGTAGCCCCAAGATTATCACACCATAGAATGGGAGTGCGCTGCTGAGAAACTCCAAGCTCCTGGAGTAAGGATTCCACCCATATAGCTTCAGCAGCTCCATTTGCCAATGCCTTGTATTCTGCCTCGGTACTAGATCTCGAGACTGTAGGTTGTTTCTTCGAACTCCACGAAATGAGGTTCGGACCAACAAACACAGCAAATCCGCTCGTGGAGCGACGATCATCAGGGCATCCAGCCCAATCGGCATCGGTGAAAATGCTAACACCGGTGAGAGATGACTTACGAAACTGCAGTCCTGTATCCAGTGTCCCTTTGACATATCGCAAGATTCGCTTAACTGCTTCCCAATGAACATCAGTGGGCTGCGACAGAAACTGACATACTTTGTTCACAGCAAAGGACAAATCAGGACGGGTAAGTGTCAAGTATTGCAAACCTCCCACAACACTTCGGTACCGGAAAGCATCATCAGTACCCAAAAGTATCCCTGCCTCGCGAGTAAGGCGATCGGTGGTGGCTAGCGGTGTAGGAGTGGACTTACAATTCTCCATGCTTACTCTGTGAAGAAGATCAAGTGCATACTTGCGCTGAGTGAGAACCATGCCCCCTGAATTGCAGGACGCTTCTAGACCAAGAAAATACGCAAGAGGCCCGAGATCTTTAATCGGAAACTTCTCAGAGAGAGAGAGCGAACAAGACCATCAACTGCTCCTGGACTCGAACCGGCAATCACGATGTCATCAACATAGACGAGCATAAAAATCTGAACTCCATCGCGAGAGAAGATGAACAAAGACGTATCTGCTTTGGACGCGACAAAGCCAAGCTGTGAAAGCAGAGAACTCAACCGAGCGTACCAGGCACGAGGAGACTGTTTGAGACCATAGAGAGCTCGCTGCAGCTTGCACACATAAGAGGGGTACCGATCATCCTCAAAGCCAGGTGGTTGCTGCATATAGACATCCTCAGATAAGAAACCATGGAGGAAAGCATTGCTGACATCAATCTGCCGAAGAGTCCATCCACGAGAGACCGCAAGAGAGAGCACGAGACGAACTGTGGCTGGCTTCACAACCGGACTGAACGTCTCACCATAGTCAATGCCGTGTTGCTGAGTGAACCCTCGAGCAACCAAACGAGCCTTGTACTTGTCAACGGAACCATCAGGACGTTGCTTGGTCTTAAACACCCATTTGCTGCCAACGATATTGACTCCAGGCGGCCGAGGAACTAGAACCCAAGTATTGGTCTGACGAAGAGCAGTGAACTCATCAGACATCGCCCGATGCCAGGCAGGCTCCCGAAGAGCATCACGATGTGACGTAGGAGTTACCGCAAAGAAGGCGCGCCGTCGAGGATCATAACGCACTGTCCCATCAGTGGGCCGCAGTGGACGACGAGTACCATCACGCAATCGGGTGACCATCGTGTGGGCAGGCACAGGTGGCGGCGCAGGCGACGGCGAAGCATCAGCCGAGGGCGACGACGGCGAAGCATCAGCCGAGGGCGACGCGGCCGGGGACGTCCGAGGTGTCCCGGCGAGTGGCGACGCGAGCTGAGGCGACGAGGGCGAGGCCGGCCCACCAGGCGAAGCTGGGCCTGGCGATGGTGGCCCATCGGACGAAGACGAGGCTGGTGCAGCGGGGTCCGTGCGCGCATGCACGTCGGCCGCAGCCTGGCCATGCACGTCGATCAGCGACGTGAGATCCTGCACAGATGGAACATCGCTTTGGGCAGGCAGGTCAGTGGACAAATAAGACAGGTCGTAATTTCGCCTAGGTACATCCGTAGCCGGTTCATCCGATGGAAAAGAGATAGCTTTCTCAAGAGTGGACACATCAACGGTGACACCGGGAGTGGAGTAAGGGAAAACAGATTCATCGAAGATGACATCGCGAGATATATAAATGCGTCCAGTGGTGCGGTCTAAACACTTATACCCCTTATGCATAGGACTGTAGCCTAAGAAAACACACATTTTAGAACGGAAAGCCAACTTATGTGTGTTGTATTTACGCAAGCTAGGCCAGCACGCGCAGCCAAACGTTCGTAGGAACGAGTAATTCGGTTCCACCTTGAGAAGCCGATGAAGGGGTGTGTCATTACTAAGAACAGGAGTAGGCATCCGGTTAATAAGATAGCAGGCGGTGAGAAAAGCTTCATCCCAAAACCGTAATGGAAGGGACGAATGAGCGAGTAGAGCAAGACCTGTTTCGACCAAATGTCGATGTTTGCGTTCAGCAATGCCGTTCTGCTGAGAGGTGTGAGGACAAGACACACGATGGGATATGCCCGTATGCTGAAAATAGCGATGCAGCTTATGGTACTCGCCGCCCCAATCCGACTGGACGGTTTTAATCTTGGTGTTCAAAAGACGCTCAACATGAGCCTGAAAGGCATAGAAAACTTGCTCAACATCAGATTTGTGCTTGAGAAGATAAATCCAACAAAAACGGGAGTAGTCGTCAATAAAACTAACATAGTACTTATACCCCCCGAAGAGGAAATAGCCGGGCCCCAAACATCGGAATGAATTAATTCAAGTGGCATAGTAGAAACACGATGAGAGGCATGATACGATAATTGACGACTTTTAGCACACTGACAGGCATCACAAACTAAAGACTGATTGTCTGAAGAACACTTAAGATTGTTTTGTTTGACTATAGACTGAACTACATTATTCCCCCAGTTCTTGCATGGCGAGATGACGAAGACGGCGCCCGATGGAAAGGAACGGGGTAGAGCCCACCACAACTACTGCCTTGAAGAAGAGTTCTCCGCGTGGCCTTGTCCTTAACAAGGAAGAAATCACGATGAAATTCAACGAAAACATCATTATCGGAGACAAGACGATATACTGACAAGAGATACTTGCTAATGCGCGGAACATGAAGGACATTGTTCAAACGAAGAGATGAACCGGCTAAATGCGAATGACCAATATGCGAAATAGACAAACCTGCACCATTAGCCACTTGCACGTGATCCTTCCCGCCATAGCGCTCATAGACGTGGAGTCGTTCCAGATCACTCGTCAGGTGATCCGTAGCTCCAGTGTCTATGTGCCAGTGAGGTTGATCGCTGGAGGAGGTGGATGCCATGTTTCCGGAGGGGTTGGAGTTGCGATCATCACGATCCAAGAACTTGCGGCAGGCAGTTGCCTCATGCCCCCAGTTCTTGCAGAGTTGGCACTTAGGGCCCCACTTGCGGCCATTGCCGCCTCCACCTCCGTTGCGGCCATTGCCGCCTCCACCTCCATTGCGGCCGTTGCCGCCCTGCCCCTAGCCGTGCGGAGAGTTCCCGCCAGCGGGGCGACCACCACTCGGGCCACCGTTCGGGTGCCCGTTGTCATGCATGCGGCCGGGATTGTTGGTGTAGACCGGCCGTGATGCGGCGTTAGCCGAAGAGGACCACTCCTCGGTTTCAGCTTGCTGCGACAACTGAAGCGCTTCATAGTTCAGGACCATGGAATAAAACGCAGGAACACTCACCGGGGCTGCCACAACCGAGAGGGAGGCGGCGATGGGGTTGTAGGCCGACCCCAGACCGGTGAGCATGTAGTCGATGACCTCGTCATCGTGCAGCGGCGACCCGGCAGCGGCCATGGTGTCGGCCAAAGCCCGCACCTTGTTCATATACTCGCTTGCCGTCATGTCGTTCTTCCTCAACGCTTGGATTTGGCATCGCGTGTGCCGGATCCCGGCAGCGTTCTGCGCGCTGTACATGGCGTGGATGGCAGCCCACGCCGCAGCCGCAGTCTTGCAGTTGATAAGCTGCATAGCGATCCCCTCCGCCATGGAGGAGACGAGCAACCCGAGGACCTTCTGATCCTGCGTCCACCACCGGAGATACTCGGGGTTG
Source organism: Poa pratensis (assembly GCA_947311845.1). Classification (NCBI taxonomy): domain Eukaryota; kingdom Viridiplantae; phylum Streptophyta; class Magnoliopsida; order Poales; family Poaceae; genus Poa; species Poa pratensis. The sequence goes on from CAMZMU010000112.1 coordinate 30,907,822, forward strand.
GGAACGGTGCGAGCGGCGGTACCCGTTCCTTCTAGGATCGTTTCCGCCGGAGCTTTCGTGGAGCCGTCGAGGTAGCCGTGAAGAGAGGCGCCAGAGAGGTTGGTGAAGGCGAGCATGCGCCATAGAGGGAAGTTTGCGCCCTCGAGGCGTACGCCAATGGGGATGACGGCGGGAGCGAGGGAAGACGGCGCAGAGGCTACGGGAGGCGCTCCCAGCGTGTCGACATGGTTGATGAGGGCCATGGAGGCGGCGGCGATTGGCTAAGAGGCGGCGATCGGTTTCGAGGCGGCGGCGGCGGCGGGCAGGACGAGGCTCTGATACCAAGTTTGATTTAGGGTTGCGTGGCGCAAAGCCTCCATATATCTCTATTATATATAGGACCAACAATTACATACGGATTACATCCATCTCGTCGACGACCAAGATCCGCCGGGGAGCGGAAATGACGATGATGGGGATCTCATCGTTGACCAGGATGGTCCACCGGAGATCACCCGCCTCCCCGACGCTGTCCCCGCCGGCATCGTCTCGTTTCTCCCCGCCAATGAAGGTGTCCGCACACAGACCGTCTCTCGCCAGAGCTCGACTCCCCTTAACCTCGTGACGGACTTGAGCAAGGGCCACAAGGGTGCAGGGGAGGCGGCGGCGGCATTGCAAGCTTTCAAGAAGCGTAAGTTCCATCTCCTCGAGGATGAAGATTCACCAACGATTGGAAACTTGGGTGATGGGGATTTCATCAGCCGCCTCCCCACCACTCTCCTCTGTAGCATCGTCTCTCTTCTCCCAATCAAGGAAGCTGCCCGTACACAGGTCCTCTCTCGCCGGTGGCGTCCGCTCTGGCGCTCTGCTCCTCTCAACCTCGTGGCGGACCGAGAACTGAAGAGCAACGACCAGATGGCGATCGACTTGATTCCAAAGATTCTCTCTGAGCATCCTGGCCCTGCACGGCGCCTCTCCTTGAGCTTCTCCTACGGCCTATCTATTAGGGACTGTTCTGACAAGGTGGAAGGCTGGCTTAGTTCCCAAGCTCTGGAAAACCTACATGAGTTGGAGCTCATCTACGATAGCTGGTTCAGTGATTGGAACAAGCTGTACCCGCTGCCATCAACGGCCTACCGCTTCGCGCCCACACTCCGCGTCGCCAAATTTTGTCGCTGCCGTATCCCCAACTTGATTGTGTCACTGTCTCTGAAATTTCCTTGCCTCAAGCAGCTGACCCTAAATGGAGTCACCATCTCCGAGGATGCTCTTAATAGCATTTTCTCTGGCTGCACTTCCTTGGAAAGCCTTGAGCTGAGAGATAACTTTGGCATTGGTCGCCTTTGCATCATATCCCAAACTCTTAAGAGCTTAGGCTTTTCCGCTAACCGGATAAGGGGAGGTGTATTCTTACACGAGTTGGTCATTGAGGACGCCCCATGCCTTGAGAGATTTCTACCACTTGATCCAAAGGAAGGTCCAGCGACCATACGAATAATCTCGGCGCCTAAACTGAAGATAATGGGTCTGCTCTCTGACGACATACCAGAAGTTCACTTTGGAACCACATTTTCGAGGTAGCAGCGCCTTCATCCGTTGCTCCTTCAGCATTCCTATATGCAGGCTATTAACTTTATTGGCACGAGTTTTATATTTCTGCAGAAAATGATTGTTGTTGGCTTGACAACCAAAATGCACACCGTGAGGATTTTGGCTCTCGGCTCTGGTGGCCCTAATCTGGATGCAGTGGTTAACTTCCTCAAGTGCTTCCCCTGCTTGGAGAAGCTGTATGTCATCGTGAGTGTAAAACATAGTTTCTTGCTTTCGATGTCAAAATGAGCATTTCAGTTTGCGTGAAATGTAGCCAGATACTATTTTGCTACCTATTGGCAACTTCTTCTGTAATATTTGTTCTCTCTTTCTCCAGTTGCAGTCACCCTCGCGATGGATAGATACTGATAATGTTCGGAAGTATAACCTACTGAACCGAATTGAATGCCTTGAATTGCATCTAAAAAAGGTGGTGCTGAAGAATTATGACGGTATCAAGAGTTTGTCGATTGACTTCACCAAATTCTTTGTTTTGAATGCGAAAGTGCTGAAGGAAATGAAAATCACATTACCTTACCACCGCCAACACAAGTGGTTCGCTGAACAACGCTTGCTGCTACGGATCAAAGATAGAGCCTCTCGGGATGCTCGAATTGAACTGAAATGTGGTACCAAGGAATATTTCACATCGCATACCCATGATTTATCAATGGCTGACCCCTTTGACATGCCCTCTCAAGGATGCTTCAAGTGTAGTTTACGCCCATTTTGAAGATCTTCTGCCCAAGGCCCAACTTTTATGTTGCTGCTTTTGTTTCTTGCCAAATGTTGTCTCAGACTTCTGGTTCTAATGCTCCAAGAAAGGATCTACTTCATTTAGTGAAGGAAATGTTTTGTAGCCTACTCAGGATTCTACCAGGGCTGAGGAGGTAGTATCTAGGCTCAAGCTACAAATCTGTAATTTGATGCTTGAAGGGTTCGTCATTAGTTAATTTTATGTTCTATTGTGCTTGAATGCTAGTTGAAATCTGTTATGTTTAGTTGGTTGGCGTAGTCTCTTTGATGCTTGGTCATGTATTGTAACTTGTAAGCTGCTGACACAAGCAGTTACTCTATTTATTTATAAACTGCTTTAGTGAAAAAGGATGCCCTTCATGCCTCTTGTCTCATATATATTCCTTTGCAATTCATGACAAATTTCTTGGAACCTTGTTCCTGCCAGTTTCAGTATATAATGCATCTTTGGTTTATAGAGGTGTTTCCTTACTCACAATTGGAATTTGTTGCCTTATTTATCCTAACTTCTTTCATTCTTATGAATAATAGTATATGCAAAGTTCTAATGCTGTTTTTTTTGGTATACTTACATCTGTAAGGTGGCATAAAAAGGTAATGTTGTTGGCACTTTCGATCGATATACTTTTCTGACCTTGTTCCCACTTTAGTGAAACTTTATTGGATTCAAGCGGACTAATGGATGCTTGGTTATACTATGTCGTTGAATACTTGGAGGGTTGGTCCTTTAGATACTTGAGGAACATACCTGCTCAGTTTGTTAGTTGCGCAGCTATACCATCTCATATTTAGCTACTTGATTGAACATAATTTGTCTTAGGAATGTTCCACAGTTGTGGCTTGTGTAGCAAAGTTCAGTATTTTATTTGTATGTGTGATTCTTTCTTCTCAGTATTCGTTGGGATCACCAGGTTCAGTTCATTAAGGTTGTGCTGTGATAACATATGAAGTTCTTCCTTTCCCGCAGAAATATTTCTTAGGCAGTTGGGCTCATGTAAGCCAAACAAATTCGAATTCAATAAGGTCTGATTCTTAGTGACTAGTATTAAATTTCGTCTTATCAATCTATTTAGATGCGTACTGAACTCTGTCTAGTTTACCTTCAGTAAGCCTGTGCATTTCTGAACTCTGTCTAGTTTACCTTTGGTAAGTGCTACCTGTGCATTTCTGAACTCTGTCTAGTTTACCTTTGGTAAGTGCTACTTGTGCATTTCTGTTTAGGAATCTGTCATGTGTTCCTGTCAATTCTAAAATCGTTGTATTTTCAGCGAAACCATTAATGGGGTTCAATCATGTGAGGCTGTAGTAATAGTTCAGTATAATCGTTTTATTGTCAGCGAAACCATTGATGAATGCAATGCAGGTGCTCCTGCTTTGCCCAATAATCAGTGCAGACCGTCTCAGCTAGTACTTGTAATGGAACTCTGTTTCACCTTTTTTTTTCTATGACTCAAACTTGTGTAGGCGTCTGGTATAGGAATATACCCTTTGTTGGCACTGTCCCATACTGGCCATGCACAAGCAACTACAAGCTGGTATCTTTCCTGAGCTGGCAAACCACACAACGCTTCATAAATTGTAAAACGCGGTTGATAGTAAATCAGCGCTAGTTACCTGAATCGTAATTGGATGGCCGACCAGTTTCTCACTGGATTGGTAATGTGATTTTCATTCTGATGAATTTGGATCTGTTTTCCTTGTACTCACGGTATGTGCAGAAGAATTCTACATCATTTAGTCTGTACAGGTTGCTTCATGGGCTTTGGACAAAGTTCGCAGTTGACTCCCGAGCTCCATTGTTTCCTTTATTTCATGTTTTCTTATAATATTTAGAAATTTCAACATAAAATCTGAAAGATGCTAGACATAGTTAATGACGTAACAGCAAGTTTAATATTAGAGCCAACAGTCGGCTATAAGACATTGCCATGTCATTTATAGCCAACCATATAGCCAACAATTACAATAGTTAGATATGAAAATGTGTTACTTTATCAAGATATGGCCCACCTCTCACTCTAACTAAGTGCCTAGGAGCACGTGCTAGAGCCGCCTCTTGCATTAGAGCCTATTGTTACTTGCTCTTACAAAGATGCCAAATAGCAATACTATATTCCTTTCACTCCAAGCTACATAAAAATGACAAATTTATAAATTTGTAGTTTTGAAAATATGCACTGTTCACTATACTCACATCCAAAAAAAATGTAGCCCAGTTAACCAAATACTTTTAAAGTGATATATAGCAAATTCCCAGGATACATAAGTGAGTACATTTAGAACTTTTCACGTTTTTTTTTGTAAATATGATTTTTTGAAATTTTAAAAGAAAGGGAGCCTTAGAGCTCCAGAGCCAAAAATCTTACATGTACATAACAAAAATAATGCATTCATCTTTTTCGGAATGTCGCGCGCGCTGCTACAATATTTGCATCGAGGGCCAAAGTTACCTCGTGTATGCCATGTGGTACGATGAGAAATGAACCGAGAACGTTGACACCGTCCTTCGCCCCCAAATTCCGAGCTCACCACATCCGCATTGTGGTCAATCTTTTTTTTTTCCAATTGTCACACCCCATGGACGAGTTTGCTGGCGACAACCGCATCACCGATTCGCCGCCACACCTGCCGGACGACTTGAGATCCTCCTGCGCCTCCCACCGGAGTCCATCTTCCAACCTTCGCCTCCAGTGTATCAAACGTGGAGTACAATGGCGCTGTAAAAAAGGGATGGTGGTAGTATAGGCAGTTTGATACACAAATAATAAAATCGACTTCTTTTTTTCAGAATGCCGGGCATCCACACTGGAGGTATCGACAGACGAAAATTAACTATAAGGATAACTAGAAGCTACTATCTCCGTTCCAAAAAATAAAATGTTTTAGCTTTTACGGATTTGGATGTATTCCGTGTTCTAGTGTGTTGATTCACTTATTTTATTCCATATGTAGTTCATATCAAAATATCTTATAATTTGTAATAGAGGAAGTAGGTGGAGATGTGTGGTTTGCAACATTTGTAGCATGTAGACGTATATCATGTGAACAACAGTGGTGAGGCATAATGAAGAAACATCTGATTTTCAGCTATGCTTCGACTTCAGCAGAGCTAAACCATGTTCCTCAGTTTCTTAATATACCACTGCAGAGAATATCGACCCTTTGCTCCTTTGCTTTACAAACATATACGGAGTACACCGCAAAACTGTAGCCATGTGAGAAGAAACACTAGAAATCCAGTTTAGGAGAAACACCACATCATCTCCAAAGCGTCTCCGCGGATGTAAAAGCACGATGGGAGGAAAACACATCTTCCCTCCGCGTCGCTCCCGTGGGCGACGGGAGGGACTCCTTGCTCCGCCGCCCTCCGACCCTCCTCCCGCACCTTCCTCTCCTCGCCGCCGCCGGAGGGCGTCGCCGGCCGAAGGCCGGGCGCTGGCGTCGGCGGGCCTTTCTTCTCTGCTCCCTCGCGCGGGGCGCTCGGCGTGGGCCGAGGGCGCCGGGGTGGGCTTGGGGCGCGGCGGCGCGGTCGTGGCAGCGACGGTGTGGCGACGGGGCATGCCAGTGGAGGCGGCAGCGGATCCAGGAGGCGGCGTTTCCAGGTGATGCGGTGGTTGCTGGTCACGCCCGGGCCGGATTTCGTCCCTACGGTGGTGATGCGCGATGCGCAGCAGCCTTGTGGCGGGGACGACGACGCCGTTCGCCGGAGCCTGTGACGGAGAGGGTCGGGGCGGCACAGCCCAGAGGTGGTGGCTGGTGGAGCTGGCTCACAGCGGCGAGGCCCTAGGCCCAGATCTGGCCCCTTTTGGGCCTGATCTGGGTTGGGCGGGCCTTGCTGCACGTGTAGTTTCGGAGGTTCCCGGTGCATCGGGAGCCCTTCCCCGGGGGAGCCTGAGCGGCGCACGTTAGCGGCGGTTATGCGACGCGACGCCTGTGTGCTTCGATTCATGGGCCGGCCCATTATTTTCACTCGCTCGTATCCGACTGTTTCGCCACTGTTTCGTGCGTTTCGTGTTATATGTGCGACTGCTTCATGTCGACTGTTTCGTGCTACTGCTTCATGATTCGTGTCGACTGTTTTGATGCCGCCACTCGTGTGTACACAGTCTAATACATATTCCATCTCACACAAATATATTTCATTTCAAAAAAGTTTATACATGAAATATGCGTATGTTCACGATTAGGTTCCATTCTCGTGATTGGTTTTGAGTTTCGTGGAATGTAGCTTCTTAATTTAGTACCGAAGTTTTCAATATTTTTAGATGAATTTTGTTAAATTTGTCGCACTCAGTCGACAGTTTGAAAAATCCTTTCACGGGTATATGAGACTCACCGTTTTCCACAACTTTCGTGTTATAACTTTTTCGTTTCAGAAGAGATATGAATAGATCTTGTACGTATGTATGCATTTAGCCTCTTCTTGTTGAGGAACATTTTCGTTTCAACTCCCGTTTTCCATTTTTTTAAATGAACAATTTTCAAATTTGAAACCATTTTTAAATAGGGAATCATTTTAATTCAGAACCATTTTAAATTTGAACCATTTTCAAAATGGAACCATTTTCAAAATCGGAACCATTTCAAAAAAGGAACTATTTTAAAAAAATCGGAGCCATTTTTTTTGGTTCGGAACCATTTTCAAAAAGGAACCATTTTCGAAAAATCGGAACCATTTTCAAAAAATCAGAACCATTTTTTCGGTTCGGAACCATTTTAAAAAAGGAACCATTTTTTTATTCGGAACCATTTAATAAAAAATCGGAACCATTTTTTCGGTTCGAAACCATTTTCAAAAAGGAACCATTTTTTTGGTTCGGAACTATTTTCAAAAAGGAACCATTTTCGAAAAATCGGAACCATTTTTTCGGTTCGAACCATTTTCAAAAAATGGGAACCATGTTTTCGGTTCGGAACCATTTTTTTTTCATTCAGAACCATTTTCAAAAATCAGAACCATTTTTTTGGTTCGGAACCATTTTCAAAAATCGGAACCATTTTTTTGGTTCGGAACCATTTTCAAAAAGGAACAATTTTTTCGATTCGCAACCATTTAAAAAAAGGAATCATTTTCAAAAATCGAAACCATTTTTCGGTTCAAACCATTTTCAAATCGGAACCATTTTTTCGATTCGGAACCATTTTTCGGTTCGAACCATTTTCAAAAAGGAACCATTTTTTCGGTTTGGAACCATTTTAAAAAAGGAACCATTTTTTTGGTTCGGAACCATTTTCAAAAAGGAACTATTTTTTTATTACGGGACCATTTTTAAATTTGAAACCATTTTTTAATTTGGAAACTTTGTCAAAATGGAACCAATTTTCAAATTCGGAACCATTTTTAAATTTGGAACCAGTTTCGCTCGCTGCTTTGACTGTTTCGACTGTTTCGCTCGCACACGCCAAAAAAAATTGGAACCGTTTTTTAAAAAGAACCATTTTAGAAAAAATGGAACATTTTTGAAAATCAGAAAAAAATCGGAACAATTTCAAAAAAGTAACCATTTTCAAAAAATCGGAATCATTTTTTCGGTTCGGAACCATTTTCAAAAAAGAATTTTCTAATTATAAATGGTTCCAAAAAAAATCGGAAACCATTTAAAATTTGGAACCATTTTTAAATTTGAAACAATTTTAAAAAATGAAACAATTATCAAATTTGGAACCATTTTAAATTCGGAACAATTTTCAAAATGGAACAATTTTAAACAATGAACAAATTTCAAATTTAGAACCATTTTTAATTTGGAACCATTTTTTAATTTGGAACCATTTTTAAATTTGGAACCATTTTAAATTTGGAACCATTTTCAAAATGGAACCATTTTCAAAAATGAACTATTTTCGAATTGGGAACCATTTTCAAAGTGGAACCATTTTAAATTTGGATTTTTTTTAATTTGGAACCATTTTAAAAAAGGAACAATTTTTATAATTTGGAACCATTTTCAAAATGGAACCATTTTTAAATTTGAAACCATTGTAAATTCGGAACCATTTTTAAATTTGGAACCATTTCAAATTTGCAACCGTTCTAAAAAATGAACAATTTTCAAGTTTGGATCCATTTTTAATTTGGAACCACTTTAAATTTGGCACCATTTTTAAGTTGGAACCATTTTAAATTTGGAACCATTTTTAAAATTGGAACAATTTTCAAAATGTAACCATTTTGAAATATGATCAATTTTGAAATTTGGAACTATTTTAAATTTGGAACCATTTTAAATTTGCAACCATTTTTAAATTGGAACAATTATCAAAATGGAACCATTTTCAAATTTGGAACCATTCTCAAAATGGAACCATTTTCAAGTTTGGAACCATTTTTAATTTGAAACCATTTTAAATTTGAACCATTTTTACAAATGAAACCATTTTCAAAATGGAACCATTTTAAAATTTGAAACCATTTTCAAAATGGAACCATTTTTATGTTGGAACAATCTTTAGAAATGAACAATTTTAATATTGAGAATCATTTTTAAATTCGGAACCATATTAAATTCGGAACCATTTTTAAAATAAAAAACGAAAAACAAAAACAGAAAAAGAACGAAAAATAAAAAGAAAAACGAAAACAGAAAACAGAAAATAAAGAAAAAGAAACGAAAAAGGAAAAAACAGAAAAGAAAACGAAAACAAAAACAAAAAAAGCGAAAAAAGAAAACGAAAACTGAAAATGAAAAAAGAAAAACAGAAAAAACGAAAAAAGAAAAACAGAAAAGAAAACGAAAAAGAAAAGGGAAACAAAGAAAACGAAAATGACAAAAAAACAACTGAAAATGAAAAAACAAAAAAGAAAAAGGAAACAGAAAAGAAAAAAGAAACATAAAAATCCAGTTGTTAAAAGATGCCTACGAGGTTGTCCTGGAATTCAAGAATGTATTTACCACACATCACAATTGCACATCAAAAGTTAAGAAAAGGTGATCCAATGCATGTCAACATAGGGAGTGCTGCTAGTAAAATGAGTAGCGAGTTACTGAAGATGACGTTAAACACTTAAATCTCACACACTGATTCACACAGATGTCTAAGAATATTATGGGCATGTAATAAGTAGTTAGCCAAAAATCCTCAAACCCAAAGGAAAACCTCATCACACAAAAATCTCAGATACAACACGACCAAAGCCAGGTTTACAAAATTGAACTCATCTCATATATAAGCCGCTTTAACATGTGTACAACGACGGCAATGACAAGAAAGAACGTAACTTAGCAAGCGAAAAAGGAGACATATACACATTTTCATAGTACCAAGTACTAACAGAAACTTTTTGATACCTCTTTAACAAAATTGTATTTCCCACCTTACTCATCTAATGACTTGAATTCCAATACAAAAACACAATAATCAAACTAACATTTTTTCTAACCAGATTTGATAATCTTAAGTTGCACTTTATCAAGTACATACATCAAGCATACGAGTTATTATTTTATTTTTTCCATTGGAAGCATGAAGGTATATGAATGTTCCAGCGGCGACAACAAAAATCTACAAGCAAACATGACGTCTTCCACACCTCTATAGATATGGCGAAAACTCCATTGTGTGCCATGCAAGTCCTTTGCTACGAGCTCTTGAGAAGGCCTGACCTGCTTGTAGTCCTACAAAGATTTGAACACCTGGAAGTGGTCAGATCAGTAATACAAGTGACTATACCATTTTGCAGATTATACTGAAATTATCTTTCCAAGTGCCTCACCAGAGGTGGGAAACAGTCCTCAGCAGCCCGGCGAGGAACAGAGAAACCTCCATGGGTGCTTGTATCAGAGGCAGTGAGCGTCTTGCAGAACATATGCGGTATTCGGGGCTTCTTTTCTCCATCGCCACCTTCCTTCTCGCTTTCTCCCTCTTCTGTTCCACCATCACGGGGGTTTTGCCTGAACATCTGGGCACAAAAGAAGGATAGTTTCATAGACCAGTGACAGTGAATGGCACTTTACCTTATTTCAAACAATGCAACAGAGGATGCAAAATCACAACAGGTGCCGTCGGTCATTAAAATTATAGGTATGGCAGGACAAGGTGTATTCATGATCACATTTACCACGTATTGTTATGTATTCAATGGCATGACAGAAGAATCTTATTCAGAAGGAAAGATGAAAACAGCTAATTATGCAACGACTGGGTAATAGCATGGCATAGTAACTGATACCAAAGTGAACTGTTATGCTGCAAAAGCCAACCATTCACGCACATTTTGAACAAAAAACAATGATGCGATACGATAGTCATCTTCCAGCAGGCTCTCACTGTGAAAATCATACTACGTACAGGTCTCTACTCTGTAGGCTACGCGAACGAAATGCAAATGGAGCAGGGAAAGACAAGCGAGGTGATGGAACAGTCTCCATGAACAGCCGGCCAAACAAAATCCCCAAATGGAAAATGGGAGCAACGCACACCGCGTGCACACCATCGCCGAACAACGCACAGAGCCACCTGAAGGCAGTATCCGCAGCACTCACCTCGGCCTCCGCCACCAGGGCGAGCCGTGCGTACACCTCGTCCGTCGCCGTATCCGCCTGCGCATCATCAGCAAACCCCATTTTCAGAACATCGCCCGAGGAACAGAGAAGCAGAACGAATGACCAGACGCCAGCAAGCTGGCCGCACTCACGCAAAGCTCGACGCCGACGACGCGGCAGAGGACGTGCGGCGGCACGGGAACATGCCCCGCCCCGGCCGGCAGCGGCGCCTCCCCACCACCGGAACCCGTGGCGAGGTGCGCCTGGGGCAGGTACACGACCCTGCTCCCGCGCCGCGGCAGCACCAGCCCCGCCCCGGCGCACGCGTGCCAGAGCTCCCCACTCACCGCCGCCGCCTCCTCCTCCACGGCGTTCAGGTCGATCCCCATCGATCCGCGGTGGGAGGGAAGAAAGAAGAAGGAAGAAGCAGTAGGCACAGGCGAAAAGTGGTCCGGCCCAAAAAACGCTTCGCGAGGGAAGCTTCAGGCGGCGCTCGACTTATGGGGCGCAAACAGGCGGCATATAGGGTTTGCCCCCTTCCCCTGCCCATGGCGTGGATGGGGTGCTGGATCCGGGCCAGGAGGGCCTAGATCCGGTGACCGCCTAGCAATCCCGTTTGTTCGGGTCTGCGGGTGCAACTTGTGGGTGCGTCCTGCTTGTTGTACCCCCGCTGTCTTAGGGCTGTTTAGCTGGTTCTGACCTTATCATGTCCATCCGATGAACATGTCGTCATGACCTCTGTTGCACCGTGGAGGCGACATCCTGGATGCCGGGGTTGTGGCCTCGGAAGGTGGACTGCGCGGGTGACTCTGCGGCGAGTGACGTGACAGTGGTGATGGTCCGCTTCTCGGACCACGTGGGTGGCGAGGAGAAGATGGAGGGAGACCCTGGTGCTGGCGGCGCTTCGGCTATGGCGGCTCCCAGATCGCGCTCTAGAGCCTGGCTCGGAGTCAGTGGGCGGGTCGAGTTACCGACAGTGTGAAGGTTTTCCGAGCGAAAGCTCTGCGCTCTGGCGCCGACGGCGGCGACACATGTGGTGCCGTTACCCTCTTGGGGCGCCGTTGTGGGTACCTTCCACATGTTTGGGTTCCGGGTGAAAACCTTTGTCCGTCGAGACCAGACGGCGGCGGCGACGTTTTTGCGTCGTCGCCTTCTTGGGGGCGTCGTCGTGGAACCTCGGTAGCTTTCGATCTTTTGCCCGAGTCTTCGGTGGCAAGTCCGGTTTCTTTGTTCCTTATTGTTTATCTTTGATCTGCTTTGTAAGAGGGTTTCCCTTCACTTTGTATCGGTTCGGCCGTTGTGGCTTTATTTATAAAGCGGGGCTACGGCCTATTTCGAGATGTAAAAGCACAATCATCTCAGTGGCTCAACAGCTCGGCTCGATCATCTCCACAACCAGTGGTAATTCCTATGAGAAGATGAGTCAATTAACCAATTCCGAATTGTGGGCACGAAAACAACTGGTAAGAGACGGTGACATGCACTTCAACTAAGCCAGTGTTGTGTTTACTGGAAACCAAATCAACTTTTAATAATGTCCTGGATCAGGGATGCCCTCTCGGGAAAACATGATGTAACATGCATGCGCACAAGCCATATTATCTACTCTCTTTGTTCACTATTATAAGATGTTTTAGATATTTCACTGTGGACACACACTGAAACGCATTTAGATACATGCATTTTCAATAAGAAAACTAAAACATCTTATAATAGTGAACGGAGGGAGTAAAAACGAAGATAAGGTGTGGCATGACGACTAAAGGCACACATGCACAAACAGAGCTCAACCAAAACTTGAGCCGGCTCTTCTCGTCACCTATAATTCGCATAATGACGTAAATTGATCTTACCAAGCATCTATAGATAGAAACCACTAAGGTCGACAGCTCTTAATTGCTTCGTCACTAAATTTAATTGGCATGTTGGCAATACAAGTTTGTTTACATCCACATTTTAACGCCTAACGGGCAAGAGATTGAGCGGCCTGCATGATAAGTTGGGTGACACGGCGACAAAGAACACAGCCCAGGTACCTGCACTGCACAGCAAGCAATCTCATCAAATTTTGGCTACTCGTGAGGGGCGAAATTCAGAGGAAAAAAGTTATGCGCAAGTTCAAAAAGCACACGGAAAACGTTTCTACTACATGTCCAGACTCCGGCTCATGACTGATGCAGATGGGTCGTCAAAGGATACTGAAGAATGATCGATATAAAATTGCATTGTGGCACCACATCGGCACAATGACCTATCAAGTGTGCAGATCCAGGAGGAAGTGTTTCACAGCTCCAAGAGAAAAGCCAAATAAGGTCGATCTGAGAGATGTAGTCATTAAGGGCTAGAGAAGCAGAGCTAAACGACATTGTTTAAAGTTCAGGCTTTATAGCACGGCAGCTTCTTAATGTAAAACTGCAAAGAATATCTACTTGTTGCTTTACAAACATATATATGCGCTGCAAAATTGTCAAGCCATGCAAGCAAAACAATAGATATACAGTAAAAGAAACGTCACATCACCTTTTAACGAACAGAGCGTCTCTGCAGATGTGACAGCACAATCATCTCAGCCGTTGTTCAACAGCTCAGCTCCATGATCTCCACTACCAGTGGTAATTCCTATGAGATGAATAAGTCAATAAACCAGAGCAAAATTGTAGGCAAGAAAACAATTGGTAAGAGATGGCGACACTTCAATTAAGCCACTGTTATATATCTCAGCTCGCACAAAATGCTTGCTTTTGCTATAACATAAGAAAAATTGAACGAATGACATGTAACACAAGATTATATGATTCATCAAGACACTTGCAGACCATCAATCTTAGAACAAAGGATGCAATATTCAGTAGTTTTTTTTACAGGAAACAGAACAAAATGTTCACTATTAAAGAGCTCCATTTATATTTAAGTTTTGTGTGCACGATCCATTTCAGAAATACCAGAAGGGATGTCTCTTCCAACCATCTGGAACAGAGGATGCTAGCCCCAGGATTAACAAACTGAGGTACCACCCTGGATGCCAATATGACATGAAGCCCATGCTATTGACTAGGCACAGTCCAGACAACAGAAGCGAGTATCTTGAACTGAAAGAGAAAAGAGTTCAGCATTGACTCACTAATTGGTTGTCATTACAATATGCAACTTAAAACAAAGACACACTATTGGTCAATTTGTTCCTTATTTTTTAACACTCGTGTTAGTTAGATTATATTATCCAAGGCAACAGGGACAGGATAGTTATACATCGGTGCCAGGATACACATATATTGTTCCTAAAGTGTATGTTTTATCACCTTTTACAGTGCCATGTTGACTACATCTACAAGCCCACACTTTTGCAATAAAAACAGTCCTGACTATTTAGATCCAATCATCCAAATTTCATTAAAATGTGTAATCTGTAATGAACTACGGCTCATATATTAATATATACTCAGTATATATGAAAGCATCAACAATGCAGATAGTACAGTTTGGATTATTAAAATGAAGTCTGCGACATCGGAAACAAAATAATGGTGGTACCTGGAGCGTAGAAACTGGTGTAAGGAAAAATGTGAAAGCCAATCCTTTTCTCTGACACCTCCTCCTGGATCTTCATGGACTTGAGATGGATCATGTAGATGCTAGGATACACATCAATGAAGATCACATCAGCATCCTGAGCATAGCCAATTGGCTCCACCGCAAGTTCCTGAACCATAAACGCCGCCACTACTTCCGGCGCAAGAAGCGTCTCCATGTCAACGACCCTGTGATTTGTCCAAGTTACCACACCATGAGTGCCATCAACCCTTGACCACAAATGGAGACTGAATCCATAAACCCCGGCGAAACCAAGAGCTCCATCCTCTGCTGGCATGATGATAATCTGGTCGTAGAGATCTGGCACCTCCTCGACGAAACCCAAGCTATTCTTATCCAAATCGAACTCGATGATGCTCTGGTCATCCAAGAGCCAGTAGAGTATGTTCCCAACCAGAGCCGTCGGGTTTGCACTGATTAATCCGTGTGGTACGTGAATCGATGTGATCTCACCCCAGGCACCGGTCTGGGACGAGTAGACGCAGGCGGAGGTGACAGAAATCGACCTGGTGACTGAACACGAACGCCACCAGGAACGGGCACGAACGGCAGTCGGCCGCGCAGAGAACCGCGCCGTTGAACTCCATGTTCCCTATGCAGGCCTGTGCGGGGAGCGGCACGTAGCGCTCGTCGCCGTTCATGAGGTCCCAGACGAGGAGCGTGCCGGTGCGGCAGCTGTTCAGGAGGGCGCGGCCGTGGCGGCAGTCGTAGAGCCACCAGTCGTCGTGGCACGTGATCGTGGCGGTGGAGAGCGCGAAGCCTCCGGAGGTGGGGACGAAGAGGGGAGGCCCTCGCGGATGGAAGAAGCCGAGCACCGGAGGCGTCCCCCCGTGGAGGTCGCGGAAGCGGCGGAGGAAGCGGGCATCGTGGACGAGGCCGCGCCAGCGCTTGGAGACGAAGGAGGCGCGGAAGAGGTGGACGGGCTCCGGCGGGAGGCGCAGGAGGATCTCCACGAGGAGGTCGTCCGGCAGGTGCGGGGGCGGGGGCGGCGCATCGGCGCCGGGGATTTCGCCGGCGAGCTCGTCCATGGGGTTTGACGATTGGGGAAAAAAGATGCCGTCTAGCAGAAGCGGCGGCCGCCGCCGTTGAGCTCGGCAATTGGGGGAACAGGACGGTATCGAGGGTTTGCGTTACGGAGTACTCCCTCCGTTTAGTCTACATTCTGGATTAGTATCTTGTTCCATATTAATCTACATTCTGGGTTCTGAACATTAATTATCTCCTCGGTAATCAGCAACTACAAAAAACTAAGCAACCTCTCTCTTCTTCTATTGGGTTTCATTAACGCTAACCTGACTTGGATTGGGTGTTTACATACTTGAGTATTATTAAATAGAATGCTAATTTGTCTTAGACTAGTCACAATGGGGAGTAACTTAGACTATTAACATGCATATGTTAGTACTCTAAGTTACTACCTCCATAGTGCGGAGTAACATGAGTGTAGTGTCATATTTAATAGGTTATACACTCATCTTGCTTTGAAATGTGTGATGTTATGATAACATAGCTAGTTACCACAACCATCTCTCTCCTCGTTAATTATCTGCCACATCAGATTTTTTGCCTATGTGGCACTGATGTTACTCCTATGTTACTCCCCATTGTGACTAGTCTTAAACTTTCTAGGATGTAGAGTATTGTGGAATGGAGGGAGTACATTTTAATTCTGCGGGTATAGAATCGAATTAACGTTTTAACAAATGAAACTGAGATTTGTGAAGTTCTAAAGTAACTACAATAACAAAATAAAAAGGGTGTGTATTCTAACGACTCGGGTATGCTTTTATTAAGTAAACTGTATGTTGCATACACGAATTATGTAGCTAAAATTGTTCCACTTCAGAATACAAGTCGGCATTTAAATTTGGGAAAAAATTAGAAAACATAATATGAGTTATATATGATACAAAAGGCATACACTACTGATAGATATAATCAAAACATGTCTTGAATTTGAATCTAATAATATATCTTCCACATGAACGAATGCTAAAAATACCAAAGGCATACACTACTGATAGATAAATTTGGATCTCAATGTTGAGTGTTCTAATGAGTCGGGTATGCTTTTATTAAGTAAATAGTATGTTGCATACACGAATTACCTAGCTAAAATTGTCCCATTTCAGAATACAAGTCGTGATTTAAATTTGAGCAAAAATTAGAAAACATAATAGGAGTTATATATGATACAAAAGTGATATAATCAAAACATATCTTGAATCTAATAATATAGCTTCCACATAACGAATGCTAAAAACCTCGAGGGCATACACTAGGATAGGTAACTTTATATCTTGATGCAACCATTTTAGCGGAGAGACATTTTGAACAAGTCGAATGCATTATTTTTTGTCAAGGAGATGTATGTCCAAACTTAGGATTTTGGCTCTTGAAATCCAGTGCTCTCTTTATTCTGAAAAATTCAAAATTTGTATTTCCAAGTTCTAAAAATACTGAAGTTTTTTTCTAAATGCACTCACTGATGTATCCTAAAAACGATCTAACTCTCACTTTAATATTTTGTATTATGCTGTACATAAAAATGGAAAAAAGTATAAATCTGAGTATAGTGAATGGTGCATATTTCCAAACAACAAATCTTACTCTAAGAATTATCATTTTATATGTAGCTTAGAGTTAAAGGCATATACCGTTGCGATTTTGCATGTTTATAGGATACATCATTGACTACATCTAGCATTTTTTCAGTTTTTGTTTTGCAAAACACAATGACAAACGAGACACTCATTCACAGATACGCGCATACACTCATCTATATGAACACACACGCACAACCTAACCATATGAGCACCTCCGAACAATTGTAAATCTGTTTTTTACATAATTTTTATTAAAAAATAAAGGGAGCACTGGATGCTAGGAGTCAAAAGGATTTTTTGCAGAAAACTGAGCTACGCTACCTCATGAGAAGGATGAATTTGCGTCTCCAAAAAAATGACAGGAAAATATTTCCTACTTTGTCATTGATAAAATGTCCTTCGGAGTGGACGATGTATGTAGCATACCGTTGTTTTCAGTTGGTACATAGCCATCTCTCGGGTTCATGACAATTTCCTGCGCATGAGGCTTTGTGAAACAGGAGTGGAAAATTCGTCCAAAATTAGTTTGAAACTGTTTGAACGTACGTGGTGATGAATTGGTGGCATGCCATGCGTGCATGTGTGGAGGATGCACATGTCGATCTCACTTCTTAACATGCATGTTTGCTGAACATGGATGGTTTACGTGAGTGTACGATGAAAGCGTAACCTTCCTGCTATTACGTGTGCTTTGCGCTTCGTGTTGTGCCTCCGTCTCCGACCGTTTCTATCTCATCTCAGCTCGGTCTTTAAAAATTCTAAAAAATTCTTATAAAAAATACATTACGTTGAGAAAGTAGATTTCTACAAACATACAAATTTCCAAGTTGAAAATCAAATTTGTTTAGGACTTAAGAAAATGACAATTTTAGCAATAAATAGTAGTTCAGGAATGAATAGTAATATTTGCTACTATTCATTGCTGATTTTGTCATTTTCATACCTCCTAAATATTTTTGAATTTTAGCTTGCAAATTTGTACGTCTATAGAACTCTACCTTCTCAAAGTAATGCAATTTTGTCGAGATTTTTTAGAACTTTTAAACATGATTTTTTTCGTGGTTTTCACTGGTTTCCACTCGATGTTGGTTGTTTCAGGTCCTAGTTTCTGAGGTACTGATTCCATCCGCAGACCCTGTTGTGTTACCTGAGCATGAAATGAACTACATCCTCTCCCGCGTCTCTGAACAATCAGCCATTGGATCAACTGTGAGCTTTGTTTGAAGCCTTGAAGTGACCTGAAGATGCTGAATGTTGTGGAATTCTCATGCACCTGGTATAACTGTATGAGCATATACTGTGAGTACCAAGGAAAACAAACCCAGATAATCAGAATGAGAAAAAGGTTAAGGTAACAGAGATAAAATATGTGGTTTAATTTTGTCACTGAGCTTATATTACGACACACAGACGACTTTCCATTCTGTATGTCAATATTTTCACATTTAACAGCCTGAATTTTAACAGCCTGACAGTCGATTTAAGAGCTCTCCCCATCCCAAAATTGTGAACCAAACTGAAGCAGTTAACAATGCGGACCAAACAACCATTGCATCAGTTTTGCACGACATACATAATGCAGGTACCTTGTGCCATGGATGAGGCCTTAAATTGCGGGAACTTGAACTCTGTGTAGTTTGATTCATGCACTTGATCTCTTCCTTTGTTGGAGTACCCAACTCTGACTTAACATGTCATTTTAAAGAATACATGTCGCCGGAGAAACAGTTTAAGATGTCATAGAATATTTCACCTTGATAATCTCAACCAGCTGACAAAGTTGTAAGCATAGAATAATTATGCATGAATAAAACCTGTCGGAGAAGAAGCTCTGTCATGACACAGCAAGTGGACAACAAACCAATGGCAGTACCGCAGTAGTATATTCAGTTGCACCATGAATAATCAATGCCATCCAATTCAGGTTCAGGTAACTAGTGCTGATTTCAGTAAAACATAGTGCAGCAGATATGAACCGTAGTTTCACTGTCAACTGCGTGTTTAGAATTTAGAACGTGAATTGGCTTGCCAGCTCAGGAAACGTACCAGCTAGAAAGTTTGGCAGAATTATAGCTTAGAAAGCATAGCAGCTTGAGTCATAGAAAAAAGTGGAACAGAATTCCATTCTAAGTACTAGAAACGAAACTCTAATATATTCGTAGAAACAAAATTCTAATACTAAGAATCCATATGGGGAACTCTATATTAATTCATAGGCGACCTAAGCCAATGCGATGACTACAGACAGTAGAAAGTACCATTATTGCCTACATGCAGAGAAGGAAAGAGTAAGACAGACCACTGAATCTGAATGGTTGAATGACACCAATTTATCACCTTAAAGCTGAAATGATCTACGCTGATTATAGGGCAGAGTAGGAGGACCTGCATTCTTCAGTTATCCACTATACTGAACTATTACTAAAGCATCACATGATTGATCAGCACTAAATTCCTGTCTATCTGCAAGAACACCACCTGTTTAAACCCATTAATGATTTCTCTGACAATAAATTATAGAATTGCAAGGAACAAATGTTAGAATCCTGAACAGAAATGCAAAACTGGCACTTACCAAAGGTAAAATGGACAGATCGGTACGGATCAGAAATAATGATAAGACAAAATTTAATAGTCAGTTAGTATCAGAGCTTATTGAATTCGAATTTTCTTAGCTTACATGAGCCCAACTGCCTAAGAAATATTTCTGCCGAAAAGGAAAGGCTATCACAGCAGTCAGCACAACCTTAATGAACTGAACATGGTGATCCCAACGAATACTGAGAAGAAAGAATCACACATACAAATAAGAAACTGAACTTTGCTACACACAAGCCACAGATGTGCACCATTCCTAAAACAAATTCTGATCAATCAAGTAGCTAAATACGAGATGGTAAAGCTGCACAACTAACAAACTGAGCAGGTATATGTTCCTCAAATATCCTAAGGAGCAACCCACCAAGTATTAAGCGACATAGTTTAACCAAGCATCCATTAGTCCGCTTGAATCCAAGAAAGTCTCTGAAGTGGGAACAAGGTCAGAAAAGCATATTCATCGAAAGTGCCAACAACTTTACCTTTTTATGCCACCTTACAAATGTAAATGTACCAAAAGATAACAGCGTTAGAACTTTGCATATGCTATTATTCGTAAGAATAAAAAAAGTTAGGATAAATGTAACACAAAAAATTCCAATTGTCAGTAAAGAAACACCTCTGTAAAACCAAAGATGCATTATACACTGGTTCCAAGAATTTTGTCATGAATTGCAAAGGAATAGATATGAGACAATAGGCATGAAGGGCATCCTTTTTCACTAAAGCAGTTTATACATAAATATAATAACTGCTGATGCCAGCAGCTTACAATACAGGACCAAGCAGCAAAGAAACTACGACAACCAACTAAACATAACAGATTTCAACTAGCATTCAAGCACAATAGAACATAACTACTGACGAACCCCTTCAAGCATCAAGTGACAGATTAGAGGCTCAAGGAAGCTTGAGCCTAGACACTACCTCCTCACCCTGGTAAAATCCTGAGTAGGCTACAAAACATTTCCTTCACTGAATGATGTAGATCCTTTCTTGGGGCATTAGAGCCAGAAGCCTGGGACAACATTTGGCTAGAAACAAAAGCAGCAACATAAAAGTTGGGCCTTGGGCAGAAGATCTTCAAAATGGGCGTAAACTACACTTGAAGCATCCTTGAGAGGGCATGTCAAAGGGATCACCCACTGATAAATCATGGGTATGCTTGTTTTCTGTGAAATATTCCTTGTCACCACATTTCAGTTCAATTCGAGCATCCCGAGAAGCTCTATCTTTGATCCGTAGCAGCGAGCGTTGTTCAGCGAACCACTTGTGCTGGCGGTGGTAAGGTAATGTGATTTTCATTTCCTTTAGCACTTTTGCATTCAAAACGAAGAATTTTGCGAAGTGAATATATATATTCTTGGAGCCGTCATAATTCTTCAGCACCAACTTTTTTAGATGCAATTCAAGGCATTCAATTCGGTTCAGTGGGTCATACTTCCGAACATTATCAGTATCCCTCCATCGTGAGAGTGACTGTAACTGGAGAAAGAGAGAACAAACATTACAAGAGAAGTTGCCAATAGGTTGCAATATGTCAGTTGGTTACATTTCACGAAAACTGAAATGCCCATTTTGACATAGAAAGCAATAAACTATATTTTATACTCACAATGATATACAGCTTCTCCAAGCAGGGAAAGCACTTGAGGAAGTTAACCACTACATCCAGATTAGGGCCACTAGAGCTGAGAGCCAAAACCCTCACGGTGTGCATTTTGGTTGTCAAGCCAACAGCAATCATTTTCTGCAAAAATATAAACACGTGCAAATAAAGTTAATAGCCTGCATATAGGAATGCTGAATGAGCAATGGATGAAGACTCTGCTACCTGAAAAACTGTGGTTCCAAAGTGAATTTCTGGTATGTCGTCAGAGAGCAGACCCATTATCTTCAGTTTTGGCGCCGAGATTATTCTTATGGTCGCTGGACCTTCCTTTGGATCAAGTGGTAGCAATCTCTCAAGGCAAGGGGCGTCCACGATGACCAACTCGTGTAAAAAGACACCTCCCCTTATCCGGTCAGCGGAAAAGCCTAAGCTCTTAAGAGTTTGGGAGCTGATACAAAGGCGACCAATGCCAAAGTTATCTACCAGCTCAAGGCTTTCCAAGGAAGTGCAGCCAGAGAATATGCTCTGGAAGGCATCCTCCGAGATGGTGACTGAATCCAGAGTCAGCTGCTTGAGGAACGGAAACTTCAGAGACAATGACACAATCATATTTGGGAAATGGCAGCCCCAGAATTTGGCGACACGGAGTGTGGGCGCGAAGCGGTACGCCGATGATGGCAGCGGGTACAACTTGTCCCCGTCACTGAACCACCTACAGTAGTTCAGCTCCAACTCATGTAGGTTGTCCAGGGCTTGGGAACTAAGCCAGCCTTCCATCTTATCATAACAGTCAGCAATAGATAGGCCGTCGGAGAAGCTCAAGGAGAGGCGCCGTGCAGGGCCAGGATGCTCAGAGAGGATCTTTGGAATCAAGTCGATCGCCTTGTGATCCTTGCTCTTGAGTTCATCATCCGCCACGAGGTTGAGAGGAGCGGAGCGCCAGAGCGGACGCCACCGGCGAGAGATGACCTGTGTACGGGCAGCTTCCTTGGTGGCGAGAAGAGAGACGATACGGCCGAGGAGGGTCACCGGGAGGCGGCTGATGAAATCCCCATCACCCAAGTTTCCAAGCCTTGGTAAATCTTCGTCATCTACGACAGGGAACCTACGCTTCTTGGAAGCTTGCATTGCTGCCGCGGCCAAGATGTTTAGGGGAGCAGAGCACTGGCGAGAGACGGCCTGCGTGCGCACACCTTCATTGGCGGGGAGAAAGGAGATGATGCTGGCGGGGACAGCGTCGGTGAGGCGGCTGATGGGACCTTGGTCGTCGACATTTCCACTCCCCGGTGGACCATCCAGGTCGACGATGAGATCCCAATCATCGACGTTTCCGCTCCCCGGGGGATCTTGGGCGTCGACGAGGTGGATCTTGCGCTTCTTTGAAGCCTGCATCGCCGCGGCCGCACCGGCCGCCGCCGCCGCCGAAGTCGCCGCCACATCCGACGCCTCCTTCGCATCCAACGCCGCAGCCGCAGCCCTCGTGGCAGCCCCCTCGGCGTTTAGCGCCGCGGCTGACGCCGCTGCAACCGCCTCCTTCACGGTCGCCGCCGCCTCCTTGGCAGTCGCCGCCGCCGCAGCCGCGTCCTTCGCCGCATCCGCCGCCGCAACCGAAGCGGCCAGCGCCGCCTCCTTGGCAGCCGCTGCGGCAGCCGAGGCCGCCACCGCCGCCGCCTCCATGGCTGGCGAGAGAGAGGCTGGTTGGGGGATTCGGGAATGGGGAAAAAATCGAGGGTTTGGTATCGAGAGCTTTTTCAGGGGTTATCTCGCGGGAAAGAAAGATGGAAGTGGGAAATAATTGCGGGAACTGAAAGTTAGTATCTTTCTGAAAAGTTTCAAAATAAATACTGTATTTATTTTTCATAAAGATATATAGAGATTATTTCTATAACACGTAAATTTTCATTAAACATTTTTTGTAATTTGAGCTGCAGAAAAATCGCTGTAATGTGCCTCTAAGTCTGAATGGATTGTGTAGGTAGCATGCGAAAAAGTAACTCTACAAAATGTATACATACATGGTAGACATCGATATTTCAATGTATTACTTTCGGAATTGTTAGAAATAGAAAAAATGAAGGTCAAGAAAATCAAAGATACACGTAGTAGTTTTTGCAAATAATGTATTTACTTTGTTGAGTTTTGACACATAACATATCATATATACTTGGTCGTAGTGTGCTCCTAAACTCGAAAA
The DNA here is from genome assembly GCA_947311845.1 of Poa pratensis. Lineage (NCBI taxonomy): Eukaryota > Viridiplantae > Streptophyta > Magnoliopsida > Poales > Poaceae > Poa > Poa pratensis. Next base: position 30,931,231 of record CAMZMU010000112.1, read on the forward strand.
CAACAACACAAAAGTAACAAAAAAATCAAATGAAAAATGGCGACATTGAAGGAGCATGTATAAATCATGTCACATAAATTCAAGTCAAAGTTCAAAAATAAACTCTGTAATAAAAAAATGAGAGTAGAGTTTTCTGTCTCCTGAGCTTCAGTGATGCCTTTATTTTCAAAATGTAAAAGAAATATGATGTTTATACGTTAAAATAATAATTTTTAGGACAATGCAAATTTTCAAGTTCATAATTCTACAGATTTGTCATTTTACAGTAGACAGGAAATTAAAAGTTTTTAACATTAAGATTTTGCGTGATTGCATGGTACATCATTGACTAAAAAATAGAATTTGTGAAACTTTTAAATATGATCATGGGGACTATGGAGCCAAAATGATTTCTTCCAATAAACAAACAAATAAAGGCTTAATTTGTATTGTAGAATTTGTTTGCTACTAAATGTTTACATTAATTTGAAGAATGATAAATTTATTAGAACTTCGTGAATTCTAAATGAAGTTTATCGATGAGTTTTGAATTGTAAATATGAATTTGCATAATTTGGAGTGGTAAATACAAAAGGGATAATTACAAAGTTTCCAATCATATTGCACGCCTTCTTTAACATTAGGCTTTACTTTGTGCATAGTTAGAAATAATGAATCTATAAAAAAAACCCGAGGCATTGTCTCTAACTAACATATCCAGAAATCCATCAAGTTAGCATAGGTTATATCTCAAATTTTACCAAGGTTATATCCGAAACTCTCAGACACTGTCTTGTTCCCCATTTCCCGAGCTCAACGGCGACGGCCGCCGCCGCCGCGCCTGCTTCCACTCCCGCCGGCGACAGCATCATTTTTTCCCCATAGCCAAACCCCATGGACGAGCTCGCCGTCGTCATCCGCGGTGCCGATGCTCCGCCGCCGCCTCGGCACCTGCCGGACCACCTCCTCGTTGAGATCCTCCTGCGCCTCCCGCCGGATTTCCCCTGCAAAACTATGTGGTTTGTCAGGTGCAAGTAATTAGACCAACATATGTGGCTGTGTGCACAAGTGATTTGTTCTCTGTGTTCCTTGCAACAAATTTCAAAATGGATGGTGTTCGAAATCACTAATTAAAGGCTTGCCTTTGCGAAGGTAAACCCGCGCGCGTTGTGGTCGTGACAAATGTCAGTTTCTCTTTTTACGCGGTCTCCGTGGGTGTTTGTATGTGTGACAAGTGTCAGCATGAGAGAATTTTGGTGGGTTTTCTTTTCTTCTCCCCGCCCAGTTTATACGGGAGGTGGGAGGGCAGTTTTTCCCTTTTTATTTTTCTAACCGAATTTTAAAAACGAAATATCTTGCGAACCGTTTCAAATTACAAACCGTTTTCACTTTTGAGCTCCTCGCGTCGAGATCTTCAAAAGTAGATCCCATATTGATAGGTTTTAATGAACTTTTTTTTCTGTACTTCTGGTTATATGTAGTTTGTACATTCTGTTATTCATATCTTGTACTTTTCTGTTCTGTGTACTTTACTCCGCTTTTCTGTGCACTTTACATCCTGTGTACTTTTGTACTTCAGTTTATGTGTTCTTGTACTTTCAGTGTACTTTTGTACTTATTTTTTTGTGTACATGTACTTTCTGTGTAATTTCGTACTGTGTAATTTTTTTGTACTTCAGTTTTTTTGTTCTTGTACTTTCTATTTTAATTTTGTACTTCGTTTTCTTTGTACATGTACTTTTTCGGTGTAATTTTTGTACTACATTTTTCTGTGATGAGTTTGTGTACTTTCCTGCCCGCTGCTTCGTGCTCGGGGTTCCTGCTCTGCCGCGGGGGCTTCGTACGCCAAGCACCGGGGCCTTCGTACGTGAGGCACCGCGGGGGCTTCGTACGCGGGGGCGCGCGCGGGGGGCTTCTTGACGTCGATCATCCGCTCGTGCGTGCTGCGTAGCAAAATTCGATTTCGTCAACCGACCAGATCTGCCAGGCCACCACGTGGCGCGCTGTAGACGTCTATTTTTTCCCTTCCCAAAGGAAGCCTTTTACTAGTGGCAACATCCGATATTCTCGTTCACATCAAACTGGAAAACACAATACAATATCCGGCCCAACTGCTGACTCCTAAAATTGGGCCACATTGGGCGGTTCCGATACGGACTATATTTCCATGTGACATACTTAATCGAAGCGACGAAGCACTGTAAACACCGCGTTGATTCGATTGGACCTCGACGTGCCTATGCATCGATGTCCGACGCCACCGCGCAGGACCGGCTCTCCGATCTCTCCGACGACCTGCTGACCCACATCCTATCCTTCGGTCCCACACGCGAGGCTGCCAGCACCACCGCGCTCTCCCGGCGATGGCGGCGCCCGCTCTGGCTGGGCACGGCCGCCGTCAACCTTGACTACCGCTCCTACACCACCAGTACTGCCGGCGGCACAAATTTCCGGTGGCGCGCGATGGACGACGCCGACCACGCGTTCGCCTTGCAGCAGCGCTCCCTCGGCTGCTGCCCCAAGAAGCTGACCCTGCTCATGCGCGATGACGCAACCACAGTACACCTGTACAACAACAGATTGCACCCCTGCGCCAGCCGCTGCAGAACGGAATACAACAACGAAACGGAAGACAGCGAGCAGGAAGAGGAAGGCGCAGTCGGCTTCCAGGAGGAGGCAGACGACGCTGGCGTCGACGACCCCGGCAGTGGCGTCGAGGAGCTCCGCGTGGAGTGGCTAGACTACGGCTGTCCCTGCACCACGTTCATGCACGCACTCCCCTCGCGCTCGCTGCCCTTTGCCACGCTCCGAGTCCTCGACCTCACCGGCTGCTGCCTCCCGCGCCCCTCGGAAGGACGACGCCGTGTGCTGTTCCCGTGCCTAGAGGCGATGCGACTACGGCGGTGCCGCGCTGCGCTCACCGCGCTCCAGGACATGATCTCCAAGGCACCTAGGCTCGCAGACGTCCGCCTCGACACCGTGCAGTTCCTGGATGACCACCGCCTGTACCGCCTACGCTGCCCAGCGGCCACCGTGGTCTTCATGGCCAACTGCTTCAGAGGCTGCACCGTCAAGCTCGACGCGCCGCGTCTCGGCCGCTTCCACTATGAGCAGGTCGTTAACGTTGGCTATCTTCCCCACAACACCTCCTTCTCCTTGGAGTCACCCACAACATTGCCCTTAGACCATGTTCACCTGGTGCTGCCCTTCGGTACGGCGCCTACGGAGCACCTGCGTCACTCCTTGCTCTCCACGGTGCGACACACGAGGGTCCTCAGGCTCACGGTCTTCTCACTCGCCGACCTCAACGATTGTTACATGCCAATGTCATCATTCACCAGACTGGAGCGGCTCCAGATCCAAGAGCTTTCTGGGTGGTGTATCATTGACCACGCCGCCACGGCGATCGGCGTCCTGGACCTGCTGAGCAGCTGCCCGTACCTGCGTGAGCTCCGGCTCAAGTTCAGCTGGCGGGAGTACATCCGAGAAACCAATCCAGACCCAGCACACGAGATGGCCGCCGTTGCTGATTTCTCGCAGTGCAGATCCATCGACAAAGATGAAGCTGATTGCTGTGACGGTCTCGAAGACGACCTACACAGACGACTCTCCTGCCGCTGCAGACTAGATTGCTTGAGCAGGGTGGTTGTGGAGTTCGACGCGGATGAGCTCACATGTTTCCAGGTCCTACTCCTCAAGTTCCTCACAAAGAACGCGGTGAATCTCGAGGAGGTTGTGGTCGACGGAGGGAAGGGATACGACTCAAGCCGCATCGACCTAAAGGTGATGCAATGGCGGTGGAAGCGGAAACCGAGACCGCTGTCTACCCCATCGTTGTCTCCGCCACCGCCTCCGCCGCTGTCCGAGTTCCCGCCGTTGAAGGCGTCTCCGTCTTTGGATGGAGAAGTAGATGGCAGGAACGATGCCGAGGCGGTGGAGGTGCCTCGATGTTCCTACAGAGTAGTTTACGACAACGACGATAACGAGGACGAGGAGGAGGATATATCACCTAGACATTTCATGCATAGCGCCAGAAAAAATAAAAAGGGTGGCTCGCCCGAATGTTGGAGCGTGAAGCCAAAGCACGAGAGGTTAATCACGAACAAACAGAGGGTTGGAGGAGCCGACGCACTACACCACAGTAGACATTTAGGGGCACTTTGCTTGAGGCACTTAGCAAAGTGCCCCAATAGGTACTACCTATAAGGGTAGATTTTCAAAGTGCCCCAATAGGTACTACCTATAAGGGCAGATTGTCAAAGTGCCCCAATAGGTATACTTTGTACTACCTATAAGGGCAGATTGTCAAAGTGCCCCAATAGGTAGTACCTATTGAGGCAGATTTTGAAAGTGCCCCAATAGGGTAGTATTTATAGGGGCAGATTTTCAAAGTGCCCCAATAGGTACTACCTATTGGGGCAGATTTTCAAAATGCCCCAATAAAGTAGTACCTATATGGGGCAGATTTTCAAAGTGCCCCAAATCACAGCTACATATGACAAACCAAACTAAACATCATTGTCTAACCTAGCAGTTATCATGATTACATCCACATGTTCAAACCACATATACGTGTTCAAAAGCATTAGTCTGAAACTATTACATCCACATTCCAAACATTCCACGTTTCAGCTAATGGACGGAGAGTGAGGACTCTAAAAACGATAAAAACCTTTTAGTTATTCATACTACACTGGACTATTCTTCTGTCAGAGAAGACTTTCAGAAACTATACTGTCAGAAACTTGTGAAAACAAACAAGACTAAATCTGGAGAATTCTTATCCACTCTTCTAGCATCACCCTGCTTCATACCTATCATACCTACAAACTAAAATAAACATCAGTAAGCAAGTGAAACCGAAAGTACTGAAGCTTCATGTCAAACTATAGTATAAAAGCAGGAGACCATTAACTAGTTCTAAAAGCTGGAACTTGATGCCATTGCAGTTATGTTCCCTGAGTAATCTAAAAGAAGGAACTTGACGCCCCAAAGATATGTAGTTTTCTCCCCATAAACTCATTTCGAAGTACCCAAACTACAAGTTTTCATAGAAGTTGTAGCTGGCTGAACCTGGAACTACAAGTCTCAACTTCTTCTCCATGTAGTATTGGCTGTAGAAAAATAGAAAAGAATCAAGTCAGTTGCATAGGCAGAATGAAGGAAACATGAAAGCAATTTGCATAGAACTACATGTTTAGAGAACTAGCAAAATACTTGTAGTTTTTCATGCAAATAAATACTTGTAGTTGTCATCTGCTTTTTAAATGCTTTGACATTCCATTTTTTTAAATGCAGGGGATGCGGCCAGTGACACTGAAAAGTGTAGAAGTGACAAGTATAACTATTGATTAACGATCAGCTATTTACTAGCAGGATCCAAATGGTTCAATTATTCAAGAAGATATCCAAGAGGCCAAGAGCTACAGCTGATTTAGATGTACCTTACATTTTCCTTCAGACATTTTCCTAGCACGTATAGCTACATATGTTGGGTCGGTAGTGTTGACAAAAAGAAGTACACATAAGTGTCATTAAAAAATACATGCAAGATACCTACGTATGCAACCTGGCATGCATTTTCATCTAATTTGTGCGAAAACAAATTTACAGAACAAACATCTACATGTTGTGACAAAAATACATTGTACATATAATATACCCGAATAAACATACATCTCACTGCAATAAAAATGCTAGCTCGGTAAAAAGTGGTCTAGTGATGCCAACCGGCACACGTGAGAGGCAGAGCAAATCATCTCTCCGCAGGAACTACATGTGCTACATCTCCATACTAGTGACATCTTGTGGAAAATAATTAAGTACCATTTAAAAAGCTGAATTGTAGTTTTAAGATCAAATTTACACCCACTGAATGCAATTTTCATCTAATATATGCAGAAAAAGCAAATGGGCCAGAAAAAATACATTGACGTGTTAAAACTATACACGACGAAAAAGACCTTGCAAACTGAGAGCAAGGCAGGAAGACACAGAAAAAGATCAGCACCCTCCACTTGACGCCCCAAAATCTCGATCAGCAAAAGAAACATAGGGGCTAAAGATCCACTCCAGCAAAAACATCAACGTATGCAAAGCAACTCCCAGGAGGGTATCAGCTAAGAGATTTACATCATCCGCTCCAACAAAAACATCCAGGTAATGAACTAGTTCAGCTTCTTCAGATGTAAAAAGCAGAAACTAGTTCAAATTCGAAGTACCACGTAGTTTAGGAAAACCACTCTGGTTGGGAAACACTCTGGTTTCAGGAACCACCCTGGTAGTTGATGCAAGAACTACAGTCTAAGAAACATTAACTAGTCTAATAAAAAAGCAGTAAACTTGATGCCATTGCAGTTATGATGCTGCCAGGTGATCAAAAGCAGAGACTTGCAGCCCCATAGACATGTAGATTTCTCCCCAAACCTTCTTTACAAGTACCCAAACTGCAGTTTATAGAACTTGTAGCTGACTGAACCTGTGCAGGTAACTTTTCTGGTGACCAGAAGTGGATTAATTCCCCATGTTGGCTGTAAAAAGTTAAAAGGATCTAGTCAGTTGCCACATATGAATGAAAAGAAACATGAAAGTAAATTGTAGAGAGCAACATGTGTAGAAAAACTAGAAGAAATACTTGTAGTTTTTCATGCTGACATGTTTACTGAAAAAAATGTAATCTTGCTTGCAGATATGGACGTGGACACTAAGCTGATAGTATCGACCTGAACATGCCAGCTGTTGATGATGAAGGGGTTCCTATTGTCAATCTAGAGGGTGAAGGGGTTCGTAATGACAAACCAGCTGTGACATCCGTCGATAACATAATGTCATCTGCTGACACCGGAGCGAATCCAGGGCAGAACTAAAATTCAAAAAACTATCAAGTTGTCTGATAGTGCTATGTATTTTAAACAAAAAAAATATATCTACATGCCAGGTTAAAACATCTAACGACACCGGAAACTACAGAACTAAAATTCAGGAAACTATCAAGTTGTCTGATAGTGCTATGTATTTTAAACAAAAACATACATCTACATGACAAGTTAAAACATTTAACGACACCGGAAACTACAGAACTAAAATTCAAAAAACTATCAAGTTGTCTGATAGAGCTATGTATTTTAAACAAAAAAAATACATCTACATGACAAGTTAAAACATCTAACGACACCGGAAACTACATGTAGGCTGTATACATGTACATGTGCATTATATACCAAAAACTAGCTCAGATCCAATATTCCAGGAGCTACATCAGTTATGGATGAGAACTTGAGATGCACCCAAAAAACAAACTGAGCAACAATATAGTAACTTACATGCTACGAAAACAAAACAAAAATAGAGTGACAAGTAGAAACGTGAACAAAATATCTATGGTTTTTCTCCAAAAAATCAGGCACATAGTGACAATTACATGCAAAAAAAATTGTAACTTACATGCTAATACAAAGCACACGCAACTACAAATCCATAAGCACCATCACTGCAGGGACGCATGAATAAGAAAACGGGACAGAGAGTACAGGGTTTACTGACCTTACAGGAGGCACAGAGATAATCTGCCACTTGCTTCCTCGGATGATCGAGATTGTGCTAGAGGTAGCCTAGTGCCTAGCCCCAGTTCCCCGTCTCCCTTCCGCGGATACCTGCTTCCCTCAATTTCCCGGTGCGGGCTGAGCCGCGCCGTCAAATCCACACACACACAGTCGGCGGCGAGTATTCTGCGCGCAAAACGCGCCGCTGGATTTGTCTGGCCGGAGAAATCGCCGGCGATTTGGTGGAGCTTCTCCTCCGCACGGGGTCGGAGAGGATAGAGGAGAGAGTGCCCACGCACGGAATAGATTTTGTGTTTTCTTAATACTAGTACACGTGCACGTGCAACACACGTCTGTATAATGTGGTGTTGCGACGGTAGTAACAAGATGATCATTGATTTTTGATGATTAACCCGTATGTGAAATTTATGTGTAATATGGGATTCAATGTTGCTAATGAATGATCTAGTAATGTTACCAGTGGCAATGCACGTTGAACGCAAATTACACAATCTTTGAGAACTTAACTACTGCACGTAAAGGTGCTTCAGAGCAAAAAAAAATTAAAGGTTTCTTACTTGCCAAATGTTAAAAATATTCTCACGTTCAGATAACACATGATCATGTTCAGGATTATTCTTGAGGGTAGCAAAACTTTACAGCAATTCAACTGACCATAATGGCTTGTTCAGTTAAGCAAAAACCACAAGATCTCCAATAAGTTCTATTGCTCACCAATTGCAAATTCCAGGCATTAATGATCTCCTTATGTCAACCACAAACTTACATAACATGATTTGCCTTCATCATATAGTAGTACATCTTAGCATTGGCGGTAGCAGAGATGGTGACATGTCCAGACCTTAGTTGCCTCATCCATCTGGAAGTTAAGCACATTCCCTTATCTTCATTTGTCACTTGGTATCTGTTTGATTTCAGTAAACATGACTAATAATAACCGGTACCAAAACTTAACAAGCAATATTTCATTTGTCACTTGGTATCTGCTCCCTGTCACCTATCTCTTCCTTGCATCCCATGGCTGCAAGCTCCGTAGTACACTCCAAAGTTTATCACAGGTAGAGATAATGGTTTTCTCCAAAAAAAAAAAAAGGTAGAGATAATGGTAGAGTCCCATCAAGTGAGCCACATGCCTTAATGAATCTCCCCCAGTTGTGTAGGTAGTTATCCTAGCCAATAATAAGAGTCAACAAGGATCAAACCCAAGGATGCAGTATTTTACAACTTGACTTTAGCAGCTATACTGTTTGTTGGGTTTCCTTCTTGCTGTGAGATGTTATGCTGCTAATAATATTTCTTCTGAATTTAAGGCTCCGATTTTCAACTTGCCGCAACCAAAACAAGCTGAATGAGGCTCTGGATACCAGGCCAAGAAGTGAAGATACGGAGGATTGAACAACAAGATCATTCAATTTCTCATTTTATCATGTTCGAAATGTAATTATAGGACGACTTGTGAAATGCAGAAAGTTGTAAAAATGAGAATACTGTAATGTTGAGACCTTTTTGAACTGTGACCCTTGTGCCGTTGCCATCTCGGAATCTTTTACTCTAGATGACTATTCGCTGTAAAACTATATGTGTTTGGCAATAAATTGGTCAGCTTTGTGCATAAATTGAACCGATGAAGTTGAGAGAACCAACCATACCTTCCGTACCTCAATTGACTTTGGGGTCGGGCATGACGAATAGCCCTCCGCCGGCCCCAGCGGCCGCACGGGGCGGCGTGAAGCCGAGCAGCTTCTGGAAGTTATTCCGGATGCTCATGGTGCAGAGGAAGTAGAGGAAGACCATGGCGCAGTCGATGGGGTCGTTCCCGGGCAGTCCGCGGTGGCTCATGCGCTGCACGAGCGGCACGCCCTTCGCGATGGCGCGGCCCGCGAAGAGCGAGTTGAGCAGGCCAAAGACGACGAAGAGCACGGCGGTGACGACGGCGTCGGACTTGAGCTCGGCAAAGGAGGGCTCGCGCGAGGTGTCCTTGAGGCTTGACTCGACGCGGATTATCTTCTTGGCCCGCGAGGAGGCGTACAGGGAGGGTGAGCCGCGGTCCATCTTCTTGGCCCATGAGGAGGCGGGCTGGTAGGAGGAGCCACCGGCGCCACCGGAGGCGCCAGGGCCGCCGGAGGAGGATGTGGACTTCATGTGGCCGAGCTTGCGGGAGTGGCGCTCGATGGTGGCGCGAAGGGAGTTGTAGGTGGTGATGCGGTATATGAGAATCCAGGAGATGGCGTCGCAGAGCACGGCTGTCGCGCCCGAGATGGCCACCACCGAGAGACTGCCGCCGTACCGCTGGGAGGAGAGCGCCGAGGCCATCGCTGTTCTGGGTTCGCTTCCGCGGCCGACCGGCGTGGGTGGGGACGGGGAAGGGAGACGAAATCTCGATTTGTCTGCGGGATGGAAGCAAATCTCACTGACGCCGGCGCCAAGGTCTTCTGCCTCCCTGCAAACCTTGTCGACGGCCACATCGGCGCACATGTCTTCGGCCTCCTAGCATCAGGTCGCTGCCAGGAGAGGATGTGAAAGGGACGAGCCACGGGAGAAAAGAAAACGTTTCGCGGGTGGAAGGATCCGATGGAACGATCTGGACCGTTATTCGATATTCAACGGATAAGATTTAATGTATCAACATAGCACAACACAAGTTTGCTCTTTTAATAGTAGTATAGATTATTTTAACTCGAAAATATCAAAATGGCTAAAAGGCCCCTGGAGGTCCGGTCAACCCAGCCCATTCCCCCGCGCGCGCGCACGCTCTCTCTCTCCCGCCGCCGGCGTCGCCTGCTACCCCAGCCTTCTCCGGCCACCTCCGCCGCCGCCATGGGTCGCAAACCGACCGCCTCAGTGTTCTCTCCCGTCTCCTCCTGTTTGATTTTTAACTCGAGCTCTCTCGCGGCGCACAACCCCAGTCGCCAGCTCGGCGGACGGCGTCGATGGCGATGCGGTCCGCTACACGGGGCACTCGGAGCTGATCAACTACGAACATGACATCGACACCACTACGCGACGGCTGACCTCAAGCCCTCTGGTAAGCACCCCTTCGCGACTACTACTACTCTTCCTCTGTGCCCGCCATCTGCTCGATGGAATGCGGCGCCGACCAAAGACACAAGCTCGCTACATCGGCTGTCGCCTTCCATGATATGATCTACTCTGATAAGGCCCTTTATGGTGTGCTTGCTGGGTACCTAGCTTCCTTGATATCCTAGAATTTGTGAATATTACATCTGAAACATGCGTTGGACTATGTTTTGTTACAAATATCAGTGATAAGGGAGTTTTGCTTCAGAAGTAATTTTTGGCACTCAGTTCTATTTGTTTTAAATTCAGCTGAGTAAAGGAACTGCGTATCATAGTCCATTTTATACTGAGAAACTGTCATGTGTGGTAATTCATTTATTGAGAAACTGTCATGTGTGGTTATTAGTTCTGGAATTTCTACTTAGAGTTACACTAAACATATAATGCTTTTAGGCTTTGGGCAGTACTACACATTTTGCACTTCTATATCGGTGCCTTTTCCTGTTTGTTTAGGACCTCATTTCGTATGTGCTTCAGTGGTAACGTTTCCAAGGTGTTTGCTTGAGATACATCCGTACATGACCCAATTTAGCTTTTAGTTTGTGCTCTTGTAGTCTGGTTCTCATCTTGAATGCATCTGTGGCTCTGTGCATCAAGTTGCATAGACCTGTGTGTGTTTCCAGGAAGGCAAATCCATACAAAAGGAAAAATTACTTATGATGATACTGATTTTCATTTTTCAACGAGAATGTTAGATGGTGCTAACACCGAATTGAAGTTTCATGAACTCTATTTAACTAGAATGAACTAGAATATCTTAGGCTATGCAACAGAGGTACTACCTTGTTTCTGTGAGGATTTGCTCATTACAATGAGGTGAAACATGTATAGTTGTTTTACTAGGACAGTTTCAGCACGGGATGCTCTTCAATGAACCTTTTGACTCCCATAACTGACTGATGTGACGGAGGTCGTGTTGTTTGGACTTTCGATTTTCTGATGGCAAATGTCATTAACTGAATAGGATTTTTAACAGTGGAACATAGTTCCATAAAAATTCAGGCTAATTTGGGTTGCTATTTTAACAGGCTAGTAACATATGTTTGTCATGAACTAACTTATCCTGATCTAATTTAGATGAAAGGTTGTTACAGTTACAGTAGTGCACTGTCTGTTTACTAAATGGTCATGTGAAGTTGAGGAACCGATGCCAAGTTACATGAAACTAGAAGCTTGTTGTCTTTTGGACATTATTATATCCTGGACCATGGGAACATTAATATCACCATGATAAATATCTTCGCTTGATATGTTACAAGTTTTGCTACTTTCAGCCTCTTATCCACATATACCTTCAGTTTCCTATTTTATAATGATATGTGTGCTCCTATTTATGGGTTGCTCACTGGTGTTGCTGCTGCGACTCATCCGTCTCCAATGCCGGCGGGAAGGTGATGTGGCCGCAACCCCGGCATCGACTGTGGCTTCTTCTAGTACAATTCTGCCTCGGCTACAACTTCTCAAGGTGAGCTCTCCGGTGGCGGTCTCCTTCTCTTCTAGCTGCTCCTCCCCTTGCTCTAGAACATGGCCATCGTGCCATAGCTCAACTAGTTTAGGTTGATCTCTGTGAACAGCCATCGAGCCGAGTAACTGTGTGATGGTCTGTTCGATCTGGTGCTATTACTCGTGCTGCTTTTCTAGGGTCAGTCTCTGCCATTGTGGTTTACTGATGATGTTCTTCAGTTTGGTCAATTAACAAACATGATTTGCTTATGTTAGTGTTACTAGAGTGTGTTTTACTTGCTCAAATCATGTGCATAAAGAATCTAGTGCAGTGTATATGTATATATAATATTTCCTGGTGATTTCCAGCTGCTGCTATGAGTTCTTAATATATCATGTGATGAATTATATGGAGGTGCAGTAGTGTAGTTTAAACTTTCATAGACAAATTCTCTGTATTTCTTGTGATTAATTTGCACTTGCTCTTGTTTACCCCGTGTAATAAAATAGTTTAAATAGGTTGTGTGCTGGCTGGTTCATATATATTTTCCTATAGATGACTACTTGATGATTGATCCCCTGGATAATTAAATTAGAGGTTGGCATGCTTGAGTATGAGCAAATGCTCAAGATGTGCTTGCTGTTTACAATCCAGTGATCATCTGATCACTGGTCGTGACAATGTGCATACCAGTATTTTGATGTGGGAGTTTGCATTGTTATCCGATGACCCTCTAGTATTCGAGTTGATGTCGTGGCATTTGATGTGCATCTGCAGATCTGCTTACTAATGCTTCATTAGCCTTTTCGCGTTACGAAGGCCATATTTTTCTAAAGTTGCTAATAACAATAAGCTACTTTTCATAGTTGATTGAAGTATGACCTTCTATTGTTTAATTGGCTAGTTTAGGCAAATGGTACAATCCCACCCTTTTATTCAGAGGCTCGATATGGCTGTTTATTCTGGAAATGTTTGGAACTTTGGATGTTTAAATTTCAAATGAATGTGGATGCTAACCATATCCGAGAAAATATATAGCTCTAGATGTAACTTTATATCATTTGTTTGCTATAGAATGAATATACTCAAGTTCTTATGAATCCTTGTATTAGCTTGTTTACATTGTGCATATTGCATTAACTTCATTGAACAAGCTAAGCTGAGTGTGTGAGGTCACCGTGTTCTATTGTGTTCTCACTAGAGGAAAACGGATAGTTGCCTACGGCTAAATGTATGCCGACGGCATTTTATCGGGGCCGTCGGCATATATGGTTGTATGCCTACGGCTTTATAAAAGCCGTCGGCATACGGTTGGCCGTCGGCATATACTTTGTATGCCTACGGCGTTTTAAAAAAGCTGTCGGCATACGTATGGCCGTCGGCAACTATGTTGTATGCCTACGGCTTTTCAAAAAAGCTGTCGGCATACGTATGGCCGTCGGCATACAAGTCTGCATCCGTTACCAAGCTGACGGCGCCACCTATACGCCGACGGCCACCTTATTTAGGCCGTCGGCATACAACTTTTTTTTCCAAATAAATAATCTGTGAGTTTGTATGCCTACGCCTTTTTGTGAAGTAATTTTTTGAAAAGTTTGTCAAAACTCAAGTTTACCATTTTTTCTAGCAACTAATACACATAAAAGGACTCCATGCCAAAGGATTTCTTTTTTTGAGTATTTTTTCACTTTCTTTTATTTTTTTGAAAAAACGGTCAAAATGGCCGCCATGTCTATTCATTGAAAGGGGTCGAATTATTCAAAACTATCGACGGTTCTGTGATATAACCACTACTTGTGTAACTTAAAATTATTTTTGTCAAATTTTCAGAGCAACAAATGTCTGTTGTTCGGCAACAAATGTTGCATCTTGTCTCTGTTGAAACTTGGTACATTCATCCAAGCATTTTCTATCTGTTGAAACTTGGCTATCCAAGCAATGTTGGCTGCACCGTTGTAATAGACTCTAGTTTGTTGGTATAGATCTTAGCCTCACAGAATGGTTTTGTTTGTGTGTTTACAACTTAGTAGTTGCTGGTTTGCATTTCTTTTACCTCATTCGTATTGCCATTTCAGTGTGATCATACTTACCTGGCTAAACCCATGGTTATACTGCAGCACACGTGGGCTGGTGTGGCGCTCGTGGCATCGGATGTCGCCTGAGAGGACGCTGCTGCCCTGCTGCTAAGCCGTGGACTACCTTTTGCTCGAGGTGCCCCCATTGCAACTTCTGTGCCAAGTTGGCTACAGTGTAGGTGATGTGCTCTGTGAATTCTTCTACTATGATGGATTCAACATTTAATCCTGATGGTTCTCGAGTCATTTGTTTCCTGATTAACCTTCTAGCATGGGTAGGCTAGGCCTATTTTAAGCTTTAACCAATGATGCTATGCTAGTTCTACAATTTGTCTGTGATTTATTACCTGGTGCTCAAATATTGCAATTGATAACCTGATCTTGTCATGTTGTTGATTCTCTTACAGATCCACCTTAGGTGTCGGAGGCAAGCATGCGAGACTGTCTGTGTGATGACGGCAAGTTCACAGCTGCTGGTTCATCTACTTCATCTTTGTGCTGTAGGTGGGGGTGTCTCCTTTCTCTTCAACGAGATGTGTGTTCAGTCCATCAAGCCAAGTAGATAACATTGTATAGCGGACTACCATTGTTCAATGCCTGAATCATTAAGAATTCTCAGTGAACAACTTTTTGTAACATGCATCCTGGATGTCGATTCATTGTAGAGGCTCTAGGTTTTAAGTATTTAATTGTGTACTTTCTCTGTATGCCTTCACATAATATTAAATATGCATATAGCACATACGTGTGTTGCTTCCTTATTCTTCTATGTGCAATTATGGACTTTGGTGCTAATCACTTAAACTAGCTGGATTCAGATATTTTCATATTTTAGATTGTATGACATAAATTCTGCTTTTAATTAGTGGGTCATGGGATAAGTTTATAGAAGCTTTGAATAGCCTTTTTATTAATTATATTGTCTCACAGGATCATGTATTTGCAATTAGCCTTTTATTGGCTATTTTTTTTGGTTTTGGTCGTCAAGTATGCCGACGGCTTTTCCTCTGTTTGGCCGTCGGCATAGGTAGCGTAAGGACCGACCAGCACGTGCCACGTGGCCACTATATGCCTACGGCTTTGGCCGTCGGCATACCTTCAGACGGCGTTAGACGGACGTGTGACGTTTTTTTTGCCGACGGCTGAGTGTTGCCGACAGCCACTGAAAACCGTCGGCATATGTGTTGTATGCCGACGGCTTTTGTTTGCCGACGGCTTTTCCTTTGTATGCCGAGGGAGCAGAAGACGACGGCAAATGCCGTCGGCATACACATTTACCGTCGGCATAGTTGTATGCCGACGGCATTTATGCCTATGCCGACGGCATTTGGCTGTATGCATATAGAACGATTCCTGTAGTGTCTGTAGGTAAGGAGTACAGCAAGATTGACTCCAGGTATAGCGCCACCATTAACGGGTCACTCTGCGATGCCCTAGCAGCCATCGGCTTCCATGCGATGGCGGCGTCTACGTGTCTGTTGTTTAGGTGAGTTTCTGCTTCTGCGTTGGCTCTCATGATTCCTTATTTTCTGCCTTGATCTATTGTTATCGTTAGGGTTCGACAAGGAACACTAATATAACTTGTATGTTGTATCCATGAATATAAAGTGTCATGAATGCAATTAGAAGGAGCTTACCAGTCTGCTGTGTATTTGACGAGTCACTGTTCATTGATCTTCCCTTTTTCATTTGTTTTGTTGTGCAAATAAGACTGAAATAGCAAACAATAGCGGCATGATTACTTTTCTTATGTTTCTTTAAATTTTATGCTGCCAGCCAGAATAGCTCAATGGTTGCATAATTTTAGCTCAATGGCATGATCTTACCAGTCTGCCGTGTATTTGGTGAGCAACTTAATTTTGTGTTCCCTCAAATTATAGGGAGAGTATATCACTACTATAAGGGCAGGATCTGATTAGTGTGTGTTTCTACATGTCTCTCGGTAAGGTTGCTTCTCTATTGTGTCATGAATTCTTTGTGTGTTTCCAGTCTTTTTCCCTTGAGCAAGAGATTGAGGGTTCCAATAGTATTCAGATATTGTGCTTTTGGCTGCAATTCCTTTTATTTTTTACTGAACTGGAGGGATTAATAATATGTGTACCAGAACTTCTATTCTGTTAACCTGGATTCTCTTAATTACTAAGATGAAAATAATGAGAAGGCAACCTCAGTCATAGGTTTACATGACATCCATGATTCATGATATAGTTAAATATGACAATCCAGGTCGAGGTCCCATTTTCCTAGTGAAATTAGCTGATATGTGATTTTCGTTTTACAATTTGCACACTGCAGTAAGTTCAATCCTTCACGAGAATTTGATGGCTGGATTTTTGTTCGTAAATGCATTTTGGAACTGTATTTTGATTGTTGGATGACCAGCTGTGTACTTGCAAGGCTTCCAGCCAGGCCGTGAGGATGGCAAACTCGTTGAATTGTCTCATGTTTTTCCTGCCAAACCTAGCACACACCCTAGTCCACCAGTCTTCGACTCTCCGTTTCAGTATTAATAGTTGACTGAATTTGGGACAGTTGTGTCAAACCTGTGCAGCACAAACACAATGGGCTAGATAGTACCATGGACCACAAGTTTCAGCATTATTTATCTGCGGATATGTCATACATGTTTTTGATTAGTTCCTGCTTCCATTTGCATTTCCATAGATAACCTCCCTGTAGATGTCCAGTTTTTGAACTAGCATTATTGTCTCTATTCTGAACCTATACATACTTAGACTAGTCACAATGGGGAGTAACATAGAGTAGTAACATGGTGATGTTACTAGTCTATGTTACCACCTTCACAGTGGAGAGTAACATCATTATGGTGTCATATAAGATCTTATTTATTGCACTATAGACTCATTTTGTCTTGATAAGTGTGATGTTACGGTAACTAGCTAAGTTACTCCAAACACCTCTCTCCTCATTAACTACATGCCACATAAGCAAAATAATCTTGAAATGTGTGATGTTATTAGCTAAGTTACTCCCATTGTGACTAGTCTTAGTCTTAGTATGATGATTGCCCTTTTTTCCCGCAGAATGATTGCTTTGACTGATGAACTGATTTCCATGGCTACATTAATCATCTGTACTGCCTTTCATGGACTAATGAATATTTTATTCATGATATTTTTTGCTGCATCGTTTTCAGTTGCAGCAAGAGCTAAAGGTGATGTTTGACATCCTGGACAGTGCCGTTGGTGTATATGGCATGCTGTCAAGCCATTTGAGTCTTAGAGTGATAGGTTCATCCATTGTTTCTTTTGAAAACTGAATGTTGTGTAATATGTGAATATGTACTTGATTTTGAATCATGTGTTTCGAATTCCGTGTCAATATGTATATATGTATAATATCTCGCTGAGTTTTCGGAGAATTTTGAAAGGGTCCCTGATTGAATTAGAGGCACCTCTCAAAATGCCTTCAAAAGTATTTGAGGCATTTTGAAATAGTGCCCCAAATACATTTAGGGGCACATTCTCAAAGTGCCCCTGTACATATTTGGGGCATCCGAGAAAATGCCTCTAACTGAATTAGAGGCACTTCTCAAAGTGCCCCTAAATGTTGAGCTATTGGGGCACTTTGAGAAAGTGGCCCTAAAACCTTTAGCAACACAGGTATTGGTGGCACTTCAAAAAAGTGCCCCAAATACTATTAGAGGCACAAAAGTGACATTTTGGGGCACTTCAAAGTGCCCCAAAAGGTTGACCGTGTTGTAGTGACGGTACTTGCCATCGTCGGCGGCATCATGGTGCGCTTCGGGGAGGAAGAGACATCACCGCAGGGTGTTTTCCGCCAGTGCCATTGCCAGCAACCCCCGCTCAGCGGTTTCCCTGTGGTATTGGATTATGCTCCTGGTTCCGGTCGCTCCGCAACGCACCTCCTCAGCCTACTCCGTGGAGGTCGCTATTTGAGCGTCGTGGCACCCCTCCCGCTCCGCCGCGTCGCGTTCCCCTGATAACAGAGCTTTTTTGTGGTTAGCTCGTTCGTTGAGTGTTTAGAGGCTACGTTGAGAGCATCATCAAGGAGCAATCAACCATGAAACAAGTGATAAATATATAAACGATATAAAAGTTGTGTGTCCTGATTTCCTGAATGAACCATATTTTCCCTACTTCCTCCCAAGATGCAAAGTGTTACCCTCTCAATAATTAAGGCATATATTCCAAAAACACGGGTACTAACTGAAAAACAAGGGGACTAACTGAAGTAAGAAGTCGATCCATCTGTGTGTTTTTCTTCTCACGAACAACTTTACGGGAAGAAGATATCATACGTACACTAAGCCATCGATGTTCTGTCCGTATGTAAAATGTTTTCGTGGGCTAAACACTTATTACATTTTGAGATGGAGGTAATAATCTCCTCTATCTCCTCTATATATAAAAGTACGTCCGTTTCACCCCTGTTTCCTGCTTCCACGTCGTCTTTTGTTTTCTCACCGTCCGATCAGCCTGTCCAACGGTCCAGATCCCTTTATTCCTGCTCTGTAGCAACGTAATTTCTACCAATCAAACATGGACACGTTCCCCCCAGCGCTGCGGGCCCACTATGGCAGCGACTCGACCGCTTTTCTTCCATCGGCGACATCGCTCTTCCTCCATCGGCGACATCGACATCGCTATTCTTCCACCGCCGCCTCCCCTTCGTCATCCTCCTGCGCTGTCGCCCCCTCCGGGCTCCTCTCCGCTGCGACCTCCTCCTCCTCCGCCCTCGCCGCCTCCGGTCCATCCCCGCTGCTCCTCCTCCTCCGCCCTCGCCGCCTCCGGTCCCGTCCCCGCTGCAACCTCCTTCTCGACTGCCTCCTCCCCGTTGCAGCCTCCTCCTCGACCGCTTCCGCCTCCGCCACCTCGATGACCTCCCCTCCGCGCCCCCGAAGCCACTCAGGGACAGGGCCATGGGCTCGCAGCCGCAACAGAGGAGCATCGACGTGGAGAGTTTCCAGTACCTGCATCCTTGGACTAATCTTCAGAAACAAGAAGGAACAAGAAAAGGAGCAAGAGGAGATTCTCTGTTTTGTACGATGGATGGAGGTTCTGATTTTGATCGGCCCGGTCTTCATGCTGATTCTACGCCTGAGGAGAGCCCGCCGCTGGGGCGAAGACCTGGCCTCCGCGCGGATCTTGCGCACCGCCGCGTATGCCGGCTGCTGTCTGTCCGAGATCGAGCGCCAGCGGGTGCGGCTCCTGCGGGATCGGGTCCAGATGGGCCCCGGAGTGCCTCCCCGCCGTCATCCCCCGGCCTTCCAATCCGCGGCCGCCGGCCGCGCCTCGAGCTCCTGATGCGCCTCTCTCCTCCTATCTCCTCAGACGGACGGAAGGCCAGCAAGCAGGACGTCGCCCGCCGTCGACATCCTCTGCTACCAACAGGACGCCCGTCGGCGGCAGCGCCCTCCCCTGCCAGAACCCCACCCCGTCGCCAAGGTCCTGCACCCCGGGGGCAGCGAAGATGGTGCTCGCCCAGCTCGGCGGGAGCATCTCCCGTGCGCTCGCACATATGAGCAACACGACGGTGACGACGATGGTGACGCAGCAGGGAGCTGATGCCTTTATTTTCATGCTGCAGGCCGTCTTCAGCGATCTCTGCAACATGGTGGATCCCGGGAAGGTGGTCTTCATCCCCAAGAAGGGCAAGCCCAACGTCGTCATGTTCGTCGGATTGTAAGGTCAGTATGGCTGACACAACCTGCTCACTTGCTTGCTCCGTTTTTTTATTCTGTGCCTGTTGCTGAATTCAAATTGCTAGATACGATTGCTTAGCTGCACATATAGGTAGTTGTTTGGTATGATAGAAGCAAACTAGAGTGCGTAGTTAGCTCATTTAATTACCATGTCAGCAGCATTCTTGCTTCTTCATATGCAAGTTCTGTTCTATAATCTGGTACTGTAAAGTACACGTACTGGAAAACTTATTCCTTACTGAGTTTCTTGTGTGCACAGCTATTTGGTGAGTCACTACTCTGAACTCAGGCGGCGTCAAATAAAATTGCAGCTTCATAATTTTCTAATCCATGTTCTGTACTCTATGCTCTATTCATTTCTTCCAGTATCAAGTTCTAAATATTCAAGTGCTTGTTTGCTTGAGATTTATTGGGAGTATAACTGAGGCTTCCTTTAGTATATTTTAAATTTGAAACCTTTAAGAGAAGTACAAGTAAAAGATCTATGCAGTCAGTTCTGTGGATTTGTGTGCCTTTAAAGATGTTACTGATATTTACATTGAGCTGATTTAATCGGTAGAAGAGACATGTCTACTGTTCACTGAATGAATTCTGATTGATTAGTTCACTGAATAATCCATTGACTTTTAGTGGATTGTTTAAATATTAAACATGATTTTCTTTTTTGTTCTCAAGTTGTTGATGATCATTTGCTTATAAGGTCGCATAAGAACCTCTGTTTGTAAAGAAGAGGATTACAGTTCAGATAATCCATTTGGTAGATTTTTGTCACAAAGGGTGAGCTGATGACAGTGTCTGAACTGCAACTTGAGCTGTCCCGGAAGACTGAGACTCTCATAACTAGCTTGACAAATCAGATTAATGCAAGGAGCAAGTATGCACAAGAGCTTGAGTGCAAGTGTAATCAGATGGATCTCACTCTTCAAAGGGCCATGGAAGACACTGATTCACTGCACGAATGCTACCATGAAGGCACCCTCATGGAACCGGAGTAATGGAAAATCCTCATCTGCTACACTCTTTTGCATAGCCACCATGACCAAGTCCACTGGTTAATGCTTTATTTTGTTTTTTCTGCAGAAATGTGAAATATGCAGTCTGCTGCCCGTGAACATTCACGGGCAATTGCTCAAGAAACTGATCAGCTGAGAAAGCAGCTGAATGAGAAAGAGAGTGACATCAAAAGGAGATCCAAGCAACTAAATGAAATAGTTGCTCAAACTGAAATGGAAAGAAGAATGTTGGAGAATGAGAGGAAAAGGGTGCGAATCTATCACCCCTTTGTTGTATGTTACTCTTTATCATATGCACGTAGAATTATATATGCAATCTTAAGAGATAAATCAATGTCATGGAAAGGTTATCATCGAACAGATTTTAGTCAGCTATCTCTCCATTCATTGCTTTCAGAGCAGCACCTCCAGCTTCTTCTGTGCCGTATTCTATGAAGGCATACGCCTTTGATCTTTTTGAGTGTTATAAAATGCTTGCTGAAATTAAATCCTATGAATGATATTCATGTTCTTGCACTATAGGTGATCCCGTAGTTACGGATTTATAGTCGCATAAACAATATAACTTTGACCATTGCACTCATTTATGCCAAAAACTGGAAGCAAATGTCAACTATTAATGTCTTGCTCTATGTCTCTTATTTTAAAATTTCTTGCATACAGCCGATGATATCGACTCGTGGCTGCGGCAACGATGCGACAACATCGACACGGGGCAACCACGACAACATGGAGCTGCGACACCGAGGAACTAAACCCTAAACATGTGGGATTACGAAGAAGTGTAATAAATATAGCATGGATTAAGAGAGCAAAAGGTAGTTTGTTCTTACATATACATACCTTATTTATATTTTATCGACGGGGAAGTGATACCACCCAAGGCAATTGCGTTTGATTGCAGACACAACTCCATGGTGGAGGTCTGCATGGTAGATTGAAACACACATTGTTCAGATTGTGCGATAAGCGCGAGACTCATGAAATTAAAAGCTTTGACGTGCAATGGAAACTGGTGAGAGTTGGGGATGGATACACGCAAAGAAGTATTTGTTCAAATTCCACAGTAAGTACAGATACAAATAAAACTCAAACAACCTGAAGGGAAAACTTCCAAGGTTACAAAAATAACGGGATGCAGAACCACAAAATATAGCTTAAGTTTCTCAGAAGTGCATGGAAGTAATGTATGGGAATAGGGGACAATTATACTAACCAATTTAATGATGGATGTGACCTATGATATGAGACCTTCATGTTGTCATTGGAAGCACTCCATGAACTGTGCTTGTATGCAGAGAGAGGTGGATCTACAAGGCTACACCAGAAGAATACACATCCAAGAAGGGCCCTGCACATAGAGTAGATTAAAACAAGCGGGTTATTCAGGTGGAAGGACATTCGCTGCGGTGAAGCAAACAATATGACAATTACTTTGACACTTACGAGACAAGTTAGGAAAAGAAATGTGAATGTACGGGTGGGAACCGTGTTTTACATTGGATTAGTATCCCTTCTCATAATTTTGATTATCTGGATTGTTCCCTTTAACTTTCGGCATTTCTTTTTAGCACCTCGCTGTGTTATCATCACCACGGAGATGTAATTCTCGAGTGAACTTGGAAGACCGTCCTTGGGCAGAGATTTGATGGCCGGACAAACATAGATCACTAATTCCTTTAGAGAATTTGGATGTTCGTCCTTGGGTAGCAACTTTTTTAGAGAAAACGCAAAGGATTCTTTGCGATTTATTTCATTGGAAAGATAGAGTTTGCGTTACAACCTCCTAAGAGGGGTACAGGTGTTGGATGCCGGATTTGCAATCAGCGGAGGTTGGTAAGCTTGGTTAGCCCGGCAGGGATGCGATGAAGCTTGCAGCTCCTAAACTCGAGTTCCTGGAGGGAATTGAGGAGGTGAAGGTCCTCCTGTTGCTCCACTTGGAACTGAAAAAACTGCATCCACCAGACAATACCATTTTGAATGGATGTTGCAATGGAAGAAGACTACCTGGACCAACCAACACCTTCGCCAATTCTTTTTCTTCCGAGTAGATTGGTCTAAAAAATAAAGTATTGTGGATTACTAACAGGTTTTGAATCATGCATCTGAATGACTGAATGTACTTTTGCAATTTGTAACTAGCACATACCTGTATTAGCTCCAACTCCAATGTAACATACTGGATGGTCCACACTTCATTGATCCAGCACAAAAGGGAGCTATAACTTCAGAAGTGCTCCTGTATTGCACCCTCTCTCCAAATTTGTAAGACAACTACTATGCAACTATACTACCACCTTTTGTAAAGATACCACATAAAACAGATGTAGATCTTTTATCCATTGAGTTTTTTTTCCTTTCATCTTTTCTTTTGCTGGAAGCTACTACTGCCATGTTGATATCCAAATATGTAACACAACTATCAGTTGAACTATCCTACACAATTAATATTTCTACTTTTT
Organism: Poa pratensis; assembly: GCA_947311845.1. Classification (NCBI taxonomy): domain Eukaryota; kingdom Viridiplantae; phylum Streptophyta; class Magnoliopsida; order Poales; family Poaceae; genus Poa; species Poa pratensis. The sequence continues at coordinate 30,954,530 of CAMZMU010000112.1, forward strand.
CCTCTCACAGATTATAGAGCAACTACCCAAACATCTTCAACAAAGACACCACAAACAAATTTCCGAGCAGTGAATGAATGGAGGGTTTTTCCCCTTTTCTCGGACTTCCCTTTTCTTATTTTTTTTCTTCTCCTTTTTTTCTTTTTTCTTTTTCTTCTTTTTTATTTCATTTTTAAATTTTTCTTCATGATAAGAATGGAGAGAGAGTTCTCCAAGGCTATAAGAATGTTCAAGTCCTAGACAGATCCCTGCAAAGTAGATTGAAATATACCTACCGTATCAAACCAAAATTTTGAATAATATTTAACCAGCTCTTAATTCCTCCTAATTGACAATGTGGTCGCATTTTTTCAATAAAGTGAACGTCCTGCAGGAACAAAAATGAACTTCAAACAAATCATGAACTATTCATTTCAAATATGTGCATTTTTCTCTCTACTCATAAATCATTTTCCATCAATTTTCTTTTCAAAAAAAATATGACATAGCATTCGACATAATATGAATTTACAGCATATCAAAAAAAATACACCAGTCTCAAAACAATATAGATTTAACAAATGTGCACCAAATATCCATTCTATACAGAGGTGAAACTAACAAATTTTCAAATTTTCCACATAAACTAAGAAATGTTCATCTTGTTGACGATTTGTTGGATTATTTTCCCGAATAATTCTTTCTCACCAAAAAAATATTCAACATTTTTAACAAATTTCAAAATAGGTTTCAAACAAGATTTGTTGAATTTTTGCCAACAAATATTTTCCCCTCCCACAAAATATTCAACATTTTTGTATAAGTTCAAAAACAAAATCCACACACGATTTGTTGGAGATTTTTTCAACAATTATTTCTTCCAAAAAAAATTCAACAACACGAAAATATTATTTCCCCAATAATATTCAACAATATTCAAAAGAAAATCAACTATGCCTTATGTTAGAAGTTATTCATTACATTTTATAGGTAGACAAATAATTTATCACCACAGGTGCGGCGTGTCGCCGCGCCTAGATGACTAGTACAGTGTATAGTATATCGTACCATCTTTTTTTTCCGGGTACATCGTACCATCTTTCAGAGCCGATACAACTCAATTAGTAAGATTGGTCTGTTACTTTCTGTAATTCTATTGGTCTCTCCCATACATGGGCAACTAGTTGAATTTTAGCGTGGCGTCACGCCACGCCCTTGGTATTTTTTTGTGCTATATTTTTTTTTTGTTAACCAAAATGTTGGCTAAATTGGTATGTTGGAACATTTGTTTGTTTTGTTATGAATAAGTAGCATTTTTTGCGTGCATTTGTGATATGTTGTGTACAATATTCAAATAGTTGAAGGCTTGAAATGCTCAAACATGTTTTCTTTGGACGTCAATATTTAATTAAAATCAGAACAATCCATTTGAATTTGATTCCATATTTGGGGAAAGTTTGCTCGTGTTGAGTCGAACTGCTAGCCAAATTGAAATGTTGAAATAAATTTGGTATTTGTTTTGAGTGCACTTCGGTTATTTTTGGTGAGCATTTTGGTTTTTACTTTACGGAATATCGGAATATTCGCTCAAATGTTGGACATATTGCAACTTGAGAGCATGTTTTCTATTTTGTTATTGTAAAGTTGAACAATACATGTAGTTCTTAGATAAATGACGCCATTATTAAGTGAGACATGAAGCACTTGGAGTGTTGTAAAAAAATGACTCCATTATCATTTGTTTAAGAATTTGGAACATTGCATAAACAGTCTTTTCTTTTTTATCTATTTCTTTTGTTTAAACAAAACTCCGAATATTTCATATTTCTTTTATTTTTTGTAGACCATAAGAAAAGATTCGATCAAATGAAATATAAACAGATTTTATATTCCATCATTAAGTAGACCCCATCCGGAAAGTTGTGACCTGAAATGTTAAAATTCTTCGTAATTTGTTGTCCGGAGTAACTCCAATTTTTTTAGCAAATTTAAATGTTCAAGTGTGTGTTGTAGTTTGACATAGATATTTAATTAATCCACTTAATCAGGAGAAATACAGTATATAAGTATTTTGTAAATTCGAATATATTTATTTAGAAGGAATGCATTTAGGTTTTGTCGAAATGTTTGGTATGTTGAAATGTTGAAAAATATTTATATATTGTCGCAACTCGTGCAATTAAAACGTAAATTTTTGTAAATAGACCAATTGTTAATAAAATTGTAAGTTTAGTAGTAGTGGGAGAGGGCTGAGAAAAAGATAAAGAATAGGAAGAATAAAATCACGTAAAGGAAGTAAGCAATTCGCCATTTCAAGGATGTTCAGATATGTAGCAAATTGGAAATGTTGGATATATTTGTAGTATGGCATAAATATTTATTTGAACTCCGTAGTTAGGGAGAATGCAATTTGCGAGATATATTTTAGAGTGTCTCCAATTCTTTAGCAATTCGAAATGGTCTAATGTGTTGCACTCTTGCGGTTGAAATGTAATTTTTTTAAATAGGCAATGCAATTTGCGAGATATATTTTAGAGTGTCTCCAATTCTTTAGCAATTCGAAATGGTCTAATGTGTTGCACTCTTGCGGTTGAATTGTAAATTTTTTAAATAGGCAAATTATTAATAAATTTGTAAGGGTGGGGGCAATGGGAGAAGATGGAGAAAAAGCTAAAATAATAGGGAAAATGAAAACATGTAAAGGAAATAAGCATTTCGCCATTTTGAGTGTTTTCAGATGTTTAGCAAATTTGAATGTTGGATATATTTGTAGAATATTTATTTGAATTCCATACCGCGCTCTTGCTGATATTATTTTTTTGGTTGTGTTATATATATTGTGAGGGAAGGCTGTAGTTATAATTTGTATATTGTAGTTAGATGAAATTCAATTTGAAATCAATACGTAATTGGAGGAAATGATTTGCTTTTTCTCGGAATATTCATGTAGTCAAGTATATTTTTTTTTTAAATGTGAGTACGTACTTAGGTAGATTTAAGTTTTATTACTTCTAAATATGTTACATAAATTGTAATGGTGGAATGTAGTTCCATTTTGCCATAATTTTGTAATGGCGCAGTATAGTCTGAATTAATTTGGATATGTATTTTAAAAGTTGCAGAAAAATTCGGATAACAGAAAACAAAAAAAAAGGAAAAAAAGAAAAGGCCGGCCAGCCACTGAGCAGCCGGCCCAGCCCGCTAACGACCCAGGTAACGGTCCGAACTCGCCGTGACGGCGCGACGGCGTCGTCCAGGGGCGGAGCCGCTGTGGCGGCGACCACGACGCCGGCGCCGCGCGACGGCGAGCGAGGACGCGCCGATGGGTGCGTCGGACGCGGCTCGTCGCGGGGAGCGCGTACGTGGCGGCGCCGTCGCGCGTAGGCCACCGGAGCGTGGCCGGCGGCGGCCGGAAGCGGCGGCGGACCGCGGGCGCGGTGGCAGCGATTCCCGCGCGCCGCGACGTCCCGGAAGGCGGCGCTCGGCCAAGAGGAGGAGGCGGAGACGACGGAGCCGGCCGTGGGCTCCGATGCCCGCGGGGATGCCTAGCGGCGCGGCGCGGCGGGTCGGCAGCGGCGAGCTCGGCTCGCGCGCGAGGGAGGAGGGAGGGGGATCTGCGCGTGGCGTTTTGCAGCGGGGTCCCTGACGTTTGCCGAATTTCCGTCGGGGTCCCTGCCTTCGGAAAACTGGGGGTGCGCGGTGCAATTTCTGGGCTCGCGTGGCTGTTTGTGCAAATATCGCCGCGCTGTGCGGCTGACATGTGGGGCCACCGCGACACTGTTGAACACTGTAGATATCTACAGTAATCTACAGTGCGCAGGGCGCTCCCAGGCCACGAAATCGCTCAGCTTTTATATAATAGATAGATAGATAGATAGATGAGATGAGATGAGATGAGATAGATGAGATGAGATGAGATGAGATGATGATGAACAATACACGCATCCTAGAATAGTCCAAACAATTCAATTAGTGCTGAATCTATGTGCAATAGGTCTCGCCCTTCTTATTCCAAAGTACTATCAATACACACCTGCCATTCTTATTCCAAAGTACACTTGTTACAAAATCTTGAAACTGTCAGTGCTTGGCAACGCAATGCACATATGTAGCTCAGACCAGTCAGCCAATTTACCTACGGTATCGGACTTGGTTTCAGAGCGGCGTGGCCGCTCAGAGAATACGCCACAGTGCCACGCGCCATGACCGTCAGAAGATGTCGAGGATCTCCTGGATGAAGCCGTTGCAGAGCGGGCAGTTGCCGCGGCTGACCCAGAGCTCGCGGGAGCAGAGCCGGCAGAAGGTGTGGCCGCAGGGGATGAAGGCGGCGCCCTTGTGCCGGACCATGCACACGCAGCACACGTGCACCATCTCCTCCTCCCGCCCCTCGCCGTCCTCGTCCTCCTCGTCGTCGTCGGCCAGCTGCCGCGCGCTCTTGCCGCCGCCGTCGGCGGCCTCGTCCTCCTCCTCGTCCTCGTCGTCCCAGCTGTCCGTCTGCTCCAGCAGCGCCATCAGGGACATCTGCGCTGCCGGCGCCTCGTCCTGGTCTTTGCCTCCTTCGTCGCCATCCTCCTCTTCTTCGTCTTCATCCTCGTAGTCGTAGTGGTCGTCGACGACTACCGCGGGGGCGGCCCGCTCGGCGCGGCCGACGGTGGGGCCGACGCGGGTGGAGGAGACGCGCGAGAAGGTGGTCGTCTGGCGGAGGGAGGTGGTGCGGGAGAAGGCCGCCGTGGCCTCCCCGGGCGCGTATATATACTTGTTGCTTCGAGTGCTGCCATTGCCGCCGCCGCTGCCACTCTTCAGGGCACCGGGTTTCTGCGATGGGGCCGTCCATGCGTTCACGGCGCGGCGGAGACGGAGCCTGTCGCGCAGGGGCTTCCAGCCTGATCGGCCGGCGTCGTCGTCGTCCGGGCGGTGGTAGTCGTCGGGGATCCTGAGGAACTCGCGGATGGCAGGGTCGGGCGTGGCCAGCTGCTCTGCGAGCGTCATCGATCGCCGCAGCTCCGGCCGCCGGTCCATTGATCACGCGCAGGTGTCGTTTGCCACGATCAGGTGTGCGTACGTATCCTTGGCGCGGAGGTGGAGGTGAGGAATGCCATAGTGTGTGCATGACAGCAGACCTAAAATAGGAGGAGGCCCAAATTAGGCAACGTCTCCGGCTGAATTTCCGCGTTACATTCAGTGTGACTGATACATGTCCATGTGCATTCAGTGCGTTTCAACTTTCAAGAGTCAAGACCATCAGGTCAAAAAAAAAAAACTTTCAAGACCATGAAATCATAGCAAATGAACATGTGTCGATCACATCTTAGAAATCACTAAAAATGATAGCCATGATTAGTTCGTGCGTTTCGTTCGCAAGTTTGATGCCACATTTGACAATACGAGTCAGGTGGAGAGTGGGGCGGTGAGTTCGCGATGGGCGAGCTCTTCCACTGTCTCACGATTGCGCAACATGTCGGTGTCAAGGACGACATGGCGTATGGATTGTCGACAATGAGCACGCGAATCAGGATGTTCTGAAATTTACTATCAGCAAGCATGTGATATAGTGAATAAGTATATATTTGCCGATCAATCAATATTTGCCAACATCAAATCTTTTTTCGAGATTGCCATAATGAAATCTGACATGCCTTATTCTGTTTCACGGCGACTTTTCTCCACATGTCAATATGTAGCACGAGTGCAGACACAACTCAGGGGTCCATCATCTCTAATATCAATTAAGAATGAGAAATGATAATGTGTTTGCCTCCATATGAGTAGGGCTAGTGTTTCAGAGGCCGACGATGATGTGACGTTGCCGAAGTGACGAATGATCTTCCTCTGGCTTAAGCCCCATGTCGCAAGTTCTCCTTATTGTGATTGTAGATTAAATCGTGTGTTCTGTGCTGATATATCCAGTAGGTAATCCATGCCTGCTTGTGACGCAGAAAGAAGCTACTACCTTTCGAAATATAAATATTTTTAGCTTTTCTTATTCAGATGTATCTAGAAGCTTTTAATGTTTATTCACTCATTTATTTTCATATTAAAATATCTAAAACATCCTATGATCGGAGAGGTAGTAGTACACGAATTAGGGGATTTATCTTGAGGGTAAGTTTTGGTTTGAATTTTTGATACGTACCGGCGCGGCGCACGACCCATGCTGCCATGCATATGGTTAATAGACCGATCGATTTGTATTGGGCCCAGGCCCAGCCACGAAGGCGTCGATTTGTTTGGGCTTCCCGTCTCAGAAACCGATTCAGACCCGGCCGTGTACGTACATATATCCCGCCCTACTATAAAAAAAAAAACATATATCCCGCCCGACGCGATCCATGAGTCGTCGTGTTTCGAACTTAAGATGGCGTCCGTGGGAGAGGATATCGCTCGAGAGATCCTGCTGAGGCTGCCGACGAGGGACCTCACCAGCTGCAGCTGCGTCTGCAAGCTATGGCGCGGCGTCGTCCGCGACCCTGACTTTCGTACCCTCCACGGCGACGCCGCACACGTCGTCTCCTGTTCCGGCGAGACCTTGCTCGTGGACGGGTTCCACGGGCGGGGCATGGGCTTCGAGCTGACCGTCCTCGACGCCACCTCGTGGAAGCCGATCCGCCGCTTCGACGAACTGGCCGTCGGCTACAGCCCTGCCAACGCGTGCAACGGCTTCCTCCTCCTCGCCTCCGCCGCCCTCGACATGCCGGTGTGGGTGTGCAACCCCGTTACAGGCGAGAAGCTGAAGATCCCAGCGCCACCGGAGAACAAGCAAGTCGAACGGTGCGTGTACGCCATGGGGTTCAGCGAGCCTACCCGGGTGTACAAGCTGTTCCGTATCTCCTTCCCGGGAACGGCATGGCCAAGGATGCGTGAGTGCTACGTTGACGTGTACACACCGGAGAACAAGCAAGTCGAACGGTGCGTGTACGCCATGGGGTTCAGCGAGCCTACCCGGGTGTACAAATCTTGCGAACCACGCATCTTCACGCCTTGCTCTCCATGCTGCACCACACGAGGATCCTCAGGCTCAAGATCTTCTCCCTCGCCGACCTCAACGATGGTTACATGCCAATGTCATTCACCAGACTTGAGCGGCTCGAGATCCAAGAGCTTTCTGGATGGTGTATCCTTGACCGCGTCGCCGCGGTGATCGGTGTCGTGGACTTCCTGAGGAGCTGCCCGTACCTGCGCGAGCTCTACCTCAAGTTCAGCTGGCGGGAGCATATCCGAGAAACTAATCCAGACCCTGCAGACCAGATGGCGACCATTGCTGATTTCTCGCCGTGCAGATCCATCGACAAAGATGACGCTGATTGTTGTGATGATTTGGAAGACGACCTTCACAGAAGACTCTTCTGCCGCTGCAGGCTGAATAGCTTGAGGAGGGTGATTGTGGAGTTCGACGCGGGTGAGCTGACATGTTTCTAGGTCTTGCTCCTCAAGTTAATTGCAAAGAACGCGCGGGCTCTCGAGGAGGTTGTAGTCGACGGAGGGAAGGGATGCGATTCGAGTCGCATCGACCTCAAGATGATGCAATGGCGGCGGTGGAAATGGAAAACACTGTCTCCCCCACCGCCTCCACCACTATCCGAGTTCCCACCATTGGAGGCGCCTCCGTGTTTTGATGGAGAAGTTGATGACGGGAACGATACCAAGGCGGTGGAGGTGCCTTCGTGTTTGGACGGACAAGTGGATGGCGTAGACGATACCAAGGCATTAGAGGTGCCTCCGTGCCTGGACTGAGAAATAGACGACGTGGATGATACCGAGGCGTTGGAGGTGCCTCGATGTTCCTACAGAGTTATTTATGACGACGACGATACCGAGGACGACGAGGAGGATATATCACCTAGACATTTCATGCATAGCTCTAGAAAAAATAAAAAGGGAGGCTCGCCTGAATGTTGGAGTGTGAAGCCAAAGCATAAGGGGTTAATTATGGGCGGATTGAGGAGAGGAGGAGCGGATGGTCCTTGCTTCTTGCGCTTGGGGGAGGAGATGTCACTGCAGGTCTTTGCCGCCGGTGCCATTGCCGGCAACTCCCGCTCAGCAGTTTCCTTGTAGTGCATTGTCCACCGTGTTCCGGTCGCTCCGCGATGCACCTCCTCCGCCTACTCCGTGGAGGTCGCTGTTTGAGCGTCGTGGCACTCCTCATGCTCCGCCGTGTCGCCTTCCGCTGATAACGGAGCTCTTTTGTGGTTATAACTCGTTGAGTGTTTAGAAGCCGCGTTGAGAGCATCATCAAGAATCGATCAAGCATGAAACAGTGAATAATAATATATATGTAAATGATATAAAAGGTGTCTGTCCTGATTTACTGAATAATCCATATTTTCCCTCGATCTTTCTCCCAAATAATTTATTGGAAGAAAATATCACACACGTATTATTATAAATGTGTACGTTCATTTCACGTTCCTAGAGCATGACATAAAGATGGAGAAAAACAACTACTATGTTGCATACACAACAAAATTGTAAGCTTACACACATGTATCTAATATTTTAGAATTCCATGCTAAATTCGATAAAATTGTTCAAAATTATAAGATAGCATGCGCATCTTACCAGTAGGGCAAAGACATTTTTATGTTTTTACTCCTCTGTTTTAAATGGAATGCATTAGTTGTTTTGTGCATGGTGTCCAAGACACCAATTTTGGTGGAATTAGGGACGAAAAAACTCTAGACTACAAATAGGAGATTGCGCGCCGTGGTGGAGGAGGATGAGGCCGCTGGGGGACGTCATGGGATAGTGCTCGCTGAGCAGGTAATCTGCGAAGCGTGATAGGAAAGAAGATAGACAAACATCCAAAAAGGACGTGGCTGTGGGCGTCGCCGGTTGGATTAGAGAGAGCGGTGATGACGGATCGGCCTGCTCATCGTGGATGTTGAGGTAGACAAGTATACAAAGGGGGCATGATCCCTCCTTGTTGGGTGATATGGCGGATAAAAGACGGCTTGAGAATGTCGTGACGGACAAGCTTGCAAGCCACCGTAAAGGTGACCATGCAAGGTGAGATGTCGGAGCGCGCGATGATCTCGAGCACGAGATCGACCGGGAGCTTCCACACCGTCTCCATCACCGGAACGCACGGCCGCGCATGGTTTTTCTGGCTGGAGTTTGGTAGCGGCCATCGTGTTTGTGTCTTTGTACTGAATCAAGTCACCATCATACTCAGTCCTATGAATAACGATAGCCAAGTTAAAAGTCAATTGCTTACGATGTATTATTTCCCATCATTGTTAATTTTGATCGTCAATAGCGTCTTAATCAACCACGCAAGATGGACAGACGCGTGTCCTAGAGAAGGATGCACGAGACCGTACGTTGACAGCCATGACCGCAGAGTGAAAAGAAAAAAAAATGATCAACCAATCAAATTAGTGGTTCTGTATATGTAATGGATCAACCTATAATTTTTGTTCCCAATAAACTAAGTTGCGTCTACGATTACATAAAAATATCTACTCCCTCCGATCCTAAAAGATTGTCGCTCTTACGGCTAGTTTTTTGTGTCTGGCAGATTCTCAATTCTTTGAACACTTTAATCGGATCGGAGGGAGTATATAAAATTACCGATGTATAACTATCTAGCTAGTTACGGAAAGATTTTCATGGCTCGTAGCCGATGTTGGATTATTAGGCATAATTTCCATGATTAATTCCAGAATAGTAAACATGATCGCAACAGCTACTAACATATTAAACTCGAAAATACTAGACGTATTAATTAACATGAACAGCAGCCAGACATCTACAAACACAGCCATCGGAACGTGACGAACGTACCGAACAATTGTAGATGAAGTAGTCGTTGGAGCAGCGACGGCAGCAGATTGAGCGGCGACAGTAGCAGCTCGAAGAAGACGACGTTGGAGACGAGTCGCCCGCGGACCCGGAGATCGTCCAGGAAGTCGAGCCGTGATGAAGAACTTGAAAGCAGTCGCGCGGAGCGCTTCCCAAAAACCTTATTCGCCCTCTCCCGTACAGGATCACAAGGACGAGCGGTTCCGGAGACCTGCTGTCCCGTTCGCCGGTGCACGCCGGCGCACGGGATGGAGTAGACTACGGTGGCGGCGCAAGGCACGAGATTGGCAAAACCTAGATTGGTTGGTGTGTGACGGCGCACGCAGTGCACGACAATATATAGTGCGGTTCGGGAAACCCTAACGTACACCGTGGGCCAAGTCCACGTCGCGCACGTTTTGGGTCGGTTACAGTAGCCCACGATCCGGGAGCGACCCGAACGACTAACTGTGACGCGTCCGTCCAAACCGTTTTTCCCGGACTGCAAAAATAAAGCTCGGCTCGGCGAGATTCCCGCAACCCGCGGCGCGTCGTGACGAGACGGACGGACGGCGGCGGAGGAGGAGGAGGAGGAGTGCGCACGAGAGAGCCTTCTGTTCTCAACTAGCACACCAAGTGGTACAACACTCCACCTTATAAGGTGGTGTTTGTCTCCTCCAACTAGCAATGTGGGACTAAACTTTAGCTCCCACTCCACTCCCATGTGTGCTGCCACAAAAATGGGTTTGAGATTTTCTGAAATTGCTTATTGGGCTGCCCAATGGGCCCAATTCTAACAATCCCCCACCAGATCTCAAATTCCCATTTAGAGATTTTGCCAAACCTCGTTTCTTGTTTATATACCAGTGTTTCAGCAGAGACTGTTAAGTTGAACTTCCGCCTAGAGCTTCAAGCTACATCTACCAGCAACTTGAACAATGGACGAACCTTGAATTGCAAGTTTGGTGCCAATAGACTTCACTCAAAGTCATAACCAGTACGTGGCTGCCAGTAGCCTACCCCGCGGGTGGAGCATATGCGTCATACTCCCTGGTCTCTTCATGAGCTTACTAGAGATCACCCAAATCTCATAGACTGCGACGTTTAACAGTCGGACTCATATAGGTGTGTTCTTTCAAGGTCGCTCTGTAGGATAGCACCTTTGCTACGAATAGCCAACAGAAACACATTAAGGCATATTGCCAACCTGCCTTACAGAATGTGAGAGTTATGCATCTTCCCACGGAGAGGGTTACAAAATAACTCTCCTCAGTTAAACCACTAGCTTGTTCTTCCCAGGTCCTAATTCACGGGATCTCCGATCACATAGGTTGGGTTACCACTATGGTGTAACACTCACGGGTCTCAACCCCATCTCCCTCGATGCACTATCTATCACATTACGTGATAGTCCCTTCGTAAAGGGATCTGCCAGGTTTTTGTCTGTTTGAATATAACTAACAGTTATTACTCCGGAGTTTCTCATTTTCCTGACAGACTTCAAGCGTCTCTTGACGTGTCTTGATGACTTCGCATTATCCTTAGCACTGTTCACTTTCGTAATAACCGTTTGGTTGTCACAGTTCATAAGGATGGCCGGTAATGGTTTCTCAACCACCGGCAAGTCCATCAAGAGCTCACGCAGCCATTCTGCCTCAACAGAAGCTGTATCTAAAGCAGCAAGTTCTGCTTCCATGGTTGACCTCGTCAAAATGGTCTGTTTGCAAGACCTCCATGACACTGCGCCACCTCCAAGAATAAATGCATATCCACTTGTGGCGTAGAGCTCATCAACATCTGAGATCCAGTTCGCATCACAGTATCCCTCAAGCACCGCAGGGTGCCCTGAATAGTGAATCCCATAACTCATTGTACCGTTCAGATAGCGCATGACCCTTTCAAGTGCATGCCAATGATCAATACCCGGGTTAGACATGAACCTGCTCAACTTGCTCACAGCAAAAGAGATATCAGGTCTCGTCGCGCTCGCAAGGTACATGAGTGAACCGATCACTTGAGAATATCTTAATTGATCTCTCGTTTCCTTTTGTTCTTTCTGAGTGTCACACTGGGATCATAGGGTGTTGGAGAAGGCTTGCTGTCTATATAACCAAAGCGGCTCAAGACCTTCTCAACATAGTGTGATTGCGTTAACGTAATCCCACTCTCATCCCTAATCACTTAATGTTCAGGATCACATCAGCTTGTCCCAGATCTTTCATATCAAAGCTCTTTGACAGAAAGACTTGACCTCATTTATCACTATCATGCTTGTACCGAAAATCAGTATGTCATCAACATACAAGCATAATATAACACTATCGCCCCCACCATGGCGATAATATACACACCTATCAGCCTCATTAATGGCAAAGCCTGCAGAAGTTAAAGTTCTGTCAAACTTCTCATGCCATTGCTTAGGTGCTTGCTTCAGCCCATACAAAGATTTTAACAATTTGCACACCTTTCTCTCTTCACCTTTTACTACAAACCCATCAGGCTGATCCATATAGATTTCCTCTTCCAACTCTCCGTTAAGGAAAGCTGTCTTTACGTCCATTTGATGAACGATAAGACCATAGGAGGCAGCCAGGGAAAGTAGTACTCGAATGGTGGTGAGTCTAGCAACAGGTGAATAGGTGTCAAAGTAATCTTCGCCTTCGCGCTGGGTGTAGCCCTTGGCTACAAGCCGTGCCTTGTACTTCTCAATAGTACCATCAGGCCTTAGCTTCTTCTTGAACACCCACTTACAACCCACAGGTTTGCAGCCGTAGGGTCGTTCAGATAATTCCCAAGTTCCATTAGAAAGAATCGAGTCCATCTCATTATGGACAGCTTCTTTCCAGTCATCAGCATCAGGAGATGCAAATGCCTCTGCAATGGACGTGGGAGTATTGTCCACAAGGTACACAATGAAATCATCACCAAAGGATTTTTCAGTCCTCTGTCTCTTGCTCCTCTTGGGAGCTGATTCATTGTCATCCTTCTCAAGGACTTCCTCAACAAGTGGTTGTTCAGAATGATCAACAGATGTACTAGGTTCAGCAAATATCTCAGAAGAAATTCTAGCAATGCTATGCATATCCTTCATAGGAAACGTGTTCTCAAAAAATGTTGCATCACGAGATTCCAAAATAGTATCAACATGCATATCAGGTATCTCAGATTTAACCACTAAAAATCTATAGCAAATGCTCCGCTGAGCATAACCTAGAAAGACACAATCCACTGTCTTCGGTCCAAGTTTTCGTTTCTTAGGAATTGGAACATTGACTTTCGCCAAACATCCCCAAGTACGAAAATAAGAAAGTGATGGTTTTCTCCCAGACCACTCCTCGTAAGGTGTCTTCTCTTTATCCTTGTTAGGAACTCTATTCAGGACATGACACGAAGTCAACAAAGCCTCCCCCCACCATGCCTTAGATAAACCAGCAGTGTCCAACATGGCGTTCACCAAGTCGGTCAGCGTGCGGTTTTTCCTCTCGGCAACCCCGTTTGATTGGGGCGAATAGGGAGGCGTCCTCTCATGAATAATACCATGTTCCTCACAGAATTCATCAAATACGTTGGAGAAATACTCGCCACCACGATCTGACCTAAGACGTTTGATCTTTCTCTCTAATTGATTTTCTACTTCAGCTTTATAGATTTTAAAGTAGTCTAAAGCTTCATCTTTAGTGTGCAACAAATATACATAACAGAACCTAGTAGCATCATCGATTAAAGTCATGAAATATCTCTTATCACCTTTTGTCAACACGCCATTCATCTCACATAGATCCGAATGTACGAGTTCTAGAGGTGCCAAGTTTCTCTCCTCGGCTGCCTTGTGAGGCTTTCGAGGTTGCTTAGATTGCACACAGCTATGGCACTTAGAACCTTTGGCAATGGTGAAAGTAGGAATTAAACTCAAACTGGAAAGTCTACTCATTAAACCAAAATTAACATGACATAAACGAGAGTGCCAAACATTAGCATCCGAATCCACACTGCCACAAATATGGTTTACTGACTTATTACAAAAATCCGATAATGAAAAGCGGAACAAGCCTCCGCACTCATACCCTTTACCAATAAATTGTCCAAACTTTGACACAACTACTTTATTGGACTCCAAGACTAATTTAAACCCATCTCTGCATAGAAGGGAGCCGCTAACAAGATTCTTGTTCATAGTAGGGACATGCTGCACGTTCCTCAGCTGCACGATCTTCCCCGAAGTAAACTTCAGATCTACCGTGCCAACACCACGAACAGAAGCATGTGATCCATTCCCCATTAAGACGCTTGAATCTGCGACCTGATAAGAAGTGAACATAGAGATGTCAGCACATACATGAACATTAGCACCCGTATCAATCCACCAACATGGAGATTGAAATACTGAAAGCACAATCGGTAAATTACCGTACCCATCAGCATTGCTAGCGGTCACGACGTTGACATGCTTTCTTCCCTTTCTTGTCTGCACGATCTGGGCAGTCCACAGAGAAGTGTCCGGGCTCTCCACAAGTGTAGCACTTTAGCTCAGATTTGTTCAGCATCTTCTTCTTCTTCTTGAAAGAAGTAGTCTTGGTAGGCATGTTGAAGGAAGGCTTGCTCTTTGCCTTGCTCTTGCCATGGTGAAAGTTCTTCTGCACCATGTTGGCGCTAGACTGACCTTCACCACCTCTCTCAGCAGTGTCCTTAGCCCGAGCCTTCTCCTCAACATCAAGAGACGCTATCAGGTTTTCAACCGATATCTCCTGTCTCTTGTGTTTGAGAGTTGTGGCGAAGTTCCTCCATGAAGAGGGCAACTTTGCAATAATGCATCCAGCCACAAACTTGTCAGGTAAGGCACACTTAGCGTGCTCAAGCTCCTTAGCAATGCACTGTATCTCATGAGCCTGTTCGACTACAGAACGGTTGTTAGCCATCCTGAAGTCATGGAAGCTCTCCATGATGTACAGTTCACTGCCAGCATCTGCTACACCGAACTTAGCGTTCAGTGCCTCCCAGAGCTCTTTGGCATCTGTAATGTGCATGTACACATCAAACAGCTTGTTGCTAAGAGCACTCAGAACGAGTCCCACAAAGGCAGTATTGGTTTCCTTGAACTTGTTCTGATCCTCGTCAGATATAGTTCCTTCAGGTAAACCCTCACTAGCCTCGAACACTTTCAGAGATCGCAACCACAGTGTGGTCTTGTACTGCCATCTCTTAAAGTCCACACCGGTAAACTTGTCCGGCCTCAGCGCATCAGATAGATGTCCCATGTTTAACTCAGGAAATTGCCTATAACAAATATAAGGTTTTTGGATTGTTGGATTATTAGGCATAATTTCCATGATTAATTCCAGAATATAAACATGATCGCAACAGCTACTAACATGTTAAACTCGAAAATACTAGACGTATTAATTAACATGAACAGCAGCAGACATCTACAAACACAGCCATCGGAACGTGACGAACGTACCGAACGATTGTAGATGAAGTAGTCGTTGGAGCAGCGACGGCAGCAGCTTGAGCGGCGACAGTAGCAGCTCGAAGAAGACGACGTTGGAGACGAGTCGCCCGCGACCCGGAGATCGTCCAGGAAGTCGAGCCGTGATGAAGAACTTGAAAGCAGTCGCGCGGAGCGCTTCCCAAAAACCTTATTCGCCCTCTCCCGTACAGGATCACAAGGACGAGCGTTCCGGAGACCTGCTGTCCCGTTCGCCGGTGCACGCCGGCGCACGGGATGGAGTAGACTACGGTGGCGGCGCAAGGCACGAGATTGGCAAAACCTAGATTGGTTGGTGTGTGACGGCGCACGCAGTGCACGGCAATATATAGTGCGGTTCGGGAAACCCTAACACGTACACCGTGGGCCAAGTCCACGTCGCGCACGTTTTGGGTCGGTGATACGTCTCCAACGTATCCATAATTTCTGCTGTTCCATGCTTATATTATACCAATTGCTACATGTTTTATATACACTTTATATCATTTTTATGCATTTTCTGGGACTAACATATTAACAAGATGCCACAGTGCCAGTTCCCTGTTTTCTGCTGTTTTTGGTTTCAGAAAAGTACTTCTGCGAATATTCTCGGAATTGCACGAAACAAAAGGCCACGTCCCTATTTTTCCAGCACCGTCACGGAGTCCGAAGGAGAGACGAAGGAGGGCACCGAGGTGCCCAAACCACACCCAGGCGCGGGTGGCTCCTCTGCCGCGCCACCAGGTGGTGTGGGCCCCTCGAGCCTCGACCGACACCGCCCCTTCGCCTATATATTGCCCCAGACGCGAAAACCCTAAAATACCAAGCCATATTCCACGAAGAGTTCCGCAGCACCGCCGCCATCGACGACAAGTTTCGGAGGACAGAAGTCTCTGTTCCGGCACGCTGCCGGGACGGGGAATTGCCCCCGGAGTCATCTCCATCGACACCACCGCCATCTTCATCGCCGCTGCTGACTCCCATGATGAGGAGGGAGTAGTTCTCCCCCGAGGCTGAGGGCTCTACCGGTAGCTATGTGGTTCATCTCTCTCTCCCATGGCGTGATCTCTATGTGATCGTGTGTATTGCTAGTACCGCTGAATGCATTAATAATGTTTATGCTACTCAAGTGATTTTGTCTAGTTTCTGGAGTCGTTGTGACAACACGGTATCAAGGTGACAGTGTGGGTACTCGTGTGACTCTATGAATAATTTAGATATCTATCATGGCTTGTTCTTGGGAACTGTGGTGTTTGTTTACTCAGACTTTGAGGAGTGCTTTTGCAGCCCTACACGTAGTACTCTTGTGTTATCAAGAAGGAGAATAATCCCGAGCAGTATTTACTTGTGTTCAGTTGTGCTAATCTAGTTGAATATGTATATGTTACTCTTTATCTATTATGCACTCTATAGGTTACTTTAATATGAACTCCGGTACTCTCCACGGTGTAAAGGTGACAGTGTGTGCACCGTGTGTGATTCCTTTATGACGTTGTGGAGCTTGTTTACTCCGGCTTGAGGTGTGCTTTTGTAGCCCTACACAATGAATGGTGTTTGTTATCCAACAAGAGAGTGTTTAAGAGTAGTTTTTACTTATTCAGTTATGAGATCATTGTTGAGAGTGTCCACTAGTGAAAGTATGATCCCTAGGCCTTGTTTCTAAGCATTGAAACACCGTTTACATCAAGTTCTGCTACATGTTTGCTTGCTGCCATCTTTATTTCAGATTGCAGTTACCACTTATAATCATCCATATTACTTGTATTTCACTATCTCTTCGCCGAACTAGTGCACCTATACATCTGACAAGTGTATTGGGTGTGTTGGGGACACAAGAGACTTCTTGTATCTTAATTGCAGGGTTGCTTGAGAGGAATATCTTTGACCTCTACCTCCCTGAGTTCGATAAACCTTGGGTGATTCACTTAAGGGAAACTTGCTGCTGTTCTACAAACCTCTGCTCTTGGAGGCCCAACACTGTCTACAAGAATAGAAGCACACGTAGACATCAAGCTATTTTCTGGCGCCGTTGCCGGGGAGGTAAGGTAAAAGGTATTCACATCCTCTGGCTACAAAGCTATTTTCTAGTATTGTTGCTAGTGTGTGAGTGCTCGAAGTTATTTCCTTTAGATTCTGCAATTATATCTTTTTGTTTCTTGTTTTTATTTTCACTAGTTAGGCTTAATGGAAAACAACAAAAAAATTAGAGATCTCTATGAACTTTATATGGAATTAGGACATGATGCTTTTGAAGAGAAAATTAAAAAACCTATGGAGGCTTGTTTGCATGATGGTAGCAATGGTATTACTATAAATTCTTTGAACACCATTATTGCCAATGCTATGGAAAAGTCTAAGCTTGGGGAAGCTAGTTGTGATGAATATGATATTTTTAGTCCCCAAGCTTTAAGAAGGAAATTTGCTTTGATGATACTTTGCCTCCAATGTATGATAATTATAATCATTGTGATATTTTCAGTCCACCTACTATTGAGGATATAGTTTATGTTGATTATGATATGCCTCCTATATATGATGTTTACAATGATGAATATGATATTTTCAGTCCATCTACTATTGAGGATAAAATTCATTATGATTATTCTATGCCTCCAATTTTTGATGATTACAATGATGGATGTGATACTTTTACTCCCACTATTACTAATGAAATTGTTTATGCTTATGTGGAGAGTAATGATACTTTTATGCATGTGGATCATGATAAGAATGCTTTATGTGATAGCTATATTTTGAGTTTATTCATGATGCCACTGAAAATTATTTTGAGAGAGGAAAATATGGGTATAGAAATCTTCATGTTATTAAATTTCCTCTCTTTGTGATGAAAGTTTTGAGCTTTCTCTTGTGTTGCTTTTATATGATGGTTTCTTTAAGACCTACTGGTCCTTATGAGAGAGGGAGACACGGTTTCATATATCTCAATAATATTAAGTCTCCTCTTTTTATGTTGAAAGTTTTGAAGCTGCACTTGTTTTGGTTTCCTACGCTAGTCTCTTTGTGCTACATTGATTTGTTTTCTTACAAGGCTCCTATGCATAGGAAGAGTGTTAGATTTAAACATGTTTTATATATGCTTCTTGATGCTCTCTTTTATGTTTCAACTCTCATCTTTATGTGAGCATCATAAAAATCACTATGCCTAGCTAAAAGGCTTTAAAGAAAAGCGCTTATGGGAGACAACCCATCGTTTTTATTTGCTGTTATTTTTATTTTCTTTGAGTCAAGGAGTTTTGTCATTTCTGTAGCAACTCCTTTGTATCCTTATTTTATCGTATTGTTGTGTCAAGTAAAGTTCTATATTGAAAGTTGATGCAAGATTTGGATTTCTGCACAGTGACAGATTTTTAGCTGTCACTAATTTGAGCTTTTCTCCCTGTAGAAAATTCGAAAAATTCTACGAAAAATCACGCATCTTCCTGAGATATGTACGCAACTTTCATTATTTTGGGCCAGATCCATCTGAGAAACTTAAGTGCCTTGAAAAATTCCGTCTTTACAGACTGTTCTGTTTTTGACAGATTCTGCCTTTTGTTTTGCATTCGCTCTTTTACGATGTTTGTGTGGATTTCTTTGCTCCACAAAGCATTGGTGGCTGTAGCTAATGTCCAGAAGCTTTGGGAATGATTGTTTTATTACAGAATATGAGAATTTTTGTTTATGCACTAACCCTCTAATGAGAACTGTCTTAAGTTTGGTGTGAAGGAAGTTTTCAAGGATCAAGCGAGAAGGATGATATTATATGATCAAGAAGAGTGAAAAGCCTAAGCTTGCGGATGCCCCGTGGTTCATCCCTGCATATTCTAAGAAGACTCAAGCGTCTAAGCTTGGGGATGCCCAAGGCATCCCCTTCTTCATCAACAACTTATCAGGTCATCTCTAGTGAAACTATATTTTAATTCTTTCACATCTTATGTGCTTTACTTGGAGCGTCTGTGTGCTTTTATTTTTGTTTTTGTTTGAATAAATTTGGATCCTATCAATCCTTGTGTGGGAGAGAGACACGCTCCGCTTTTTCATGTGAATACTCATGTTCTTCACTTATATTTGTTGAGTATTCTTAACTAGCTACTACAGTGCTTTTAGCTCCTGTTTTTCATGCATCTCTTCGAGCTGTTAGCACTTGTGTATAAGCACTCTCTTGCTGCATTGTAGTATCATTTGGAGAGTTCTATGTTTAAATAAATTGATTGGTGTTTGTTTGGAAGAAAGAAAATGCTACATGTAGTGTTGGTATTGGAAAAGACATATGCATTCTTGTAGATCATTGTCTTGTTTCATTTTGACACTTTGCAATTGTTTTGAGCTCTCAAGTAGATCATGTTTAAACTCTTGCATCATGTAGTTAAAGCCTAGTAGTGGAGAACTACTGTAGAGCTTGTTGAGACTTGTGGTGCATATTTGTTCTCTCTAAGGTCTAGATATTTTCTGGTAAAATGTTTAAGCAACAAGGAAGACAGTGTAGAGTCTTATAATACTTGCCATATGTTTTTATGTGATTCTTGCTGTACCGGTTTATATTTGTGTTTGCTTCAAACAACCTTGCTAGACTAAACTCTGTACTGAGAGGGAATGCTTCTCGTGCATCCAAAATTTGAGCAAAACCCATGCCATTTGTCCACCATACCTACCTACTATGTGATATTTCCTGCCATTTCAAGTAAATATTCATGTGCTACCTTTAAACTATTCAAAACTTTATTACTCCTTATTTGTGTCAATATTTTATAGCTCATGAGGAAGTATGTGGTGTTTTTTCTTTCAATCTTGTCATTTACTTCTGACAGACTTTCAACCAATGGACTAGTGGCATATACATCCGCTTATCCAATAATTTGCAAAAAGAGCTGGCAACGGGTGCCCAGCCCCAATTAATTACAACTTTCATTAATAATTCTCTTCACATGTTTTGCCCTGATTTATCAGTAAGCAAGTTAATTTTGCAATAGACACTCCTCCATGGTATGTGAATGTTGGAAGGCACCCGAGGATTCGGTTAGCCATGGCTTGTGAAGCAAAAGGTTGGGAGGAGTGTCATCTATAAAGAAACTAAAATACATGTGTAAACAAAAGAGAAGAGGGATGATCTACCTTGCTGGTAGAAATAACGTCCTTCATGGGAGCCGCTCTTTGAAAGTCTGGTTGACAAGGGGGTTAGAGTGCCCACTACCATTCGTTGACAACAACAAACACCTCTCAAATACTTATTTTGTGCTCTCTATATGCTTTCGAAAACTTAAAAAGCTCTAGCACATGATTTAATCCTTGCTTCCCTCTGCGAAGGGCCTATCTTTTACTTTATGTTGAGTCAGTTTACCTACTCCTTTCTATCTTAGAAGCAAACACTTGTGTCAACTTTGTGTGCATTGATTCTTACATATTTACTTATTGCACTTGTTATATTGCTCTATGTTGACAACTATCCATGAGATATACATGTTACAAGTTGAAAGCAATTGCTGAAACTTAATCATCCTTTGTGTTGCTTCAATGCCTTTTACTTTGAATCTATTGCTTTATGAGTTACCTCTTATACAAAACTTTTTGATGCTTGTCTTGAAAGTACTATTCATGAAAAGTTTTTTGCTTATATGATTCACTGTTTACTCTTTATCTATTTGTTAGCAAACTATAGATCATTGCTTTAGTCACTTCATTCATGACATGAGCCTTGCAATATATTGATCAAGATTGTGTGAAAGCATGTCTCCTCAGAAATTATTTGTTGTTATCGTTTTACCTACTCGAGGACGAGTAGAACTAAGCTTGGGATGCTTGATACGTCTCCAACGTATCCATAATTTCTGCTGTTCTATGCTTATATTATACCAATTGCTACAATGTTTTATATACACTTTATATCATTTTTATGCATTTTCTGGGACTAACCTATTAACAAGATGCCACAGTGCCAGTTCCCTGTTTTCTGCTGTTTTTTGTTTCAGAAAAGTACTTCTGCGAATATTCTCGGAATTGCACGAAACAAAAGGCCACGTCCCTATTTTTCCAGCACCGTCACGGAGTCCGAAGGAGAGACGAAGGAGGGCACCGAGGTGCCCAAACCACACCCAGGCACGGGTGGCCCCTCTGCCGCGCCACCAGGTGGTGTGGGCCCCTCGAGCCTCCACCGACACCGCCCCTTCGCCTATATATTGCCCCAGACGCGAAAACCCTAAAATACCAAGCCATATTCCACGAAGAGTTCCGCAGCGCCGCCGCCATCGACGATAAGTTTCGGGGACAGAAGTCTCTGTTCCGGCACGCTGCCGGGACGGGGAATTGCCCCCGGAGTCATCTCCATCGACACCACCGCCATCTTCATCGCCGCTGCTGACTCCCATGATGAGGAGGGAGTAGTTCTCCCCCGAGGCTGAGGGCTCTACCGGTAGCTATGTGGTTCATCTCTCTCTCCATGGCGTGATCTCTATGTGATCGTGTGTATTGCTAGTACCGCTGAATGCATTAATAATGTTTATGCTACTCAAGTGATTTTGTCTAGTTTCTGGAGTCGTTGTGACAACACGGTATCAAGGTGACAGTGTGGGTACTCGTGTGACTCTATGAAAATTTAGATATCTATCATGGCTTGTTCTTGGGAACTGTGGTGTTTGTTTACTCAGACTTTGAGGAGTGCTTTTGCAGCCCTACACGTAGTACTCTTGTGTTATCAAGAAGGAGAATAATCCCGAGCAGTATTTACTTGTGTTCAGTTGTGCTAATCTAGTTGAATATGTATATGTTACTCTTTATCTATTATGCACTCTATAGGTTACTTTAATATGAACTCCGGTACTCTCCACGGTGTAAAGGTGACAGTGTGTGCACCGTGTGTGATTCCTTTATGACGTTGTGGAGCTTGTTTACTCCGGCTTGAGGTGTGCTTTTGTAGCCCTACACAATGAATGGTGTTTGTTATCCAACAAGAGAGTGTTTAAGAGTAGTTTTTACTTATTCAGTTATGAGATCATTGTTGAGAGTGTCCACTAGTGAAAGTATGATCCCTAGTCCTTGTTTCTAAGCATTGAAACACCGTTTACATCAAGTTCTGCTACATGTTTGCTTGCTGCCATCTTTATTTCAGATTGCAGTTACCACTTATAATCATCCATATTACTTGATTTCACTATCTCTTCGCCGAACTAGTGCACCTATACATCTGACAAGTGTATTGGGTGTGTTGGGGACACAAGAGACTTCTTGTATCTTAATTGCAGGGTTGCTTGAGAGGAATATCTTTGACCTCTACCTCCCTGAGTTCGATAAACCTTGGGTGATTCACTTAAGGGAAACTTGCTGCTGTTCTACAAACCTCTGCTCTTGGAGGCCCAACACTGTCTACAAGAATAGAAGCACACGTAGACATCAAGCTATTTTCTGGCGCCGTTGCCGGGGAGGTAAGGTAAAAGGTATTCACATCCTCTGGCTACAAAGCTATTTTCTAGTATTGTTGCTAGTGTGTGAGTGCTCGAAGTTATTTCCTTTAGATTCTGCAATTATATCTTTTTGTTTCTTGTTTTTATTTTCACTAGTTAGGCTTAATGGAAAACAACAAAAAAATTAGAGATCTCTATGAACTTTATATGGAATTAGGACATGATGCTTTGAAGAGAAAATTAAAAAACCTATGGAGGCTTGTTTGCATGATGGTAGCAATGGTATTACTATAAATTCTTTGAACACCATTATTGCCAATGCTATGGAAAAGTCTAAGCTTGGGGAAGCTAGTTGTGATGAATATGATATTTTTAGTCCCCCAAGCTTTAAGAAGGAAATTTGCTTTGATGATACTTTGCCTCCAATGTATGATAATTAATCATTGTGATATTTTCAGTCCACCTACTATTGAGGATATAGTTTATGTTGATTATGATATGCCTCCTATATATGATGTTTACAATGATGAATATGATATTTTCAGTCCATCTACTATTGAGGATAAAATTCATTATGATTATTCTATGCCTCCAATTTTTGATGATTACAATGATGGATGTGATACTTTTACTCCCACTATTACTAATGAAATTGTTTATGCTTATGTGGAGAGTAATGATACTTTTATGCATGTGGATCATGATAAGAATGCTTTATGTGATAGCTATATTTTTGAGTTTATTCATGATGCCACTGAAAATTATTTTGAGAGAGGAAAATATGGTATAGAAATCTTCATGTTATTAAATTTCCTCTCTTTGTGATGAAAGTTTTGAGCTTTCTCTTGTGTTGCTTTATATGATGGTTTCTTTAAGACCTACTGGTCCTTATGAGAGAGGGAGACACGGTTTCATATATCTCAATAATATTAAGTCTCCTCTTTTTATGTTGAAAGTTTTGAAGCTGCACTTGTTTTGGTTTCCTACGCTAGTCTCTTTGTGCTACATTGATTTGTTTTCTTACAAGGCTCCTATGCATAGGAAGAGTGTTAGATTTAAACATGTTTTATATATGCTTCTTGATGCTCTCTTTTATGTTTCAACTCTCATCTTTATGTGAGCATCATAAAAATCACTATGCCTAGCTAAAAGGCTTTAAAGAAAAGCGCTTATGGGAGACAACCCATCGTTTTTATTTGCTGTTATTTTTATTTTCTTTGAGTCAAGGAGTTTTGTCATTTCTGTAGCAACTCCTTTGTATCCTTATTTTATCGTATTGTTGTGTCAAGTAAAGTTCTATATTGAAAGTTGATGCAAGATTTGGATTTCTGCACAGTGACAGATTTTTAGCTGTCACTAATTTGAGCTTTTCTCCCTGTAGAAAATTCGAAAAATTCTACGAAAAATCACGCATCTTCCTGAGATATGTACGCAACTTTCATTATTTTGGGCCAGATCCATCTGAGAAACTTAAGTGCCTTGAAAAATTCCGTCTTTACAGACTGTTCTGTTTTTGACAGATTCTGCCTTTTGTTTTGCATTCGCTCTTTTACGATGTTTGTGTGGATTTCTTTGCTCCACAAAGCATTGGTGGCTGTAGCTAATGTCCAGAAGCTTTGGGAATGATTGTTTTATTACAGAATATGAGAATTTTTGTTTATGCACTAACCCTCTAATGAGAACTGTCTTGAGTTTGGTGTGAAGGAAGTTTTCAAGGATCAAGCGAGAAGGATGATATTATATGATCAAGAAGAGTGAAAAGCCTAAGCTTGCGGATGCCCCCGTGGTTCATCCCTGCATATTCTAAGAAGACTCAAGCGTCTAAGCTTGGGGATGCCTTGGCATCCCCTTCTTCATCAACAACTTATCAGGTCATCTCTAGTGAAACTATATTTTAATTCTTTCACATCTTATGTGCTTTACTTGGAGCGTCTGTGTGCTTTTATTTTTGTTTTTGTTTGAATAAATTTGGATCCTATCAATCCTTGTGTGGGAGAGAGACACGCTCCGCTTTTTCATGTGAATACTCATGTTCTTCACTTATATTTGTTGAGTATTCTTAACTAGCTACTACAGTGCTTTTAGCTCCTGTTTTTCATGCATCTCTTCGAGCTGTTAGCACTTGTGTATAAGCACTCTCTTGCTGCATTGTAGTATCATTTGGAGAGTTCTATGTTTAAATAAATTGATTGGTGTTTGTTTGGAAGAAAGAAAATGCTACATGTAGTAGTTGGTATTGGAAAAGACATATGCATTCTTGTAGATCATTGTCTTGTTTCATTTTGACACTTTGCAATTGTTTTGAGCTCTCAAGTAGATCATGTTTAAACTCTTGCATCATGTAGTTAAAGCCTAGTAGTGGAGAACTACTGTAGAGCTTGTTGAGACTTGTGGTGCATATTTGTTCTCTCTAAGGTCTAGATATTTTCTGGTAAAATGTTTAAGCAACAAGGAAGACAGTGTAGAGTCTTATAATACTTGCAATATGTTTTTATGTGATTCTTGCTGTACCGGTTTATATTTGTGTTTGCTTCAAACAACCTTGCTAGACTAAACTCTGTACTGAGAGGGAATGCTTCTCGTGCATCCAAAATTTGAGCCAAAACCCATGCCATTTGTGTCCACCATACCTACCTACTATGTGATATTTCCTGCCATTTCAAGTAAATATTTCATGTGCTACCTTTAAACTATTCAAAACTTTATTACTCCTTATTTGTGTCAATATTTTATAGCTCATGAGGAAGTATGTGGTGTTTTTTCTTTCAATCTTGTCATTTACTTCTGACAGACTTTCAACCAATGGACTAGTGGCATATACATCCGCTTATCCAATAATTTGCAAAAAGAGCTGGCAACGGGGTGCCCAGCCCCAATTAATTACAACTTTCATTAATAATTCTCTTCACATGTTTTGCCCTGATTTATCAGTAAGCAAGTTAATTTGCAATAGACACTCCTCCATGGTATGTGAATGTTGGAAGGCACCCGAGGATTCGGTTAGCCATGGCTTGTGTAAGCAAAAGGTTGGGAGGAGTGTCATCTATAAAGAAACTAAAATACATGTGTAAACAAAAGAGAAGAGGGATGATCTACCTTGCTGGTAGAAATAACGTCCTTCATGGGAGCCGCTCTTTGAAAGTCTGGTTGACAAGGGGGTTAGAGTGCCCACTACCATTCGTTGACAACAACAAACACCTCTCAAATACTTATTTTGTGCTCTCTATATGCTTTCGAAAACTTAAAAAGCTCTAGCACATGATTTAATCCTTGCTTCCCTCTGCGAAGGGCCTATCTTTTACTTTATGTTGAGTCAGTTTACCTACTCCTTTCTATCTTAGAAGCAAACACTTGTGTCAACTTTGTGTGCATTGATTCTTACATATTTACTTATTGCACTTGTTATATTGCTCTATGTTGACAACTATCCATGAGATATACATGTTACAAGTTGAAAGCAATTGCTGAAACTTAATCATCCTTTGTGTTGCTTCAATGCCTTTTACTTTGAATCTATTGCTTTATGAGTTACCTCTTATGCAAAACTTTTTGATGCTTGTCTTGAAAGTACTATTCATGAAAAGTTTTGCTTATATGATTCATTGTTTACTCTTTATCTATTTGTTAGCAAACTATAGATCATTGCTTTGAGTCACTTCATTCATGACATGAGCCTTGCAATATATTGATCAAGATTGTGTGAAAGCATGTCTCCTCAGAAATTATTTGTTGTTATCGTTTTACCTACTCGAGGACGAGTAGAACTAAGCTTGGGATGCTTGATACGTCTCCAACGTATCCATAATTTCTGATGTTCCATGCTTATATTATACCAATTGCTACATGTTTTATATACACTTCATATCACTTTTATGCATTTTCTGGGACTAACCTATTAACAAGATGCCACAGTGCCAGTTCCCTGTTTTCTGCTGTTTTTTGTTTCAGAAAAGTACTTCTGCGAATATTCTCGGAATTGCACGAAACAAAAGGCCACGTCCCTATTTTTCCAGCACCGTCACGGAGTCCGAAGGAGAGACGAAGGAGGGCACCGAGGTGGCCAAACCACACCCGGCACGGGTGGCCCCTCTGCCGCGCCACCAGGTGGTGTGGGCCCCTCGAGCCTCCACCGACACGCCCCTTCGCCTATATATTGCCCAGACGCGAAAACCCTAAAAACCAAGCCATATTCCACGAAGAGTTCCGCAGCGCCGCCGCCATCGACGACAAGTTTCGGGGGACAGAATCTCTGTTCCGGCACGCTGCCGGGACGGGGAATTGCCCCCGGAGTCATCTCCATCGACACCACCGCCATCTTCATCGCCGCTGCTGACTCCCATGATGAGGAGGGAGTAGTTCTCCCCCGAGGCTGAGGGCTCTACCGGTAGCTATGTGGTTCATCTCTCTCTCCATGGTGTGATCTTTATGTGATCGTGTGTATTGCTAGTATCGCTGAATACATTAATAATGTTTATGCTACTCAAGTGATTTTGTCTAGTTTCTGGAGTCGTTGTGACAACACGGTATCAAGGTGACAGTGTGGGTACTTGTGTGACTCTATGAATAATTTAGATATTATCATGGCTTATTCTTGGGAATGTGGTGTTTGTTTACTCAGACTTTGAGGAGTGCTTTTGCAGCCCTACACGTAGTACTCTTGTGTTATCAAGAAGGAGAATAATCCCGAGCAGTATTTACTTGTGTTCAGTTGTGCTAATCTAGTTGAATATGTAGATGTTACTCTTTATCTATTATGCACTCTATAGGTTACTTTAATATGAACTCCGGTACTCTCCACGGTGTAAAGGTGACAGTGTGTGCACCGTGTGTGATTCCTTTATGACGTTGTGGAGCTTGTTTACTCCGGCTTGAGGTGTGCTTTTGTAGCCCTACACAATGAATGGTGTTTGTTATCCAACAAGAGAGTGTTTAAGAGTAGCTTTTACTTATTCAGTTATGAGATCATTGTTGAGAGTGTCCACTAGTGAAAGTATGATCCCTAGGCCTTGTTTCTAAGCATTGAAACACCGTTTACAACAAGTTCTGCTACATGTTTGCTTGCTGCCATCTTTATTTCAGATTGCAGTTACTACTTATAATCATCCATATTACTTGTATTTCACTATCTCTTCGCCGAACTAGTGCACCTATACATCTGACAAGTGTATTGGGTGTGTTGGGGACACAAGAGACTTCTTGTATCTTAATTGCAGGGTTGCTTGAGAGGAATATCTTTGACCTCTACCTCCCTGAGTTCGATAAACCTTGGGTGATTCACTTAAGGGAAACTTGCTGCTGTTCTACAAACCTCTGCTCTTGGAGGCCCAACACTGTCTACAAGAATAGAAGCACACGTAGACATCAAGCTATTTTCTGGCGCCGTTGCCGGGGAGGTAAGGTAAAAGGTATTCACATCCTCTGGCTACAAAGCTATTTTCTAGTATTGTTGCTAGTGTGTGAGTGCTCGAAGTTATTTCCTTTAGATTCTGCAATTATATCTTTTTGTTTCTTGTTTTTATTTTCACTAGTTAGGCTTAATGGAAAACAACAAAAAAATTAGAGATCTTTATGAACTTTATATGGAATTAGGACATGATGCTTTTGAAGAGAAAATTAAAAAACCTATGGAGGCTTGTTTGCATGATGGTAGCAATGGTATTACTATAAATTCTTTGAACACCATTATTGCCAATGCTATGGAAAAGTCTAAGCTTGGGGAAGCTAGTTGTGATGAATATGATATTTTTAGTCCCCCAAGCTTTAAGGAGGAAATTTGCTTTGATGATACTTTGCCTCCAATGTATGATAATTATAATCATTGTGATATTTTCAGTCCACCTACTATTGAGGATATAGTTTATGTTGATTATGATATGCCTCCTATATATGATGTTTACAATGATGAATATGATATTTTCAGTCCATCTACTATTGAGGATAAAATTCATTATGATTATTCTATGCCTCCAATTTTTGATGATTACAATGATGGATGTGATACTTTTACTCCCACTATTACTAATGAAATGTTTATGCTTATGTGGAGAGTAATGATACTTTTATGCATGTGGATCATGATAAGAATGCTTTATGTGATAGCTATATTTTTGAGTTTATTCATGATGCCACTGAAAATTATTTTGAGAGAGGAAAATATGGTTATAGAAATCTTCATGTTATTAAATTTCTCTCTTTATGATGAAAGTTTTGAGCTTTCTCTTGTTTGCTTTTATATGATGGTTTCTTTAAGACCTACTGGTCCTTATGAGAGAGGGAGACACGGTTTCATATATCTCAATAATATTAAGTCTCCTCTTTATGTTGAAATTTTTGAAGCTGCACTTGTTTTGGTTTCTATGCTAGTCACTTTGTGCTACATTGATTTGTTTTCTTACAAGACTCCTATGCATAGGAAGAGTGTTAGATTTAAACATGTTTTATATATGCTTCTTGATGCTCTCTTTTATGTTTCAACTCTCATCTTTATGTGAGCATCATAAAAATCACTATGCCTAGCTAAAAGGCTTTAAAGAAAAGCGCTTATGGGAGACAACCCATCGTTTTTATTTGCTGTTATTTTTATTTTCTTTGAGTCAAGGAGTTTTGTCTTCTGTAGCAACTCCTTTGTATCTTTATTTTATCGTATTGTTGTGCCAAGTAAAGTTCTATATTGAAAGTTGATGCAAGATTTGGATTTCTGCGCAGTGACAGATTTTTAGCTGTCACGAATTTGAGCTTTTCTCCCTGTAGAAAATTCGAAAAATTCTACGAAAAATCACGCATCTTCCTGAGATATGTACGCAACTTTCATTATTTGGGCCAGATCCATCTGAGCAACTTAAGTGCCTCGAAAAAATTCGTCTTTACAGACTGTTCTGTTTTTGACAGATTCTGCCTTTTGTTTTGCATTCGCTCTTTTACGATGTTTGTGTGGATTTCTTTGCTCCACAAAGCATTGGTGGCTGTAGCTAATGTCCAGAAGCTTTGGGAATGATTGTTTTATTACAGAATATGAGAATTTTTGTTATGCACTAACCCTCTAATGAGAACTGTCTTGAGTTTGGTGTGAAGGAAGTTTTCAAGGATCAAGCGAGAAGGATGATATTATATGATCAAGAAGAGTGAAAAGCCTAAGCTTGGGGATGCCCCCGTGGTTCATCCCTGCATATTCAAGAAGACTCAAGCGTCTAAGCTTGGGGATGCCCAAGGCATCCCCTTCTTCATCAACAACTTATCAGGTCATCTCTAGTGAAACTATATTTTAATTCTTTCACATCTTATGGCTTTACTTGGAGCGTCTGTGTGCTTTTATTTTTGTTTTTGTTTGAATAAATTCGGATCCTAGCAATCCTTGTGTGGGAGAGAGACACGCTCCGCTTTTTCATGTGAATACTCATGTTCTTCACTTATATTTGTTGAGTATTCTTAACTAGCTACTGCAGTGCTTTTAGCTCCTGTTTTTCATGCATCTCTTCGAGCTGTTAGCACTTGTGTATAAGCACTCTCTTGCTGCATTATAGTATCATTTGGAGAGTTTATGTTTAAATAAATTGATTGGTGTTTGTTTGGAAGAAAGAAAATGCTACATGTAGTAGTTGGTATTGGAAAAGACATATGCATTCTTGTAGATCATTGTCTTGTTTCATTTTGACACTTTGCAATTGTTTTGAGCTCTCAAGTAGATCATGTTTAAGCTCTTGCATCATGTAGTTAAAGCCTAGTAGTGGAGAACTACCGTAGAGCTTGTTGAGACTTGGGTGCATATTTGTTCTCTCTAAGGTCTAGATATTTTCTGGTAAAATGTTTAAGCAACAAGGAAGACAGTGTAGAGTCTTATAATACTTGCAATATGTTTTTATGTGATTCTTGCTGTACCGGTTTATACTTGTGTTTGCTTCAAACAACCTTGCTAGACTAAACTCTGTACTGAGAGGGAATGCTTCTCGTGCATCCAAAATTTGAGCCAAAACCCATGCCATTTGTGTCCACCATACCTACCTACTATGTGGTATTTCCTGCCATTTCAAGTAAATATTTCATGTGCTACCTTTAAACTATTCAAAACTTTATTACTCCTTATTTGTGTCAATGTTTTATAGCTCATGAGGAAGTATGTGGTGTTTTTTCTTTCAATCTTGTCATTTACTTCTGACAGACTTTCAACCAATGGACTAGTGGCATATACATCCGCTTATCCAATAATTTGCAAAAAGAGCTGGCAACGGGGTGCCCAGCCCCAATTAATTACAACTTTCATTAATAATTCTCTTCACATGTTTTGCCCTGATTTATCAGTAAGCAAGTTAATTTTGCAATAGACACTCCTCCATGGTATGTGAATGTTGGAAGGCACCCGAGGATTCGGTTAGCCATGGCTTGTGTAAGCAAAAGGTTGGGAGGAGTGTCATCTATAAAGAAACTAAAATACATGTGTAAACAAAAGAGAAGAGGGATGATCTACCTTGCTGGTAGAAATAACGTCCTTCATGGGAGCCGCTCTTTGAAAGTCTGGTTGACAAGGGGGTTAGAGTGCCCACTACTTTGTGTGCATTGATTCTTACATATTTACTTATTGCACTTGTTATATTGCTCTATGTTGACAACTATCCATGAGATATACATGTTACAAGTTGAAAGCAATTGCTGAAACTTAATCATCCTTTGTGTTGCTTCAATGCCTTTTACTTTGAATCTATTGCTTTATGAGTTACCTCTTATACAAAACTTTTTGATGCTTGTCTTGAAAGTACTATTCATGAAAAGTTTTTGCTTATATGATTCACTGTTTACTCTTTATCTATTTGTTAGCAAACTATAGATCATTGCTTTGAGTCACTTCATTCATGACATGAGCCTTGCAATATATTGATCAAGATTGTGTGAAAGCATGTCTCCTCAGAAATTATTTGTTGTTATCGTTTTACCTACTCGAGGACGAGTAGAACTAAGCTTGGGATGCTTGATACGTCTCCAACGTATCCATAATTTCTGCTGTTCTATGCTTATATTATACCAATTGCTACATGTTTTATATACACTTTATATCATTTTTATGCATTTTCTGGGACTAACCTATTAACAAGATGCCACAGTGCCAGTTCCCTGTTTTCTGCTGTTTTTTGTTTCAGAAAAGTACTTCTGCGAATATTCTCGGAATTGCACGAAACAAAAGGCCACGTCCCTATTTTTCCAGCACCGTCACGGAGTCCGAAGGAGAGACGAAGGAGGGCACCGAGGTGCCCAAACCACACCCAGGCACGGGTGGCCCCTCTGCCGCGCCACCAGGTGGTGTGGGCCCCTCGAGCCTCCACCGACACCGCCCCTTCGCCTATATATTGCCCCAGACGCGAAAACCCTAAAATACCAAGCCATATTCCACGAAGAGTTCCGCAGCGCCGCCGCCATCGACGATAAGTTTCGGGGGACAGAAGTCTCTGTTCCGGCACGCTGCCGGGACGGGGAATTGCCCCCGGAGTCATCTCCATCGACACCACCGCCATCTTCATCGCCGCTGCTGACTCCCATGATGAGGAGGGAGTAGTTCTCCCCCGAGGCTGAGGGCTCTACCGGTAGCTATGTGGTTCATCTCTCTCTCCCATGGCGTGATCTCTATGTGATCGTGTGTATTGCTAGTACCGCTGAATGCATTAATAATGTTTATGCTACTCAAGTGATTTTGTCTAGTTTCTGGAGTCGTTGTGACAACACGGTATCAAGGTGACAGTGTGGGTACTCGTGTGACTCTATGAATAATTTAGATATCTATCATGGCTTGTTCTTGGGAACTGTGGTGTTTGTTTACTCAGACTTTGAGGAGTGCTTTTGCAGCCCTACACGTAGTACTCTTGTGTTATCAAGAAGGAGAATAATCCCGAGCAGTATTTACTTGTGTTCAGTTGTGCTAATCTAGTTGAATATGTATATGTTACTCTTTATCTATTATGCACTCTATAGGTTACTTTAATATGAACTCCGGTACTCTCCACGGTGTAAAGGTGACAGTGTGTGCACCGTGTGTGATTCCTTTATGACGTTGTGGAGCTTGTTTACTCCGGCTTGAGGTGTGCTTTTGTAGCCCTACACAATGAATGGTGTTTGTTATCCAACAAGAGAGTGTTTAAGAGTAGTTTTTACTTATTCAGTTATGAGATCATTGTTGAGAGTGTCCACTAGTGAAAGTATGATCCCTAGTCCTTGTTTCTAAGCATTGAAACACCGTTTACATCAAGTTCTGCTACATGTTTGCTTGCTGCCATCTTTATTTCAGATTGCAGTTACCACTTATAATCATCCATATTACTTGTATTTCACTATCTCTTCGCCGAACTAGTGCACCTATACATCTGACAAGTGTATTGGGTGTGTTGGGGACACAAGAGACTTCTTGTATCTTAATTGCAGGGTTGCTTGAGAGGAATATCTTTGACCTCTACCTCCCTGAGTTCGATAAACCTTGGGTGATTCACTTAAGGGAAACTTGCTGCTGTTCTACAAACCTCTGCTCTTGGAGGCCCAACACTGTCTACAAGAATAGAAGCACACGTAGACATCAAGCTATTTTCTGGCGCCGTTGCCGGGGAGGTAAGGTAAAAGGTATTCACATCCTCTGGCTACAAAGCTATTTTCTAGTATTGTTGCTAGTGTGTGAGTGCTCGAAGTTATTTCCTTTAGATTCTGCAATTATATCTTTTTGTTTCTTGTTTTTATTTTCACTAGTTAGGCTTAATGGAAAACAACAAAAAAATTAGAGATCTCTATGAACTTTATATGGAATTAGGACATGATGCTTTTGAAGAGAAAATTAAAAAACCTATGGAGGCTTGTTTGCATGATGGTAGCAATGGTATTACTATAAATTCTTTGAACACCATTATTGCCAATGCTATGGAAAAGTCTAAGCTTGGGGAAGCTAGTTGTGATGAATATGATATTTTTAGTCCCCCAAGCTTTAAGAAAGAAATTTGCTTTGATGATACTTTGCCTTCAATGTATGATAATTATAATCATTGTGATAATTATAGAAGCACACGTAGACATCAGTCGGTTACAGTAGCCCACGATCCGGGAGCGACCCAAATCGACTAACTGTGACGCGTCCGTCCAAACCGTTTTTCCCGGACTGCAAAAATAAAGCTCGGCTCGGCGAGATTCCCGCAACCCGCGGCGCGGCGCGGCGCGTCGTGACGAGACGGACGGACGGCGGCGGAGGAGGAGGAGGAGGAGTGCGCACGAGAGAGCCTTCTGTTCTCAACTAGCACACCAAGTGGTACAACACTCCACCTTATAAGGTGGTGTTTGTCTCCTCCAACTAGCAATGTGGGACTAAACTTTAGCTCCCACTCCACTCCCATGTGTGCTGCCACAAAAATGGGCTTTGAGATTTTCTAAAATTGTTTATTGGGCTGCCACATATGGGCCCAATTCTAAGAGCCGAGATGGCAGATCGACCTCCAATACCAAGGATGAGAGAGTTGGGTACTGCTGCACGCAAATCTCTTCAGTCTCCAGGTCAAGGACGATGGGAGTAGGTGTGGAGATGGCAGATCGACCTCCAATACCAAGGATGAGAGAGTTGGGTACTGCTGCACGCAAATCTCTTCTGTCTCCAGGTCAAGGACGATGGGAGTAGGTGTGCTCGAAAGACACGTATATGCATGCAGCAACACCGTGTTGTCCCCCTCGTCAAAGTACCTTAACACGACAAGACTAGGCTCACCGGGACCGTTGTCGTTGTCTAGAGACCGTAGCTTCTCCTCTGTGTCGATAATCTTAGCCTCTGATTCCCAATATCCGCTAGAAAGCTGACGCCACACCGAAATCTTGGACCCATCAACACCCAACCACTCTTAGTAGCTTTCGACCATCTTGTGAGTAGTATGACCCCAAGTGCACTCGTCCTTTGGTGATGTGGGCGGGGAGCTTTATCGTGCTCTGCTCCATTGTGATGCAGTTGTAGGAAAAAATCTCATCATAATTCTCGTCATAGTGGTAGAACAGCCAATGGATGAAACCGCCCTTGAGGACGACAATGTTCCCATGTCCTTGCCAGTGCTGCAAAAGGAAGCCACTATCAGTGTGGATCGGGACAGCAGGTGCCCAGGTGCCACACATTGATGTGGCGGTATGGACTTCAACGGTGCTTGCATAGTTGTCGTCGTGCACCTCGACGATATTGGCCACAAACAACATGAACGAGCAGCCGATGCCGTCGGCGCCGGTGAGCAAGACACATATGTCAAAGTATCGATCTGACCCGATGCCTGGCGGGTCTGAGAGGAAGGTGCGGTGGCCGGTGAGGATGTCGTACACGCACAAATTTGGGTGTTCGGTGCTGACATCGCGGCGGTGGAAGAGGACGAGTCCGCCGCGGGAAGCCACGGGATAGTGATCGCCGAGGAGGTCATCTGCGAAGCACGACACGAAAGGAGATAGACGGACATCTACAAAATATGCGACCGCCGGCGTCGCCAGGTGGACCAGAGAGAGCGTTGACGGCGGTACGGCCTCCTCCTCGTCGGTCTTGAGGTAGACAAGGATGCGCGGAGGCACGATCCCTCCTTGTTGGGTGACGCGGCGGATAAAAAACGGGTCGAGGATGTCACGACGGAGAAGCTTGCAGGCCACCGTGAAGGTGAAAAAGGTGGAGATGTCGGAGCGCGCAACAATCTCTAGCAGCATATCGGCCGGGAGCTTCCACACGGTCTCCGCCACCGGAACGTCCGGCGCGCATGGGTTTTCAGGCCGGAGTTTGCTAGCGGCCATCGCGTTTGCGTTTGCCATACGAGGCCTAATTGGATCTAAAGCGGAATCGATGATGCTGTCGCCGCAATGGCGTTGAATTTGACACGGGCAGAATCCACCGCCGGATCTGATCCAGGACCAATCTGCAGCTTAGT
Organism: Poa pratensis; assembly: GCA_947311845.1. Lineage (NCBI taxonomy): Eukaryota > Viridiplantae > Streptophyta > Magnoliopsida > Poales > Poaceae > Poa > Poa pratensis. The sequence continues at coordinate 30,990,040 of CAMZMU010000112.1, forward strand.
CCTGAATATGGGCCAGGCCAACACAAAGTCTAACAGACCAAATCAAGACTCTTTCTTTTAGTTAGGTCGAAATATTTTTCGGGCAGTTACATGTTCAGATTTTTTTTTCCAGTACAACGTAGACGCTCACATATACGCATTCATATTCAGAACTTATGTTGCGTAACAAAGACCAATCCAAATTTAATTAACCATGTCGCTTTGTGCTTGATGATATGTGGGCTCAATCCAGCAGCACCCATAAACGATGGAGGTCCTACGCCAGGGCGAACAAATAGCTAAAATTCTCCACAACATAATCTTATCTTACTACTAATAGTCTAATATACGGATATACAGGCATGCCATACTTATTCCAAACAATCAGTACCAGTTGATACTCCCCGAAAAAAAAAGTACCACTTGATACAAATCTTGAACTGTCTGTGCTTGGCAACGAAATCTTATACTGACAGAAGGGTCTCAGTTTCAGAACGGGGTGGCCGAGCACACACGTACGCGCGCGCGCACGCCATGATCGTCAGAAGATGTCGAGGATCTCCTGGATGAAGCCGTTGCAGAGCGGGCAGTTGCCGCGGCTGACCCAGAGCTCTCGGGAGCACAGCCGGCAGAAGGTGTGGCCGCAGGGGATGAAGGCGGCGCCCTTGTGCCGGACCATGCACACGCAGCACACGTGCACCATCTCCTCCTCCCGTCCCTCGCCGTCGTCCTCCTCGTCGTCGTCGGCCTGCTGCCGCGCGTTCTTTCCGCCGCCGCCGGCCTCGTCCTCCTCATCGTCCTCGTCGTCCCAGCTGTCCGTCTGCTCTAGCAGCGCCATCAGGGACATCTGCGCGGCCGGCGCCTCGTCCTGGTCTTTGCCTCCCTCGTCTTCCTCCTCCTCTTCTTCGTCGTCATCCTCGTAGTGGTCGTCGACGACCACCGCGGGGGCGGCCCGCTCGGCGCGGCCGACGGTGGGGCCGGCGCGGGTGGAGGCGGCGCGGGAGAAGGTGGGTGTCTGGCGGAGGGAGGTGGTGCGGGAAAAGGCTGCCGTGGCCTCCCCGGGCGCGTAGATGTACTTATTGCTGCGAGTGCTGCCATTGCCGCCGCCGCTGCCGCTCTTCAGGGAGCCGGGTTTCTGGGACGGGGCCGTCCAGGCGTTCGCGGCGCGGCGGAGACGGAGCCTGTCGCGCAGCGGCTTCCAGCCTGATCGCCCGGCGTCGTCGGCGTCGGGACGGTGGTAGTCGTCGGGGATCCTGAGGAATTCGCGGATGGCCGGGTCGGGCGTGGCCAGCTGTTCCGCGAGCGTCATCGACCGCCGCAGCTCCGGCCGCCGGTCCATTGATCGTGCCCAGGTGCCTCTTGCCACGGGTGGGTGTGGGTGCGTATCCTTCGCGCGGAGGTGGAGGTGGGGAATGCCATAGTGTGCATGACAGCCGGCCTAAAATAGGAGGAGGCCCAAATTAGGCAACGTCTCCGGCAGAATTTCCGCGTTACATTCAGTGTGGATACATGTCCATGTACATTCAGTGGGTTTCAACTTTCAAGACCATCAGGTAAAAAAAAACTTTCAAGACCATCAGGTAAAAAAAAAACTTTCGAGACCATGAGTTCATAGCAAATGAAAACGTTTGGATCACATCTTAGAAATCACTAAAGATGACATCCTTGATTGGTTCGTGCGTTCCGTTTCGCAAGTTTGATGCCAATTTGACAATACGAGCGTTTTTTTTTTTTGAGATTTCTGGTGGAGAGAGTTGCGGCGGTGAGTCTGCAATGGGCTTCCACGGGGTTTGACGATTAGGCAACATGTCGGTGTCAAGGATGACATTGTCGACGATGAGCAAGGGAATCAAGGATGTTCTGAAATTTACTATCGGCACCGTGAGATAGAAAATAAGTATATATTTACCGATACATCAATATCGGTCAGAAAAACACAATTAATTGTACTGATTACTGCCATCATCAAATCTGATGTGCCATTCTGTTTCACGGGGACTCTCCTCCACGTGTCAATCCATGGCACGACACAGCTCAGCGGTCCATCGTCTCCAATAACAATTAAGAATGAGAAAAGAGAATTTGTTTGCCTCCGTAAGAGTAGGGCTAGTGTTTCGGAGGCCGACGATGATGTGACGCTGCCGAAGTGACGAATGATCTTCCTCTGGCTTAAGCCCCATGTCGCAAGTTCTCCTTGTTGTGTTCTCGATTGACGCAGAAAAAAAAAAAGCTAACGTACTACCTTTTGAAATATATACATTTTTTGCTTTTTTTTTCTGATTCGGATGTATCTAGACGCTTTTTAACGTGTGTATTCACTCATTTTCATATTAAAATATCTAGAACATCTTATAATTTGGATCGGAGAGGTATTTAGGGGATTTATTTTGAGGGTAAGTTTTGGTTTTGAATTTTTGAGACGTACCGGCGCGGCGCACGACCCATGCATCTGGTTAATAGGCCGATCGATTTGTTTTGGGCCCAGGCCCAGCCAAGGAGACATCAATTTGTTTGGGCTTTCCGTCTCAGAGATCGATTCAGACCCGGCCGTGTCAATCATGGTGTACGTACATATATATCCATCCGACGCGATCGATGAGTCGTCGTGTTTCGAGATGGCATCCGTGGGAGAGGATATCGCACGAGAGATCCTGCTGAAGCTGCCCACGAGGGACCTCGCCCGCTGCAGCTGCGTCTGCAAGCTATGGCGCGGCGTCGTCGGCGACCCCTCCTTCCGTATCCTCCACGGCGACGCCGTCTCCGGTTCCGGCGAGACCTTGCTCGTGTCCGAGTTCCACGGGCGGGGCATGGGCTCCGAGCTGACCGTCCTCGACGCCACCTCGTGGAAGCCCATCCGCCGCTTCGACGAACTGGCCGTCGGCTACCGCCCTGCCAACGCGTGCAACGGCTTCCTCCTCCTCGCCTCCGCCGCCCTCGACATGCCGGTGTGGGTGTGCAACCCCGTTACAGGCGAGAAGCTGAAGATCCCAGCGCCACCGGAGAATGAGCACGTAGAACGGTGCACGTACGCCATGGGGTTCAGCGACGAGCCCACACGGGTGTACAAGCTGTTCTGCATCTCCTTCCCGGGAACGGCATGGCCAAGGATGCGTGAGTGCTACGTTGACGTGTACACACTGGGCGCCGGCGATGGCCACGGCGTGTGGCGCCGGCATCCGGACCTGTTCCGTGCGGAGTACAACATCCACGCCGCCGCCGGTGCTCCTGGGCGGGAAGCTGTACGTGGCGATAGAAGGACGGGAGCATGCCCTGGCGCCCGATCAAATGCTAGTGATCGACGTGGCGAGCGAGGCGCACAGCACGCACTGGCTCCCGGAGTGGTACACGGGGCTGGTCGTCCCAGCGGTGCACGCCTTCGAGCTCTCCGGGAAGCTGTGCGTCGCCATACGCGTCATCGGCCGGCAGCGGGTCAATTTCTGGGTCTTGCGGTCGCTGAATGGACGGCGGGACAGGTGGACGCCTGACTGGGAACGGCGCCACACCTTCTACCTGGACGCGGACGGCGAGTACGGCAACAAGCCGTTCTGCGCCTGGTTCGACCGCAATGAAGGGATGCTGTGCTACAGGTTCGGCGATCGTCTATACAAGCACGATACCACGAAGAAGAAGAGGCAGATCAAGCACCGGATCGAGCTGCCGCCGACTCCATTTGCACCTCCGACCGTCCAACGGTGGAACGTCTATGGGGGTTTCCGTCCTAGCCTACTCTCGCCTCATCTTGCCTTCATCTCCGGGTCGTTGGTACATGAGCACCGTGAGAAACAAGAACAGTTCCAGCACACGTTGGGACATGCCCTACGACCCCAGCAACAATCATCGAAGAAACGACGCTCTAGGCGCCAACCGGGTTGCAGTAAGAACCATGCCAAGAGGATCCGCCAGCCAACCCGATAATTACTCAATCAACCATCTTAGTTCAGCGAGTACTATTAATCTAGCATTTCTGCTAGTTAACTAGACATTTGTACCTAAATTCAACATTGTGTTCTTGTCAGCGAGATACAAAGCACGAAAACAGAAATTGTATATGCAGTTGTAGGTTACGTTCCCCTAACTGAGCCACATAGGTGGACCTATACGCTGTTACGTCATGTGTGCAGAGCGTAATAACGGTCCTGACTCCGGAATCCTGATCACCAACGCATTACTACAGACTCTCTGTTCCAGATTATAATATGTTCTAGATTTTGTGGAATCACATTTATCTAAGCATGTTTCAATGTGTCTATTAACTCATTTTTGTTCTAGTCCACACTGAAATATCAAAAACATCCTATAATTCGGAGGGAGTCCTAGTTAATGCGAGTCAATGCTCGGTTGTTCAAATTGAACAGATAGTCAAACTAGTCTACTACTCAGGCAGGCGTCATACAAACCATAGGGTCATCACGAAATTATAACATGTAGTAGTCGCGCAGCATTCCACAACAAGTTCACATGACAGAAAATTTATTGCCAGACGTAAAACCTCAGGACAGAGCTAACAAAGCCCCTGGAGTGCACAGCCATAGGGTCATAAGACCACAGTCAGAATGGTTTCCACATAAAGCGTGAAGAAATCGCGAGTTGGGTACACGCTAACTTTGAGGTGATACTATGACAAGTGGCGATATCAGACATGAAACAGCTAGTTCAGTAACCCTCCAAAACTCCCGCCAAGACTGGATTACCGCTCCCGCAAACAGTGTTTACTTGTCTCCCTGGTGAAAGAAAAGGATAGTGCATCAGTGTAAAAGCAATATTCCAGTTCACAGGTGCCATGCCTTGCTACTCACATCCTAGAAACGCCGAGTTCATGCATTATCCATCAGACTTCTACACAGAGTCACAGACCCAAAGACAGCAGTACACCATTATTCAAAACATAGTGAACAGAGAAGAGCAGTGGCCTTACTAAATGATAACAACAACCTTTCCCATACCTACGTGCAGATTAAAACAATGTAACCTCATACCAGAGAGAACATGACTGGCATGGGAGCATCACAATAAGTTTTTTGATGAATTTACTGATCTAGAAGATAAATTGGTATTGAAATACAAGCACTGACTCAGCTATAGCTAACGGCCCTAATTATGCATGCAAGCTGATAAATTACTCTCGACCACACCATATTTGAAGTTTATGTTTGAATCCGTGTTGAGATCTACACATTTTGCAATTGTCAACAAGTTGGACGGTTAGGAAACATGTCCATAAATGACTTAATAAGTTAATATACACTATTCTCAACAAAAAATAGTTAATATACACTAACTAATTGCTTCGTCATATAAAGTATATTCTTCCTGCAAGATTTTCAACATATAAAGTTGTATTATCTTTGATGTTTAGTCACAAGATGATTATTTATGTAGTTGGCAGGCTATCCAGACTTCAAATTGTGTATCTGAAATATAAAGACCTGGTAACCATAGCGCCTACTACCATGATGAAGACTTGACATTGAGAAGAAATAAAATGAATACAATATTGAAATTTGGTACCAGACTGTTATGAACATACTGATCGTAAGTTTTAAACAACCAGCAAAAAAACTAACAGTAGGGTTAAGGGCAAGTTAGAAAGTAATTACTTCAGGATGAGCAGAGGGAACGGTTGAGACTTTAGGCGACCACTTTGGAGAACCATTGAATATGTATGAGCATTCTGTATACGCAGCCCCTATACCCACACCGGCTCCAAGTGCAACTGATGCCCAGCGGGTTGTTGGGCTACCTGTATAAAGTAACACCAAGTCAAATATGCATCATGGTTTGTACGGTGGTCAGGCGTCCTAAGTTCCAGGGGGGCACTCTGACGCCTAACTAGCATTAAGAGGATGCTTAGGCGCCTAAAGATTTTATGACATGCTTACGCCTGCAGATTTTGTGACAGTTACTCAATGGTGCCTAAAATTTCTTTCTTTTTTAACCTTTTCTTTTGGCATATGCAATTTCTGGATATTTTGTAAGTACATAAGATTAAATAATTACAAAACTTCCGCGGAAATGTATAGTTTGTTGTCATGCAAACTCAAAATAAAGTATGATCATGTTACAACCTAAACAACTTCAGATGCAAAGGCAGTAAGTAACATGAATCTATCTGTTCAAACATAAAAAACTTAAGGAAATCAAACTCATTCTGGATATAAGAGCATCTCCACTGGCGCGCGCCGGTGGAGATGCTCTAAGTAAAAGGACTCCGCATCATCCAACGGAATAAGATACAGGGAAACAGTCGAACAGATTTGCTCATAATAATTATCATAGACATCAAAAGCCCAGCCCTTCATGTCCGAGAATGAAAAGGACTCAGGACCCCACATACTGTATGTACATGCTACAATCGGCTTGCACTGTTGTTAGGGGAAAACTGGAGGTAGAGAGTTTAATAATGAGCAGAATAAGAACAAACAACATTTCATGGTTAACATCAGGAATGACCAATAAAAATCATATCACAACACTATCAATCCCTGCTAACCACATGGAATGAACACAATCAAGAACCACTCAGGAATCAGGAGGTCCATGAGTCCACTAAACACGTAATATAAATCTCACATGTCCGCACACTAACAACATATGATATAAAAGCTATGGTCTGCATGGTATAATGATCTAGGGCAGAATGTGACTGAACACTAATAGGAAACAGTGGAATTTTTTAAGACCGGCTGATTAGTATTTAAGTCCTTCACATCCCACGATCTGAGTCATGCATGCACTGCTAAGGCAGCACTGTTCATTCTCCAAATAAGCAGCCAGAGGAAAACGATGAAGGGGCTTATTTCGATTTAAGAACCCAAATAAACCAAATCTGTCCACAGAGAAACTAGCAGCACAAGAAAACCCTACTCAAACCATATGGTTCGCTAATCAAAACCAGCACATAAACTAAATAGCAATTCAAACACGGCTAGCACTATTCCTCCACCGATCAACAAGGAAATAAGGATTTTCCCTGATACACAGACATACAGTTCATTAAGCAATTCAACTATCAACAAGGAAATAAGGATTTGCATCGTTGTTAAGAGAAAACAGGAGGTAGAGTTTAATGATGAGCAGAGTAAGCACAAACAGCATTTCACAGTTCACGTTAGGAATAACCAATAAAACTCATATCAGAGCCCTAATAATCCCTGCTAACCACATGGAATAAAGACAATCAGTCCACTAAACACGTTATATTAATCTCACATGCCCTCACACTAACAACCTATATGATCTGCGTGGTATAATGATCTAGGGTAGAATGTGATTGAACACGAATAGGAAACAGTGGATTTTTTAAAGATCAGCTGCTTAGTATTCAAGTCCTTCACATCCCACAATCTGAGTCATGCATGCGCTGCTAAGGCAGCATTGCACATTCTCCAAATAAGCAGCCACAGGAGAACGATGAATATGCTTTTTCCAATTTAAGAATCCAAATAAACCAAATCTGACCAAAGAGAAACTAGCACCACAAGAAAGCCCTACTCAAAACGATGGTTTACACATAAGTTCTGCAACCTGCTAATCAAAGCCAGCACACAAACTAGATAGAAATTAAAGGACGGCTAGCACTATTCCTACAACGATCAACAAGGAAACAGGGATTTTTTAGGAAATGGAGCGAGAGCACCATCACCAAACCATAGATCAACATACCAAACCAAGCAGCCGATTCACAGATACCGTGCATCGATCCCCACAGAGTATAACAAATAGCGTATAGTCCCTAGCTGGTCCCGCGCCGGATCACACCAACCGAAATGGAGCGGGAGCCGCCACACAAACCCTAGATCAACATGCGTACGGCGCCGACCCGAGACAAGGGGACGCGAGAAGAAGCAGGCGGCGCACAGAACAGATCTCATCTCGCGACAGGGGTGGGGACGGGAGGTGGAGGAGGGGCTTACGGAAGAGGATGAGGCCCCCGAAGGCGCCGGCGAGGGAGGCGTAGGCGACGCGGCGGATGGAGAGGTCGAGGCAGGCGTCCCACTTGGCGTCCAGGTCGTACCGCGGCGGGATCCCGGACCTGGCGGTGGGCGGGGAGGGCGGCTTCGGCGCGGGCGCAGCGGCGGCGGCGTTCTCGGGCGACTCCGCCATGGGTGGGGAACGGACGGAGGGTTTCGCGACAGGAGGAGGAGGGGGAGGTGGAGACGCGAATGGAAATATGGAATGGGGCGACAGAGAGAATCACGGAGGTGGTTGCGTTTGCCTTGCTGGTGCGGTGCGGTCCCGGGCCGGTCGATTTGTGCTTGGATTTCGAACGCATGTTTGAGACAAATTCGAGATTTTTTCATCACCCCTAGGTCGTTCTTATTTTTTTTTGAAGGGAGTCGTGTACAGGATCAAACAAGAACAGAGCACACACGCACGAACGCAACTGCAGGCCTCGCCACAGGCGACGATCCTGGCACCACCACGCACACCACACACCTACTGAATTCGGTTTGCTTAAGAATACAAATATAAATAGTTTGAACATGCATCATCTCTCTTCCCTATCGAACGACCGTGTGTGTGTGTGTGTGTCCATGTTTTGTTTATGCAAAGAAGCGGCGGAACCTCCACAAATCTCCTACTACTCAAAGCAGAGGGAGTAAAAAATGTGTTTATAGAAATCTTCAAATCAAAACTTGGACATTACAATCTTCAAATCCAGGAGCGAGGATCTCCTATCTCCGCTGTTAAATTTTTAAAACGTCTTACGTTTAGAAACAGAGCGGTTATCTGTCAAATAACAAAGATGTAGAACGTCGACCAAGTCTTGGCTATTAGTTCTCGCGGAACAAGAATAACGAACCCGGTCAACATGGGAAGAAACATAATATCAGAACATGCATGCTTTTACACCATGCATGACAGTCGCAGTCGCTCGAATTAGAGGTGACAAAGGGGGGAGTTTTGTGCACATGGTGTGGTATGATCCGTGCAATGTCTCGTGCTCATGATCAAGAGGCTCACAAGTTTTGCAAGCTTTACTACAGATTTCTTTACACCGTGATATTACAGCTAGAATATTTTTATTAGAAATTTTGAACAAAATAAAAATGGCAAAACGGTAAAGTAATGAAGAAATATAATGATAAGGGTAGAAGTTGCAATGTATTGAAAGTGGAGAAAAAGATATATCATACAAAACGTCGACAGCAGGATTCGAACCTGCGCAGGCAAAGCCCAACAGATTTCGAGTCTGTCTCCTTAACCACTCGGACATATCGACTATATGTTGACAGCAGGAAGATACGTTCTATATGCAAACGTGTCAAGTAAGCTGCCCAGTCGAGAAGCACCAATCAGCAACATTTCGTGTGAAAGGATAGATCAAAATAACAACAAAATAGTTTTTATTTACACACATCTGGCTACCAAAATTCGATGGGTAAAAATATAAGCAATCACGTTCTTACACCATATCTCATGTACACGATCTCTGAATCTTGTGTACACATCCTTAGAGCATCTCTAACAGAGCCCTCAAACCGCGGAAGCTTAAAACCATTTTAAGGTTCACAAACGTCGCGTTTTTTTTTTTTGACGAAAACGACCGTGCGCCATAGCAGTACCCTCAAAACCAAACTGTAAAACAGAATATGTTGTAGAATATTCCTTCGTCTTCTTCCTTCATCTTTTTCTCAAATCTAATCCCCAAAATCAGCGACCGCCGCCGCTCGTACTAGTAGCTAGTGCCATCTATGGATTGATCGATCGATGTACTAGCTAGCATGAGCTAGCTTGCTCGTGCGCAGGTAGCAGCAAAAGCTGGACCGGCGGCCAGGCAGGCAGCTCCGCGTCGGCGACGGACGAAGCAGGCGGCCGGCAGGCATCACCCACAAAGCCCCCCGTGGCGTAGGCGTCGAAGCCTCAGGCGGCAGGAACGTGGGGAGGCAGTAGACAGCGGATGGCCCTGTCTCCGTCCCATCTGAAGCCCCTCGGAGCATCGCCGGCGTGCTCGTTTTGGCGGCCTGCACGGGCAGCTCCGTCATCGGCAGACGGAATCCTTTCGTCCGGCTCGTTTCGGTGCCGCTCCAGCCGCGATGAAGACGAGTTTGGTGGTGATTCCGGTGATTTTGCTGGATTCCGGCGAGCTCCACGGCGGAAGGTCACCGGCGGATGCTGAAGACGTGGTGGAGATCACATTTTGTGAGCGTTGACCAGTTCTCAGGCACCCTCAAAGAGAACCTCAAATAGCCTCCAAATCTGCGTATTCACGGATTGTGGCTATGAATTCCCAGTCCCCCTTAAAAGTTTTACGGGTTTGACCACTTTTAAAAGCTCTATTCGGGCCTTTTTTTGCAACAAAAACTGTAAACGTCCGATTTTTAAGGGTTTGACCACTTTTAAGGGCTCTGTTAGAGATACTCTTACACTGTCCACCGCGTAGTTACAGGCATTGGATTCGTGGTATCTTCAAACTAAAAGAAAAAGGTACTGGAATTTACATAATAAAACAAGCTCTCTGTATTTCCGTAAGATTGGCCTGTGACAAAATCTACACCTATCGGGAAAATTCTGACGAGTATATATACCATCTGCCGCTCCATGGTATAGCACCATAGACAGAGCCTGAGACGCACCGCTAAGCTCAACATTCTTCAACAAAAAAGAATTGGATCTACTTAGTACTCCCTCCGTTCCATAATATAAGGCGTATAGTTTTTTGAGAAAAATTCCAAAATATAAGGTATATTGCGATTTGTGGAGAATTTTACACATCAAAAAAATTAGTTTCAATCCATAACGGAAAGATTTAAAGGATTGTGTTCAATTCGTTATTTTTTGGGACTCCTCTCTCCAAAAAAAATTCAAAGAAAATGAGTCCACCATAGGCAAAATTCACAAGTCTTAATATTCGTGCAAAAAACTATACGCCTTACATTCAGGAACGAAGGGAGTACTACACACTAAATATATATAAAAGTTTGTATGGCAAAGTGCATACAATTTTCAATCGCTCTCAGATCGATCATCGTCAGAATTTAAGAGGAACGAATATGGAAGTATTGCTACGGGAAATACTATATCCAAAACTAAACAAATTAACCTGAAGCAGTTGTGACATCGCCCATGCATTCATGAATGCACATGTGAGATCGACCGATCTAATTAGCTTCTCCTCATGCCAGTCCACCACCTAAATTCGGTGGCCGACTGTTTCTTGATCTCCTCCGGCGACGGGTTGAGGTCCTGGTCGAGCGCCTCGTCCATGCGCCGAAGGTAGCCATTCTGGAACATGGTGGGGTTGCCGGCGAAGCACTGCCGCAGCGCCGCCGTGGCCTTGGCGCACGCCTCCTTGTCGACGACTTGCTCGGTGCCGTCGCGGCGGCGCCTTCGCTCCCTGTCCCTGAGGTGTCGGGTTTCCGCTGCTCTATGTAATCGGGATTGCACGCCTCCATGGCGTTTGCCAACGCCACGCCGCACCCGCCGTTGGACACGTAATAAATAGTGATCATGGCGTCGGCGAGGTGTACTGTCTCATTTGCGGCGTCCAGCGTGGAGGCGTCTAGTTTGGGCAGAGAGTTCCCCATGGATATGATCTCGATCGATTGGTTAGCTACCTACGATCGAGGAGGAGGAAGACGGCGGTGCCAGATTTATAGTATCAGTTTTTTTTTTTTTTTTACATGAGTATCAGTTTAGTTAAATAGCTTCGGTAGGAGTACCTGAAGTCCTGAACAGAGACAACAAACTACTTGCAATCTATCTCTACTTTCCTAGCTAGTTTCGTACTTGATGCTGCGTATCAGCGTATGAATGCGTTGCACTTCGCTTGTCATGATCGACGACACTGAATAGGTTAAGGGACCAGCATGTCCAATGGCGGGCATCCACCACAGCGCTCTGTTCGCAGTGAGTCAGTGACGAACAGCAGCTGCGGCATCGAGTGTGTCCAAAGCAAACACCCTAGTAACAGTATATTATTAGGAAAGAAATTAACTCTGAAGGTAAATCTTTACACATCAATGAAAGTGCAATAAGATGCTCAGTGACCATGAGTACATATGTTTGTTTTACAACCGATTTAAACCATCGAAAACTATTCTGGCCTCATGGATAAAGTCAATTCTTTAAAAATTATCTCTGGCGAGAATGTGTCGCACCTAATCCGCTTCACCACCATTTCTTGCTCATCCTTCTTCTTCGGAAATTTTGAAGGACGAGGTGATTCCTCAAGGGCGTCACAGCACTTGCATGGCTCGTCTCCTCTCAGAACTATCTTCTGCAGGTTGGGAGATCGCTCCAGCACAGATCTTATGAATGTGAACTGCTGTTCTAGTGATCTAAAGCCAACGAATTCCAGCTCCTTCAGACGCCTGTTCTTGGAGCCTTCATAGCGCATTTCCCACCGAGGTGTCCTTCTCTCAAGGTATTTGTGTCTGGCCAACCCTGCATCGCATGGATGTTCCCATACCTGTATATGTGCGATCAGTTAATACATGTGTGATTGGAATATGAAAAACCTTCCGCTAAAATTTGTGAAAAATAAAGCTACAAATGTGAAAACAATATCACCTCAATATGTAACATTTCGATAGATGGTGCTGCTACAAGAAAGGCCATCGTCCATAAAATGTCAAATTCAACAAAGATGCCACGTATTGACAGTTTCCTTAGCTTGCTGAAAGCGGTGAAGAGTTCCTCGATTTCAGGTTGCAACCAAAGCTGATCACAGGATAAAATAAAGAATGAATAGTTTGCAAGCACAGAAAAGGTACCACATGGCAAAATAATGATAGTACTTACATTTTCTCCTTGGAAATCCAATGTGAGACTATGGATGCCGGTTACTCCATGCAGAAGCTTGCTTAATTTGAATTCACGTTGATCACATGATGAACCACAAGAGAGTTCTAGTTCCCCAAGAGATGGGACAAAACCAAAAAACAGTGGGACATGCTCCTCACATAACCAACTATTCCATGAAAACTTCTCTAATTTTGGCAGGCAGACAACCTCAATTCTCCCAAAGCGACACTTGTAGATCTCTAGAACACGGAGGTTTGAGTTTGGTGCATCAATCTTATAGAGAGAGTCATCACCAATATCACTATTCACAAGTGTCAGATGCTTCAGTTGCTTGCAGGAGTCAAACACGATATGGTGCATATCCAATTTGGCAAAGCCTACATTATGTAGAAAGAGCTTTGTGACGCTGTTGGACACACTAGGGTAGGCAATGAAATAAGAATATATTTCTTGAGCACGCTGCATCCTATTCTCCTCGCTACAGTGGTAAATATGTGTCTCGTGAAGAACTGTTAGATCCAAATCTTTCAACAAACCCCGTCGACTGCGTCACCTACCAGTTGGCCAACTTCGCACAAGAGAGTGTTGATCAAGTAGAGCTTAAGGTGCAGAGTTGAGATGGTTGATTCTCTCTGATGACCGCCCAAGAATTTCCTTGTTGCTTTGGTCAGAGACACCATAGCTAATTCCTCCATGTAATTTGGGCCAACAGAGTCACGGCATGGAATATATAGAAATTCCTTGGCATCGATGCTGATGTCAGGCAGATGCATCCAACGTGTAGACAGCACACTTGTCCTTGCAGCCATACGTGAACTGAGTCTCCCCAAGATAGACAGTAAAATATCATCAGTCAGCATGCTGAGCCTATCTTCTTCCCCCAGTTGCTGCAAAGTAAATTATGTATCCATTATTTAGCTGGCACATAACTGAATTCAGAAATCCCAAACAGAAAAATAGTTACACAGTGACAAGGGCAATACTCTATCTAGCGTTTGATAAAGCTAAATACCTCCCGAGCACACTTTCTACCGGTAATTGTCTCGACCTGGTCCATTTTAGATTCATCAAGGTCGTGTAATTATGTTTGTATAAAATGTGTTATATATACTGAGCAGGTATCTCTAGATCAGTAATACAATATGTGCCAGAGGAGCTGTAAACTATCTGTTATTTTACCTCGCACGCTAAAACAGTGTACAGTTTCGAGATTAAGGATCAAGCGCTAGAAGGACCATATTAAGTTATAATGGAATGCTGAGGAATTAAACCTCCGCTGGTATATACAAAATAACAGAAGCATGAAGAGCATATCTCCACGTACGGGATTCACATTCTAAAAGGAAAAATCAGATTCAGTACTTCTCTGTTGCATAAGCACAAACGTGTTCAGGCTGTACAAGCATGGAGTATGAGTTCAAGACATTAAGAGAACTGAAAACAACGAAGTAAGAGAGAGCCGGCGCGGCGCTGAGAGACTTACTTGGTCCTGTCTCGAACTGTTATTATTGTCATTCGCCTCCATGGAGAAAATCCAATTGTTAGAGGCGATTTGACTCCCTGACGAAAACCCAACTTGCTTCGCGCTCCCTGTACTGCCGCGGCTGCTGCTGCTGTTTCTCCTCCAAGTCAAACCCTAAACCCTAATCGGAGTAGCAGGAGGAGGGTTTGCAGCGGTTGTTCAGGAACCGAAACATACTCTGGATCAAAACCGAATGGATGAGCTTGAATCTACCACCGCTGCTACTAGGAAGAACGGGGGAAAGGAAATCGGCGACGAGGGGGGGCGTTACCTTGGCGGCGCCGGCGCCGGCGAGCGTGGTCTCCTCCTTCCGCGAGAGAGGAGGACGACGACGGCTTGATGTGGAAGCCCATAATGCTCTGTAGAGTTGTTGGGCCGAGTAGGAAATCCGAGGCCGGCCCAACCAGATCTTGTAGTGGGTTCTCAAAAAAGAAAACCTGATCTTGTAGTTCTGTTTGTATTATTTTTACGGTCAAAATTTGCGTTTTTTCGACTAAGCACTCTATAATATCTGAAAACAGATATTTGCTTTCCTTCATTGAACACTTGCAAACAGCATATTCTATAATTTATGGATGACAGATTTTGACCTGATTGATACCATAACATACTTTTTTTTAGAACGATATCTATCACTAACTAATATTACTCCCTCCGTTCACAAAAGGATGTCTCAACTTTGGCCTAAGCTAGAACAAAATTGAGACATCCTTTTGTGAACGGAAGGAGTAATGCATTTATACAGCCTATAATTCCTTGAAAATTATCTCCGGCGAGAATGTGTTGCATCTAATCCGCTTGACCACCATTTCTTGCTCATCTTTCTTCTTCGGATATTTCGAAGGACGAGGTGATTCCTTAAAGGCGTTGCAGTCGTAGCATGGCTCGTCTCCTCTTAGAAAACCTTTACTCCCTCGTAGAAGCTCTAGAGCTGGCCCCAACCAGATCTTGTAGTGGGTTCTAGAGAAAACCTTTACTCCCTCCGTCCGGAACATCCTTTTTCCGAATGGAGTGAGTAGTTCTTTTCCCATATATACTTTCGAAAAAACTAATGTTGTTCACATATACTTATTCTGGCAACACATATTTTATTTTACCTGTGCATTTTCTTCTCATATTGGAATCGTTTGGAATATTTTGAAGTCGGCTTCACTGGGTGCGGACTAGGGGTTCCAACCTCTTGTAGTTCCGTTCGGTTCGGTCTGAAACTAGGAGCTTTGAGAGAAACATTGGTACTGAGAAACTTGAACCTCAATTTACACCGCAGATTGTATGGCATCGTTTGGTAGCCAGCAGGCACTTCTGGGCTACATAGGGGCATGTTGTGGAGGGTAAGGCTAGATCACAATGTTGGCCATGTTGTGTGAGTTGTTTGGTATCCAGCATTTGGACTTAAGGTTCCAACCTCTTGTAGTTCCATTCAGTTCGAATCGAAACTAGGAGATTTGAGAGAAACATTGGCATTGGGCTAGGCAACTTGAACTATATATGATGCTTGTTTCGACTAGTACAGAGATGAACGTTGCGACAATTTTCTCATGAGTAGTAGATCCCAAAATCAGAAAATGTAGAGACATTATAGATCCACATGGATATATTTGTTGCCTTGTCAAAAATATGTTTTCTGCAAATTCTATTACTTCTATATGATGTGTTGCCATCTTAGATGATACAGATGTCACAAACAAACAACGACTCCACTGTTGTTGATGCTTTACATGCCCTAACAACCTAACCAGGTCATTTACAAGTGAAAGGTACTTACGGTTGATGTATGGATCAACTTTTCTTTCTCGTTACTCTTCTATCTTTTTTTTTGAATTTCAACACTTTATTAATCAAACCAAATCGTTATACAAGGTTTCCCGGATACAATCCGGAACAAAGTTTCTAAAAACAGAAGAAATAAACTGCTCGGCCGAGCGAGCAAGTACATGTGCCGCTTTATTACATAGACGATGAGAATGCTTGAAGGAAATGTTGGAAAAGCTGGTGCCGATGTGCTTAATATCAAGAACCACCACGCCAACCAAACTTCGATCCAGCTCTGTAGAATTCAACGCTGAATCAAAGAAAGGCAGTCAGAGACCACCACGATCTTGTCGAAACTCTCCTCGGCAGCTAGGGATACCGTGCATGTCGCACGCTTATGATTATAAGTCGCCATAACTTATCCACCCTGAGAAGAATGTTCCGTATGTGACTCGTCTGAGCACCATGTTTTGCTCATCCTTGTAGTTTGGATATGCACTTTGTGTCGATGTACAGGGAGGCACATTAAGGGTTAAGGGGATGGCATTACATATTTTTCCAGAATTGGCACGTATTTAGAATCATCACCATTGTTTTATCTCCACAGAACTACCGCCCTCCTGCTTCTGCATCTAAAGGAACAAAAACACATACAAACAAGAGCACCTTAGAAACACGGGATCAAAGTTCCAACACACAGATCAGGCTCTCACAGAAAGGGTTCAGAATAGCCGCATATAAGATTTATGTGAGGATTGTATGAAGATTATGTTTTGACACACGGTAACATAAATGCAAATGTGTAGTCATGGTAACAAGAATCAAAACAAATCTCGGATTTTCAGCAAGCAGTCTTCATCAAAATTATCTCTGGCGAGAATTCGCCGCCTCTAATCCGCTTAACCACCATTTCTCGATCATCCTTCTTCCTTGGAAATTTCGAAGGACGGAGTGATGCATCTAGGTCATATAATTATGTTTGTATAAAATGTGTTATATATATTGAGCAGGTATCTCTAGATCATTAATGAAAACATGGAGCCCATCTACTACGATTCTGAAACGAACAGTAAAATATAAGCATGGAGTACGACTGTATGAGTTCAGGATATTAAGAGAACTGAAAACAACAAAGTAAGAGAGAGGAGGCGCGACGCTGAGAGACTTACTTGGCCCTGTCTCTGGCTCCGGGAACTGTTATTATCGTCATTCGCCTCCATGGAGAAAAATCCAATTAGGCTTCCCTGCGCACCTTGGAATCCTTCGGGCGACCGTGGACGATCGTCAGAGGCGATTTGACTCCCTGACAAAAACCCAACGCCGGAGCAAATCCAACTTGCTTCGCGCTCCCTGTACTGCCGCGGCTGCTGCTGCTGTTTATGGCACTAAGAGCCCTTCTCCTCCAAGTCAAACCCTAATCGGAGTAGCAGGAGGAGGGGTCTCTGATCCGACTCGAACTTGAGGGGTTTGCCGTGGTTGTTCAGGAACCGAAACAAACATACTCTGGATCAAAACCGAACGAATGAACTTGCATCTACCACCGCTTCTACTAGGAAGAATGGGAGGAAGGAAATTGGAGACGACGCGGGCGTTACCTTGGCGGCGCCGGCGCCGGCGCCGGCGAGCGTGGTTCCTCCTTCCGCGAGACAGAAGGTGGACGACGACTGGGTGTGGAAGCCCATAATGCTCTGTAGAGTCGTTGGGCCGAGTAGGAAATCCGAGGCCAGCCCAACCAGATCTTGTAGTGGGTTCTCAAAAAAGAAAAAACTGATCTTGTAGTTCTGTTCCCATATATTATTTCTACGGTCAAATTTGCTTTTTTCGACTAAGCACTCTATAATTTATTTTTATGGTCTAAGCACTCTATAATTTATTTGCTTTCTTTCATTAAACACCCATTACTATCTGCAAACAGCATACTCTATAATTTATGGATGACAGATTTTGACATACCATAACATAATTTTTTTAGAACGATACCCATCACTAACTAATACTAATACATCTCTACAGCATATCATTCCTTAAAAATTATCTCCGGCGAGATGTGCCGCATCTAATCCGCTTGACCACCATTTCTTGCTCATCTTTCTTCTTCGGAAATTTCGAAGGACGAGGTGATTCCTTAAAGGTGTTGCAGTCGTAGCATGGCTCGTCTCCTCTTAGAACTATCTTCCGCAAGTTGGGAGCACAGATCTTATGAATGTAAATTGTTGTTCTAGTAATTTAAAGCCAACGAATTCAAGCTCTTTCAGACGCCTGTTCTCGGAGCGTCAAATCGCATTTCCCACTGAGGTGTCCTTCTCTCAAGGTATTCACCGGTCTGTCCAACTGTGCATCGCATGGATGTTCCCATACCTGTGTTTGTGTGATCAGTTCATTACATGTCATTAGAAACAACTTTCCACTAAAATTTGTGAAAACTAAAGCTCCATATGTGAAAAATATATCACCTTGATATGTAGTATTTCGATAGATGGTGCTGCAACAAGAAAGGCCATTGTCCATAAAATGTCAAATTCAACAAATATACCACCTATTGACAGCTTCCTCAGATTGTTGAAAGCGGTGCAGAGTTCCTCGATTTCAGGTTGCAACCAAAGCTGATCACATGATAAATAAAGAATGAATGGTTTGCAAGCACATACAAGGTACATTTAGTGAAAATATAATAGTACTTACATTTTCTCCTTCGAAATCCAATGTGAGTGTATGTACACTGGTTACTCCATGTAGGAGCTGGCTTAATTTAAATTCGAGTTGATCACATGATGATCCACATGAGAGTTCTAATTCCCCAAGAGATGGGACAAAACCAAAAGTCACTGCGGTATCATTCTCACATACCCAAGTACTCCATAAGAACTTCTCTAATTTTGGAAGGCAGACAACCTCAATTTTCTCAAAGCGACACTTGTGGATCTCTAGAACACAGAGGTTTGAGTTTGGTGCATCAATCTTGAAGAGAGATCTAGCACCAGTATCACAATTTAGAAGTATTAGATGCTTCAGTTGCTTGCAGCAGTCAAACACGACATGGTGCATGTCCAATTTGTCAAAGTCTGCATTATGTAGAAAGAGCTTTGTGAGGCAGTGGGCCACTCTAGGGTAGGCACTAAAAAAAGAATCTATTTCTTGAGCACGCTGCAGCATATCCTCCTCACTACAATCCAAAATATCTGTCTCGTCAAGAATGGTGAGATCCAAATCTTTCAACAAACCCTTGTCGACTGCTTCACCTACCAGTGTGCCAACTTCGCACAAGAAAGTGTTAATCAAGTAGAGCACAAGGTGCAGACTTGAGATGGTGGATTCTCTCTGATGAACGGCCAAGAACTTCCTGGTTGCTTTGGTCAAAGACGCCATAGCTTCCTCCATGTGAGTTGCCTCAATAGGGTCAGGGCACGGAACAGATAGGAAGTCCTTGACATTGACGGTGAATTCAGGCAGCAACCAAGGAAGATGCCTCCACCGAGTAGAAAGCACACTTGTCGTAACAGCCATACCCGAACTAACTCTCCCCAAGATAGACAGTAAAATATCATCGGTCAGCGTGCTGAGCCTATCTTCGTCCTCTAGTTGCTGCAACATAAATTATGGATCCATTATTAAACTGCCAAATAACTGAATTCAGAAAACCCAAACAGAAATAGTTACAACCTGGCAAGCACAATACAACATAGAGAGTGTAAACTGATTGATAAACGAATGGCTCGTATGGACACTTGATATCGAGTCTGCAACCTTGTGCTGTCACATAACTGAATTTAGAAATCCCAAACAGCACTAGTTACACAGTGACAAGAACAATACTCTATCTAGGATAAAGGTAAATATCTCCCGAGCATACTTTCTATCGGTAACTGTCGACCAGGTGCCTTTTTTAGATTCATGAAGGTCATGTAATTATGTTTGTATAAAATGTGTTATACATATCGAGCAGGTATCATTAATACAAACATGGAGCCCATCCACTGGGAACTTGAAACAGTCAGTACCATATGTGCCGGAGGAGCTGTAAACTATCTGCTATTATACCTCGCGCGCTAAAACAGTTGTACAGTTTCGAGAATAGTTGTGAGGATCAAGCGCTAGAAGGACCATATTAAGTTATAATGTAATGCTGACAAAATTAAACCTCCACTGGTATATACAGAAGCGTGAAGATTGTATCTCCACGTATGGGATTAACATGTTCATTTTATTGATTCTAAAAGAAAAAAAATCAGATTCAGTACTTCTCTGTTGCATGAGCACAAACGTGTTCAAGCTGTACAAGCATGGAGTATGAGTTCAAGATATTAAGAGACCTGAAAACAACAAAGTAAGAGAGAGCCGACGCGGCGCTGAGAGACTTACTTGGTCCTGTCTCGAACTGTTATTATTGTCATTCGCCTCCATGGAGAAAATCCAATTGTTAGAGGCGATTTGACTCCCTGACGAAAACCCAACGCCGGAGCAAATCCAACCTGCTTCGCGCTCCCTGTACTGCCGCGGATGCTTCTGCTGCTGTTTCTCCTCCAAGTCAAACCCTAAACCCTAATCGGAGTAGCAGGAGGAGGGGTTTGCCGCGGTTGTCCAGGAACCGAATGATAGTCTGGATCAAAACCGAATGAATGAGCTTGAGTTTACCACCGCTGCTACTAGGAAGAATGGGGGAAGGAAGTCGGAGACGAGGGGGCGTTACCTTGGCGGCGCCGGCGCCGGCGCCGGCGAGCGTGGTCTCCTCCTTCCGCGAGACAGGTGGTGGACGACGACTGGGTGTGGAAGCCCATAATGCTCTGTAGAGTAGTTGGGCCGAGTAGGAAATCCGAGGCCAGCCCAAACCAGATCTTGTAGTGGGTTCTCAAAAAAGAAAACCTGATTGTAGTTCTGTTCCCATATATATATTTTGAAAGAAGTCTATACTTGTGGGGGTTATGTATACATCTTTCTATATATTTTCGAAAAAAGTAATGTTTTCACATATACTTAAATTTTCTAGCAACATATATTTTTATTTTATGTGTGATTTTTCTTCTATTTTCGAATCTTTTGGAATATTTTGAAGTCAGCTTCACTCGGTGCGGACTTGAGGTTCCAAACTTCCAACCTCTTGTAGTTTCTTTCAGTTCGATTCGGAACTAGGAGCTTTGAGAGAAACATTGGCACTGGGAAACTTGAACCTTAACATACACCGACTGGAGGATGTATATGATACTTTTTTCGACTAGTGCAAAGATGAACTTTGCGACACTTTTCTCATGAGCATTAGATACCCAAATTTCAGAAAATGTTGAGGCATTATAGATCCACATGGATATATTTGTTGCCTTGTCTAAAATATATTTTCAGTAATTTATATTACTTCTACTCCGTAAATGATTTTTTGTCGTGTCAGATGATACAGATGTCACGAACAAAGAACGAGTACGCTGTTGTGATGCTTTACATGCCCTAACAACCTAACAAGGTCATTTACAAGTGAAGGTACCTACTATCGATGTATGGATCAACTTTTCTTTCTAGTTACTCTTCTAGCTCTATGCACGATCGCGCTATCTAAGCTTAAAGATTATAAGTCGCCATAACTTATCCACCCTGAGAAGAATGTGCCATATGTGACTCGTGAACACCGTGTGTTTTGCCCATCCTTGTTGTTTGGATATGCAGGCTGTGTCGATGTACATGGCGGCACGTTAAGGGGGCTAGCATTACATGTTTTCCAGAATTGACACGTATTTGGAACACTTGTATATGTTCATCACCATTGTTTTATCTCCACAGAACTACCGCCCTGCTGCTTTTGCATCTGAAGGGACACAAAAACATACAAACAAGAGCTTCTGAGAAAACATGGGACCAAAGTTCCAACACACAGATCAGGCTCTCACAGAAAGAGTTCAGAATTGCCCCATATAAGATATATGTGAGGATTGTATGAGAGTATGTTTTGACACACGGTCAACATAAATGCAAAGTGTAGTCATAGTAACAAGAATCAAAACAAATCTCAGATTTTCAGCGAGCAGTCTTCATCGAAAATTATCTCTGGCGAGAATACGCCGCCTCTAATCCGCTTAACCACCATTTCTCGATCATCCTTCTTCCTTGGAAATTTCGAAGGACGGAGTGATGCATCTAGGGTGTTGCAGTAGCCGCATTCCCAATCTCCTCTCAGTACTATCTTCTGCAAGTTGGTAGATCGCTCCAACAAAGATCTTATAAATATAAATTGTTGTTCTAGTGTTCTAAAACCACAGAAGTCTAGAACTTTTAGCCGCCTGTTCTTGGAGCCATCGAAGCGCATTTCCCACTTAGGAGTCGGTCTGTCACCGTAGGAACCACCTCGATACTCGTCGTCGCAAGCATGTTCCCATACCTGTATATTCAGGTGAACAATTAATTATGCGTGCAATAATTGGAATATGTTTCTTCCTCTACCTGCCTCTCACAGCTCACAGAGAAACACAGAAGAACACACTTCAGGCTGCCTCACACATGCGCACACACTGCTTAAATAGGCTGACACACGCATGCACCAGCAGCCACACTCTGGCCACACACGCACGCACTACCTCACACCACTAACACAACTAACTCCATGTATGCACGCCATGTTCAACATGACCACGTCTTCTCCCAGGATTCTCTCCTAGATCCTGAAGACTCGGCCTTCATAACTCATGCAACGCACTGGATCACCGATTTTACCGCATCGCACGGCCTTACGGCATCTCTCCGGACATGTTGCATCGCACAACATCTGGCATCTCACCTACACGCCCTTCCAGAGCTGACACTTTGCCGGCTTAGTACATCTCGCACGCAGCATCTCTAGCCGGGCTGAGACTAGACAATACCAAACTATATGCATATGGAAGGAATCAAGATTAATTCTATCCGAATCCATTTTAATTGCCCACTAAAAAACCTAAAGCTCCAAATGTGAAGAAATATGGACAAAGACATCACCTGAATACATAATCTTTCGATACATGGTGCTGCTACAAGAAAGGCCGTCGTCCATAGAATGTCGAATTCAACAAAGATGCCACGCAAAGACAGCTTCTTTAGCTTGTTGAATGCGGTGCGGAGTTCCTTCACTTCAGGTTGCAACCAAAGCTGCCCAATAAATAAACATCATAAGAATGAATAGTTCTCGTTAAAAAAAAAAAACAGTTGGCAAGCAAGGAAAGTTGATTTAGGGAAAAAAAACAGTACTTACAATTTCTCCTTGGAAATCCAATGTGAGACTGCGTAGGCTTGTTCCACGTAGAAGCTTACTTAATTTAAATGGGCGTTCATCAGACATTGCACCACATGCGAGTTCTATTTTGTCCAGAGATGGGACACATCAAAAGGTTTTTTTTTTTTTTTTTTTTTGAAAGGAATGCGGTAGGGGAAGCCCCTACAGCGGTTTTTGTTTTGAAATAATAAGAACCCAAATCTGCGTCCGTGAGGATTTGAACCTGGGTGGCTGGGTTGTACATCCACTTCCCTAACCAAGTGAGTTGTACTCACTTCTTTGACACATCAAAAGGTCACTGGGACATACGCACATATCCAATCAATGCACGCGAACTTCTCCAATTTAGGGAGGCAGACCAAGTCAATTCTCTCAAAGCGACATTTGTCAATTTCTAGAAAACAAAGTTTTGAGTTCGGTGCATCAATTTTAAAGATAGAGTAATCACCAGTATCACAATGACAAAGGCTTAAATGCTTCAGTTGCTTGCAGCAGTCAAACAGAACATGGTGCATGTCCAATTTCTCAAAGTCTGCATTGTATAGAGAGAGCTTTGTGAGGCAGCAGAGAACGCTTGGGTAGGCACTGAAGAAAGTATCTATGTCTTGTGCTCGCTGCAGCATATCTTCATCACTACGTTTCAAAGGTTTTAACTCGTCAAGAACGGTCAAATCCAAATCCTTCAACAAACCATTGTCAATTGCGTCACCTACCAGTGGACCAATTTCACACAACAAAGTGTTGATCAAGTAGAGCTTAAGGTGCAGAGTTGAGATGGTGGATTCTCTTTGGTGATCAGCTAAGAAACTCCTGGTTGCTTTGGTCAAAGACACCATAGCTAACTCCTCCATATCATTTGCCTCAATAGGTTCAGTGCATGGAACAGATAGGAAATCATTAACATCTATGCTGACTTCAGGCAGCAACCAAGGAAGATGCCTCCACCGTGTAGAGAGCAGGCATGTCTTTACAGCCGTACGTGAACTGACTCTCCCAAGATGGACAGTAAAATATCATCAGGCATCGTGCTGAGCCAATCTTTGTCCTCCAGTTGCTGCAACGGAAATTATGGATCCATTATTTAGCTGCCACATAACTGGATTCAGAAATCTCAAATAGCAAAACAGTTACACGGTAACAATAACAATACTCTATCTAGAGTTCAATAAAGCCAAATATCCCCGAGCACACTTGCTATCGGTGCCGTTCAGATTGTACTTATGTTTGTATAATATTGGTTATATAAGGAGCTGATATCTCCAGATCATTAATACAAGTATGGAGCCCATCCATTGCAAACCTGATAAGATGAGTACTCCGTACTACATGTGCAGCTGTGCCAGAGGAGCTGTAAACTAGCTTACTAACACGCTAAAATAGTTGTACAGTTTCGAGATTAGTTTTGAGGATCAAGCGCTAGAAGTACCATATCAACTGATAATGGAATGCTGAAAAAAATCAAACCTCCACTGGTATAGCTCAACGCTTTCTGATGCATAAGCACAAAGGTGTTCAGGCTGTGAACACGTAGTATGAGTTCAAGATGCGGTTGAATATTCACAGAAGTGAAAACAACAATATATGAACATAGATGAAGTGCGATCAACAGTGGTACAAGAAGATAGGGCCGGCGCGGCGCAAACTGACTTACTTGGTTCAGAGAACTGCTATTGCCGTTATTCGCCTCCATGGAGAAATCCAATGAGAGGAAAATCTCGCAGCTTCGAACCCTTCAGACGGCCATGGACGATTATTTAGAGGTGGTTGATACTCTGACAAAAACCTGGCACCCATGAAGGAGTAAAGAAGGAAGGTCTGGCCCGCAAGCCTGTTTCACTTCGGATGCCCTGAAAATCGCGCACGTTAGAGGCAGACTTAGAATCCAAATCGATCAATTGGACGCAGAGAAGAGGAGCTCACGTCCGTGCCGATTCCCAAAATGTTAATATGCGGCGGCGGCGGAGGAGGAGGAGCACCGCCTTGCCCGAGTCTGGTTTCGTTACTCTTTCGATTGGCAATTCCGCAGCCTTCCTCTTCCTGCTGTGATTCGGGCCGTTCTCGAGGCGCGCGCAGAACCAAAGAGAAGACAACTGTGTAATCGCAGAGAGGGGGCGGGCGGATGCGAATGGGGAGAGAGCCCTAGCTGGATTTGCAAATCGGTTTGCCTGCGGCCAACCCATCCTGGTGGCCTGGATTCTTCACCTGGGCAAGCTTGGAGGGCGGCGGGGGGGCAAGATATGGGCCCCCTTCCATCCAAGGATTAAAACTGACCCGAAATTGGAACTCGAAGTTCAAACAGTAAAGAAAAAATAAAAAACTTTCGGTTATATTATAGTGTCAGTGTGTATTCTGAGAAAAAATTTGAATCACTAGTTTATGATTTAGTAATTTTTTATATTTTGATCTTAAAAATTATTAAATGAGTGGTCCAAATAACACGAAATTTTCTTAGAATACACAACGGAACATTTACTGGAATATTTTCAATTCTGAAATATTTGAATTTCGAACTCAAATTTTGGGCCAGTCTGGCCAACCGGGCGGCCCGGCACGGCACGGCATGGGCACGCCGAGGCACAATTCTATTCGTGTCGTGTCGTGCCGGCACACGGGCCCAATCTTCGGAGGCGGCACGGGCCGGCGAGCACGGAAGCGGCACGACGGCCCGACACGGCACGTTCTCGCACGCCGGAGGAGATGACCGCCGCCGTCGCCTAGTCTCTAGCGCCGGCACCCTCCTTCCCAGAGTACTCCTCCACTTCCTCGGTCAGTTCCTCAAGGCTCGGCCGATCCATCACCCATGGACGGCGAGAAGATCGACGGGATCGGCGAGATCGACGGGAAGGAGACGACTCTGGGCGCACTGGTGGGCCGTGCCCGTGCCGGGCCATGGGCCGGCACGTTTGTGTCGTGCCCTGCCGGGCCAGCCCGCGTGCTTCAGATTGAGGTCGGGCACGAGCACGGACGGGCCACGGGCCTGGCACGGCACGATTAGTTCGTGCCGGGCCGTGCTTGGGCCGGGCCAAAAATCCCGTGCCTCGTGCCAGCCCGTTTAGCACGGCCCGTTTGGCCAGCTATACCCTCAGACGGACAGTGAAGGGTGGATTGAAGGGCCATGTACGGTGTGACATGCTAGGGCAAGTTAAGCCCGACTCCCTTACGAACCAATGGTGGGGCCTTCCCAACGGCACCCCTATCCTCTTTTTAGTTTTTTTTAATAAATTTATATTTGAAACATACCAAATCTCATACAAGCTTAGGTAATAAAAAAATTCTAAAATAAAAGACATTAAACTTAAACTAAAAAATAACTTAAAACTAATCTAACCTTAATGTGAATTTTTTTGTTTTGGCCACACTAGTTTTTGCCTATTTTGCTTTTGCCACTCTAAAATTTGATACTTTGCTTTTGTCCTTTTAACGGGGGAAAACTAAAACCAAAATAACAACAGCAGGGGCGAAAGCAAAACAAAATTTCACTATTTTCATTTTGGTGAAGCTCCGCCACCGGTCAACTCGTCTTCCAATGGACTGTATTCTTTGCTATCTCTCTGACACCTTCCCAATTAAAGACCTTGGCGCCCTAAATTGTTTTCTTGGTATTATTAAAGTGTTCCACAATTCTGGGGGAATCAGCCTCACCTAGAACATAGATGCACTTGATATGCTGCGGCGTAATAATATGGAGAATTGCAAACCATTTTCTACCCCTATGTGCACACGTTAGAAGTTGTCTCTCGAGTCTGGCCATGGTCTCAAACTATCAATGTGGACGAAGTTTTCCAGCACCGCTGTACAGTCAGCGCACTCCAGTACCTTACATTGACTCGGCCGGATCTCTTTTTTGCCGTGAACAAAGTCGGCTCATACTTGTCATGGCCTATAGATGCACACTGAAAAGCTGCCAAGCGAACTAAGCATTTTGTGAAGGGCACTGTCAGGCTGTCACCATTGTTCTATCCAATCAGTGCATCAAGGCTGATCAACATGTTCAATGACGCCAATTGGGCCGGGTGCAGCGACAACCAAGATCAACTGGTGGCTTCGCGGTTTTACACGGACGTAACCTTGTCTTGTGGAGTGCAAGGACGTGGCCTACCATTTCACAATCGTCCGGCTATAAGACCCTCGCAAATGATACAGTGGAAGCTACCTGGATTCCATCGGCTTCCTCGCAAATGATACGCATGGTCTGAGTGCCAGTTCTATGGTGTGATAATCTTGGCGCTACGTACCTTACCGCCAACCCGGTATGTCATGTACGTACCAAGCATATTGAGATAGACTTTTATTTTGTGGGCGAGAAGGTAGCCATGGGTGCACTTGATGTTCGGTTTGTTGCATCTGCATATCATTTCGCTGACACGTTCACCAAACCTCTTGCGAAGGCTATGCTAGATCGAACGGCTGCACACAACCTTGTTTCTGGATGAGATTGCGGGTAATGTTAAACGTGATGTATAGTTAGGCGCTGTAGATAAGAGATAAGAGCGATCATATTGACAGTTGTAACATAACCTTTGTATGCATCCCTTTGTACGTCCATATATCTATACTACTATTAAAAGAGCAAACATGTGTTGAGCTGTGTTGATACATTAAATCTAATTCGTTCAATTTGATCAACGTACTAGATCGTTTCAAACCTTTTTAGTTTCATGATAATTACAAGATTGCCACCCCTAAAGAAATTGTTCGGTTCAGTAGGCGCCGGCCATACAGGAGCTGGCTGGATGCGCAGTCTCGGCGACAGCCACGGGGAAGGGCGTGGCCGGCCGGTGAGGCGAGCGTCGAAGTCCCGTGCGTGCACCCCAGTCTGTACCGTATCAGGTTTAGATTCTTTTCAATTTCCTGGTTCAATGCAAACGTACATGAAAAGGAGTCCGTGGATTTGGTTTCGTACGTTTCTGCCTTTCTCTTTCCATTATCTCTGAGCAGCTCTTAAAAAGAAACGTAGATGGTTAAATAAAACATAGACTGCTTGCTGCGTCCTAGGCCTTTGCTGCATCGCCGCCGCCGAATTTGTGTCATCATTGTTGCAATTCTGTTCTCCGGTTATATATCCTTGATTTGTGTCATCATTTCTGTAGATATCGCCGCCTCAACGACGGTGACGGGCGTGGCCGACCAGTCAGCAGCCTGATCCCCAACCGAGGTCCTCGCAAGTTCCACCCCCCGCCGCCGGTCACCTTGGTCTCCTGCTGCTCGACGTGGTCCTGTCGCCGATTGGCTCCGCCGCCGCCTACGCTCCCGACGCAGTTGACCACCCGAAGCCATCGGCGTGTGGGCACCCTCTTATTCAACGCCGCCGCGCCTCCGTCCAATCCGTCCAAGTAGGATGCCTTCATATCGACGCAGTTGACCGTGGCGTTTGGGCAGCCATGCCACCGCTGAAGGTTGTGTTGAGTATACGAGCGTGACATTAAGAATGTGACATGATTTGTGCCGACAATCCGTCCAAGTAGCATGCCTTCATAATTTGTGCCGAGAAACAAAATAATCTATTTAGATTCTGGTATGGTCTTTCCTACTTATAAATTGTCACTTTAATCATGAAGACGTGCGTTGCACGTACATGCCAACTAGTAATACATAAGGAAGCCTGATGAGTAATCCCATGGCAAATCAATCAATCTATCTATCTGACTCGAATGCATGTAGGATACGAAACACGGGATCAAAGCTCCACCGCACAAATCAAACTCTCACAGAAAGAGTTCAGAATAGCCCCATATAAGATTAAATGTGGGGACTGTACGATTGTTTTCTGATACACGGTCAACATAAGTGCAAATGTGCATAGTCCTAGTGACAAGAATAAAAACAAATCTCAGATTTTCAGCTACCAGTATTCATCGAAAATTATCTCTGGCGAGAATATGCCACCTCTAATCCGCTTAACCACCATTGCTTGATCATCCTTCTTCCTTGGAAATTTCGAAGGACGAAGTGATGCATCAAGGGCGTTGCAGTCGTCGCATTCGTCATCTCCTCTCAGAACTATCGTGTGCAAGTTGGGAGATCGCACCAACATGGATCTTATAAACGTAAACTGTTGTTCTAGTGATCTAAAACCACGAAAATCTAGAACTTTCAGCAGCCTGTTCTTGGAGCCATCGAAAGGCATTTCCCACTGAGGAGTCACTCTGTCAGCGAAGTCACCACCGCTGATCTCGTCGCCCACATCGCAAGCATGTTCCCATACCTGTATTCAGGTGAACAATTCATTATGTGTGCAATTGGAACAAAATTTAATTTCCCACTAAAAGAACGTAAAGCTCCACATGTGACGAAATACGGACAAAGACATCACCTGAATACATAATCTTTCGATAGATGGTTCTGCTACAAGAAAGGCCGGCGTCCATAAAATGTCAAATTCAACAAAGATGCCACACAAAGACAGCTTCTTTAGCTTGCTGAATACCGTGCGGAGTTCCTCCATTTCAGGTTGCAACCAAAGCTGATAAATAAATAAATATCATAAGAATGACTAGTTTGCAAGCACGGAAATGAGATTAGCAAAAGGAATTGATGAGGTGTACCCTCATCAAATTCATGGTTAAGGACCTAGGGTTGAGATTATGGGGAGAGAACGTGGTAGTACTGGTAGTTTCGTCGGCTGACAAGCAGAGGCAAAGATTTACCCAGGTTCAGGCCCCTCGGGTGGAGGTAAAGACCCTACTTCCTGCTTGTCTGGTATTGATTGTGGATTATGCGATTACAGGGGAGCTCCGGCGAGTTGATGATCTCGCAAGAGTTTTGGTGGTTCGAGTATGGCTTGGTCCCAGATCGCTACCCCTCCCAGCCTTTAAATAGGCTGGGTCTCGGGAGTTTGTAACCGACCTAGTTTACACGTAAGAAAAGTCTAAACCGACTATGCCTATGTCTAGTCTTGGAGGGTACTCCATCTTTTTGGACCTCTTGTCTTGGGCTTCGAGTAGGCTCTTCGATATTGGGCCTTAGTCGTCACGTGCACCAGGTACCTCATGATAGGGTACCCGATATGTATACCCATGTCAGTAGCCCCCGAGTACTTGTCTGACTCGAAGAATCGGGCATGGACTCTTTCGTAAGTGCACGTCTGATGACGTGAAACACACGTTCGTGGGAGACCCCAAGAGAAAGGTATGATATAGTCAGCAGCAAGTTTTCCCGCAGAAAGAAACCAAGGTTATCGAACCAGTAGGAGCAGCAACTCTTCAGAAGGTTGTCAACGGCGCCAGAAAAATAGCTGTCGCAGGGAGTCTGGACTGTTGACGTGGAATCTGCACACAACACGATCAAACTACTTTGCCCCAACGAAACAGTGAGGTTGTCAATCTCACTGGCTTGCTGAAAACAAAGGATTAAACGTATGGTGTGGAAAATGAGTATTAAATTGCAGAGAATAAAAAAGAAACAGTTTGCAGTTTGTGGTTGTTTAATCAGTGTAAAAGAATGGACTAGGGTCCACAGTTCACTAGTGGTGTCTCTCCATAAAAGATAACTAACATGTTGGGTGACCAAATTACAGCTGGGCAATTGACGAATAGTGAGCACATGACAATGCATATACATGACATGTTGACTACTATGATATTTAATTGGGCATTACGACATAATACATAGACCGTTATCCAACAGCATCTATGACTAATAATCCACCGCCGGGTTGTCATCCGAGTCCCCGTTGGTATTAAGTTGCAAGCAACGGATAATTGCATTAAGTAAAGTGCGTAATGTAAACAAACACATATGCCCGTGGACATAGCATCGTTAGGTTATCCTTAGTGGCAACAGCACATCCACAACCTTAGAACTTTCTGTCACTGTCCCAGGTTAAACGGAGACATGAACCCACTATCTAGCATAAATACTCTCTCTTGGAGTTACAAGCATCTACTTGGCCAAAGCATCTACGAGTAACGGAAAGCATGCAAGATCTTAAATAACATATGAGATAGATTGATAATCAACTTGACATAATATTCAATATTCATCGGATCCCAGCAAACACAACATGTAGCATTACAATAATATGATCTTGATCATGTAGGGCAGCTCACAAGATCTAAACATGATGGCACAAAGTGGAGAGACAACCATCTAGCTACTGCTATGGACCCGTAGTCCAAGGATGAACTACTCACGCATCACTCCGGAGGCAGGCATGGCGATGTAGAAGCCTCCGGTGACGATTCCCCTCTCGGCAGGGTGCCGGGAAGAGGTTCTGAACCCTCCCGAGGTAGGGTTGACGACGGCGGAGTCTCTGGATCTTTTCGTGGATATTTGCTCAGGTACTTAGGGTTTTCGCGTCGGGGGGAATAAGTAGGCGAAAGGGCGGCGGCTGGAGACCCCCGAGGGGCCCACACACCCTAGGGCGCGGTAGAGGGAGGCCCCGCCCCTAGGTGCGTGTGGGGCCCTGGTGGCCCTCCTCTGTTACTTCTTCGCTTCGTCAGGTGAGTTCTGGAAAAATAGGGACCCCGTGTAGTTTCGTCCAATTCCGAGAATATTTCCAGACTAGCTTTTCTGGAATACAAAAACACAGAAAAACAGGAACTGGCACTTCAGCATCTTGTTAATAGGTTAGTCCCAAAAAATGTATAAAAGTGATATAAAGTAGATGCAAAACATGTAGCAATTGGTATAAAACAAGCATGGAACATCAAAAATTATAGATACGTTTGAGACGTATCAAGTCATATGCTTTGTATTCTGTATATATAATTTGGAATTCCTGTATGAATAGCACACGTTTGGCTATGTCGAGTATCTCATCGACTGTGTTTTATGATGATCAAGGGATAATAGCTTAGCAGGCCCAGTACACTCGACGGATCGGGACTGGTTAACTACACATTCGGGTAAAACCTTACTAGCTTTCAATCAAACTCGAGTCCCCGGACTCGAATCTGGAACAAACTGGTCAGATTCGACTAGGCCGCTTGAGGTCTTACTGAGTCGATCTGCAGTATAACTTTGAATTTTACCCAACGCGTCCGTCGGGATTTTTCATCATGTCTGCTGACACGGAAAGTGTAAGGATTAACGTTGCTGGAACGGTCCTTAGCCCAGCTCGAAAGTTCGGCGGGTCTTACCTTTGCACTATGCATGCAGCATCCGAGGTATTTGCGACGGACGCAACTCGGGAATGTTTCGAGTATGATTTCTGAACTTTGTTGGACGAGTCATGCCCTTTGTCGACTGATATTTGCTGTTATGCTATCGGGTGCGCGACAGCGCTCCCGATGGGAGTAGCCCCCGAGATTGTGCTTTATTGCTTTGCAATGGAGGATAATCTCAAAACTCTTCTTACTCTGCATATGTTAATCGAAGAAATTTGTGCCATAATTCTATCGGGTGCACGACAGTGCTCCCGATGGGAGTAGCCCCCGAGATTATGCTGTATTACTTGTAAATGGAGGATAATCTCAATCATTATCCTAAGCATCTTCAGTCGAAGAATTTTTTGAACATGCTCCCGATGGGAGTAATATGACTTAGTCGAAGGAACGGTCGAGTGACCAATTTTGCCTTAAGAAAGTTTTGTCACACCCGAACTAATCAGGGCAATCGAGTGACCAATATGCGTTGAGCATACTCGAACGTATTTTCTGAACAGATGCTTCAATGACGTCAGGGATGACGTTTATTTCGACTGCGATTTCTGACACGCGTGGCGTGCGTTATGCTGCGATTGATGGGACGTGACACGTAGGTGGGCCCATTTGTGCAGAGCTGACCGAAGACGGTGCCGTTTGGACTTTGATTTGACATACGGGCCCACTTTTTCCAAGCGTGATGATGGCTCCTCTTTTTGCGTGCGTAGTGGGCGGAGTGGCCGGCGACGGTTGCCCTCCGCGTTCGCCACGTGTAC
Source organism: Poa pratensis (assembly GCA_947311845.1). NCBI lineage: Eukaryota > Viridiplantae > Streptophyta > Magnoliopsida > Poales > Poaceae > Poa > Poa pratensis. The sequence goes on from CAMZMU010000112.1 coordinate 31,023,127, forward strand.
GGTGAGATCGCATGCGAGCGCACGATTGTGATATGAATGGCTGTGATTGCGTTTGACTTGCGGTAAATAGGGGCACGGCGCTGGCTTGTTTTTACTTGCCATTTGCTCCCTGCGCCGCCCTGTTTCCTCATCTTCCTCCTTGCGCTGCGCCTCCATTGTTCTTTTGCCCAAGCTCTTTGTGCTCTGTCCATCCACCTAGCAATGGCCAAGGGTGGAGGCTCCAAGCGAAGCGCTGCGTCTGCCGCCACGACTGACGCGGCAACTAAGGTCAAGAAGACCACAACGAGCGCGTCTGCTGCCGCCGCCGTTTTGAAGAAGAGCAGCGGGACTGGGCGAAGTCCACCATCAGGACGCCCATCTGACCAAGTTTCGCGAGCAGGGTCTGCTTCCTCCCACGGACCAGCTTGCTGTTCGTGCGCCATCACCGAAGGAGGTACTCCCTGAACCACGCGCCAATGAGCGTGTCTGTTTTGCGGAGTTTCTGCCTAGGGGTTTCTCGCTCCCCCTCCATGATTTTGTGCGAGGTTTGCTCTTTGCCTACGGGGTGCAGATCCATGATCTCACCCCGAACGGTATTCTGCACATTGCGTGTTTCATCACGCTGTGCGAGTGTTTTTTGGGAGTTGCTCCAGTTGGGCATTATGGAAGGCCATTTTTATGGTGCGACCAAACAGGGGAGGCGGCCGCACCTACCCTGTGGGCGGCTGCGGGATCCAGGTGCGCGGTGACACCCGATATTTTCGACTGAAGACCGTCGACTCCGCACAAGGCTGGAGAAAGGGATGGTTTTATGCGAGTGTCGAGCAGGACGCAGCTGCCGCTTTTCGACTGCTGCCTTTGCAAGGACCAAGGCCTGGGACCACCAACTTTCGGATGAAGAACTGGCAGAAGCAGAGCCTCTTCTGTCCCAGATTGGAGGTCTTCTCGACAAGGTGACGGGTGTGCATCTAATTGCCACTTTTGTAAAGAGGCGGGTGTGGCCGATCCGTGCCCGAGCGCACCCCATGTGGCAGTACGAGGGCCCAAATGATGCCACACGGATGAGCCCGGAGGAGCTGTCAAGGAATGAGTTGTTGGCGCATGTGCGATCAATCACCAACCTGACGGCAGCCGACCCGTGCAACGTCGACTGCCCCATTACCCGTATGGGATGGAAAATCCTTTGCTTGAGGTATGTGTACTTTATGATTTGCTTGCAGTTTTGGAGTTGCCACTCATATGCATTGCAGCCTCTAATTTTGCAGCCGTGATTTATGACATGCAGGGTCACTCGACTGCTGCCTCTCTTCCTCCTTTGCCAGAGAATGGTGCAACTGAAGAAACTCAGGTGCAAGAGATGGAAGCGAAAGGGGATCACTCGCCAATTCCCTCCGCCACCACTTCGCGTGTGGAAGAAGTTGAAGAGGAAGCAGCAGAAGAGGTGCAGACTGAAGAAGTGGCCGATTCTGACCCTGAGATCGACATCGCGCCTCCAAAGCGTCGTCGACTGACCAAAAAGGTATCTTCGGCTGTGAGTTCACCCGCGAAGGAGCATGACTTGGAGGTTGACGAGGAAGCGGGCTCATCACCCGTTCCCAGTGCCGCTCCTTTGCGTGTATGCTCAACGAGCTCGACCCCTCCTCCTCATTCGAGTGGCGCCCCTGTCTTTGGAGGCCCAAATTTTGATGACCTCGACTATGACGAAGAGGAAGAACACAGGTTTGTGTTTTTACTTATGATATAAGTTTTTACTGCTGTTGCATACTTGTGCTGATGATGTCTTCATGCGTGCCACTCGCAGTGCTGAAACCAATCAGCCTTTATCTCCTCAAGCAGAGAAAGTTCCGACGCCGGATCACCCGAACATTTCTCCCGCCGTGCATGAGGTTGTCCACCCGATGGACACCACTGCTGTTGTGGAGGCGCCAAGGCTACGGTTGTGGCTACTCCTGAAGTCGGGACATCTGCTTCGACCCCTGAGCCTTGGACAAATCATGTGAGTACTTTTTGCCTTACCCGCGTAGTTTTGGGGCTATGTACGTTACAAATTATGCTAACTGCGTGTGTCTGCAGCCCTTCTACCGCACACTGGCGGATTCTGCCAAAGCTTATGTCCAGGTGGAGCAGGAGAGGGATGGCCTGCGTAATGACCTGGAGCGACTCAGTCGTGAGTTTCACTTTGCCATTTTTTCTGAAGCTCTTTTTTGCAATACTTTGTCTTTGTCGATTATAAACTGTATGCGATTTGCTACTTCAGGCGAAAAGACAGCGGCTGAGTCCCGCGTAAAGGAGCTTGAAGAAGCACTCGTCACGCAGCGCGCTGAGTCGAAGAAGGAATTGGATGCTGCCACTAACTCAGCTACCGCGCGTGAGCGAGGATATGCCGAACAACTGGCGAAACTCGCACATGTCATGGGAGGTGAGTAATCTTTTCGTTTTGAACTTATGTGTGGTTGTCAAGCGTCGTATAGTGACGTTTGCTCTTTGTTGATTTGTGAAGAAGCTGCTGGCGCGCCGACCTCTGCAGACAGGGCGAACGACGATCTGCCACTCGATCGTGTGTGAGCGACCTTGGGGTCGTGTGCACCCACGCGAAGGATGCACTCGCCAAGTCAGCGAGTACACTTGGCGCAGTGTACAAGGCCGTGCTCCCGAGTGGCGAAGTACCGACGACGGCGGATGGATTTGCCGATGTTTTTGGCCCGGGGACTTCCACCATGGCGAACTTCTCTCGCGCCCTTTCGGTACGCGGCTCGGAGTCCACCCTCAAGCTCCTTTTAGGCCACGGATTAGAGGGTGACTACGAGAGAGCGCTTTCTGATTTCCCGCGGAGGCCAGACGGGAGACTTGTGCCTTTGAAAGGAGTCAGCGCGCCAGCTGCACGACTGGCCGAAATATTTATGACCACCATGGAGCGCCGGGCAAAAGAGGTCGCCACTCGCTTGCTTAGGGGCAAGCCAGAGTCGACTTCCTAGTTCTAGGGCAGCTGCATCCCTTCTTTTTTATGCCATGTAATATATCTGTGAACTGCGAGTGTGCGTGTGATTTTGCTACTCTTTTATGTCAGTGGTCTTCTGTTAATGTGTCTGCGCTCGAAGAGCTGTATGCTGTTGCTTGTCTGAGTTTTGTGACTTGTTTCTCATGAAACTTTTATGATACTTGGAACAGAAACGGCCAGCCGCCACTTCATCCAGTTCGTCGCGGCATCATACCCCTTCTCGATCTCGAGCTCAGGCGTCAAATGATGCCGCGGTAATACGTTATATGAAGGCTCGACTTGCGAAACAGGAGCAGGAACTGGCGAGTGCCCGAAGCGAGCTGGAAAGGATGAGGGCAAGGCCTGCTTTACCCACCCAACGAGGAGTATGTGCTTGGCGAGATGGAGATCGTGAACAGACAGCTCGAGTGTAAGCATGACTGCCTTGATCTTATGAGTTCACAGCCTGTTCTTTTTGTTCACCCAACTTGTGTTGTTGCAGGTTTTGTTCAAGATTTCCAGGCGGAGCAGGCTCGCGTGGATGAGCAGTTGAACATGGCAACTGACGAACCCACGACTGGCCGCCAGCACTTTCGATTGGACAAGCACCGAGCACGCATACTTGCGACTCTGCAAGATCGGGTGTGGCGGAGCACTATGCTTCTTGAATTGTGCAGGTCGGCCTTCAGTCGAATCAACCAGATGGTTTTTCCGACTGGGCCACAACCTCAAGGAATCCACGCGTTGCTCGATCTCTTCCGGTCAACAGGTTCCATTCGAGGCTTCATCACCCAGAAGCTTGTGGACGGTGCCAACGCAACCATGGCGTATCTCCGAAGTCAACGTCCAAATTTGCAGCTACGTCCACCCGTGCCTGGATCGTCTTTGTCCCAGTCGAACCTTGACGAAACATTCGATCACGCGAGGACATTGGTTGATTGCTATCAAGCGCAACTTATGGGCCCTGTTCTTCCAGCAAAGGATGAACCAGAAGATTAGGGTATTTATGTATAGGGAACAGCCCCCGAGTGTAAATTTGCCACTTAGTACATATTTGTTCACTTGTATGTATGCAGCCCCCGAGTGTATCGAGTGGGGTTTATGAAAAACAGTTTACATAGATCATGAATTACATAGCCCCCGAGTGCTCGAGTGAGGTTATGAATTTTATGAGAGTTGAAGCTTCAACTTATGCCTGCAGGCTCAGCCCCCGAGTGATTGATTGGGGTTGAGCAACTTTTTCCTTTGTTTTATGTTACGATCCAGCCCCCGAGTATTCGAGTGTGGCTGGAGTATTGTGTTTGAAGAGCAAAAGCTTTTATGTTTTGAGATAGCTCAGCCCCCGAGCATACGGGTGTGGCTAAGTTTTGTGCTGATAAGCTATGCGAGTAGTAAGCAGGAAAAGTATGAGGAATTTATTGACTATATTCCATTTATGAATGTTAGGCTGCAGGCCGCCTCATTAAAAACCTTCCAGTCCCCTTAGGTACCCTGGTAAGGAAAAGAGCGCGTCTGAAACCTGCAGCCATCCGACATATGAGCCTATTACATTATGCGACTGAGCAATCTAAGCATAGAAACGGCGCAGCTGCGCAACGTTCCAAGGATTGTGAGAGTTCGCCGGTCTTCGCATGCTTCAGTCTGTATGCTCCACCACCTATGACCTCGGTGATGATGAAGGGTCCTTCCCATGGAGAAGCAAGTTTATGCACCTTCTTCTGCTTCAGTCGAAGTACCAAGTCACCCACCTCGAAGGACCTGGTACGCAGTCGACGGCTGTGATAGTTGCGTAGATCTTGCTGGTAGACAGCTGTACGTGCTAGCGCTGTGTTGCGTGCTTCTTCGAGCAAGTCGACTGCATCTTCGAGTGCTTCATCTGCATCTCTTCATTGTATGCTTCGACCTTGGCGTTGAACCTTACGTCTGATGGCAGGATTGCCTCTGCGCCGTAGACCATGAAAATGGAGTGAATTGTTGAGGCGTTGGGTGTTGTGCGTAGGCTCCATAGCACAGACGGGAGCTCTTCTACCCAAGCACCCGCAGCCCTTTTGAGTGGCACCAGGAGGCGCTTCTTGATTCCACTCGTCACAAGCCCATTGGCCTTTTCGACTTGGCCGTTTGATTGCGGGTGCGCCACAGATGCATAATTGAGCGTGATATCTTGCTCTTTGCAGAAGGATTTGAATTCCTCAGCCGTGAAGTTTGTACCGTTGTCAGTGATGATGCTATTTGGCACACCAAAGCGGTATATGATGGATTTTATGAAATTGACTGCTGTAGTGGCAGTCGAACTTGTGATGGGTACTGCTTCAATCCACTTGGTGAACTTGTCGACCGCCACCAGAAGGTGAGTATGCCCTCCATGGGAGGATTTTTTGAGTGGCCCAACCATATCGAGCCCCCACTGGGCGAAAGGCCAGGCCAATGGTATTGTCTTCAACGCCGATGCGGGTGCGTGTGGCTTTGTGGCGAATTTTTGGCAGCCGATGCACCTTTTGACTATGTCCTCCGCGTCTTTGAGTGCTGTGGGCCAGTAGAAGCCTGCGCGAAAGGCTTTGGCTACGAGTGATCGACTGCTGGCGTGATGCCCGCAAGTACCTGCATGAATATCACGAAGGATGGCTTGGCCATCTTCAAATGCTATGCAACGCTGGAACATACCTGATATGCTGCGTTTGTAAAGTTCACCGTTGATGACAGTGTATGCTTTAGATCGTCGAGTGACGCGTCTTGACTCTGTGAAGTCTTCGGGTACCTCGCCGCGGAGTATGTATGCGAGGAAGGGTTGAGTCCAAGTTGGCTCGATGAGGAGTACCTCGACTGGTGGGTCCTCTGTGCTAGGTGTTTTGCTCTTGGCTGGTGCGGCTGGTGCAGGAGTTGCTCGCTTCTTTTTGATTGATCTGTGCTCTATGCGCTCGAAAAGACACCAGGTGGCACTGGTGCTTTGGTCGCACCAATGTTGGCTAACTTATCTGCTTCTTCATTGCTTTCACGCCCTATGTGCCGCAACTCGCAGCCTTCGAAGCTGCCCTCCATGATGTTGTACAAGTCACGGTAGGCGATCATGTTATCTGCGATTGCGTCACAAGCTTCATTGTTTGCTGCACCACCAAATTCGAGTCGCCGTAGATCATCAGTCGAGTGCACCCGAGTGCTTAGCCATCCTCATGCCGTGGATCAGGCCTCGTATCTGCTTCGTTATTGGATGGGAACTCGAATCCCATTTGCAGGATGTAGTGAAGCTTGTCGCCTTTTGGTGATATGAGGATGACACCTGCGCCTGCGCCTTCGTTTTTCTTCGAGCCATCAAAGTACATGGTCCAGGAATTGGACACATCTGGTGCTCCTGGGAGCTGAGCTTCAATCCACTCGGTGTGGAAGTCAGGTAAGACTTGTGCTTTGAAGGCTGCAGTGTCTGATGTTTCTGCGGCGATGGCAACGTAGACCTGTTGTGGTATGACCCGAGGGTATATGTATATACTTTCGAGTCCCGTCATGGACTCGACATCTTCATCGAGGCTCATGTCTGAGCATGTATGTTCATCGAGTGGTTCGTCTGGACGGATCTCGCAGTCGACGTCTTCGTCGCCTATGCCCATCTCGGCGTCAGCGAGGTTGTTATGAGTCTCGAAGTCGAGGTTGTTGTTGGCGCAGATCTCGGAGTCGACGTGGTTGTCGATATGAGTTTCAGGTTCGTCGAAGTCACTGAGGGAGATCCTGCAGTCGAAACTATCCTCGAGTGGGAGGTCCAGCTCGGGATCGTTTGTGCGATATGCTGATTCGGCCTCCTCACCCTGGAGTTCTTCAATGAGCTCGCGCATCTCTCGTGTGGACATGGTTGTTGCAGACGAACAAGCTTGGAAGGTCGACGATGGTATGGACGCAATGGAAAGATCCGCAGTCGAAGGAGCCGCAACCGATGGAGCCTCGGGTGCGAAAGTCGCGAGTTGGCGTGGATCCGTCAAGTCCTGCACACCAAGCTTGTTGACCAAAAAATTGAACGAACCAACGGTTAAACCCAAACCTGACTCGAGATCGGAGAAGGCCTCCTGGAATCCTGGCGAGTGTGGCTCGAAATCCATCAGAGGATCCGATGCGCTTTTTCCGGGTGAAGCTGGCGTGTTGCCGTTTGTCGAGTGAGCCGGCGAGTTGCCGTGTGCCGCCTGGGTCGGCGAGTTCTGGTTTGTCGATGCAGCCGGCGAGTTGCCGTTTGTAGATCTGATCGGCGAGTCGCCGTTTTCCGATGGAACCGAAGAAACCGCGAGTCCAGCACTATTCTTTCCCACAGACGGCGCCAATTGACGAGGTGTACCCTCATCAAATCCCATGGTTAAGGATCTAGAGTTGAGATTATGGGGAGAGAACGTGGTAGTACTGATAGTTTCGTCGGCTGACAAGCAGAGGCAAAGATTTACCCAGGTTCAGACCCCTCGGGTGGAGGTAAAGACCCTACTTCCTGCTTGTCTGGTATTGATTGTGGATTATGCGATTACAGGGGAGTTCCGGCGAGTTGATAATCTCGCAAGAGTTTTGGTGGTTCGAGTATGGCTTGGTCCCAGATCGGTACCCCTCCCAGCCTTTAAATAGGCTGGGTCTCGGGAGTTTGTAACCGACCTAGTTTACACGTAAGGAAAGCCTAAACCGACTATGCCTATGTCTAGTCTTGGAGGGTACTTCATCTTCTTGGGCCTCTTGTCTTGTGATTCGAGTAGGCTCTTCCATATTGGTCATTAGTCGTCACGTGCAGCAGGTACCCTCATGATAGGGTACCCGATATGTATACCCATGTCAGGAATGTACAGCTATGTTTGTTATCTATCATACATAAACACATCCATGATATAACTCTCAAGACGTGACGAAACGATGATTACAAAAAAAAGTACCATTTAGCAAAAAGTAAACAGTACTTACGATTTCTCCTAGGAAATCCAATTTTAGACTGCGTAAGCTTGTTCCACATAGAAGCTCACTTAATTTAAATGGGCGTTGAAAACATGATGCACCACATGCGAGTTCTATTTTCTCCAGAGATGGGACAAACCCAAAGGTGACTGGGATAAACATGTACAACCTCGGCGACGTCTATATTCACGCCGAGCTACGGGGCTAGATCGCAAATAGTTTTGCCAGGACCTAGAGTAGGGAGTCTAGATTTAAAAAAAAAACGCGTTGAGACATGGGGATCCCGTCAAAGGAAATAAATTCTTCTAAAGTCTATTATTAGCCGATTCCGTCGTATGCCATGTCTTGTGACTGTGAGTGTTCAGACTGCCTATGTGGATATGTAATGGGGAGTGCTTCGGTACACAGCTCGCGAAATGACGTCTTTGCACCTCGCCAGACTTGCAAATTCGCACGCGAAGTTTGTTTCGTGTGTCTGTGCTATGCAGACAGACCCTATCGGAAAAAAATGGCGGAACAGGTGCAATGTGACAGCAGCGAGGAGGCCGACACCAGAGTGTTCTTCGGAACCACTCGACCCAAAAAAAAACTCGTTAATTAAGACTCATGCGCCAGAAATAGAAAATGGATGCAACGCCCAAGTAATTGTGTACTGCAACTAATAATGCAACTCTATAACACTTGTGTTCTTGTGATAAACCGTATATACCAAGAGAAACAGATACAACACCATGCCTAAACAGTTAGTGCCGAAACAACAAGGAAACACTCGGACCTACCAAGTCTGGTCCGCATCGTCTCAGAAAAGAGTCAGACTCTGGATAGCTCGAGAGCAAACAGTGTCAAAGTTACACCCAAGATTTGCGAAGAACCTTATTACAGGCCGAGACAACATCAGTAAAACTGTTTGTCCACCGGGAGGGAAGTCTCCTGACTTCTTCAGGCTCCAAGCAAGGGAAATAACTCTAGCTGGAAGTCATGAATGTGTTATGCCCCTTTCACCATTGCCTGCCTTTGCGCTGTCCCTTCTACAGATAGGCCAAGTGTTTCATGAAAGAACAACGCAGGAGCAACAAACAATTTCAAAATGCTCATATGCACTAGAAATGGTGGAATTACATGTACACCAAAGAAATCCTGATGTAACTTTTACATGTCAGACGAACCAGGTTTTATAGCTACTTGCCTTGAACGATCGTACCTGATACATAGAACACCATGGGTCGTTTCTCCGTTATTGAATACCTAGAGACTCCTCTTGGATAGTAATATCCATCTCAGTCAGCTTACAAATAATCTCATCTATGGTAGGCCTCTTATGCTGGTCATCGTCTATACATTTTCGGGCTATTTCAGCACAACTCTTGACTTGTGGACAGTCCACGTCTAGCGATTTATGCCACTGTAAAATTCAAACATACATTAAGGGTAGGAATATCCATATGTTGAATGAAGTGAGATACTCGTATAGTAATACCCAATGTATAAGGAAATGTCATATCCAGACATTTCTTACGCCAAGACAACTAGTTGTTTTTAACTGAATCGACAACTAGTTTTTTCAACTGGATCTACAACTAGTTTTGTTGTGGTCACAATAAGTTAGTAAAATGCCTATGTGTACACACCTCGCATAAGTGTCCCTGATACTGTTTGTGTTCAAAGTCAACCTAAAAACAGACCGAAGATATCATCTAGACCATATAGCCTAGATACTTAGTGATATGAGTAAATTTTACATGGAAAACCAAAAGTTTTATATATATATATATAAACTAAACTGTAGTATGGAACATTGTCATAATTAAATAACATTGACTGGGATGCCTAGGTAGGTTCTCCTTACATTTTCAAACTCATAGTTGTTATCTCTTGTCAGTAGTTTTATGATTATAATTCCCAAACCGTAGATGTCCGACTTGAATGACATTTCACCGTTGTTTATGATTTCTGGTGCCATCCACCCCCTGCATGAAAATATAATCGTTAATTTGAGGGATAATGGCATACCAAAAATTCAACATACTAGATACGTAGGAAAAAATAAGTTAAAATCTCAGCTTACGGTGTTCCACGTATGATTTTAGTAAACTGTCTGGATTGCCCTTCGTCGAAGCATCTTGACAAACCAAAGTCAGTGATTTTTGGCTCCATGTGAGCATCCAGCAAGATATTCTCAGTTTTGAGATCCAAATGATTAATGCGTTGCTTATGAAGATAGTGTAAACCATAACAAATTCCCTTAATTATTTGGTAATGCATTTGCCATTTATCTCCATGAGATTTCTCTGCAAAGGCAAAAAGAGCATTCGGATTTCATGAACTGTTTGCCTTTCATATGTGTGACCTTTGCAAGATATAATTTTCACAAATAGGTGGCTTTGTGAGAAAGAGATGGGAGTGGTAGAAGCCGAAGCCAAGATCTTATATTTACAAAGCTGAGAACTTCGAATGGTGCACACCCAATTTTTCTCTATGCCTAACATTTAAATTCAAAACAAAAGACATTTTGGTACATTCTAATGTTGAGTGACGCTCCAAGGAAGAGATACTATAGTAACACACTGTATAATGCATGTGAATTGCACATCATATCGCATCATATCACTACATTTTGTTTTTTTTTACCTTAGTACCCTAGATGATTTGAGCAAATATTAACTTCCCCTTGATCTGTTACAGGAAAAGGGGTGGAATTGTGAGGGGCGATTAATTTTGGGATAATGGTATGGCTTATTTTAAGGCGCGATCCAACCTTCAATATTTAGCCATGTGATTAGATGAAAATTTGGATCAACCCCCAAAAATAAAATATTTTTTTACCAGAAGAATAAAATAAGCAGTACTTGCATGGATCTTTATACCTAAGTTAAGGAATTTTGGAGATTTAGTGCCCATACTTATTTTTATAATGAGTATAGATGGGGATACAATGTTCCAAAGCTTTTCACCTTTAATATAATACTGAAGGTTCCCATTAGGAACATACTCAAAGCATAGCAACCTTTGTGGCACCTCTGCTATCACATTTCTTCCATTAAACTCCAACAGTTCACCATGTGAATCTGCACAATAGCCAACAAATCTGGCTACATTTTTATGCTTTGCCTTTTTCAAACATTTAATCTCTTTGAGAAATAGATCATCAGAAAAGCCCTGCAGTATGGTTAGTTTCTTCACAGCGACTTTCCCATTTGGAAGGATTCCCTGTTTTACATACGCATTAACATGAGCATTTTACTCCAACGGGCAAATATATTAAATTACTATTTCTCGAGCAATCAAGAACAAATCATACCAGGTAAACAACTCCAAACCCACCATGAACAATCACTTGAGAGAAATTTCTTGTAATGGATTTCATAAGTGCATACGATAGCTTTGTCGGCTCCACACTTGCATCACTCAACATGCTCTCCAGGGCAGCCAATTCACTTTCATGTTCAGCCATTTCTATTGACGCAAAAAGGCTCTCAAATAAGACAAGTAAGAGTAATGTAGTTTCGTAGTGTGAACTTCTAAACCATAATATTCATCAATCAAAAAAGAAAGTTTTATAAAACACAGGAAAAATGTTTCAACACCATGAGTCATTGATTTTGAATGCCACGTGCGGTTTAACTGGTAGACACCTGTTATTTCAGTTTAGCTTTTGCTAATAGCCGTGCTTTTGGGGACCTATTTATCATGACCATACCAAGGTTCAAATGCAATTTAGAAGTTTCTTGAAAAAGCACGAGCAAGTACTTTTTAACAAATGAAAGGTCATAATGAATGATAAAATTGAAAATTTTCTTAAACACACATTTTATATGGATTACTTAAACTTTTTATGCCAACTGATCTGTGAAAATGTCAAAGTAGACTTGCTATTAGTTGATCTCTCTAAAAGTCATGATCTCTAGTATAGTATGTGTAATTGATGGAGTAATAAACTAGAAATTACACCATTTTCGGTAAAAACAAGTGAAGACAACAATTTGAACCAGATATGACAAAAATGTTGAGGTACTATTGTAGTAACCCACTCCTTTTTACATCCTCCTGAAACCGTGTTATCTCTAAAAAAACTCACATTATATCATGCCAAGGACCCTATTCTTCGTTGACAACCTAAGAAAACATATGGTATTCCAACCAACATGTGAATTAGAATAGCTGCAAAAAATTACTGGCGCGTAGGTTTCTATCATTCTATGTGCCGCAAACTAGGTAGTTCATGGCTAGGGGAAAATTAATATTAAAAATGTGCCATATGTAAGCGATTTATCTCTCTTGAGAGGCCAAGCTAGTAATCATTTCCTTCTTGTGAAAGTATAGATAGTACATCATACCTTAAATCTAACATATATATGGGTAACAAGAGCTGTTCAATTATCACTAACCTGAATAAGGCCGAGAGGTGATGCCTTCGGCAGAAAGGCTGAATAATTCTCCCTGGTGGTAAAACTATCAAGGAAAAAACGGATCACTATGTATAAACCCGGTAGATATATAAGTATATAACACATCCAAATTTTTCAACAAAGGTGAAACATTTCAACAAAGCAACAATAGCCTGAACCAAAAAACCCATAAATATCCTATCATAGAACAATATATCAATTGATGCAGTATTTACAAAATCTGACTACTAAGACCACAATGGACGTGAGACATAACAACATTAGTCTCACATTTCCAAAATGGGTTTGAACTTCAGTCGAGCTAGGTTTGCATATATGAACTCAGACACTGCATATGTATGTTGTGGTTCCTCTCCAGATTATAGTTGCTGGTAATTAACGTGGGAATTATGATATATTTGTCAAATCAGGATAATTAGTAAATCCAATGGTAGTCATTATACCTCTGAATTGGCAGACTCTGTCTCAAGAAAATGCATTATATGCCCAATAGTAGGCCTTCTTTCAGGTTGGATCTCCACGCATTTTAGCCCTATACTAATCCAACTCTCCACTTGTTGGACGAAACCCGCTTGAAGTGATGGGTACTTTGACATAACATAGGAATCTTGCTTCCGATTTTTTAGCACCTGGTTCATTAAAACAGGCACGCCCAATTAGAGTAATATATGTTTTCCCTTTTCTTTAATAAATATATTGCCCTTGTTCATTCATTTTTACTGAAACAGGGGAGGTATATCTACTCAACTATATATTATTTGATTATATAGTATTCCTAGAAGTGACATACCACATGGTTTCCTTTTGAAAACGTGCCCAGCGTTGTGTATAGGCTAAACTTCAAGACTTTGTAGCAAAACTATATTGGAAGACTATACATTTGTTAGTTCGTCAGGGTCACAGACAATAAGAAGGTAGGTCTATGAAACAAACAAAATTAAGGCATATTTTCTATTTTGATAGTTCAAGCTTGGGCCAATACTTAATCCAAAAATATATGGGCATGTGACACAAATACCATTGGATTTATATTCATAAACAACTTCTTATGGAGACGAGGGAGCGGTAGAACAAGAGAGTGAAGAGGTTTACACAAAAGTGGGGTGTCATATCAACGAACCATGATTTTTGAGTCGCGAGTCGCAAGTGAGTCGCCAACCCTCCGACTCGCTGTATAGTCGACGAAAATTGATGTACAGTCGCGTTGAGTCGCTGTATAGTCGCGAGTCGCCGTGATTTTTGAGAAACGACTCGGCGAATAGTCGGCGACTATACAACGACTAATCGGCGACTCAAATACCATGCAACGAACAACCCTCTTGGAAGTGGGGTGTCATATCTGAGGGGGCGAATGAAATGATATTGGAGTTAGGGAAAGAAAGTTAGACAACATACATAGTTGGTAGATTTTTCCCATTTTAGAATCCAAATCGCTCAAGAAATACATACAGAGGGCACCTAAGTTAAATGGAGGTAGCAACATTGATAAAGGACAGTAGAGAAACTAAAAATAAAATAAAGTTGGAGTCAAATTCATTATGGCTTCTACACACTTCTACTATATTCTACATAATTTGGCACTATAGCCATACGTTGTGTAGTGGTTTCTAGAGTGTTCCAGCCATGAGTAGTAACTAGGTTGTTTGTATTTGCTTTCCTAGCTTTAAGTAGTGTACTCTAGAACTTCTAGCTTTAAGTAGAGCTAAGTAGTGAAAGCTCATGGAGCCTATAAATAGAGGTCCTCACCTCTACATATGTAACCAGCCTATGTACACTCTACCTATCAATAATAAGAACTTGTGTTCTGTCCTAAAGATCTTGGATTAGATCTTGTGTGTTAAAGAGTTTGGATTGAACTCTTGGCAGCCCACGCCTCTAGAGCGATATCTAGCGCAGCACGTTGAAGTGGTTCCTTCAACATTTGTGCTGTCCACGTTGTAGCAGCAAGGTGGAGCTGTTCCTCCACAGCCTTGTGCTGCTTCAGGTGGTATCAGAGCCTTGCTGATCCGTTCCAGCTCTTGGTGTACTCTTTGAAAGTAAGCTGCAGCAAGCAATGGAGGAATTGGGAAAGAGAATAGATGCTGCAGAACAACAAATCCAAGCGCTACGTGAAGATCTTAACCGGAGATTCGATCAGCTGGTTGAGATGATAAGAAAGGGTGTTCCTCCTACTGCCAATGAAGGTGATTCATCAAAGGAGGAAGAAGATATTCGGCAGCGAAGGAAGGGAGGTCATCTTGAAGTAAAAACACCTCAACGACATGTTGTTCATGGTACCTCAAGAAGGCCAACTTATGCTGAAGCTTCTGGAGATGGGAATATGATGAGACCCTTGAAGAACCTGATCTCTATGCATATCCAAGAGTACCCAACCCTACATATGCAAGGGATACATACAAGGTGAAAGCTGAGATCCCAACTTTTAATGGAAATGTTGATATTGAAGGGTGCCTTGATTGGTTATATGAAGTGGAGACTTTCTTTGAGGTCATGAATATTCCAGAAGACCGTAGAGTTTCTTTGGTCGCATACAAGTTGAAAGGAGGAGCTGGTGCATGGTGGCATCGCCTTCAAGAAGACCGCAGACTAAGAGGAGAACCTCGTGTGAGATCTTGGCGGCAGATGAAGAGTCTTTTAAAAGGGAGATTCTTGCCTGCAGATTATGATCAGATCCTATTTATTCAGTTTCAAAACTGTGCTCAAGGAAAGAGGACTGTTTCAGAGTATACAGAAGAGTTTCTAAGGCTACAAGTGAGGTGCAACCTTGCTGAAACTGAAGATCAACAAGTTGCAAGGTACATCAATGGTCTCAATGATACTATTCAGGATCGTTTGATGATGCAACAAATTTGGTCCATTGACCAAGCACAAGCTCTTGCATTAAAGGCTGAAAGGTTGGCAAGGACAAGAAAGGCAAGTAAGGCTCCATTTCCTCATACTGAAGGTTCATCTAGGAGTCACTCCCATACAGTGGAAGAGAAGTCCGCTCAACCCAAGGCAAAACAACCTGCCCCAAGGCAAGCTGGCAAGAGTAGGACAAAGCCGGTGGTAAAATGCTATAAATGTGGTGAAGAGGGACATGTGTCTAGCAATTGCCCATTGAGGAAATTCGCCAACACAACTATCCATGATGATGGAGATGACGAAGAGTATGAATCTGAGGATGTAGAAGGACAAGATGTTTGTGAAGAAGAAGGTGAAGAGGTGGTGTGTGTGATTCAACGTCTCTTGTGCTCGACACCACAGCCCGACAACACACAACGGAAGAAAATATTTGAGAGCAAATGTACCGTGAATGGCAAGGTATGCAAATTAGTGATTGACAGTTGCAGCTGTGAGAATCTTATCTCTCAGAATTTGGTGAACCATTTAAAGCTTGAGACTCATGATCACCCAAATCCCTACAATATTGGATGGATCAAGAAAGGGGTGAATATGAGGATCACCAAACAATGCAACCTGCCACTCTCGTTGGGTAAGTACTATCGCTCCAATGTCTTGTGTGATGTTGTTGATATGGATGCCAGCCATGTTCTTCTTGGAAGACCTTGGCAGTTTGATGTGGATTCTACACACAAAGGGAAGGAAAATTCTTACTCTTTCACTTGGAATAAGCGAAAGATCATTATAGTACCAAACCAATCAGATGCCAAAACCTCTAAGGAGGAGGAGAAGAACATGTTAACTATTTCTCACACCTCTAGCGAGTTTATGGAAGACTTAAAGGAGGCAAATGTGTGTGCTGCACTTATTGTGAAAGGTGAAGAGCAACCGGTGGTTGAAATTCCAGCAAAGGTACATGGCCTACTAGCTGAATTCCAGAGCATACTTGGAGAGCCACAAGGCCTACCGCCGATGAGAGGAATTCAACATCGAATTGACCTAATTCCGGGAGCAAGTCTTCCTAATCTTCCACACTACCGGATGAGCCCAAAAGAGCATGCTATACTGAAGGAAAAGGTGGAGGAATTGCTGCAAAAGGGGCACATTCGAGAAAGTATCAGTCCATGCGCCGTACCAGCTTTGATCACGCCAAAGAAGGATGGGTCTTGGCGCATGTGTACGGATAGTAGAGCCATCAACAAGATCACCGTAAGGTATAGATTCCCTATTCCCCGTTTGGATGACATGTTAGATCAGCTTAGTGGCGCAAGAGTGTTCACAAAGCTCGATTTGAAGAGCGGATATCATCAAATTCGCATTAGACCCGGGGATGAATGGAAAACAGCGTTCAAGACAAAGGAAGGGTTGTTTGAATGGATGGTCATGCCATTTGGACTCTCAAATGCACCAAGTACCTTTATGCACTTGATGAACCAGGTACTTCGACCCTTCTTATCCCACTTTGTTGTGGTTTATTTTGATGATATCTTGATATATAGCAAGATGAAGATGAACACTTGGATCACATCCGTAAGGTGTTATGGGTACTAAAGGAAAACGAACTTTATCTAACTTGAAGAAATGTGTTTTCCTTCAAACACAACTTCTTTTCTTGGGGTTTGTCATAACAAGTGAGGCATTCATGTTGATCACTCTAAAGTTGAAGCAATCAGAGAATGGCCAACTCCAAAGACTATCTCAGAGGTGAGAAGCTTCCATGGTCTTGCAACGTTCTATAGGCGGTTTGTGAAGAATTTCAGTACGATCATGGCACCAATCACTGAATGTCTAAAGAAAGGGAAATTTCAATGGAACGAATTAGCTGAAGCTAGTTTCAAGGAAATAAAGGAAAAATTGTCACAAGCACCAGTCTTGGCGCTACCTGATTTCAGTAAGACTTTGAGCTGGAGTGCGACGCTAGTGGAGTAGGCATTGGGGCTGTTCTATCTCAAGAACGAAAACCCATTGCTTTCTTCAGTGAGAAGCTAAGCGAAGCAAGACAAAAGTGGAGCACCTATCAGCAAGAATTATATGCTGTTTTCAGGGCTTTAAAGACTTGGGAAGTCTATCTGTTGCCTAAGGAGTTTATTGTCTACACTGACCATCAATCCTTGAAGCATTTTAGGAATCAAAAGCATGTGGATCGCATGTTAGCAAGATGGGCAGCTATTTGGAGAGGTTTAATTATCTCATTGTGCACAAATCTGGAGCCACCAACAAGTAGCCGATGCTTTGAGTCGACGTGCATGCCTCTTGACTTCTTTTGAGGCTGAACTTCCCGGCATGGATCAACTAAAGGAGTTGTATGAGGAGGACGAAGACTTTGGCCATGTTTGGGTAAAGCACATGAGAGGCCAGCCATTAGGTGACGACTATTTGGTGCAAGATGGCTATCTCTTCAAGAATGATCGCTTGTGCATCCCAAGAAGTTCTCTACGTGACAAGTTAATTAGAGAGCTCCATTCAGTGATCTTAGTGGCCATGTTGGACGCGACAAGACTATCGCTAACCTGGAGGATCGTTACTTTTGGCCACAACTAAAGAGAGATGCTGGAAAGTTTGTTCAGCGATGCCCCGTATGTCAAACCTGCAAAGGCCAAGTCACGAACACAGGGTTGTACATGCCTTTGCCTGTTCCTGAAGCTCCATGGGAGGATCTCTCTATGGACTTTGTCTTGGGTTTGCCAAGAACAAGGCGCGGGAATGATGCAGTGTTTGTCGTGGTGGACAGATTTCTAAAATGGCTCATTTCATTCCATGCCGCAAGACAACAGATGCGCATCATGTGGCAAATTTGTTCTTTCGAGAAGTGGTCAGACTTCATGGGGTCCCAAGGTCCATCGTCTCGGACCGTGATAGCAAGTTTCTGCTGCATTTTGGCTCACTTTGTGGAAGCAGTTCAACACTGAATTAAAATTTTCTAGTACTGCGCACCCACAAACAGATGGCAAACGGAAGTGTGAACAAGTTTTTGGGTAATCTGATCCGTTGCATTTGTGGAGATAGAAAGGGACAATGGGATTTAGCTTTATCCCTTGCTGAATTCTCCTACAACAACTCCAAGCATAGATCAACAGGCAGGAGTCCTTTCTCTATTGTCTACACTAAAGTTCCAACACATGTGGTGGATCTAGTGAAGCTACCATCAAAGGGAAACTCAAAAGCAGCATTGTCCTTTGCTGATAACTACACCGAACTATTTGAAGAAATTCGCCATGTGTTGGAGGCGCAAAATCAGAAGTACAAACAGCTAGCTGATTGCAAACGGAGGTTGAAGACATTCCAAGTTGGTGACAAGGTAATGGTATACCTTCGTAAAGAAAGACTGCCTTTAGGCATCAAAGGGAAGCTTAGGCAGCGGAAATATGGACCCTTCTCAATTCTGAGGAAGATAAATGACAATGCCTATGTGATAGATCTTCCAAATGACATGGGAATCTCCAACACATTCAATGTGGCAGACCTGACTCTTTATCATCCAGAACAAGCACTTTATGAGGATAACTCGAGGTCGAGTTCTAAACAACCAGGGAGGATGATGAGGACAGTAGAGAAACTAAAAATAAAATAAAGTTGGAGTCAAATTCATTATGGCTTCTACACACTTCTACTATATTCTACATAATTTGGCACTATAGCCATACGTTGTGTAGTGGTTTCTAGAGTGTTCCAGCCATGAGTAGTAACTAGGTTGTTTGTATTTGCTTTCCTAGCTTTAAGTAGTGTACTCTAGAACTTCTAGCTTTAAGTAGAGCTAAGTAGTGAAAGCTCATGGAGCCTATAAATAGAGGTCCTCACCTCTACATATGTAACCAGCCTATGTACACTCTACCTATCAATAATAAGAACTTGTGTTCTGTCCTAAAGATCTTGGATTAGATCTTGTGTGTTAAAGAGTTTGGATTGAACTCTTGGCAGCCCACGCCTCTAGAGCGATATCTAGCGCAGCACGTTGAAGTGGTTCCTTCAACATTTGTGCTGTCCACGTTGTAGCAGCAAGGTGGAGCTGTTCCTCCACAGCCTTGTGCTGCTTCAAACATAGATAAGATTAACTTACATTTGCGATATAAGACATGCTTGAGGATTCTTTGCTACCACAGTTGTCTCCAGTCACGATCTCTAGTATCAGAACACCTAAACTGTATATATTCGACTTGATTGTAACTTTACCGGTGTCCATTGACTCTGGTGCAATGTAGCCTCTGTATGAAAATCATTGAAATATTTAATTAGATCATGAGATGATAACAGCACACCATGGACAATGGATTCCTGGAGAAGCAACATGCCAGTACGGTTTTCCACGATCAAGAAACTGGAATGGGCCACAAAACTGGTGCCACATCCTCAATTCTCCCTGAAAGCAGGTTGGTATTCAACCTGCTGTCCGGCCTTACATTTTTTTTCAAAATTTAATGTTAGGCTCCACTGATTAAGATACAACAAATTAGAAGCTAGGAATAATTTGTCATACAAGATGCTGGAAATGCAACAAAAATAAACAACAGCGTGGATCCTAGTTTGCCTCCTTTTGTTTTCAAGAGAGATCTTTTTATTATATCTTTTAGGATGAAAGATGAGATTGTGGCTCCTCTTAAAAGCTGGCTTAACTCCTTTGACCAGCCCTAGGCTGTAGTCTTGCTTTCTTGTAAAACTATGGCATGACTGAGCAAACCAAACGTGCCATCCCACGTTCTTCACTCGCCCATGACCACGACTATGCCGTGCAACGTGCAGAACTCTGTGCCATCCGGCCCATCCCAGGGTGCAACGTTCACCTGCAACTTCCTAGTCAATCTCGAGAACAAGCTCTGCAAGTTGACGAGTTTATTAAGCTAAGCTAACGCTAACTGAAACTAGACAGCGCTATAGTAAAATTTCCGAGTCTGAAACTGAAACTGTCCGTCAGGCTTATATATAGCTCAACAATTGCAGCTGGTCATCTCGTCCAAGTTTGACCCCTGCCGGCTGCTGCCATCCTGCCCCAATGCTGGCGCGTCCACTCTCTGTAGCTAGCCTTCAGGACACAAAGATCTAAACATGTCTCACCGCATTGTTTTAGACACTCTGGGATCAGAATTTGATGAGCACTTTAATCTCCGGGCGGCGGGTACTCGCGAGTGCATCCTCCTCGCCTGGAAGAGCTGGGTCGTACGTCTCCTCGACGGTGCCGATCTTCATCAGTAACACTCTCACTGCACAGGTTGACCTGCGTTATGGCACCTATTGGTGGATTACTATCGCGTACGAGGTGGCCGACAAGATCGCCTTCTGGGCTCACGCCACCGTAGACCGTTGATGAGTCGTTTTACCATGAATTACTGCGCGCTGAAGTTCTATTTGAGTGTCGGGTGATACGTACAATTGGTCGAATGGGCAGTGATCCCCTCCCTTGCGCATATCGACCGGGTGATTTGGACCTCGCACTCGGAGGATCTTCATGGCGGCTGCCTCTACTCCTCACACTTGGGTCATGCTCCATTGTTGCTCAACTGCGCGTTCTATTCAGCTACCACCCGCAGATGGTTGAACTTGGATGGATTACATGCGGTTGATCACATCGATGCTTGCCAATGGGTCGCACTCCGTAATTCAGTTGGAAGGCACTTAGCATTCCAGGAGATGATGAACATACGGGTTCCTGGCGAGTAGTACTTACTGGTACAAACTGTTTGGCTTCCTTGCAATGGACCTCTCACGGGTACACTTTCATTGACAATTTCAGAATCCGATAGTTATGATGGCATTATCGAGCTAGACTGGTTGGGAAAATATAGCCCTATGCTCACACAAGGGGGGGCAACATTCGATTGCTCTTCAGGACCAAAGTGAATTTTTTTGTTGCACGGGGAAAGGATCTTAATATTCAATATTATTTTCTTATATGTGCGCCTTTGTTTAGAGGATTGTATGTCTAATTATTAAAAGTCCAATTATTCCATAGTCTAATTATTCAATAAATTAGATTGATTGATACGAGTTGATTTCCTATTACGATAGATGGAAGAAAGAATGGATAGTCCAATAGCGGCCTCAGCAGCCGCAAGGGCAATCACAAAAATTGCGAAAATGTCTCCTTTTAATTAGCGACTATCAAATAGATCAGAAAATGTTACGAGATTTAGATTAATTGAATTCAGCATAAGTTCAAGACATATTAGAGCTCTAACCATGTTTCGGCTTGTGATCAATCCATAGATACCAATCAAAAATAAATAGACACTCAAAAAAAGTACAAGCTCAAACATCATTAATTAACTCCTTATCAATCTCGATTCATTTCAATATGAGGACAAGAATGGAACCGATTCAATTAATTACAATAGAACAATTACACAACAAAAGAGAAAAGAAAGAAGGTATTTGTTGGCGGTAGATGGTTTTCCTCTGAAGTCCTGGAATTAAACAATTTTTTCCACGGGGAAAGGAATTCCTCTGAAGACTGATGATACAATTGTTCGACAACATCAACTCGGATTCAACAATTTTTGGAGAGATGTGCGTATGTGTTTGAAGCACCAACTGAACTTCCACCTCGCCGGATGACACGATCATCACATACCGCTAATTCCAGGCGCTCGCCCAATATATCTCCCGCCCTACCGTGTAGCTCAGAAGCTCAAGACTGAAGTTGACAGGAAAATTCAAGAATTTCTAACACAGGGTGTCATTCTCTTTGTCTGTGATTTTGGCACAAATCAGATAGGTCCTATGTAATACCCAAAATTTTCCAAATTTTGGAATATAAAAAATAAATAAATAAGCTGATTGTTTTGCTTGAGTTCAAAATTTCTCAAGAGACTATTTTATTTGAAAACTAGTTTAAAATTAAGTTCCAAAATTCAAAAAGAACCAAAAGATAGAATATAATATGAAATCTCTGTAATTTTTTGCGTTTGAAATGTTTTATAAAATAGTAATACTACAATATTGAACTGTGCTAAATTCATAAAGATTAAACTAGTTATTATAGAAAATGGTTTTATCATTTAGGTGAAACACATACGTGCATTATAGCTTAACACTAACTTTTCCTGCATATACTAATAGATCCATGAAGTTCAAAATTTTAATCTGGAATTTTCTAAGGAACTTTTTGTTGATTGTGAATCAAACTGGAGTTAAACAAATAAAACAGGAAAAAAAAAGAATAAAAATTGCAGCCAGGACGAGCCGGCCGAACCAGCCAGCCCAGAACCATATGCGCCCCGCGACCCATCTAGCCAATCTAGAACCCACCGCTAGCTTTAGAACTACTTATCAAGATATTTGCCCTAAAAAAAACTTATCGTGATATTTAAGGAATCTGAAATAGACATAAACACATATATCTATTTTGAGTTCACATCGTGAAAATTTTAATCTATGAAGACATACAATTTTATTTTCGTTCTATTTTATGCGATATAGAAAATTTCGTTATAGCCAAAAATAATTAAAGAGGTAGTTCTCGAAAAAAATAAAGATCTAACATTATTTCCTTTGCAATATATCCTTCAAAATTACTGCAAGTTGATTTTCCACCACCGATGCTAAATTTTCATAACAAAAATTAATGTATCATAATATTTAGTTGCATTACTATGTTTAATTTGGAAATTATAATTGAAAACAATAATGGTTAAATTTATATGTCAAGAAAAAGACTAATTTTAAAAATAAACAAATTTTAGTATAAATAAACAATATTTGCGATGCGGCCCAGAGTTTAGTAAATTCACACCTCCATCGGCTCCACCTCCTCCGCAGTCGCAGAACTCGGCCTCCTCGTCTTGCGCCGCCTCCTCCTGGCGGCGGTGCACAGCCTCTGACTCAAGCTCGAAGAGGATGTCCTTCGAGTGGAGGGAGCGTGAATCTCTTCCATTTCGGAGTTGTACCCCTTGCTGGCGACGTTGGCCTTGCGCTTCTGCTTGTCGCGAAAGCCGTGGCGGTACCCCTTCCCTTTCCCGTTCGCGACGTCCATGCCGGTTTTGCCCGGTGGCGGTTTAGGGTTTGTGGTGAGAGAGACAAGGTGTTTGGTGAATGGTGGGAGAAGGAGCGGCCGAGACGGCGACTGCTGTCTTATCCACTAGCGGAGAAGCCACTAGAACAGAACGACACATCGGATACCCCTCTATGGAAACGGCAGGCGTTAGGCGACGGAGAATCGCGCTTTCCGCGCGGCCAGTGCGTACAAACCTGACCTGGGCCGCGGCTTTCCGCGCGGCCAGTATTAACTCCGTTACCCATAGTATTGGCAACGGTCTTAATTCTGGCTCCGTTTCCGATATGTGCCTCTATAGCAACGGAGACTTTTGCGTGTCCGTTTCCAATGTGGACACGTTCCATCTTCTTGGAATTCGAAGCGAGGCGAGTAAATGCCATGGCGTAGTGGCACCGCCCACTACTCCTTGAAAACCCCAATCCTTGCAAGCTCAAGACGCCACCGAATCTGCTCTCTCTCTCGCTCGCTCGCTCCCTCCTACTTATTAGCGAAGATGCCTCGCAGCAACGACACACAGGAGCACACTGAGTCGCCGCGGGACAGTCCCCCCGTCAGCGGCGAGTCCGTTGAAGGACCGACGCCGGAGACGAGCGACGACGAATACGCCAACTTCCATGATCCCACCTTGATGCTGGGCCCGCCGAAGGTTGATTCTGATGACGAGTCAACCGAAGAGGAGAAGGAGGAGGAGGAGGACGACGAGGAGGACGAGGCGGAGGCGCCGGTCCCGAATAAGGGAGCCCCGGCGACGGAGAAGAAAGCCGCCGCCACCGCCTCCGATATGCTGCCGCCGCCGCCACCACCTCCAATGGCCCCCAATAAGCGAGGTCGTGAGAAGGACGAGGATTGCGCGGAAGCAGGGCGCAAGAAAAACAAGAAGTAGCTAGTAGTAGTTCTATAAGTTCTCCAACTGTAATTTACTTTATTATTATTAATATGTACTGCGTATTTAATGTAATAATCACTAATATTAATATAAGTATCCTATAAGTGGTTTTCTCCATATAGTAGAGATTAGGAAAATATTATTCCTGAGAGTAGAAGAAATTCCACAGAGTGGGCGCGTAGGTCCCACACCTCAGTGGAAGAAACATAAAGGAAACGGTCCTTCTAAAGAACCGTTTCCTATGTTTTACCTATATATATGGGCGTACAGAGCAAAACCTAACACTCGTTTCCTCACTCTGTCCCAGTATGCTAGATCTGTTCGTGGCAGCGCCTCCTGGCGTTGCGGCCATCGCCGGCGCCGTGGCGGCGCCGTCTCCGCCCAGACGACGACTATCACGGCGAGGTCTTCGCCATCTCCCCCGACACGGCGAGGTGTTCGCCATGTCCCCCGACACGGCGAGGTCTTCGCCATCTCGCCCGACACGGCGAGGTCGTCGCTCTGTCCGCTTCCTCTGCCTCCACCACTTCCGGATCTGCTAGATCGATCCAACGGCGACGTGAAGAAGGTATCAGATCCACATCCGGTAGTTCTATCTAGATCATTTCTTGATGTTAACTAGCCTATTGTGCACTTGCAACTAGTTATAGTTTAGCTTACTTGTTGATAGTAGTTCAGTTCACATCCGGTAGTTCTATCTAGATCATTTCTTGATGTAGTTAACTTGCCTATTGTGCACTTGCAACTAGTTGTAGTTTAGCTAACTTGTTGAAAGTAGTTCAGTTTACATCCGGTAGTTCTATCTAGATCATTTTTTGATGTAGTTAACTTGCCTATTGTGCACTTGCAACTAGTTGTAGTTTAGCTAACTTGTTGAAAGTAGTTCAGTTCACATCCGGTAGTTCTATCTAGATCATTTCTTGATGTAGTTAACTTGCCTATTGTGCACTTGCAACTAGTTGTAGTTTAGCTAACTTGTTGATAGTAGTTTAGTTCACATTCGGTAGTTCTATCTAGATAATTTCTTGATGTAGTTAACTTGCCTATTGTGCACTTGCAACTAGTTGTAGTTTAGATAACTTGTTGATAGTAGTTCAGTTCACATCCGGTACTAATTTCTTGATGTAATTAACTTGCCTATTGTGCATTTGCAACCGGTTGTAGTTTAGCTAACTAGTCCATGTGAAAACAGGAGTCAATTTCGGTGACACTGCATAAAAAAGTCGGATACACAGAACAAACAATGAACACTACTCAAGACAGTAGTGTTTGTTAACTTTCCCATAATGTCCTCCAATTATATACACAGGTCAGTACACACTAAATACTACTATATATTTCATATTATTGTGTTAAATTGTTCGTTCTATCTAGTAGTGTCAGAACTAACATAAATCCTTATTTACATTTAGGGATATCAAGCTATTCCCTTTCAAACTCCACCATACATATCCACCGTCGCTATTGTGACGTTTTGGTACACTGCATAAAATACTTTTTTAAGTAAGAGTGTTTTATACAGTGTCGCCGAAATGTCACATCGGTGACGTATTAGATTAGATTTCGGTGACACTGCATAAAAAATCCAGAGCCGGTGGTGGCCTCCATGGAAAGGATGATCGGTGTCAGGCATCTTATGAAGCTGCTGACATCACAATATCTTGTTGACAAGCCGTGTGTTGGCTGCTCCGGTTCATCAATAAGAGCCACCTCAAGACATAGGTAAGATATCGTTTCAGTTTGCTTAAATTCATAGTGTATTTGCTTTAGCATATGTATTTAACAATTGTAACTCTATTTACTGATGTATAGGGTCCAAAGTTTCAACATCCTTCTCTCAAGAAGTTGAGATAAGAAGAGATTGCTAGAGTGACACATGCGAGGATTGTGGACAAGGATGTAGGGAAGAAATCATATATTCTTTTCATCCTTTGACATGATAGGCTTAGTATAGATGAAATCTGTTATCGTTTTACCTCTTATGTTTGTCACATCTTGTGATGCAATTGTAAAGGTGAAATTGTGATGAAAATGTAAAGTTACATTGTGATATGAATGAAATCTGTTACCGTTTTAGTATTTGAGTTTGTGCTGTGAGATTTTAAGTATCTAGTGGCATTTGTAAACGTGGCATCCTGTAACCGAAATATGAGAAATGCTCAATGCAAACGGGTGGATGGCAAACTCCGTATCTGATGAAGGAAAACTAAGGAAACGGAGGTCTGCACACAACCGTTGCCAAATGGAGACCTCATTGGAAACGGTTTTTGGCCTCCGTTACCGATGAAGTCCTTCACATCAGTGACAGAGGCGGAGACACGGACCCTTTCTCCGTTGCTAAAGGGGTTTTTGGCCCGTTTCCGATGTGTCGTTCTGTACTAGTGAGCTCGGAGATCGAATCCAACGGCGCATAGCAATCGTGCGCAGGAGGAAAGAAACCCACCCGTCGGATCGTGGCGCAGTAAGTGTGCAGGTTGCTGGGCCTCCAGCTGGCCACCAATGCAATAATCTGGCCCACTAGCAAGACCCGTCGTGCTATGGGCCTGTTGTGCCTTGATGGGAATTTGTTTAGCTGTCGTCTGTGAAATTATTCGATCTTTCTTTCCTTTATTATGTTTCTATTATTCAGATGTGTTATAGCGTCATTTTGTCGTTCTACATTGAACTTCCAATGATGATTACTAGCTTCCTTTATCTAGAACAATTGTTTTGCAGTATACCTCTTTACACAATTGAAATATGGTAGACACTCAAGACCTACTGCACTTAGCTAGGCTAATTGCCTTGTATTCCTCCACCCAATTTGAGAGTTCAGAGATTTGGAGTTTTAGAACAAATTCACGATGCCCTCCGTCCTCTTCCAACACATCAAGACCAAAAATAGGAACTGGATCCTAGCTGGTGCCAAAAATTTGGCCGAAATCATCGGGTGATTGTCCCTGTGTTTTTTTTTTTTGAAACGAGGGAGACTTTGTAATCGGTACTATGGGGCTTCGGCCTTTTGTTATCTTTGCTTCTCCTATATCAATATAAAGCCAAAACTTTTGCCTCGTTTCAAAAACAACCAGTAGGCGTGTTGCATTGCGTGCATATGTGACAGCTATACATTGTCTGTAGCAGTATAGTATTGTAATGAATTCGATGTGAAACAACTATCTTGGTGTTGACGGGGATTAAAAAAAAGGCGAGTCGATCACTAAAACTTCATTTTTGTTGATGTAACTGATTTGGGGTCAAAATCTTGCTACCAAGGATATAATCATGTACCATCTGATTTGAAGCAAATCTTCAGTATAACAGTGCACCATGATTGCGTCGCAAGAGTAGAAATTGTTCTTTTTTTAAGCTATGCTTTGATTCCAGTATACTCTGCTCGGGAGCTAATTCACGGAATATTAATGGTAACGAGTGTAAGTTCAGACACATCATCTGAGGCAAGTTTCCGAATTCCCCAGGGCTTGGATCACTATGTAGTCTGCGGTTCTAAAACGAATTTTCTTAATTAATTTGGCTTCTATGTTGTGTAAATAGTTTGAATTATCTTAGGATTCATTGATCAAATAATCTCCTTTCCCAAGGGCTTGTTCTCGTGTTTTCATCTAACGCTGACTCCAGCGATTCTGCGTGTGATCGGATGGTATATTAAGACGAAGAAGGTATCATCGTTGGCTCCCCTAGGTCACGCCTCGCTAGGTTGTCATCGGACAGTGCATTAAGACGGATAAGCCAACATCGTTTTCTCCCCTAGGGGTCACGCCTCGCTAGGCCGACGACCTGACACTCCCATGAAGGTTCGTCCGGGTGCCCAACCGTAGGCCTGACCATTTACGTCTTCTAACCGGTATGACGACTTTAATGCATGATCCATACCACCCTCTCTCATAATTAAATATAATAACACATTAGGATTTTCTTTATGTTCACGTTACCATGATCAGATCTACAAGCTTTTTTTCTCGCGTTTTCTTCTTCCGCCGACTACAGGGAGTCGACGTTATCGGACAGTGCATTAAACAGAGAAGGTAACATCTTTGGCTCCCCTAGGGCAAGCCTTAGTATGTCAACGATCTGACACTTCTTCTGACTGCCCGAACAACGCAACGTACCCAACACATTCACTAAGGATGTGTTCGGTTGTGGAACCGAATGGAATGGGTTCCATTCCATTCCAATAAACTGGAATGTCACGGTTCAAAACGAGATGGAATTGGCAAAACGGTTCGGTTGGACAAAACGAGATGGAATGGAATGGTTCACATAATTTAGGATTAGCAATTCAATTTCGTCTAATTAGGATTAGCAATTCAATTAGCACTAACTAATTTGGAATTGGCAATTCAATTAGCAAATCAGAGAGGAAAGGGGCCAAATCGGAGAAGAAAAAGGTCAAATCCCGGCTGGCCGTGCTGCGCCTGGCCCGGCCGTGGCCGCCGCCGCCGCTGGCCGTGCTGCGTCTGGCCCGGCCATGGCCGCCGTCGCCGCTGCTGGCCGAGGCCGCAGCTGGCCCGGCTGCGCCTCGCCCGGCCGTGGCCGCCGCCGCCGCTGGCCGTGCTGGCCGTGCTGCACCGGCCGTCGCCGAGCCGTGCCGTCAACGGAGAGACGAGCGAGCGGCCTGGGAGAGCGAACGTGGTTAGCGAAGCAGAGAGGGATTAGCGAGAGAGATAGCACTAGTTCCACTCGGTCCGGCCGGTTTGGCCGGACGGGTTGGTTCCGCATCTAGCGGGAATATGCTCTTTTGTGGAACCACCTCATTCCATTCCGGTTTGCAACCGAACACAGGAACGGGCTCTGGGTGCGGAACGGTTCCATTCCGTTTCACCCCATCCCAAAACCGAACAGACCCTAAAATCATATCAAAGGAACGGACACGGTTAGCCGGAAAAAAATATACGGGATGCAAAACACGAACATAACCCGTTTTGTTTAAGAAATGGAAGTCCTAGATCTGTGATTAACTATACCGTAAGATCCCTTACTCAAAAGTCAAAGCAACTAGATACGTCTCCAACGTATCCATAATTTCTGAAGTTCCATGCCTATATTATACCAATTGCTACATGTTTTATATACACTTCATATCACTTTTATGCATTTTTTGGGACTAACCTATTAACAAGATGCCGAAGTGCCAGTTCTCTGTTTTCTGCTGTTTTTTATTCCAGAAAACTACTTCTGCGAATATTCTCGGAATTGCACGAAACAAAAGGCCACGTCCCTATTTTTCCAACACGTACACGAAGTCCGAAGAAGAGACGAAGAGGAGCCAGGAGGCGGCCAAACCACCTGGCGGCGCGGGCCCACCTCCTGCCGCGCCGCCATATGGTGTGGCCCCCTCCGGACTCCACCGGCGTTGCCCCTTCGCCTATTTATTCCCCCGAGGCGTAAACCCTAAAAAACGAAGTCATTTTTCCAGAAGAGTTCCGCAGCGCCGCCGCCATCGACGACAAGTTTCGGGGGACAGAAGTCTCTGTTCCGGCACGCTGCCGGGACGGGGAATTGCCCCCGGAGCCATCTCCATCAACTCCATCGCCATCTTCATCGCCGCTGCTGACTCCCATGATGAGGAGGGAGTAGTTCTCCCCGAGGCTGAGGGCTCTACCGGTAGCTATGTGGTTCATCTCTCTCTCCCATGGTGTGATCTTTATGTGATCATGTGTATTGCTAGTATCGCTGAATACATTAATAATGTTTATGCTACTCAAGTGATTTTGTCTAGTTTCTGGAGTCATTGTGACAACTCGGTATCAAGGTGACAGTGTGGGTACTTGTGTGACTCTATGAATAATTTAGACATTTATCATGGCTTATTCTTGGGAATTGTGGTGTTTGTTTTCTCAGACTTTGAGGTGT
The DNA here is from genome assembly GCA_947311845.1 of Poa pratensis. NCBI lineage: Eukaryota > Viridiplantae > Streptophyta > Magnoliopsida > Poales > Poaceae > Poa > Poa pratensis. Next base: position 31,052,997 of record CAMZMU010000112.1, read on the forward strand.
GCTTTTACAGCCCTACGCATAGTACTCTTGCTTCATCAAGAAGGAGAATGATCCCGAGCAATATTTAATTGTGTTCAGTTGTGCTAATCTAGTTGAATATGTAGATGTTACTCATTATCTATTATGCACTCTATAGGTTACTTTAATATGAGCTCCGGTACTCTCCACGGTGTAACGGTGACAGTGTGCACCGTGTGTGACTCCTTTATGACGTTGTGGCGCTTGTTTACTCCGGCTTGAGGTGTGCTTTTGTAGCTCTACACAATGAATGGTGTTTGTTATCCAACAAGAGAGTTTTTAAGAGTAGCTTTTATTTATTCAGTTATGAGATCATTGTTGAGAGTGTCCACTAGTGAAAGTATGATCCCTAGGCCTTGTTTCTAAGCATTGAAACACCGTTTACATCAAGTTCTGCTACATGTTTGCGTGCTGCCATCTTTATTTCAGATTGCAGTTACTACTTATAATCATCCATATTACTTGTATTTCACTATCTCTTCGCCGAACTAGTGCACCTATACATCTGACAAGTGTATTAGGTGTGTTGGGGACACAAGAGACTTCTTGTATCTTAATTGCTGGGTTGCTTGAGAGGGATATCTTTGACCTCTACCTCCCTGAGTTCGATAAACCTTGGGTGATTCACTTAAGGGAAACTTGCTGCTGTTCTACAAACCTCTGCTCTTGGAGGCCCAACACTGTCTACAGGAATAGAAGCGTGCGTAGACATCACAACTCCATACTGAGACAGAAGGCGACCTCAACGTCAATCCGTTAAATCCTAAACCCATCCTTAGGCGCAGAGTGGGAAGCCGGCGACGTGGTTCATACCAACATCACGTGTGGCCGATGACTGTCATCGATCAGGTATGCCGGCTTCATTGCGCGAGTCTAGTATGACCCTCTCTCTTGGTTAACCTCCTGCTTCTAACCCGTCACCACCTACTAGGGGTGCGCCGGATCTCGCGCAGGGCGATACGTTGGCGGTGGTCCTCCAACTCACATAATAAACCTGACTGGTCATCCGACACTACAACCATAGAAACAACCCGAAATAATAAACACGACAAGTAGGAAACAATAAACACTGCAATAATCAAAACTCACCGAAACTACACAGACCATAACAGAAGACGCTGTAAGAACACTCCTAGGGGAAACTCGAAAGAATCAATAGCGAGAACACAGTACAAAACCACCACTCGAACATACAAAAGGTAACGAGTATAAGTTCAGACACATCATTCGAGGCAAGTTTCTGAATTCCCCAGGCTTGGATCACTATGTAGTCTGCGGTTCTAAAATGAATTTTCTTATTTAATTTGGCTTCTCTGTTGTGGAAACAGTTTGAATTATCTTAGGATTGATTGATAAAATAATCTCCTTTTCCAACGGTGCATGTGCCCACGAAAATAGTAACCGTTGGTGCACAATGCGGTTTAAGCACCTCTTCTCTGGGAATAAATAGTCAGTACATGAATTTTTGTATTGGCTTGCAAAACAAAAGATTTTTGGAGAATAATAATTTGCATAGTATTATGCTGATTGAGTGACACGAGCCACTATATGTTGCCCTTAAGATCGCAAACAAATCTTTACAATGATGATGCACGCTCCACAACTCAATTGGAGTCTCCAACCGAATTCCCACGACTCACAAGGCCATAAGAATCACAAGGTTGAGGAATGTATCCACAACTCAATTGGACTCCCGACTTGTCCCCGTAACTATCTGATGACTGCAAGTGCACATGTCAGTGCAGCTAGTTTCGAAGTAAGAGTATCAAACCACGTCGGAGCTGAGGAAATGGTCACTGAAAATGGAGGAACTCCACGCCCAATTCACCAAGCTGAAGCAGCTGTCTTTGTGTGGAATCTTTGTTGAATTTGACATTTTATGGACGACGACCTTTCTTCTAGCAGCACCATCTATCAAAAGACTATGTACTGAGGTGATGTCTTTGTCCGTATTTCTTCACATGTGGAGCTTTAGGTTCTTTTAGTGGAAAATTAAACTGGATTCTAATTGCACACGTAATGAATTGTTCACCTGAATACACAGGTACGAGAACATGCTTGCGATGTGGGCGATGAGTTTAGAGGTGGTGACTTCGGTGACAGATAAACTCCTTAGTGGGAAATGCGCTTTGATGGCTTTGAGAACAGGCAGCTGGATGTTCTAGATTTCTGTGGTTTTAAATCACTACAACAACAGTTTGCATTTATACCATCCTTGTTGGAGCGATCCCCCAACTTGTAGAAGATATAGTTCTCAGAGGAGATGAAGAATGCTACGACTGCGACGCCCTTGATGCATCACTTCGTCCTTTGAACTTTCCAAGGAAGAAGGATGACCAAGAAATGGTGGTTAAGCGGATTAGAGGCAGCATATTCTCGCCAGAGATATTTTTTGATGAAAACTGGTCGCTTAAAATCTGACATTTACAGTTCTGTTGACCGTGTGTCAAAAAATAATCTTGGCAGAGTCCTGCCGCCGCCGGTATAAGAGATGTAATACGGGAGAGCAGACAAGGGTGGGACGCTAGTGGTGGGGGTGGCGAGAGATGCGATGGGGTTCAGCAGTCCTTGGTGTCGACATAAATGACTCCCTGTCGATGCTATAGTAGAATTATTTGTGAGTTTGATTGTGAAGATTTAGTGCGTTTGTGGGAAGCAAGAACTGCCCAAAGATCTGTTATCGCCTCTATCTGTAAGGGTCGATCTAGGTTTCTCCTCGATTACAAGCACGAATTCGATACAAGTTGCAAGCAGAAAGGTTCAGGTTCAGAGATAGAAGAAGGCTTGGGAAAGAAGCAGAGATACAGAGGAGGAAAGCCGTTCGTCGTGATCCGATGCAGTGTTCTGCGGGCGTCGTCTCCTTGTATAGCTAGCGCTGCCAGCTTGGGCCGTAGTACTTGGGGTTGGGCTTCGTAGGCCGGGCCTGACGATGCTTCTGGCCCACCGTCTCGACCGTTGCTTCCCCGTCTTGGCCTTGGTCAGGTGAGGTACATGTAGGTACCCTGACACTATCATTGGTGAGGTTGATGAACTGGTGTCTTCTTTTCAGTGAACAGCCAATCGGGCGGCTCATGACTGTGCTGTTGAATCTGATTGGTTTGATGTTTGTCCAGATTTTCTTTAGTGACCTGGTGTTGAGACTCGTTTTGAAACTTGACCATAAATCTTGCGTAGCTAAAAGAGGGCTGTTTTGTAAGCTCTGACGGTCGAGCAGCTTGTCGATGCTTGTTGAATGTGCTGGAGCGGCAGCTGAGTCTGAGGTTGCGGTTCTCGGATGGAGGACAGTGACGAGTGCTCGTCGCCGGTGACCAAGCCGAATTCATCGACGGAGGACAAACTGGATTCACCGAGCATGACTCGTCGGACTCCTTGGCGATTTGAAGCAAAATAGACACCGGTGACCTCGAGGCGAAAATATAACACAAAATGAACATCCAGCGAAACTATTTCAATCCTCTAACCCTTTTGGATAGCGCCCAACGATCGGGCGTTACACTCTACGGCGTAGCGCCCAGAAATCAGGCGCTACACATTCGGATATGTAGCGCCCGGGCGTAAGGCGCTACATACTCGGCTGTTCTTATACGTTATTAAGGCATGTACTCTTATGTAGATAGAAGAAAGGCGCAGCCCAGATGGTCACACTCGCGCGTGCGGCTGGGTAGGTTGCAGGTTTGATTCCCACTTTTGCACAACTCTTCATTTTTCTTTACTTTTTTATTAGAACTGAGACGGGTACGGCGGCGGCAGCAGGGACAGGGGCGGACGGAGAGCGGCAGGTGGCGGACGGGAGGCGGCGGCCGGAATCGGGGGCATCCTCTCGCCCAGCGCCGGCAAGGACGGGCGGACGGCGGCGGCCCGAGACAGGGCCCGGCGCGGACGGAATCGGGCGGTGGAGAAAAAAGAACTGCAAACCTTCATAATACTAAAAATTATGAGAACTGAGATGGTCACACTCGTGCATGAGGCTGGGTAGGTCGCGGGTTTGATTCCCACTTTTGCACAACTCTTCGTTTTTGTTTACTTTTTTATTAGAACTGAGACGGGTATGGCGGCGGCAGCAGGTACAGGGGCGGACGGAGAGCGGCAGGTGGCGGACGGGCGGCAGCGGCCGGAATCGGGGGCATCCTCTCGCCCAGCGCCGGCAAGGACGGGCGGACGGCGGCGGCCCGAGACAGGACCTGGCGCGGACGGAATCGGGCGATGGAGAAAAAAGAACTGCAAACCTTCATAATACTAAAAATTATGAGAACTGAGATGGTCACACTCGTGCGTGCGGCTGGGTAGGTCGCGGGTTCGATTCCCACTTTTGCACAACTCTTCGTTTTTGTTTACTTTTTTTTAGAACTAAGACAGGTACGGTGGCGGCAGCAGGGACAGGGGCGGACGGAGAGCGGCAGGTGGCGGACGGGCGGCGGCGGCCGGAATCGGGGGCATCCTCTCGCCCAGCGCCGACAAGGACAGGCGGACGGTGGCGGCCCGAGACAGGGCCCGGCACGGACGGAATCGGGCGGTGGAGAAAAAAGAACTGCAAACCTTCATAATACTAAAAATTATGAGAACTGAGATGGTCACACTCGTGCGTGCGGCTGGGTAGGTCGTGGGTTCGATTCCCACTTTTGCACAACTCTTCGTTTTTGTTTACTTTTTTTTAGAACTGAGACGATTACGGCGGCGGCAGCAGGGACAGGGGCGGACGGAGAGCGGCAGGTGGCGGACGGGCGGCGGCGGCCCGAGACAGGGCCCGACGCGGACGGAATCGGGTGGTGGAGAAAAAAGAACTGCAAACCTTCATAATACTAAAAATGTGAAACCCGGATTCGTACCCGCGACCTACCCGACCGCACACATCTACGTGACCAACCGGGCTGCACGATTCATTCATCCATATCGGAGTAGAGCTTATAATAATGTTTCAAAACGAAAACGCCTGTAACACCTTACGCTCGGGCGCTACCCATCCGGATGTGTAACGCCTGATCGTAAGGCGCTACCCCGTAGAGTGTAGCGCCCGATCGTTGGGCGCTACCCGAAAGGGTTAGAGGTTTGAAATAGTTTCGCCGGAGGTTTATTTTATGTTAAAGTTTCGCCTCTAGGTCACCAGGGTCCATTTTGCCGTTGAACGCGGAGCGAATAGGATACGTGGGAGAGGAGGATTGTTTTGGCAAAGAGGTGGCCGCGTGTCATCCAGATACCCTTCTCGTCTCCCCCGACTGAAAATTGCTGCATCTTTCTGCTCCACGCGCCGCAGCCGCCTCCCGCTGGCGACCACCGTCAGACGCCCCGCGCCCACGTCCCGCTCACCAAACGATGGAGCCGCGTGCGCTCGACGACGGCAGCAACATGCCGCCGCACCAGCAGGTAAGAGCATCTCTAGTCGCACCGCCCAAACGGCCGCCCAAAGCGTGTCCGGATGGGTCATTTGGGGTGTGTCCGGTCATAAAATTGACTGAAAATAAATTTGGGCGGCCACAAAAAAATGCGTCTCCCACTCGGAGACCCAAACGAGCATCTCCACGGGGCCCACATCAAGAGAAGAAGCAGGCGGCCATGGCGCCTCTCTCCACCTCCACCTCCTCCATTCTCTTCATCCGCTGGCTCCCATGCCTCCTCCACCAGCTCTACTTGTGGCTGCTGCTCGCGGCGGCGGGGGCGTTGCTGCTGCTCGCGGTGGCCAGCTCGAGTCCCGCCGGATTCCGTCGATCCCACCAAAACGGCGGCGACGATTCCGTCGATCCCACCTCAAGGGCCTCCTCCCGTCGATTCCGGCGCGGGATGCAATAGGCCGGCGGCGACAGGCGCGGGCGCTCCTGCATGGCGGCGGCGACGAGGCGCACCGGCGTGGAGCAGGAGCTGAACTCCAACACCGCCCCGCTGGCCACACACTTCACGGACGCGTGCGCGCACTACGGAGCCATCCGCGACTCCCTCGACGCGACGGCCGGCCGGGAGAGCGCGGAGAAGGCGCGGGTGGAGGAGGCGGTGGCGAAGATGGCGGCTAACGTGGTGGGCCGGCAGGGCGACGACGACGAGGCGCACCGACGGGGGGCGAGGAGCTCCTGCATGGCGGCTGCGACGCGGCGCACCGGCGAGGGGAGATGCGGGGCGAGCTGCGTGGAGGTCGGCGTTGCTCGACGGCCGTGGAGAGAGAGGACGAGGAGAGGGGGCGGCGGCGGAGAGAGAGGACGAGGAGAGGGCTGCAGGCTGCTGCGGTAGGTGGGAGGAGGAGAGAGAGGTGCTATGTGGCTGACGCGTGTGACTTTTTCCTTTGCCCGGATGGAAAAGTTGTGTCCGGCACCGCCCAAGGAAGCCCTTGGACTAGGGCGTGGTTGGGGTGTGCCGGACAAAATTTGCGGACCAATTTCGATTTGGACGGTCCGACTGGGAGCAATTTTTGGTCCAAAAGCCCCAAAAGGCCTCAAAAGTGCTTTGGGCGAGGCTTTGGGCGGTCCGACCGGAGATGCTCTAATCATCCTGATCCACTAAAGCGTGGGACTTTCCTAGTAGTCTTTAATAGCTTAATGCATAATCACCAGCAGCAACAAGTCGGTGAAATGGTTCCTCGCGACTCAAGTTAGGTGTATATGGTACAGCGAGCCAAATAAATGGATGGGGTTTTCAGTGCATCTACCCTAGTGTGCTCCATTGCCTCAGAAACTCTCTCTGTACAGTCTACACAATTTAGGCTTCGACAAACTGGACCTGCACCATGTTCTGTTTGACTGCTGCAAGCAACTGGAGCATCTAAGCCTCTAACAGTGTCATACTGGTGCTAGCTCTTTGCTTAAGATTGATGCACCAAACTCAAAACTCATTGTTCTAGAACTCACCTCGTGTCGCTTTGAGAAACTAGAGGTGGTCTGCCTTCCGAAATTCTGAGAATCTCAGTTGGGATACTTGGATGTCTCCAGATATGCCATTGGTTTTGTCCTTCCCCTTGGAGAATTAGAACTCTCATATGGGGCAGTATGTGCTAAAACTGAACTTAAATTAAGTGAGTTTTTGCATTCAACCACATGCATACATACAAACAGTTTGGATTCCAAGGAGAAAATGTAAGCAGTAGCTAGTGTACTTCTGCAAAAATTTATGCGTTATGTTGTCACAGCTATCAGAGTTACATTATAGATGTTTTTATTCATAATAGAGAATAGACATAGCTGTAAATTCTGTGATAACCTCCTCTCTGTGCATGCATCCTGAACAGACAGCTTCTTCTTTGTCACAGCTATCAGAGTTACATTTATCTTCTGAACAGCTTTGGAAATATCAGCATGCGAGCCTAAATCTTACTAGTAATCAGGTCTCCTCGTTCTCAACAGGTATCCACCGTCCAGAGTCTCTCTTCCTTCTAACAACAAAGCCAGCCAAAAAGCCCACCAGCAGAGAAAGCATCACACCGCTGGGAATTCCCATGTACAACCAAATAGTTTTGGGCGCCAGATTCACAGGCTTACTGCCATTGCACAAGAATATCTCAACCATGTCATGGACTTGTCCATCATGGTTCCCAATATATACCAGGGTCAGCTTCTCCCTTGTGGCCATCAGCTTTGTGTACCCAAACTCGCTGCCACGGTACATGGATCTCTCTGGCTGAGGGAAGATTGGCATATCAGGGTGGTCTGGCCTCGTTTCCCAGCTTGGCTGATAATCTTGACCAGACATCCCAATCACAACATGTACTGGAGCACCAGGGTACACAAAGCTTGATGATGTGTTGAGGCACTTGTAGTTCTTCATGGGGCAGAATCGCTCATACCTGTGGATGTGACCCCAGAGAGCAAGCGTCACATTGTGCTTCACAAATAGTTGTTCGAGATGCTGAATCATCTGCTCCCGGTGAGCAGTGTCCCTGGTCTCATTGCTCGAGGTGTACATCGGCCGGTGGCCCTGGAACACGATGAAGGGTGTTCGACTCCGATTGACACGCTCAAGGTCCGCCTTTATGAAGTCGTGTTGAGCACTGCCCTGAGTGAAATCAGTCTCTGTGGACATGTAAACGAAATGCACAACACCAGCATCCAAGGAGTAGTAGAGATTCTGTGTGTCGGGAGCTCCAGTGCCAGTGGACAGGGAAGAATTACCAGGCATTCTAAACTTGATGCTGTATGGTATCCCACATTCGCCTCCACTATCCTTTCCGTTGTAAATATTGGCAGCCCAAGAGGGCTTCCAAGGCTGTAAAGGCCAATCATACTCGTGATTCCCAATGCATACGTGGTATGGAGTACTGGACGCAATAGGCTCAATTTGTTCAAAGAAATGATCCCATAACCAGGCATAACCTTTGGCATAGCTGATATCCCCAATATGTGAAACCAATGCAGCTCTGTCACCAATGACTTCAAGATCACGAAGGATCCACTTGACTGTCGATAAACTCTCTTGAGGTGTCCGGAAGTAGGTGTTGTAAGGAACGTAAGTTCCCAGGTCGCCAAACAGGAAGGCAATGGTCTCGTTGGCCTCAATGTCGCGAGAGATGAAGCTGTATTTCTCACTCCATCCTCCAGAGTCACTACCTACCTGTCAAAAGTAGTTCACTGGATTAAGTAAAAGAATTCAACTGAATAATTGTACAAAATGCTCATAATGTGTGCTGATTATGGATCAACATAAAGAAAATATCAAGCGCAAGAGCTGGCTTGACCTATTGAGGCAGCCTTCTTTTTTCTAGGTTTACTTTCATGTGAGACAACCAAAAACTTAAGGGGAGCATATCATGTCTGAATTCAAAAGACAATACTGCAACAGTCTACAAGGTAAAGCCTAAAATCACTCTTTGACAAGATCAAGTCAAGGTGCCAATTCTGAACGGAAAGAGCAATCAGGATTCCTTGGTACTACATCTACCATGAGAAGCAAATGACCTTATGCTCTCAAAATTAAGAAGCAAATGATAGAAGATGAGTTAACTTCAGAAAAGAACATTGTGTTCCACAGCAATTATTTGAATGATTTACTTGATCACCACACCCTTGGGACATTTGAGTGTCCACATTGTTTTCTTGAGCTATCATTGAAGATCTATCCATACCAGTGGGGTTTCAAGACATTAAAAGCAATTCATCTGAACTAAGATGCACCAATACAACATCTTGCAGACATGAAGTGGCGCACACCGGACAGAGTACAGGAAACTGGGCATTTCGAAAGTTTAAACTCAGAATCAGCTTACTGAATCTATTTTTGACACTGAACTATCAGACTATCCATAATCAAGATAATAGCATGTCTCAGAATATCCGACATGGATAGCTCTTCCCAAAATAGGTTCACCCAATTACAGTCAATGTATAGTGCAAACTAAAAGTTAAACACCTTCAGCTCGTTTCCTCCGAAACAAAAGTAATATATTTACGGATATTTGCATCTTGAATCAAAGCACTATATTCGATTCTCGAAACCATACGCCACACATGCCACATCATTTCCCAATGTAAAATTGATCCATTAATTGATGTTTGTCCCGGATCTATTCAAAACATTGAAAAAGCTAGTAATCTGAAAGAAAAGTATACCTTGTAGAAGTACCTTCTCCCAGGCTGCAGCTCCTTCATGACGGCGTCGAACACGAACCCAGGATCCCTCCACCCAACGACGTCGTTCGCCGGGTAGCCGCACATCTGCCGCCGCTCGTACGTCCTGGGTTCCTCCGCCGGCGCCTCCTCCCACTCCTCCTCGGGCCGGCCTAGGAGCCCGTACCTCACCGCCCTCTCCCCGGCGTCGCCGCACACAAACAGCACCCGCATCTGGTCCGGCGCGTCCGTGAACGCCAGATGCACCTGCGCCGGCCCCGAGCCGTTGCCGTCGGCGCGGACGACATCGCCAGAGACGGCGGCGCGGTGGCGCGCGTCCGGGAGAGGGTCGCGGTCCTGGTCTAGGCGCGCGTTGGTGGAGCGCTCGCCGAGCGGCCACCGGAAGAGTCGGAACTGGTAGGGCGCGCGCAGGTCTGGGAGCCTAGGAAGCGCGGATACGGCCAAAAAGTCACGAATCGGGGGTTGGATACATCCGGATACGGATTCGGATACAGATACGCGAAGATACGTGTCCCGTACGTATCGAGGGATTTTCCATTTTTTAAATAAATAAATTAAATCGGATACCTGGGGGATACACCCACGATACGTTAGGGATACGGGAATACCCTAATCCCTCGATTCCTAAACCCTAATCCCTCGATATATAAACCCGTTCGTCTCCTCGTTCTGATACCCTACCTTCGAGCCGCCACAAAGCAGATCGCCGGCCACCTCTGCTGCTGCGCCGCCGGACCGGAGAAGAGCTGCAGCCGGCGAGCAGCCTCCCGAGGGTCGCCGCCCGCTACTGCTCTGTGCACTCAGGTCAGTTCCGCTTCTTCCATCTCCACTTCTCCCGTTCTCCGGCTTTTCTTGGCTGTCTGCGCCTGCGCTCCGCCGTCCACTGCTGCTGCTGCATGCCGACCGGTCGTTGGTGTCTTCCTGTGGCCTGTGCTCCGCCGCTGCCTTAGTTCTCTAATTAAGATTAAACATGCATGCACGTAGGAAACTAGAAGTATAGAATATAGATTACATGACGCCTAGATTGAATTAGATAAATTCTCATTCTTGCAGGTCAGCAATGGCTAGCAACGGTAGGGCTAGTAGTTCTCGTGATGGAAGTGCCGCGGACGACTCGAATGCGGGCAGCAGTGCTGAACAACCAACTGCAGTTCAGATGTTGAATGCTATTCGTGTGATTCCTCCAAATGATGATCAGAAGTGGCCGCTATGGAGGTATGTACAAAAGGTCGCAAAGACTGGACGAGGGCAAGGCGGGAATGCGAAGATCATATGTAGGCTTTGTAACCGTGATATTACTGGGAGCTACTCAAGAGTGAAAGTACATCTGTTGAAGATGACCGGTGGAGTGAAGCCTTGTCCGAAAGTGACTGTTGATGTTTTAGTTCAGCTCAAAGGTGAACAAGACAGGGCTGATGCAATGATTGCTAGCAACATGTCTTGCAACATTCCGCTGCCAAGTGGTGAGAGTGGGAGGAAGAGAAAGGGATCAGCTATTGAGGCAAGCTTTGATGTCGATGCTCGTAGCAAGATGGATGCTTTGATTGCAAGGATGTTCTATACTGCAGGTGAAAATTTATCATCGTTCAACATGTTTCATTTAGATTTTGCTAGGATGCTTTTAATCAGTTTCCATTGTATTTATTATAGGTCTGCCTTTCAATCTTGCACGAAACCCTTGGTTTAGGCAAGCTTTCATGTTTGCTGCCAACAATAAGTTGGGTGGTTATGTCCCTCCAAGCTATAACAAGATCAGAACCAGTCTTCTTGCACAAGAGAAGACACATGTTGAACGAATGCTGCAGCCAATCAAGTCAACATGGAGCAGCAAAGGTGTTAGCATTGTGTCAGATGGGTGGTCTGATCCTCAAAGACGACCTCTCTTAAATTTTATGGTTGATTTTATTGGAGCGGACAATGTTGTGCAAGTGGTGACTGATAATGCAGCAAACTGCAGAGCTGCGGGATTGCTGGTGGAGCAAAAGTACCCCCATATATTCTGGACTCCATGTGTCGTCCATACTTTGAACCTTGCGTTGAAGAGCATAGGTGCAGCTAGGCACGAAGATGACTCCGAGTATGAACACTGCAACTGGATCAATGAGGTTTCCTCTGATGCACAACAGATCCGGAACTTCATAATGAATCACTCAATGAGGTTGAAATTGTTCAACGACCACAGCACGTTGAAACTTCTTGCTGTGGCTGAAACAAGATTTGCTTCTCAGATTGTTATGCTAAAAAGGCTTCGTCAGATCAAAGAATCTCTTACTATGTTGGTTGTGAGCTCTAGTTGGTCTGATTATAGAGATGACAACCAAGGTAGAGCACAGTTTGTGAAAGATAAGGTTCTTAGCGATTTGTGGTGGGATAAAGTGAATTATATCCTTGATTTCACCGAGCCCATCTACTCTATGATCCGTGCAGCTGACACAGATAAACCATGCCTTCATTTGGTATATGAAATGTGGGATAGCATGATTGAGAAGGTGAAAACTAAAATTTATCGCCATGAAGGAAAAGAGGAGTATGAACATTCTCCATTTTATAATATTGTCAATGATATCCTACAGAGTCGATGGTTAAAAAATAATACCCCATTGCATTGTTTGGCACATTCATTGAATCCCAAGTAAGTTGCTAGCTTGCTATACTGAAATCTATATTTTAGTGCCCCTAATATTGTTACTTACTCACTCTTCTTGCTGTTTCTATCTTAAGGTATTACACTCAAGCTTGGCTTGCTGAGGTGGATGGCCGTGAAGCTCCACATGTTGATGAAGAGATATCAACAGAGAGAAACAAATGTTTTAGGAGGTTGTTCGGTGATGGTCCAGAATTACACAAGATCAAACAGCAATTTGGCAATTTTAGTTTATTTGCTGCTGGATTTAGTTCCTTCGATTCAATTGAGGATAGAACCTACCTAGAGCCCAAGATATGGTGGGGAATTCGTGGTAACGCTGCCCCTGAGCTACAAAAAGTGGCACTGAAGTTACTTGGCCAGCCAACCTCTTCTTCTTGTGCTGAAAGAAACTGGAGCACGTATGGTCTCATACATAGTACAGCAAGAAACAGGTCCTCTATTATACTTAAAAGTCCTTATTTTTCTTGCTTGTACCACTTATTCAGAAGTTGGAATTTGATGTCCATTTAATTTGTTGTAGGCTGAACCCTGGACGTGCTGAAGATCTTGTCTTTGTTCATCAAAACTTGCGTCTTATTTCAAGGAAATCTGCAGAGTATTCAAGTGGCCCAACACGATTTTGGGACATTGGAGGAGACACCCACGAGATATTTGGTGGTGGTGGAGATTTTCTTCAAGAAGCTGTACTGTCACTAGATGAACCAGACCTAGAGGCACTGCTAGATGATGTTGAAGGCTTGGAGAATGAAGCTTGAAGTTGCGAACTTGTTTCATGTCATGTTATTTTGTCGTGTCGTTTATCTACTATATTCGTACTTCCTTATTAGCTGGTTATGTAAGTTTGTTGAATGCACTATTGCACTGCTTGGATTTGTTTGTGAACTTATCATATTATGAATTTTATTATATATATATAAACGTATCCCCGTATCCATGTTTTTGGGAAATTGCCGTATCGGCGTATCGCGGTATCGGTATCCGTATCCGTATCTCCGTATCAGGGCATCCTAGCTGGGAGCCGCGGGAGGACGAGGGTGCCGGCGCCGGTGGCCCAGGAGGCGGAGGCGTTGAGGAAGAGGAAGCCGAGGTAGTCGAGGTCGCCGGAGGAAGGCGGGGAGTAGACGGCCACGTAGTCGAGCGGGCTCGGGGAGGGGAGGTCGGACCACCGGACTGTGATCCATTGGTCGGATCTGGTAATGGTCGCTGGGGTGGCGGTCAGCGTGGTGGCGGCATCGCCGCCGGCGAGCTGGAGAAGGAGCAGGAATGGGACCACTGACAGCATTTGTTTATACTTTATACGGCTACTAAGAAGCTTGATTAGCTTAGTGCTAGGCTTTAATGAGCTCGTTAGCTAACAAGCTCGTCTCAGAAGATCAAGTTGATATGGCCTATGGGCGTGTTTTGTTGCTCCCAAGATCCTGCTCTCTCGCCTTTTAATTACAGTCCCAGTCGACTGTTTTTGTTTTTAAGTCACAGTCACTTTAGAAAAAATGTGCAACTTTGGTTTAGTCAAATTTAAAGTATATAGAGGGAAAATGTCAGCATCTATAATGTCAATATATAAAATAAAAATATATTCTATGATGATTCCAATAATACTGATTTCATATTGCATATGTTGATATTTATGTATATATGGTTAAACTTTATAAAATGTTTGACTTTGACAAAACTTAGAAACGGAGGTCAATTAAAACGGAGAGAGTATTTTGCATCAGAGCTCTAATTAAAAGGTAACTAGTAGCCATACACGTGCAACGCACGTCTTCAAAATATAAATGCCATTTTTAATTTAGCTTTTTTTTGTTTCACAACAATAATTTTAAACGTATAACGATGATAATATAGAATGCATACACGTTGCATCATTCTAAATCCATAAACCACAAAATAACAGTTGTAATGTGCAGAAATATTACAAATCAACAGAACTTGAAAGTGACAATTAAAAACCAAATTCTAAATAACATAACATCATCCACTATTTTATTTCATGAAGATCCATCCCTTTATGCGATCAATAATTCCTTGTTCCAAGGCAGGAATATTGTTTAACGCCTCATTGTCTTCATACTTCAGAATATGGATTAAAAATCACCTTTTCATGATTATAACATTTTAATTATGCAAATTTTAAAATATTCAATTCAATAAATCTAATTTAAAAATCTTAATATTATTTAATAAAACCTTTAAAACAATCATTGAAATGACTGAACCATTGATATAATGGCTATATTACTCTGCATTGCGATCGACACTTCCGCGATATAATCTAAAAAAAATCCCTCAAAAAAATGTTCGGACAACCCGCTATCTCTCAGCTCTCACTCTCAGTCTCTCGCTAAGCTCCTCTCTCACAAGTCACAACACGACCAAACCTTCCCCTTCTTCACCACCGACGGCAAGCACCACTGTCCACTGGCCGGTCCATGGCGGCCGCCCTTCCCCAGCCGCCAGGTCCCTGTAGGCGCGTTGTTCCACGCTCCCCTCCTCCCGCCGCTGCGGCCCCCGGATCCATGGCGCTCTCCAGGCCCGCTCTCACCCGTTTGCCACCGGGAACAAGGCGATGAGGATAACATGGAGGCGGCGATGGATCTGATGCGGCGGATGCCGCCGGGGAGCACCGAGACGGTGCTCAACGCGCTTCTATCCCTTCGTCCCAACCACTCCCTCGGCCTCCTCTCCCAGGTCGACCTCTCGGTCCAGGTAGGCAACAGTCGTCTCCCGCTCCCACGTTTCCGCCATCTCTAGCTTATTGATTCGGATAGTTCTTATTAAAATCAGTCGTATGAAATTGGTCGTGGGCATAATTGGTCCAGCGGTCGTACTGCCATTGATTCCCCCTTTTTTCTGTGAATTTAGGCAAGAAATCCACCTCGGAGGTGAAGGTTAAGCGGGTTGTGATGGTGTTTTCCCTCGCTGCTGTCATGGTCAACCCTTCACAGCCTGAAGGCAAAGCCATGGATGAAGACTGCTGATCTGACGTCGACTACTGCCAAACCACCAGGTGAGAAAGATCACCAAATCATATGGGATCTTGACTTGCAAAACGTACTGCACCATGATGTTGGTGATGCATATGCAGTTCGGCATGGTACTGACAATTTTGAGGCTTTTGGTTATAGTATTCGGCAAATTGGTGAGGCGTCACGCGGAATGGAGAGATATTGAGCAGAATATATAGGAATGATACCTTTGGAAAGGTTTCTACGGAGGAGGTAATAGCAGTGATATCTTTTGGTTATAGTATTGATGTATTTTCCAACAATATATAGCATTGTTTAGTGTACGATTATATTGGTCTTTCCATATAGGTTGAATAAAACTCTGTAGGCATCTTCTAAATTTTAATTATTGTCTTCAACACCTTCAGAAACTATGGGAAAAATGGCAGTATGGACACATAGTAGTCTAAGCGTTGTGGATCTAACATGAAAACAAAAGACATTGACATCATTCTCCTTCTTATAACAGGAAGGTGGATTTGATTTCAATATGACTTACATTACAGAGACATAATTTCTATGGTTTTTTCCCGAGCTCTGGGATTTTTGGATATGTTGAGGTCAGTGTCGTAAAGGAAATTTAGAAGATAATAGTTACAAATGTCATGTTTCTATATCTAAGTAGCAACTGTATAGTGCACCGATTTTTTGCTCGTCAGTTCCTTACAACAACCAATAAACAGATCTTCCGTAAATGCAGGATTTGAGTCCATTTATCTGAAGTTCTATGATGGGACTTCATTTTAAAGCATGAGAGGAAAGGAATATTATTGATGAATATTATTTGAGTCCGTTTATGTATTTGTTATGACCCCGCATATTTATCTCAGGGCCCCACGATTCTTTTCGCATTTTTTTATACCCCACGCTGCTTGTTTTCCTTTTCTTTGAGACCGCATCCTCCATTGTTAAAAATTTTAAAAAATTATGCCATTTACCAAAATTAATGTGATATGCGTACAATGGCAGGTTGATGTCAATGGAGCTTTCACGGTCCTATTTATAAGTTCCTCAAGTCTAGTGTTGGAGGATTTTTGGGTGCTGGTTTAATCTATATCTTTGAGAAGTACTTAGTTGATAAAAACGTCAAAGTTGTGGGGAGGTATCCACCAGCTCGGATCATTCCAAATTGAGGTTTGTGAAGCTTTTCTCTCACTTTATACCACTCTTTCTCCTGTTTACTTGAATTCCGAAGTCGATGTGGGCGCTAACTAAAGCTATCAGCATTTGGAAAAAAAGTAAGCTTAGTTAATTTGGTGATAAATATCGATGTTCAGAAGAAACACATTCATTCCAATCATGCCCTTATTTGCTCACTTTCGGTGCTACAAAGTATCAAATTGCAGCAGTAGAGTTGTGAGCAGTTGTCTAACTAATTAAGATGGACTGAACCAATGTGTGACAGAGACCACACCTAGCAAAGTAGAATGTGCGAGCACATTTGTTCTCCCTCTTTTGCATGATTTTGCTACATTTTTCTTGCTTCAGAAATACTTGGTAAACTCTGCATATGATCAAAACAATTCATTAAAAAATAGCTTGTTAGGTACGAAGGAGTGACAACTCATTTATTGTTGTCAAAGATATAGATTCAGGTTAAACAAAAATACAAGATTAATTCCATCCTCCTATAATTTTGATACGTGGGCATCATGACATTCTGTCAGCTGCTATCTGCAATCCTCCAGTGCTATTTCTGTAGGTTGCTAGGCAGCAGCAGTCCCGAGCTATTTGTATGGCCGGGACAAAGAAAAAACATTGCGGTGGATAATTTCACTCGAGTTGATTATTTTTCTGCAGCACAACACATTCTGGACTTTCTGTCTAGAAGTTCAGCATCTTCCTGGATGTTAGCAACTCACGTTGAACAACTACCTTTGAATAGCAAAACAAAGAAGGCTTATGCGGTTCAGTCTGATTAAAACCTGCAAATGAAAAACAAAATAATGTTGGATTTAAAAAGTAGTTATAGATGGAAAGACATTGCTTGCAAAGAACCACAGATGTTACATTACCTGTCTCATCCCTCCAACACGTCTCTATAAACAATGTTCTTGGTGCTTTTGCCGGATTTATCAACCTCATTGTTCGGCTTGGCCAAAATCCGCGTCGTTTGTCTCGAGACACCCCTTGATAATGCAACATATGAAGCTGGAGCTGCAACACCGATGGACTGGCACCAAACATTTTAAAACCGAAAACCCTATAAAGAGCCTCTGGAGGAGATATATAGCGTGCATTCCTATATTGGCGAATTTCATTAATGATTCCCCCATCATTGATGATTTCCTGCTCGCACACAAAGGATGCCTTATCATGCCCTTTGTAAATGTACTTGAACAAATACTTGACTGCCTTGATACTTGAGCATGCTTCGACATTAATATGGCAGTTGTATCGCATAAGGAGAGCGGGGTTGTAAGGGACAACCCATCTATTGTCCAAATCTGCTCCTCTTATCCTAACTCCACACCCATCCTCTCTCCTTCTATAGATGGGATATGAGTCTTTCCCTTGTAATGTAACATCGCAAAATTCTCGTGGGTAATGAAATCGACACTGTCCATCAATCATGCAGGGGCAATTTTTGTTCAGCACACCACATGGTCCGTGCAACATGTGTTTGACTACCAGATCATGGAGAACGGGATATTTCTCTTTGTTGGGTAGCTCTGCAGATATCACCCGATCATAGTCATCTGGGGTCCTTAACTTACTGTTTGCTTTCATGATTAGAAGTATATGCTCATGCGGCAGACCTCGCTTCTGAAACTCTGTGACATGTACATAAGCTGCGACTTCTCCAAAATGCTTATGTTTAGTCAGTAAGTCCATCATATCTCGCTGTTTAGCTTTGTATACCCTTGCCACAAGGTCTGGATGGTCTTGTGGCAATTGTCCGGGTAACAATTCTGTAGTTATCTCCTCCCAGTATGGATTGCATGTCATTGTGATAAAATAATCCGGTTTACCCCACCGTTGAACTATTGCCATTGCATCCAGGAACCTTCGCTGCATGTCACGGTCACCACCAGGAAATGTACGTGGAAGCACAATTCTCTTGCCAATCCGATCACCGCGTGCCTCGCCAGCAACGACAGTGTCAACAAGACCCTATAATAAAAGTCAAGTAAGTCACAACATTAGCATTCAAGGTTTTGGCAACCCATGCGGCATGTAAAACAAGCACATTACCTGGTAGAGGTCGGCGCGTATAATCTTCTGATTTGCCGGCTTTGAGTACCAGTCAAGCCGCATGGTCTCAATCTTGATACACATATCAACAGCCCATTGTTGAAAAAGGCGCCCCCCGAACAAGACGATGTTAAAAAGCGCCTTCCTGGCCTGCAGCTTGAAGCAGTAGTACTCTCTCGCGCTAACAATTTTTTTGGATTTTGTTGCATTCACCTCATTGTCACCAAAATCCTCATCTTGGTTATCCTCGTTGTCATCTTAAAAATGGTTCAACAAGGTTAAATTAGTACGGTAGACTCAAATGAGAATTCCAGTTGTTGTGATGAACAATACCTTCATGTAAATCTGTCGGTTGGTCTACATTTCCTGTAGTGTCACCAACTGGTTCTCGAACCAGGTTATCACCTGTATATATGGATAAAAATAAATAACAATATAAAAAATAGTATGATAGTACACTCATAAGAATTCCAAGTGCGTGATGACCAATACCTTCAGGTAAATCGGCGGGTTGGTCTTCATTTCCTACGGTGTGACCCAGAGGTTCTCGAATCATGCTATCACCTGAAATTTATTATTATATTCATGATTATCATTTCCTTCGGTGTGAAACTGTAGGAATATATATAAAATGGTAACGAATATCACAACTGTAGGAATATCATTGGCTTGGTTCCTTGGCCATGCAGATTCTGGGCTTGTGTCATCGGAGTCCCCAACATATGGCATCCAACGGTTCCAACCAGTCTCCCCACGCGGAAGAATAGTGGATAGGACAATGGGTCGTAGCACCCGAAGTATGCTCTAATATATAGGGTACGGTCTCCTTTTCCATACACAACAACACTCCTGTCAAAGGTATTTTGTGGGTCGCTCCCTTCAACCCATATTGCTGCCACCTGAGAAGTCGTCGGCGCATTGTACCTTCGTTGATCTAGGTTGATATCTGTGTTAAGTGAGATCCTATATTCATCTAGATTTGGAACCGACCCAAGACTCTTGAAAACTTGCGCATAAGGGTTATCAGATAGTATTCGCAGAATCTTCCGTATGACCTCTAAATTAAGATCTGGCGATCTCTGAGCTCTGTGAAGCAAGTTTTCATCTGTATCGTAAATATATAGTTGCAAATGCCGAGGGCCATGATCAGCCGCCACCAGATCATCCATAGCATGGTACAAATTCCCACACGCACGAAATGTATATACGCCAGTTCTTGCTGCAGTGCTGACTCGTCGATCAAGGGTGACTCCTAGTCTTGTGAATGAGAAGTGCGAGTTGAAATACCGAATATTTTCTCTGAAATATTTAGCATCCTCATCGTCTTGACTTGCAAACAACCGTTTCAACTCTTCTGGAACCTCAGGGGTACATATATCGACTTTTCCTTTTCGGCAACAAAATGCTGGCCCCTCGAACTGAAACCGCAATGCTCCGCAGTGCCGGCAGTCGGGAACTTTTTTCAGGACATGGTGTTTTTTTGGTAGGTTCCGGTAAACGACCTCATCGACCTCATCGCGTGTTGCTCGTGCAGGCTGATGTCCACGTTGTAACAGTTCAAATTCAACATCTAGCATAGGAACCATAAAATATATATTAATTTGACACTGGCATTACTAAAATGTGCACTTCTGAGTGTTCAGTTCGAAATATTTTATGCTTATATACCTTTTTCAGCAAAGATCCTAGCTTCTTCATCAGGCTCTAGGTCATGAGCTGCATTTTGTTGCACTGTGTCCAAGCAGTCTGGTAGCATAGATATTGGTTAAGCAATAAATGCTATAAATTATTAGTGCAGAAATTGAAAAGCTGATCCAGTTTATAAATGTACCATTGGTTTGGTGAACATCTGGCTCAAAGATGCCATATGCGTCGTCGGTTTGGTCGTTGCCCACAATGTTGTTTGGATCTTCATTGGTTCCACCGGTGCAGTCCCTGATCACTTTTCTTCTTTCATAGTTGTCACGTTTTTTACTCAACACAATACTCTTTTGAACATCTGGCATTGAAGAATATTGTTCCCTTCGCCGCTGGAGTTTGTCACCACTTCCATTCTGCTCAACATTATTGGAGCCGACAAAAGGGTCGACATCTGAAAATTGAAAAGCACTATCATCTACATATATTCTCAAATGAGCAGAAATATGGGAAATTAATATTAATATCGTGGATGTATTACCTGCAGGTTGAATATTGGATAACGGCGTACATGTGAGTACTCCGCTTGCTTGGGCAGTAAAAAACCCCGACGGTGGTGTCTTAATACCAGGTGTCCTAGTTGGGATGATGGAAGAGTTTGTGTGCGTTTGATGTCTACTATGCATATGGTAAGCATCATTTCTGTGCAACCAATCAGAATCATCTTCAATGTCCACTTCCAAATTTTCATTGTCCCAAGAGGTTCTTCCATTTACTTGCAGTTGCGTTAATGCCGATTTGCCTGTACCACCTTCTTGGGTGTATATACCTGTTCATGATTGTTTTTAATTAATAATGGATGCGCTAAATGGAAGTACCATGCGAATATCTGATCTGGCCTACCGTGGTCATTTGCAAAGGCCGGTGCATTGTTAGTCTGACCATTTGCAAGGGGTGGTGAAATGGCTGCAGTGAGAGTTTTCTTTAGATCACGGGCTTCCTTCTTTCTTCTCAATATGTCGTCTCTATGTAGTGCGTAGTACTCCCTTGCCTTCTGCCTTTTTAGCTCTTTATTAGGATCTGCAAGTATTTATATTTTGGAATATCAATAATCTTTGTAAATAGCATAGGTGGTTTGTATACATTACATGGTCATAAAGATCACCATGGGAAGCGACCAAGGGTGAATCTAAAGCACTGGCATCGCAATTGCCATTGTCCATGGCATCAACATCATTTTTCTGTTCACGGGCTTCCTTTTTTCGCCTTAAAATGTCATCTCTATTAAGTGCGTAGCGTTCCCTTTCCCTCTGCCTCTTGAGCTCTTTAGGGTCTGCATTTTTCAGAACATGAAGTTAATTTATGTGTAGGCGCTAATATAATTTTGCTGATTACAGAAACCACCTGAGGAGTGTGTGTTGGTTACATCCTGAAACGGTGTGCGCTCCCCAATGCGCTTTGAAGACGACATATTAGCAATCTGGGATTTCTCTTTAATTTCCTGTCAGGTCAGCAAAAAGGTAATTGTATCAATAATTCTCAATAAAGTGTTATAGATTACGTATATACTTGTGGTAGATTAGATCAGCTAGATTGCTCAGTTATATTTTGGTACATCAAGTAATATCTCAAAGTAGATTAGGCATGGTTTAAATTAGCAGATTTTGCATGGTCAATGCTAGATTTCGCATGGTTCAATACATCTGAAGTCTATCCAAACAAAATCCAAGGATAGTGTTCATCAGATGGGTTCAGATATCGAAATCTTACCTTCTCAATACTGCATCAGATTGGTTTACCCAGATCTAAAGGAGCCTTGGTTTCAAGGAGAGCAAACCATTCGCTGGAATATGTGCATGTTTATCAAATGAGTTACATGTTGAAGTCGTGCATTTTATGTCTCTCTAGATCCCAACGCCTTTTGTCAACAAGTTCATATGATGAGTGCCTTGATTTAGTTAGTTTATTCTCCCAGCCTCTTCGTGTGCATTTTATGTCTCTCTAGATCCCATGATTACTGTGTAATCTCTAGATCATGTTTTGGTGACGGAAACGTAGATCATGATTACCGTGTACGCCATTTGTTGCAGAAAATAATCGTAGGACTTGCGGTAATAAGATTGTTGACAAAAAATGGATCAAGAAGGAAAAGTAAGATAAAAAATTAACCTGGTTCTTGTACGATTTGCCTGTTTATCTTTTTATGTCGATGATGATGCTGATAACACAGGTAGCGGAGGCAGCTTCATCTTTGGCGTCGAGGGCTAGAAGATGGACATTGAGCCGATGATGGTGATGAAGCCGCGGCGCGTCGGCGGATACACAGCGGGTAGGGCAACGGTCGACGGTGAGGAGATGAACGTCGTGGCGCAAGCTAGGGCAGAAACGACGACGCAGAAGTTTCGTCGAGCGGCCAGGGCAGAAATTGGCGACGGCCTCGACCGTCGACGGCGAGGAGATGAACGTCGTGGCGCAAGCTAGGGCAGGAACGACGACGCAGAAGTTTCGTCGAGATTTTTGGAAGCGCTGATTGTATGCTAAGGGTTATGCGGACGTGGGGGTGGCTGGCAGGAAATTTCCTGCCGGTCGACAGGATAAATCTGGGTCGTTGCTGTGATCAGACGTAGCTGTGTCGTTGGTTCGGTTTAGTTGGCCACGATCTGATGGTCCTTGTGGTCCTGTGTACGATCTGGTTTGGTGGCTGTAGCGAAATTCAAGTTCGGCCTTTTATAAGTAGTGGAGAAAAAGCCCGATGGTCGACTCCTACCTGTCAGGTTCCAAGCGTGTCCATGTGCCCTAGCGACAAGCGATTGCTATCGACCGGAGGCACCTCTCGAGAAACCGATCACATGTGCATTCTTAGAAGATTATCCGCACTTCGTGGACGAGTCCTTGGACTCCGGCAAGCATCGGCGTGTGAGCAACATCAAGTCCAACAAACAAAGGCCTATAAAGGAAGGATGGTGCCCTGTTATGGTGCTGTTGGGTCACAAAATGAGCAGGCGCTCTAGGAGGGAGAAGGCGGAAACACTCCTCTCACGAACAGCTACACCGGACGCCTTGTCCCCCCCTCCCCCACCCCAGGCTCACACGGTTCTCGGACAACAAGACTGGTTCTCCAGGAGCTGTTGCACCAGACGTGCACCACGCACGCCGAGAGCATGTTCAAGCCGTTGTCCTTCTCTGTATCGAACAGAGAACTTACCCTCTACCATGACTTCAAAATAACCAACAAATCAAACTAAAGTACACTTGTTGAATACCGTAAATCATCAACGATAGAAAAAATAAATAGAAATGTTGACATAGTCATACCTCAACCAAACAGCTCATTTATTTTTTACCTTTCTACGCGCTTGAGAACGACATATTTCTATTTCTCCAAACCAACCTTCGTTGGCTACAAGCACCTAAATCCACTAACATTGATGGTTTCCAAGATAATAAAATAAAAGCTAGACGCTCCAATTTTGATGAGTATATACTTGTAATAAAAAAGCAGAGATTAAAACATTTCAAATAAATAATGGTTAATGTACAAGTCCGGGTGCCTAGGGCATCCCAAGCTTTGAGTTATTTTCTTCAGCGTTTTATTCCAATATATCTTGGAAGAAACTCACCCTAAAACACTCTACCCTTGTTTTCCCCGTATAACCAGTAGTAAAAAAATGTCTAACACTTTGATCAAACATGATTGTTTAAAAAAATGCAAAAACTGAGACATTGCTATAGTAGGTATTGCAAAAAAAAAAGTCCATAAGAACAAATTTTGAAACAAAAAACACACTTTCACAATACCATAAAGATTATGTTTTGTTTGACAACAGCATAAAGACCGGATTTTAAATAAAAAAATACTTAGACCCCCAGAAAATATATGGTATACGACGGACCTACTGGTACTTGACGGTTAAGCTTTTGAGAAAGTTTAGAGTTTTCATCGAATCTGTTAAGACTGTGAACAAAAACACAACAAAGGATGAATTAGCAAGAGGCGTCTCCAAATATTATGGTGACCATGTGTCGTTTTTCGGCTGTCTCTTGATGTTTCAACTTTGGACTTCAGTTATGGGATTTTAAATGTTGGATGTTTGAACCGTTTCAAGTTTTACAAACTTTCATGTGATGAACTATTTGTTACCATGTCAAACATTATTATAAAAGACGATCGAATGAGTTTGAGAACTATGTTTGGAAACTCCAATAGCTATTGTGTCAAATTTTTATGTGAGGCAATATTGGTGAAGACACAAACCTTAATGCTTTCTTAGAACCCATCATGTTGATTTAGTACCTTAACACGTGTTGCAAGGAGAGGATAAATTATATGTTGTCCATTCAATTAGTCTCTTTGCTTTGCGACTGTCAGAGTCTGAGATGCACAGCACAGGTAAAATAATATTTCAGGTCATCGAAAACCATTTTCAGGCTTAGCCGGTCGAGAAGTAATTGGCAAAACTTAAGAAAGTTCCTTTTTCTTTTCTTCTTACCATATTACGTGTCTCCTTTTGTCAATTACTGCTCGATCGGCTCAGCCTGAAAATGGGACATGGATGGGCGTAAATACATGTACAAGACCATCGGATCACAGGTTTCATCAGCTTTGGATACCGGATCGGATTCAGTTAACGGAACGACCCCTCCCGCAAGCAACTAAACTGAAACGTCTGAACCCATATGTTTTACAGGAAACCGATTCGTAACTGATTTCGGCAACCGATCGACTATTCTAAAAATCTAAGTTGTAAGCTAAACCAAGTGGGGATCGGGATCGGATCGTCGCCCCCATGGCCGAGAAGGAGGAGACTCGACGCCTCGGCGGAGTCGGTCCGGCGACGCCGGGGTTCTATTAGCCATATACGCGTGCTAAGCAGGCGAAGGCGAAGGCGAAGGAAAGTCATCTAACGTGGTGTAAGGAGGCGGCAAGAGTGATCCCGCGTGGATACGAGGCGATGATGACCTACTACAGCGCCGTCGGCACCGCATCGAGCGATGAAGACCTCCTTGAACGCGAACCAGCGCTTGGGTACCCCGTGTCGTTTGATCTGGCTGATGGGATGGCGCCTCGCCGCCGCCGCGGGGCAACTGGCTGCGGCGGCTGCTGTCCTTCCTCCGACCAGATCCCGAGCCCATTCGTGCCTCCAAGGCTCTGAACGCTGAGTACGATGAGTACCTCAGGCGGAAGATCCCACGCTCGCAGCTCAGAGCCATGAATCACAAGATCGTGCTGCAATGCCTCGCGTGGTACAACTCCAAGCATCCAGACAATCAGTACGAACCCGCCCCTGGCATGGTGACCAGATTGACCGACTACAGCAAGTCCCTCATATGGACCCACGGCAACTTCGTGGCTCGTCGTCGTCGTCGGAACCGCTCCTCCGCCGGCTGCCTCTCCTTCCTGCCTGCTCCACGAACCCTGTTCTTCTTTGAGCTCTGCGATAGAGACTGCACCGGTGCCGACGAAGTCGTCACGTGCACCCCCATGGATGAACCGGTCACTGAGGCATACACTTTCCTTGGGTTCTCTCTTGGGCGGGGTACTCGTCGTGATGGTGGAGCCGACTGCGTTTGCAAGACATGCTACCGCCGGTTTCATGCCCCACATGTTGGTCTCAAGAGGACGTGTGCTTGTGGAGATAGCAAGGTGGAGAGCGTGTGTAAGATGTGCTACCTTCGCTCCGATGTGCTGCATCCGATCACAGGAGGATTCGCCTTCGGCCAAGAGGACTATGCCAAGCTTTGTGGGTATTAGGGTTTAGGTAAAGATGATGGCAGTTCGAATTAATACCGCATGTAATTATTTATGTCGCTATGTATGATAAAATCGTGCAGGTCTGTCTACTTTGACTTTGGGAATTACTTCGCCAATCATGCTTGTAAGTTCATATCTATGTTACCACTAACTTTTAGACACGGACCATTGCATTCTGCGCTGATTGCGAATTCCCGACCTTTGTGGTTGCTCTGTCTAACTCCACCCCTCATATCAAGCGCTAGACTCTGCCTTGTCGGTGCTGCAACCGGCGCCACATTCGGCATTTACCGTAACCGACATCATCGTTACACCCCTCACCGCCATCTTTACTAACATCTGCACTGCACCCGTCGCCGTTCTCAAAGACATGAATCGATGACTACACTCTCCGCCGTCATCACTGCATCTGGCGCCATGTTCATCCTTACTGCACCCGTCACCACCATATTCACTGCCATCTTCCCTGCACCCATTGTCGCCGTCAAATACATGACTACGAAGAAATAAGCTTTAGATTTCATTATACAGTGATCAAACTGAATTATACAAACAAGTTTAATGGTGTCCGGTGTATTTTAGTCAAACACCAATTCAAAGATCAGCTAAAACAAAATGAGTCACTAATTCAATCCCTTCGAAAAATCGGGTGTTATATTAGAAATCATATTCTACACATACAGAAATATTATAGACTATATATATAGAAATTTTTGTTCCGAAGTAGAATGGTGTCTCCCACTGGAGTGTCTGGGACATGTCTTAATCTCAATGTGGTTGATCATCTTCTCGGACCATCTATTGATCACTGTATTAACCGTACATAGTAAAAAAAAAATCCTGCCCTGCGAGCGGAACGAGCCATGCGTTTGTGCGTGCGTATCAAGATACCGCTATTTCCTCTTTATAAAAGAGCTAGACCCATATGTTGGGTAGACATGGATGGGCCGGCATAAATAAATACGGAGTACATGAAGAAAGAGTTTGAATATCTCGAAGATTTGCTCGTTTCTTTTAGACTTTATTTTGTAATCGATGTAGTCAGCTCATGTATCTCTACCATGTACTATTCACTTCTATAATATATGGTATTGATTGTTCAAAAAAAAAAAATACAGAGTACATGCATGAAAACACACAAGGACGTGTTCAAGGCCATCGGATCACAGGTTTAATCAGCATTGGATCTCTCGTCGATCGGATTCAGTTAACCATCAGCCCCTCCCACAAGCAACTACTAATATAATCTGAAGGATCTTATATCAAGGAAACAGAGTCCCGTAAGCCAAACTCATACCTGCTGCTCCCGTTCCCCGATCCCAAATTCCCGGCCCTTGCTCCTTCTAGCTCTCCACCCTCCATCGATGGCCAGACTTCTACTCAAGTTGGCCGCCGCCGTTGCTGTCACCGGCACCATCGCCCTCGGCGCCGCCACGGTCGTCGCTGCTGCTGCCGTTGTCAAGGTAATGATGATGGTTATACCCGTTGCCGTCGTGGTTGCACCCCTCGCCGCCATCGCGGGTATCCCTCCAGAGGACGTCGTTGACATGCTCTTGAGATGACGCCAGCCAGCAGAGCAACACCCGCCAGAAAATCCACCAGTAGATCCACTTTCTTTGCGTGTCCGTGCGACTTTTACCATGTAACTAACGTACTGAGTTTGCTTATTTGGCCACAATTTGCATTACCGACCTTATGTCACGTGATTTTGTCCGAGGCAAAGCACAGCTGCACAGGCAATTTCCTGGTACACTCAAATAGCTCTAACAAAACACCCCTTCCGCCACCGGGTGCTAATTATCAGAAAGTGCAAAACCAGAATATATTTGGTACTCCATCTTAATAGTAAAGATTATTTTATGGTCAAAATACAGCTAAGTAATCTGTATATACCACATAAGAAATATCCAGAAGAAAACGTCTCCAAAAAGATTCAGTACCTCTTCTAGAGTTAAGTGTCTCAATAGATTCTTTTTCTTCAAAAGAAAATCATATGTGATCGAGATTATTTTATGGTCAAAATACAGCTAAGTACTCTGTATATACCACATAAGAAATATCCAGAACAAAACGTCTCCAAAAAGATTCAGTACCTCTTCTAGAGTTAAATATCAGTTTACAATCAGCCTTCTTTCTCAATAGATTCTCATTAAAATCATATGTGATCATGTACAATACTTCAAACTATGCTAGCAATCGTGGGACATACGTGGGGGCGAGACATCAAGAAATGCATGTTGTAAGTGGTGCGACGGTGATTTGAAGCGTAATGGTATGGGACGTCGACCGACGGCTTTCAGTATCTCCTGCATGCAGCCGTATCCAGCTAGCTAGATATTGTTAGCCAGACAAGTGCTTATGGTAGGGGTGTCTCCAACGGAAAGTGTTATTTGCTCCCGAACTCCAGTGCTCCTCCATTTAAAAAATTCTAACATTACATTTTTATGTTTCAAAAAATTATGAAAAAAAATCACGGGTGTAGCCAATGGTGTATCCCATAAATGTGCAAAATTTTAGTTTGAAATACTTTATATATGGATATACAAAAATAACAAAATCTGGTAAAACTTAGAGATTTGAAAATAGACATTTAAATCCATAATTTGTCATTTTTGTATAACTCAAAATACAAAGTATTTGGAGTTAAAATTTTACACTTTCATAGAATATACTATTGGCTACATCCGGGGATTTTTTCAGAATTCTTTGAATCTCATAAAAATGATTTTTGATTTTTTTTAAATTGGAGGATCATTTGTGCCCAGGAGTAAAAAGTCAGTAATGAACCCTCCAATTTAAAAAATTAGAAAATCATATTTATAAGTTTTAAAAAATTCTGAAAAAATTCTGGTGTAGCCAATAGTATATTCCACGAACGTGTAAAATATCAACACCAAATACTTTGTATTTTGGGCTATACAAAAATGACAAATTGTGGATCTAAATAAGCCTATTTTCAAATCTATAAGTTTTAACAGATTTTGTTATTTTTGTATAGCCCATAATATAACTTTTTCAAGCTGAAATTTCGCACCTTTAAGGGATACACCATTGGCTACATCCGTGATTTTTTTCATAATTTTTTGAAACTCACAAATATAATTTTTTAACTGGAGCTCAGGAGCAAATAACACTTTCCCCTCCAACAGCTAATATGTGCACTCCGGTGGAAACACTAGGTCACTTATCAAATAATGTGGACACGTGTATGCATCCCTTTATTCAATGGGAAAAAAAAGTCCGGCCTATGGTGTGCCTCGTGCCTGGCCCGGTCCAAGGCTGGCCGGGCCGTTTCACGACTGGGCCAAATATTTAGAAAAAGATCAACACCTATAATATAAAATCTATGCTATTAGAATCATATATTTTTATATTATATGCAGTTGGTATTATGGATGTTGATTTTTCCTTTATTCTTGATCAAACTTGACAAAGTCTAACTTTTACTAAACCTAGAACGCGAAGTAAATATAATTAGAGAGTATTCGACATCCATGAAGAATGAAGATTGTGCCTATTTAGTCCTCACCGTCACTGAATCGTTGGCTCAAAAACTTATATCATGTTTGTAGTTATTTCAAAATGTCAAAGCCAACTTCACATGTAATAAATTATTCTTAATGCACTATAATTCTAACAGATGTGACCAACCCGTTTGTCACGCTATGAGACTTAAGATACGTTCATACGTACCTACGATCTTGCGAAATCACTAGAAAAGGGAAACTCCTGCGAAGGTCACCTTGCACGCTCTCGTCGTGCCACTCGGCGCGTTTTTCTTTGTGCGGTCCCTCACGGTTCTCTGCATGTACTCCAAGTGTCGCAACGATAATAAAGTGGGATGGGGATGAGATAGAAAGGGATACGAGATGTAGGAGTAGAGTTTTCCCTTTTTATTTTCAAAACTGAAATTTCAAAATGAAATATCTTGATGTTCATCCAAATTACAAACGGTTTCACTTTTGAACTCCTCTCGTCGAGATCTTCAAAACTAGATGCCATGTTGATAGGTTTTGACAATTGTACTCCCAAAATTTGAATGCATGTACTTCGGGTCCGGCACCACTGAGAGGGCCGACAGAACCATGCCCTAGCCCGAAGCACCGGTCCGCGCCGGCCCTGCTTGCGAGAGGACAAACGATCCCACCGCCGCTGACACCGACAGGGCTTTGCACGGCCGTGCCCTCTGGCTTCGAGGGAGGAGGAGAGGAGAGGGAAAGGGCTGGCGGCGGCGGTCTAAATCGCCCTCCCCGTCGCCACACGGGGGGCAAGGGAGAGGAGCGGTTCGCTCGCGGTTTTACTTCACATCATGAAAGATAGAGGTATGAAAAATAAGATCAAACGTGAGAGGATCTCTTCCAACATGGTACAAGTGGGCACATATGTCCGCTATAGCTTAACACAAACTATACTCGCAAAAATCCAACATTTTTGCCCAAATTCGGCTCATTGCCTTCAAAATCAGGCGTCCTCTAATCGGGCATTACCTCAATATGTAACATCTCGCAGAAGTTGGCTCGAGGGCAGTCCTAGCTAAGTGTGACTGAATGAGATGTGAAGTGTTATGTGTTTGGTTGTTGTAGACTTTGAAGTAGTTGTCTCGCTGGTGAATGTTCGTTAAACTCGGTTCGATGCCACTACTACTAGTACTACTTGGTTTTTGCTGTTTATGCAACATCTACTGTGAAGTACTACACTTAATTTGAGATTTCGGTAAACTGGACTTTTTTTATGTTGACTGGATGAGACTAGACGTAGATGGGGGAAATATTAACATTGGCAAATACGGCCTCTTCAAATGTGCAGTACCGTTTTGCGTTGAGTGCAACAAGTAGACCGGCGCAAAAAAAATGCAAAAATTCAGAGAGAAACACAAATAAATAGACGGAGAAATTGGTAAGAAGTAGCCTGATAACTTCAGCATGCTTGCCGACAAAAGTTGTTAATCTCAAACGAAAGCAACATTACAACTTAAACACCAACAATTATTTGGCCAAAGATACATGACTTGGTAAACCTTATTCATCCAAAATTACTATCGGCGAAAATCTGCCATCTCTAATTCGCTTGACAACCATTTGGTGATCATCCTTCTTGGGGAATTTTGATGGTACATCAAGAGCTTCACACATGTCGCATTGCTCATCTCCTTTCAAAACTATCTTCTGCAAGTTGGGAGATCGCTCCAGCATGGATCTTATAAACGTGAACTGTTGTTCTAGTGACCTAAAGCCAGCGAATTCTAGCTCTTTCAATAGCCAGTTCTTTGAATCGTTGAAGTCCATCACCCAGTGAGGAGTCTTCCTTACATAGAAGAACCGCTCCTCTCTGCCCTCCTCACCCCAATCGCAAGGATGATCCCATACCTGTATTATGGTGAAAAGATCATTACACATGTAGTTAGATAACAGAATTAAACAACATTCGGCTAAAATTGAAGGGTACAACTGCATCACCTCAATATGTAACATCTCCACAGAAGGTGCGGCCACAAGAAATGCCGCCGTCCACAGAATGTCAAATTCAACAAAGATACCACGGACACGCAGCTTCCTTAGGTTGTTGAGAGATGTGCAGAGTTGCTTCATTTCTGGTTGCATCCAGAGCTGATCAGAAAATAAATAAACAAGAATGAATCATTCACAAGTCCAGAAATAAGATTATCAAAGAATTACAACTATGATTATTCCCTGTGATGTAACTCTGATAGCTGTGACATCATAACGAATACAGAAAAGAAATGCGATCATTTTGTGAAAATAAACTACGACTCACGTTCTCTCCTTGGAAATCCAATGTGAGCGTATGTATGCATGTGGTCCCATGTAGAAGCTCACTTAATTTAAGTGCAGGTTGCACGTATGATGTACCACATGAGAGTTCTAATTCCCCAAGAGACGGGACAAAACCAAAAGCTAAGGGGACACATCGAGATACCCAAGTATCCCAGCTGAACTTCTCCAATTTCGGAAGGCATGCCACCTCAAGTGTCTGAAAGCGACACTTGATCAGTTCTAGGACACGGAGTTTTGAGTTTGGTGCATCAATCTTAAATAGAGACCACACACCAGTATCACAATGACAGAGGCTTAGATGCTTCAGTTCCTTGCAGCAGTCAAACAGGACATGGTGCATGTCCAATTTCTCAAAGCCTAAATTGTGTAGAGAGAGTCTTGTGAGGCAGTGGAGCACACTTGGGTAGGCACCGAAGAAACCATCTATTTCTTTGGCACGTTGTAGCATAATCATGTCACTGCAGTCGTATGGATCTGTCTCATCAAGAACGGCGAGATCAAAATCTTTCAACAGACCACTATCGATCGCGTCACCTACAAGTGGGCCGACTTCAGACAAGAAAGTGTTGATCAAATAAGTTTAAGGTGCAGACTTGATATGGTGAATTCTCTATGTTGATTATCCAAGAAACTCCCGGTTGCTTTGGTTACAGACTCCATAGCTGCATCCATATCATTTGCCTCGATAGGTTTCGGGTGTGGAACAGACAGGAAATCTTTGACATCGATGCTGATATCGGGCAGCAACCAAGGAAGGTGCCTCCACCGCGTAGACAATGCACTTGTCCTTGCATCAGTTCTTATATGGAGTCTCCCTAATATGGACAGCAAAATATCATCCGTAAGCATGCTTAGCCTGTCTTCCTCCTTTGGCTGCTGCTACAGAATTATAGACCCATTTAGTTACTGAATGGTCAAATCACTGATTCAAATTCAGTAGTATACTTTTGTTATGGATTTGTAAAGTTGTTATGATTTTTTATATAAATTCAGAGACTGTACAACTAAAATTCAGTAATTCAGAGATTTTTTAAACTAAATTCACTAATCAGTCAGTATTCGTAATTATATGCTTGGTAATATTATTATTTTTTAGCTCAAAGTTGTCGTATCCACCGCTCGAATAGATAGAATAGATGACCCAGTTTATAAGGAAAACCGGATCCAAAAATCGTACAAGCTATACAGTGCTTGGTACTCTCTCCGTTCCAAATTAGATGACTTCCATTTGTCCACATGCGGATGTATCTAGACATGTTACAAGTATAGATACATCCGCATGTGTATAAATGAAAGTCATCTAATTTGGAACGGAGGGAGTAATATTTAATTTTTAGTTATGGATCCATCTAGTACCAACATTTTCTATAGATGAAGATTTATGATATTAAATGTGCAAAAGAAGATGGTAGGAGTTTTGAAGGAACAGCTAGCCTCAGAAATTCACATGATCTGTAACTAGACTCACTCATTCAGAATGTGTACTATTTAATTTTTACTCAGAAAACTCTTACATCGATTTGGCTGTGTGCACCATTGCGATTTAACTAGGTGGAGAGCATCAAGTGCTGTTTTTTAGATATGCTCGTCACAATCTTAGAGAAATTAAGCCGACTTGTTGCAGGTGATTATGGCCATAGATATTCAGAATTAGAAAATCCCTCGTTCGGACCTGACGGATGATTACCTGGTGCGGCGGTATTGTTGCTGCCATCGTGAAGGGCGTAGGCGCGAGAGTGGCGTGGAGGACGAGACGCGCGCGACGCAGCTCTAGCCTTTAGGGTTTGAGGGTCGCCGGCGGGAGATCGCCGGCGGCGCGTGGGGTGGTGCGATGTGGCGGCTTGGGACTGAGATCCCGTGCCCCGCTAAAGGCAGGGCACGCTGTGCCCTGAGGCCTCACATCCATCATCCGCTCCCCATCCGACGGTCAAAGCAGGTCCAAATTTAGATCTCAAAATTAAAACTTCTCAGAAAAAATCGAAAAAATTCCCACGAGTTCTATATGTCACGTTGTGTATTGTGGTAAATTGTAGATTTTTTTGGATCACCGGTTTATGATTTAATAGCTTTTTAAGTTGAAAACACATAAAATTTAGTTAATGGTAAACCATTTATCCAAAGAAATCCTAAAAA
Organism: Poa pratensis; assembly: GCA_947311845.1. Lineage (NCBI taxonomy): Eukaryota > Viridiplantae > Streptophyta > Magnoliopsida > Poales > Poaceae > Poa > Poa pratensis. The sequence continues at coordinate 31,086,722 of CAMZMU010000112.1, forward strand.
TTTGTGAACACACAACGGAACATATAGAACTCTGGGAATTTTTTCTGAGAAGTTTTAATTTTGAGATCTAAATTTGGACCTGTTCTGACCGTCGGATGGGGAGCGGATGGTGGATCGTGGGCCTCAGGGCACAGCGTGCCCTGCCTTGAGCGGGGCACGGGATCTCAGTCCGGCGGCTTGAGCACCGGAGCAGAAACTGCAGAGTTCTGTCGGAGAAGAACGAGCTGGCTGACTCTGTTCTTCTCTCGCGATTAAAGTAGTCGTATCCGCGTACAAGTCCGACTCTGCTTTCCTGTCGTCAAATACGATCACCCTGTTTTAAAGCTCTGTTTACAAGCAGAGAATTATACTGTCGTATAATTACCATGTACGATCTTCAGTCTCACTAGCCTCTTTCCACTGAATATAAAACATAGTAGTAACAAAGTGCTTTGTAATGTGGTTCTGCTCTCCTGGCAGGCTCGATTACGCCGTGAGGTGTACTGCTCCCTGTCAATCTGTCACCTCTATCGAATGGTGTCCAGGGTCAGTTAGTTAGCCCAAGTTAGTTAAGCTGGCGTCCTCCAAAGTGTCACCTGAATCACACATTATCCTAGTTCAAGGGTAGCTAACAGCCTAACACCATACCGGATACTAACATCTCCTCAGCATGCAGGCATGTTCATCAGAGCTGCACATTCAAGGCTGACGGTAAAATATGACAGGACAGATGGGGAGAACATACACATAGCCTACAAGCAGCCTTTCATCACGCCTTAAATACCAAACATTTTTCGGCCTCAGAAAGATACAAGCCTTACTATTCAACAAAAATTATTTGGGGGCGAGAATATGCCACCTCTAATCCGCCTTGTGACCATTTCATGATCATCCTTCTCGGGGAACTTTGAAGGCGCACCAAAAGCTGCACATGAGTCGCACTCCTCATCATCTTTGAGAACTATCTTCTGCAAGTTAGGAGATCGCTCCAGCACAGATCTTATGAATGTGAACTGTTGTTCTAGTGACCTAAAGCCAATGAATTCTAGCTCCTTCAATAGCCAGTTCTTTGAGCTGTCAAATTCCATCTCCCATAGAGGATTTCTTCTTTCAGTGTTAGTACGTCGTCTATCCTCATCATCCAAGTATTTCACATCGCACGCATGTTCCCATACCTATTTGTTTGAAAAAATGATGCACATGTAGTTGGATTTCAGTGTTTTGTCAAAAACTTAAGGTTTAAATGTGCAGAATCAAAGAAAGGCAACATAATAATTTACAACTTTTCTGTCACTCCAATCTGTAGAATCTCGATAGATGGTGCCGCCACAAGAAAGGCCATCACCCATAAAATGTCAAAATCGACAAAGATACCTCACACGGACAGCTTCCTTAGCTTGCTGAAAGCTGTGCAGAGTTGCTTCATTTCTGGTTGCACCCAAAGCTGATGAAAAGATAAACAAAATAAGAATGAATAATTTGCAAGCACAGAGAGGAGGTTACCACAGAATCTACAGCTATGATTGTCCTCTATTATGCATAAAACTTTGGTAGCTGCAACAAGATAGGGAATAAAACTTTGCAAAAGTATACTACTACTTACATTTTCTCCTTGGAAA